>JAJTUV010001158.1:0-667554 GCA_021653895.1 Mastomys natalensis | reverse complement strand
CTCCACAGTCTTATGAAATATGGGGGAATTTTAAGGATCAAAAAGGGGAAGGGAATCCCACAAAAAAACCCAAAAGGGAGTCAACAAACCGGGGCCCCTGCTCCTAGACCAAAGCACCAACTTACTCTGATTCTGTCGCCTTACTGGGGCTCCTGATACCCTAACTGGGCTGCATTGTCCTTGGGTTTGAGAGGATGCACCTAGACCTGCAGTGATTTGATGTGCAAGGGTGAGTTGGTACTCAGGGTGTCCTACAATTCTCAGAGCAGGAGGATGGATGGGGAGGGGACTGTGGGGATAGACAGAGGAGGCTGTTATTGATCAGGATGTAAATTAAATAAATTAATTCATGAAAATATAAGAATCTACAAAAGCATGCTGCTTCCATATTTTATATCTGTGATGAAATATGTTTAGTTATTAACAAGGTTCAGTAAGTTAGAAGATGTCCTTTAGGAAATCAGAAATCATACAGCAAAGCATGAAATGATATCTAAAAATATATGAAAGACCATTAGGATAGAATTTGAATGTCAATGTAAAATTAACAGAAAATCTCTAGAAAATGAGGTGATATTGACAGAATGAATGAATATGAATTTTAGAAATTTAATTGATATGACTCATGCAGGAAAAAATTACTGAAAATTCAGATGTAAGTATATTGATTCAACAAGTGACGAAATAAAGCAGAAGACAACATCAAAATTATTGAGCGATGCTCAGAAACCTTCTGCAAAGAAGACTGGTGACAATGACAAAATGCTGCTCTACAGCAGCAGCTGTGGTACAAATCAGAACATGGTATCTTCAGAATCAGAGAAAAATACAAGTGTTCATTTTCTTAGCAGAATAATTATTGAAAGTAGATTTGGGATTAGCAAACACTGTATGTATGTGATGAAAATACCACAAACTATTTATATGCACAATGAATACATGTTAATCAAATATAAAATAATAAAAGTATAAAGGAACATGAAATGAAAGGTTTTAAAATCTGTGAGACATCATAAGTTACTACTTTGCAAAAGAAAAACAAAATAGTAGCCAGAGGAAATGTTGCAGAAATGCTGAAACTAGAAGCTGATGAAAAAAGGAAGAGAAGTTTAAATGATTAGATGAAGAATATACCACCTGTCTAACTGGGGAGGGGTGCTTCATTAAAAATTTAAAATAAATGAAGGACTAAAGTGTTGCTCTGTGGTAAGACATTTGTCTAGCATGCATGAGCTTTGGGTTCTCTCCCTGGTTCTACGAAAGAAAAGACAAAGTTAAAGGTTGCTCACCCTGCTATGGGTTTCACACATGCCCCAAGAGCAGGACAGGTTCTTTCACTTTTGTGTAACATCATATTTCAATTCATATTTGAATCACAGATCTCCCTTGTGTACAACAACAATACAGAAGACAGTAAACAGAAGTAAGATTTGTGTTTCTGTCAATGTGTGTCTGTGTTTCTGTGCCAAGGCATGTATATGTGCATGCATATTTATATTTCCAGTATAAAGTAAGTGATAAACTTGTTTAAAACATATTCATTAAGGTGATACCAGGAGTGCTTTATGATAAACAGGCACATTTATTGTCTGGAGATTAGCAAAGGATAGTAATTTTTGTTTGCAATAAGTCAGTTAAAGACAAGTGGTATTTCTCAGAAACATTTCATGGAAAAGTTTCTTTGCAGTGATATCTCATTATCAGACTGCAAATAAAAGTAGAGCAGCCATGCCTCTATGACAATTTTATTGTGTTATTTTCCAACCCATTAACTCTAACAAGTTAATACAAATGCACTTATACATTTTAACAAGTCATTGGCAATATTATGTATTATGAAGTCAGAAATTGCAAATTATTTACGAAGCATTTTCACTTGTAACCTCTGAAATAGCCGTCCCATTTTGGAAAATGCACAAGGTTGTAGGTTTTTTTTTTAAATTGTTTCTTTTTTAGTTACATTTTCATGATATATTCTAAATATTTATCAGTGGCTAACCACTCTTACTGTCCACCATTCATTCTGGCAGAAGGAAAAATAATTTAATTTACTATCTCCAAAATCATTATTTAGTGATAATGAATTTTTTGGTAAAAAGTCTAAAAACACAATTTTAGACTATTATTTAGTATTAATATTTTATCTTCATAGGGTTTTTTTATATAAAATACATGAAACTTTCAGACTGTGCTATGATATATAATTTATATTTAAATATGTTTTATGCTGGACTATACTGTTGGTGCTTTTGAGGTTGTTCTGTGAATTTGGGATTTGAATCAGATTTTATGTCCCTGATGTAAAGAAGAAATGACTTCATAAAAAATAAAAAATCAAGGAGTGAACATATATACATTTTATGTATACATATGTGTGAATTATATATAGACCTGAATGAATTTATGTATTTAATTTATTGTGGCGTTGTTAAAGTGCAAGGCACATGTTACCAGTGGTATTTTTATCTAATTGGTTTGCAGATCAGATGTTGTAGAGGAAATGGAGTTGGGGTAGCCAGATTGGGATCAAACTTGAACAGTGTGGAGTTTGAATATAGGATGTATTTCAAGAAGACAAGACTGGATAAAGCATTATAATGTAGGCCTGAGGTTAACCTGTGGGGTATTTTGAGGGAGAGAATAAGAATAACACATGTGTTAAGTAAGAACAAGAATAGGGAAGTGTAGGAGGATATAAAAAATAGTATATTCTTTTGTCATAGATTTGCCTAAGGCATCCAATCTTTAATAAAACTGCTGAGAAATGTTCACTCTTCAACAGGAAATAATAATGTACATAACAGAACTGAAGGATGGATTTTTTGAACTGGTTCACATTTAGAAGCAACAATTAGAGTCAATTCTGTTTGATTCTGAAGCAATAGCAAAGACACGCACATTTTAAAGACCACAAATATATTAAGCAATTAAAAATAAAAACCAGATGCATGCCTTATCTTTTTCTAAGTCAAGAGATTGGACCATGGGCATTGGAAAAAAAATAGGCTAGAAAGCATTCACTACAGAAGAACAGAGAGAGAGAGAGAGACGAGAGAGAGAGAGAGAGAGAGAGGAGAGAGAGAAAAGAGAGAGATGAAATATATCCCAGATAACACATGTGTAAGGCAGTAGGGCTCCTCTCTCTCTCTCCTCTCTCTCTCTCTCTCTCTGTCTCTCTCTCTGTCTCTCTCTCTCTCTCTCTCTCTCTCTCTCTCTCTCTCTCTCTCTCTCTCCCTCTCTCTCTGAGATTGTATGTGTGCATCCATGTATGTACATGATGTATGAAATTAGAAACTGGAAATTGTTTTTCAAATCAACAATGTTCATGAAATTTACGTTAAATAAAATAGTAGAAACCTTTTTATATCTAAAACAAAGTAAATTACTTGATTTTAGTTATGTTAAAGAATTTTAATTGTTAGGTCATTATTTTTCAAAGTATATTTTTACATTTTAAAAAATATATTTTTTCTTATTTTGATTTCTGTTTCTATTTCTACAAATATATTTCAGTAAAGTATATTTGATTTTATAACTTCACAAGGACATTATCAGCAAAAAAGACTCATATCCTTCAAGATATAATTTGTGAAATGTGATTTAATTTGATCAGGAACATAAATTGAGTGATTAGTAAATAAAGGAATTTATTTCTTATAGCTGATGAATTGCTGTCACAAATCAAGAAACTTCAGATTCATTGTCTGAAAAGATTTGCTTGGAGCTTTGTAGATGGCTCCCCTGTATGATCCTCATATAACAGGCAGGCAGAGCAATTCTCTGAAGCTCTTTCATATACCCAACACTGGCATGTTTTCCACTCATAGGACCTAACCACTTCTTCAAAGCTTATGATTTCTACTGTATCTATGAATGTTTTCATCAAAGAGTACACTAGTTCTCCATCTAACTTCTTGTGTTTTCTGCACTGGGTGGTCTTTTCTTTCTCCTTACAATATGAAATGGATACCTCAGTTTAGCTTTTTAAAGCATATTTCTTTTCTAAGATGACACTCATAACCTATCCTGTATAAGGTTAAGCTTTGAGGAAAAATAGGAAGGTTAAAACATGAGAGACCTGCATTAGAATGTCAAATTAAAAAATGAATACATATGTATATGTACATGGACAAGTACAAATACATATACATTACCAGATATGACTTTTCAACCTTGTACTAAACTGAAAACAAAATAAATCTATTCTTTAAATGTGTCCACTAAGTTTTAATATGTTAGTAACAATGCAAACTAGCCACCCAGCCATATGTTTAAACAACTACTGAATAAATGAGGTTGATTCATTAGTGAAAGATCTTCCATGTTAAAGGAATGTAGTGGGAAAAAGATAGAAGACATCAAGTGCAATACAATGCTTTCTGGGAGATATCATTTGTTCTGTAGTGTTGCTACTTGACATCATATAGGACTATAGCAGACCAAACATAGAAGGTTTATGATATTTACAACTCTTTCAACTAGAATCAGAGAGTATTTGAATGAAAGTATCCAAGTTACACTTTGCTGTTTGTCTTTAAGTGGTGCAATATAAGAGGAATATGTACTTGCTTAAATCGGTGGTATACTAACTATACAATATAGTGATTAAAATCAATGCCTTAACAATAATGAGAAATAGTTATTATGCCTCACAATTTATCCATAAGTCATTTCCTAGATACAGTATCTGTTACAAAGTAACAGATTTCTAACCTCTTAAGTTCTCTTCAGTTACTGTATACACAGAGTCTAGTAATAGAGCCAAAAAGGAATAAGAAGGTTTGGTACATGATGACCTCAGATTTCCATTGTCTTTAAACTTTAGAAAACATATTTAAGACAATACCATGGTGTTTATCCTGGTTATAAGCAAAGTTACACAAGGAGGTCAGAGAAATGAGGAAGACAGTTTTGATTAAACATTTTATATACCATCTTGATTACATATTCAGAGTGAGACAGATAGTACATAAATACTAAAAATTACCAGTTGATGGTATATAGCAGAAAATAGCTGTAGCAATATTGTATAGCAAAGAGTCAAGGAACACACTAATAAGAGACAGATTAAGAAACTTATTTGTCTCATATGTTTTTTATATGATTTTTGCATATATATTAGAGCTTCTGGTTTTATATTTTAGGGTATCGTTGTGCTTAGAAACATTTGATTCTCTGTGTCTACATGTGTATCTCATCCCTTTGGGGGTGTTCTTCTGCTTGTTTTTGTTTTGTTCTATTTAGTTTGTTTATTTTAATTTAATTTAATTTTATTCTTTTTCTTTAGATGTCTGTTTTCTAATGAGAGAAGCAAGTGGATTCTTTTTATAAATTTAATTTATTTATTTATTCATTTTACATCCCAATATCAGCTCTTCTCGCAGTAACCCTCAGGCAAATTCTCCCCCAATTTTGCCCTTTTTCCCTCTCACACTATACCCCTTACCCTGTCCCTGGCACTGTAAGTAACTGCAGGACTAGACTAATCCTCACCCTCTAATGCAGTTAAAAGATCCATAAGCAGGCAACTATTTCATGGAGAGACCTGCTCCAATTGTTGGGGGACCCACATGAAGACAAAGGTGCACACCTTTTACATGTATGCAGGAATGCATCATAGGTCCAACTTATGTATGGTCTTTGATTGGTCTTTCAATCTCTTGGAGTCCCCAAGGAACCAGGTTAGTTGATGCAGTTCCCTCAATCCTACTCCTACCACTTCCACAAGGATCCTGAAATCTATCTAATGTCTGGCTGTGGGTTTCTCCATCTTTGACAATCAACTTTTTGGTGGGGCCTTTCAGAGTACAGTTATGCTAAGATCCTGTCTACAACAATAACAGACTATCATTAACAGTGTCAGGGACTGATTGTTGCACATCGGCTGAGTCTCAAGTTGAGCTAATCATTGTGTGGCCATTTGCTCTGGCTCTGTTCTGTCTTTGTAACTTCAGGTCTTGTAGGCAGAACACATTTGGAGTTGAAGGTTTTGTGGGTGGCTTACAGTCCTTAGCCTTCCACTGGGAGTTGTTACTGGCTATAGGAAGTGGCTACTTCAGGATCTATATTCCCCACTGCAAGAAGTCTCAGGTAGAGTTGACTCTATAGGCCTTGAAGTATCATCCTCCATCCCAGGTCTCTGGCATGTTCTACCATTTGCCCCAACTTATCACCAATTTCCAATCTTTCTCAACTCCCCTTCCTACATATGTTTCCCGCTCCTGTATTTCTCACCTCCTCATCCCCTTCCCACCCAGTTCCCGCCATCCATCCATCTCCAATATCTATTTTGTTTCCCATTCTGAGGAATATCCAACCTCCTCTCTTGGGCCCTCCATAGCATTCTTATTCATAATAGCTTCAACTGGAAACAACCCAGATGTCCCTGATTTGAAGAATGGATAAAAAAACAAAACGGAATACTACTCAGTTTTCAAAACAAAGATATGAATTTTGCAAAGCAAATGGAGGAAACTTGAAAATATCATCCTGAGTGAAGTAACTCAGATCCAAAAGCATAAGCATTGTATGTACTCACTTATAAGTGAACATTAGTTTTAAAGTACTAAACACCATAATTAAAAGACACAAAAAGCCAAATAACAAGAAAGGAGTTCTTATATGAGGAAAGGTAGAGGGAATCTTGAAGGAGTTTGTAAAGAAAAACCATCTTCAGAATATGTTGTTTGAAAACTCTATTATTTTTTAATATTTACTTCTCATATAATACATATAAACCACTATTTCATTTCTCTTCAGTCCTCCGAGACCAACCCCCCTTCCTTCTCTTCAAGATCCACTCTTTCACCATATCCCTTCATAAAAGACCAGACTTCCCAAGGATATCAACCAAAAATGGTGGTCTTAGTTAGGGTTTCTATTGCTGCAATGAATCACCATGACCAAAAATCAAGTTGGTAAGGAAAGGGTTTATTTGACATTTACTTCTACAATGATGTTCAATCACTGAAGGAAGCTAGGACAGGAACTCAATAAGGGCCAGATTGGAGGCAGGAGCTAACGCAGAGTTCATGCAGTGTTACTGTTTACTATCTTGCTCCCCATGGCTTGCTCAACTTACCTTCTTTTAGAATCCAAGATGACCAGCCTAGCCATGACACCATGCAGAATGGATGAGCCAACCCCATCAGTAAAAAATAAAGAAAGTGTCTTACATCTGGATTTTATGGGAGCATTTTTCAATTAAATCTCCCTCCTTTTAGATAATTTTGATTTATGTATCAAGTGCACATAAAACTTGCTAGCACAGGTGACCTCATGTCAACTTGAGACACAAATACATCAGTATTAATCCAAAACATGTTTTTATTCATCCACACAATTTCACACTAATAAAGTTGTTTATGTTCATAACATTTTCCAATAAAACAAAGAAGAAGGTATTGTAAAATAGAAAAGTAGAAGAAGCAGGAGGAGAAGTGCAACACAAAGAACGACAGCAAGAATATGAATGAGAAGGAATGAGAAGGGGAAGGGGTGGAAGAGGGATGGGGAGGGCAATAGGGGAGGAGGAGAATGGGGAGGAGCTGGAGGAGGAGAAGGAGGAAGAGGAAGAGGAGAAAAGATGGTGGTGATGTTGGTTGTTTTGATAAAGGTAAGGACTTGTCACCAAATTCCAAAATACAATGGGTAGTAACTTTTTCCAATATCATGTGTAAAAGAGATTGCAAGTTTCCTTAATGGAGATCAATAAAATCAATTGTGCAAGATATAGCACCAACAGAGCTTATAGGCATATTGAACTTCATCATTGAGAACAGAATACCCAAAATGAATGAATACTAGCTACCCACTCTAAACTGTCTTGGAACCAGAATATGATGTCCTTAATCCAATTAGAATACATTCAGGACTAATATCTCAAGAAATTAAAATAATTGTTGAAAAATTAAAAGGATAAAGTCTGTATTAGACAGTGTTCTCTAAAAGAAAAGAGCCAATAGAAAACATGTATGTGTGGCTGTGTGGGGATGTGTAATAAAATAAATTTATTAGATTGGCTTGAATAATAGGAACAAGAAAGTCCAATAATGTTCTACTTGTGAAAGTTAGCAAACCAGGAAGTTCTTCAGTTCACAAATCTGCATACCTCAGTTCTCACACTACAGTTTTAGAATCAGAAAAGCCTCAGGCAGTGTTGCAAATCCTTAGTGTATGATGGAAGAATAAAGAAGCTGTAACACAATAACATGGCAGAACGAGAAATAGACAAACTTGCTAAAGAATTTGAAATAAAAGCAATCATGCACATAGTGCTCTGTTCTCTGTTGAATCTCTTTGTAGCTGGGTTAACCATTAGCAAAAGATATCTATTAAGACACCTTCACAGATAACAATAGAGGTATATTCTCTAGATAATTTTATCTACCTTGAAGTTAACAAACCCAAACCTCAAAGTACCTATCACTCCACAACAGGGTTATACAATGTGCTTTATTATCTAAACAGTTTTTTTTAAATGTTTGGATTTTGAAGTCACCTGAGTGTCAGCTAAGAATTTTTTGGTAAAATTATGCAGCTTATCCAAAGTCCAGTTCCGGATTGAATATATGGCAACCCCGAAACTGTTTTTGACTAGCACGATTAAATAGCCACTACTCTTAAAATACAAACAACATCATGATGTCACATTTTAATAAATTAAATTTATTAGCAATAAATTAGTCATGTGAGTATTAGAATAAATAACTGCATTTTTCCTGCTATAAAACATGTTTTCCTAAGTGATTAAAGAACATAATAACTTGGTTTTAACTCATAGGATGGCACATCATGTCATTGTCCTAATAGATTACATGTAAGGATGTGGGAGAATGGTCTGCCATGCCATCCTACAGATATAACATAGATATTTCATATGTTGAACATATGAAAGCTCAGCAATTGTGGTTATAAAATCAATTAAAAATTTCAATTGTCAATATTTTATCAGCTCTATTCATGAAACTATTAAGAATGAAGAGCTGATGAGAACGATTTATCATTTTTTTGGCAGAGATAGTTGCTTCTACCTTACTAGATGACCACACACCCACATATACATTAAACAAACTAATTGAATTTGGATCAAGAGATAGGACATGAAGTCAGGGTATGAAGTGTTGTGGGGTATGTGGGAAGTAGCTGGTGTGAGATAGTGAGCAATGGATTTGACTGACACATATTTTACACATGTATGAATTTTTAAATCATAACAAAGAACAAACAAAATCCCTGGTTCGTGATATTTGTTCTTATGGAACTTTATATGTGGATATTTTACTTTATGAAAACAAAAATAAAATCCTCAATTATCTGACACGACATTGAATAGAAGCTTAGTCTTGATTGTAAATGTGTTTTTCTGTGAATGAAACAATGAGTGCAAGTGCTGGTGAAATACATTCTACAGTGTTCTTCTGGATTCCATGGTGTTCAATCAGGGCTCATTATGCAGGCAACACTGCCCTTTGCAACTCTGTTCTTTACCAGTCCTCATTCTGTGTTTACACTCTAAACAGTGCTTTTACGGATTTTACTACATTTGTGAAATCTGAGACGAGAATGAAGGATTTTTCCTTCCAGGAAAAGGGTCCATTTTTATATGACCCAAGAGTCTCTGTTCTTAGATTAGACTACATTGCTCATAACACTATCAGACTCAGAAGAGTCAGATAGGATTGCTATTACTGGAACACAAGACTTAAGGAGAATATCATAGTACAGGAAGTATATACATCTAGATAAAGGAGAATGTCATAGTACAGGAAGTATATACATCTAGACAACTTAATATTTATTCTTTTAGTTTCTGATTCATTGGGACATACACATGCCATTCCATTATTAAAGCTATATTAGCTATTACAAGGTCTCCTTCCTCCAGGAGTACATGATAAGTCTGTGAAGTCTTTTAGACTTAGTATAACCCAGAAGGTCTTTTATATTTAGTTCTTCATAGCTATTACAATTAATAATAATAATAATAATAATAATAATAATAAAATTTGTTTTCATATATTTTATATAATATACTTCGGTAACTTTAGTAACTATAGTCTTTGACTCCTGACAGGAGAATATGATTCCTGAGTTACTAGCACAATCAAGTAATATAATCCTAAGCTACAAAAGAATATGTGTATTGGTACTTTTTTTGTCTTTTGGAATCTTTCAGCTACTGAAACCTTTCTAATGTTGTAAGACATAATTGTTGGGTAAAGGGAGTCATAGACACAGTGAATAAATCATGAATATACCCTTCTGCAACATTTACTCAGGATACATGTCTTCAATTACTTGATATGTTGTCAAACACAAGGAATATACAATGTTATCACACTTATCTCCAGTATAAATCCAAACTGTGAATATTCTTAAGGCCAGTGATAACTTATATAGTAAGACATTTATAAATCAAAACTCCCAGAAATGCATTTATATGCCAACGTAATAAGTTTATTACCCATAGAGTGATATTCCATACTAGGGAACAGAGATTACAACATTAAAAATATCCAGGCAGGATCAAAGTCACTTTGTTCATGATGCCTGATTATCATTCCTAATGGTAAGGGTTGAACTTTTATAAGTAGAAGGTTTCAGATTCGTCTATTTATAGGGTAGCATTTACAATGGATGGGGAGAATGAGAGAAGCTCTTAGTTTCTATCAGCTTTGCTCTCAGATATTAAGAACTTGTAATTAATCTTTAACCCCACATTGACTAGTATTCTTTGTGTTAACTAACACCACTCCCCCGCCTTACGTAGGTTTGATTGGTGACTTTTAATCTTTTCTTCTTTTTCCCATTTCATAGAAAGTCTAGCATCTCTTAAATGTCACCTACCCCCTCCTAAAACAAAACATGTTTTATTTATTCCTTGCAATGAAATGCCCAATGGTTGTATAACAATTACGTCATCAGTCACATTAGGAACGTGTACATTTCTTTTTTAAGAACCACGCCTGATTTCTAAATGCTGTTGCCTGTATATCCTATGCATGTTAAAATTTAAGAACAGCTGTTTGCCCCAACCAACACTTTATTTTTGTTTCTTACTTTAACAAGGAAGTGTAAGAACCTACATTTTCATTATTTTTGCTGTCTGAGCTATTCCGTTTCACAAAAAGGAAACAACCTCCACTCCAATCACAGAAAGTAAATTAAAAGAAGATTAATCGGTAGTTTATACTTGATGATTCACTTTTTTCAAATAAGTATAGAAGTTTTAAAGCTACATTAGTAATGGGAAAAGGAATGCACTTCAGGGTTTGATTTTTTTATGTTGAAACAACAAAAGTTTGCTATATTTGAAGCAGAAATATTTTAACATTAAAATTTCTGCAATTTGAGAGTTTATCATCCTACGAAACTAGCCTGTTGTAAATCAGAGTTATAAAAATCACAGTGCCCATGAAAAGTTGTGTCAAGCATGAAATGAATACTTCTGAGACATTTTTATGAGAAATATATTAAATTCAATAAGTCTCTTTGTTACAGAACCCTGCCGAGTTTAGTGAAATAACTGTAAATTTGTCTGTTTTAACTAAAAAAAAAATTGTATTAGCATTTGTATGCTGATAATAAGTTTTATTACACATAACTCCTACATTTAAACACAGGATTGATTAACTTGTGTTACTGCATTGTGCATTTTTGGTATATATGCACTTACGCTATTTGATATATTTGAAATGTTTTATTCTCTATTATCATTTTTATTAAATTTTTATTGGATATTTTTAATTTACATTTCAAATGTTAGACCCTTTCCTGGTTTCCCCTCTGGAAACTCCCTATCCAATCCCCTCTCCTCCTGCTTCTATGGGGATTCTCCTTCACCTTCCCATACTCAACTCCTGCCTACCTGCCCTGGCATTCCCCTACACTGGGGCATTGAGCCTTCCCAAGACCAAGGGCCTCTCCTCCCATGGATGCCCTACAATGTCATCCTCTGCTACATATGCAGCTGAAGCCATGGGTCCCTCCATGTGTATTCTTTGGTTGGGGCTTTAGTCCTTGGGAGCTCTGGGGATGGGGGAGTCTGCTTGGTTGATATTGTTGTTTTTCCTATGGTTTACAAATTCTTTCATCTCCTTCCCTCTTTTTATTAGTGTTATACCATGAATGTAAATATCTGACCTGTCTCTATACATGTAGTGGCAAATAAAATGGGAAGTTCCATAACATTTAGGCTACCGTTCTTTTCTTCCATGATTTTTTTTCCCCTTGGATAACTTATTTTGTTATGTTTAATTGTAGTTTGTCTTCATTGTACTTGCATGCTCAAAGCCAGTCTAAAATCATGAAGTATATATAGTCTGACACACAATCAATTTGCAAATAAAGAAAAATTGGTTTCTCAATAATATGTCTCACTTATAGACAAATCAATGGAAGCCATAGTCTATATTTCTTTTCTGTTCTTTTTTCAAATTTTCATAATTTTTAAAATAATAAATGATATAGTTAAGCATCTGGGAGAGCATCCGTAATCCTTAAAGTCATGTTACTAAGGCAGGTGTTTTTGTTTAACCTTGGTAACATCATTAAATACAAGCTTGCCAGACCTACATAGTGAGACTACTAACAATTGCATTCAAGAATGAAGTTCTGGCAATCACCAGTGATTTGTTTTCTGTTAAGTTGTTTATTTATTCACTTTCCCTCCAGATCACAGCCCTCATCCCATTGCTGCAGGTTCACATTTCACACAGCCTCTCTCCTCCCCTCAACCTCCTCTTCTGAGAATGGAGAGGAGCCCTAGGTTACCAATTCACCCTGGGACACCAGGTCAGTGTAGATCTAGGTTCATCTTTTCCCACTGACACCAGACAAGGCAAGTAGAACAGGATCCATAGGCAGCCAACAGAGTCAAAGACAGCCCCTGGTCCAATTGTTGGGGAAACCACATGAAGAACAAGCTGCACCTCTGCTACATATATGTATGTGAGTAGGGATGAGGGGTAGCAAGGTCCAGCCCAGATATACTCTTTGGTTAGTGGTTAGTCTCTAGAGCTGCCAAGGGTCCATGTTAGTTGATTCTGTTGGTCTTCTTGTGGAGTCCTATCCCTGTCAGGTTGCTTGGTTCTTCCTCCAACTCTTTCACAAGACCTCTGAGCTCCATCTAATGTTTGGCTGTGGGTCTCTGTATCTGTTTTGATCAGTTTCTGTGTGGAGCTTCTCACAGGACAGTTATGCTAGCTTGTGTCTGGAAGTATAACAGAATATCATTAATAGTGTCAGGGATTGGTCCTTGTCCATGGGATGGGTTTCAAGTTGGGTCAGTCACTTTTTGGCCATTCTCTCTGTCTCTGCTCCATCTTTGTGCCTATATTTTGTGTAAGGAGGACAAATTTTGGATCAAAGGTGTGGGTGGGTTGGTGTCCTTATTCCTCCACTGGGAGTCCTGCCTGGGTACAAGAGATGGCCATTTCAGGTTACATATTCCCCACTGCTATGCGACTCAGCTGGAGTCACCCTCATAGACTCCCTGGAGCTTCCCACATCTCTGGTCTCTGGCATGTCCTAGAGATCCCCCTCCCATGTCCACCATTCCACAACAACACTTGCTCCCCTGTTTTTATAGCAGCTTTATTCATAATAGCCAGAAACTGGAAACAACCTAGATGTCCTTCAACTGAAGAATAAATAAAGAAAATGAAGTTCAATTACATGATAGAATACACCTCAGCTATTAAAAGCCTCAAAGACATCATGAATTTTGCAGGCAAATGAATGCAATTAGAAAAACATCATGTTAAGTGAGTTAACCCATACCCAAAATGAGATGTATAGTATGTATTCACTTATATGTGGATATTAGCCATAAAGTATAGGATATCCATGGTATATTTCACAGACCAGAAGGAGTTAAATAGCAAAAAGGGGCCAAGGGAAGATGCTTGAATGTCAACGGTGATATATAATAATAATAATAATAATAATAATAATATAATGAATTAACTCATGTTATTCAAAAAACTTTTCAGAAAATTGAAAATTATTGGGAAATTTTGGATAAGTGATCTTATGTTTTTGAAACATTTTATTAACATTTTGGTTGATTTCACCATCCTTTATTATGGAAGATTCTAAATTGGATTTCAATTATCCACTGCAGGCTGCTCCTATTCTGTTATGTAATATCATCCCTCAACAAGGAAGGTTCTTACTCATTTCTGATAAATGCAGTAGCTCGACAGCAGGAGCATTAGTTTTTCGTTACTTTTTGGTTACCAAAATAATTTTGGCTTGTGTATTTCTATCTATTTTGCCTACTGAGGAAACCAGAAACCATGGTGTGAACATGGTCTGTGGACATAAAACTTCAAAACAATGGTCTTGGGAGCACTAAATAGGGTGTTGCTAATCTCACATTATTCTACTATTAATTAATTGGTCAGAAAAGCTATCACATGAAACTTCAAATTCCTATAGTCACAGGTGATGCCTTGATTGAAATTAATAAGTGATCTGAAGTGAGAATTGTACTCACAACGAGGAAAAAAGCAATGAGGGATTCAAGCCAATACGTCTTTGGATAATTTGTTATACAACAAAAAAGAAAGCTAACATATTAATACCATGCATAGTTTTAGGCATAGAATAAAAGGTTAAATAACAGTACAGAGTGTACTCAAATGCTGGTGCTACTAATCAAAATAAATAAAATGGTTAGAAGAATGATAGCTTGTTATTCAACCAGGAATTATGTCACATCAATGAGTTCATATAATCTCATAGTTTGATACAAATGTATTTTAATTTAAGTGTAATGAAGTGCAGTAAATTTAATTGAATGAATGAATTAGGATACAATATTTATAACACCATGGGATGGAGTCGAAGACAAGAAACTCAGAGAGAAGGGCCTATAGAATAGCTATTTGAGTAACAGCATACATATAATCTTTGGGTGATGTACTCGGGAATGCTCAATGTTCAGTGTCAATAAATCCCATAGCTCTAATTTACAAAGAAATTAGGAAACTACCTTATTCTAGATATTCTTATATGTAAACTTCAAAAATTCTCCAACTTCACCACAGACACAAGAGAGCGAACCTTGTAGATTTAGAATACATCCTGATTATCATCTGTACAATATAGCAACATATATGCCATCATTTTACCCGGAAAACTTACAACAATAAAGGGAGAGGTTTAATTACAGTCTAATCATGCAACAACTCTCCAAGGCTATGGAAATTTTAGACTCCATAAAGGAAAGTGGAGATTTAAGGGCATTCTGGTTATAGGATCCCAAACAAATGTCTAGGACACTCTAAGTTCTTTTGATAAGTCTCATCATGGAGTGCTTGTCTGCACAATATATGTATGCATTTTCCCATACATTATTTTAAAGCTGTGCATTTTATCTTTAGATGAAATCTGAAAGTATCAGTACAGCTCAGGTGTCAGTTCTGACTTTTATTTATTTCATGCTGCAGGAAAATATTCATGTTTTTATAGAAAAGGTTAGATTTGTATAGCTATTTCACATATGAGGGTTGAGTCCCTTTGGTTTCAATTCACTTACTTTTTATTAGCTTGTGTTAATTAGAGATAATGGTTTTAATGAAATATCTTAACTCATGTGTATGAAGCATTTTGATTATATTTACTCATTTTATACCCTTTTCTCACCTCTCATTCTTCTGATCTATTTCCTGTTCCCAACTACTACCCTCCCATCTTCTATTTGTACATTGTTTTGTTCTCTTTGGTGACCTTTTGAGTATGACTTACTTTTACCTGACCGACTAGCTAAATCATCTTCTTAGTAAGCACTACAGGTTTTACCTATTTTTATCCAAATGGACAATATATCATAATTGCCTTCCCTCTTAAGTAGGTAATACTAAACTATTACAGGTACCAGTTTTAGACTAGCTTTAGCCCACCAACCAAAGGTAGCAGAGAAGAAAGGTTAATAGAAAAGGGAGTTATGAAGCAGTTTAGATGCATTTATTTGGGGTTATCCAATTTTACTTGTCACAATATCAGTACCCTAGTCCAATAACATACACCAAACATGAATCAGTAGCAGCAGCTTGATTCAGAAGAAACTGCAAGTCTCCAATAAATTGGTGCAAGTTGGTGGAAGTGGTAATAATCAGATGGAATACTGGAGAAGTTCATTGGTCGGTTCTCTCTGTGAAGTGAAGACCAGCAAAGTCCAGGAAAATATTTCAAACCTAGAAATATCCATGAACTGTTGCATGATGTAACAATACATCCAGCAAAAAAAATCATATGACCTCTCATGTGTCTGCTTCAGCAAAACATCCTCTCATGTATCTGCTTCAGCAGAACATCCTCTCACAAGACAGCTTCCAGAAAAATATCATATGACACAACTTAGCTTCAATGGAACCAGAAACTTGCACTTTGGTTGATCAATTCATTCAGTGTACCTGCAAAAGCAGAGTGACCCTTGAACAAATGAAACACTATCATAGATATGAAATATGTGCAGTGGATAAGGTTATCAAGAAAGGGGTAAAAGAGGTATGTAAATATGAATATTGAACCGCATAACATAGGAAGAATCTAGAAACTCAATTTTAGAATCAAGATAAAAGCTTGAGAAGCCCCTTCCTCCAATATTATTAATAATATCGAAATAACAAAGGAAAATTAAAGGAATAATTAAATTTTAGCTGTAAAATTTGATAGTTTTATGACACTATATGTAAAGGAAAATGAAAAAAATGGTGCTCAAGAATTTGTAGTACAAAAGAGTTGTGCCATATTTTGAGAAAAGAGATGGCATTTATCTCAAACTTGGATTTACTAGATGGTCAGTGATAGTGATAGTGATCAAGATTCACTTTAGTATCGGGTTCTTTAATGATTTTCCACTGAGAAATATCTTCTGAGGTCTGTTGTTTACTTTCACATAGTGTTGTTAATGTTATTTGCTTCTGATTTTTTTCCTGTTTTATAATTATGAGTATTAATCTATTTTTCATTGGATGCCTGCAAATGTTTTATATCATCTTCAGGTCTCTCAATTCTGTTATCCCTTCATTGGAAGGAGGTTTTGATCTTGATATAATCCTATACCCTACTTTTGATTTTGTTTCCTTATTATTTGGAACCTTATTTTAAAAGAGTTATTTATATAATATTTATATCTCAAATATTCACCCAAAGTTTTCTTCTCATAATTTAAATTTTTCCTGTCTCATTGGTTAGTCGTTGATGTCTTTTGAATGGTGTTTTAATTCTGATGAGTGATGAACTTGGTACACTTTATTCTTCATGTGACTATCCATTCTTTACTACAACTGCACCAGTACTTGTTCAAATCTAAGGAATGGGATACCATTAAGTCAAAGAGATATGTGTGCATCAGGTTGATCTGAATACCCAGGACAATATGTCAACTAAAGAGTTTATCAATAGATAAAAGTTGTGTTGTATTGTTTACAGTATTATTCAGCTATAACAAAATGTGATCTGGTAACTCTGATAACAGTTGAGTTTATATGACATTATATTTTGAGTAAAATAGGCCACAAGGCAAACATATATTTGAATGTGTATTCAAATATATATTCACATTTTTGTGTGGATGCTATAGATAAAAGCTAATTTTCTGTTGTTTTTGTTTGCTATTGTTGCGAGATACCTGAAAAATAACTAATTTATGACAAAAGATTATTTTGACTCATAGTGTATATCACCAAAGATCTAGATCATGCTACAGAGGAGCCATTTCTTAACACATTTACTGGCAAGGAGTGTCCTTCAAAAGATAATGATGCCATCGTGCACTACTGGAAAATATACTACACCTAGGTTTTTCCTCAGTTCAGTACCCATAATTTTAAAGGAAACTGTAGTAGATAGTGAAGAGAAGAAGATTGCATTTCAAAGTGTAGCTGAAAGTTGGTAATGTCAACATGATGTTAGTTTTGTATATATGCATGGTACAGAAGTTATGGAACCAGAGAGGCTTGTACAAAGCTCCAGGAAAAGGTATTAATAGTGAAAATATCTCTGCATAGAATATTCAGATAGTCTGCATGAACCATAAGGGTAAAATCTAAGTTGCAAGGGAAGTTTTACAATGTTGTATATATGAAAATTATGGTTTCTGCAAACCAAAACTTCTGAGCAAATTCATGGCTTGAATACATGGGAAAATCAAAGGAAAGCTACATATGCAAAGCTAGCAGAAGTCGAGGAATACAGGTACTCAGGTCAATTGCAGCACAGATGTTGCCACCCTGAGCCATAGAGTCTATAAAGGGAAGTGTAGGCTTTGGTACATGGGACTAGCTTTAAATATGAGACATCAATAGATACCATAGATGCTTCTTTCTGGTTCATTAGTGTTTTTCAGAGAATCAGGATTATTTAACACACTACTAATATTTAACTTGTAATATGAATATCAACACTATCATATGCCACTATCATATTGTACTTTACCATGTCATAGCTAAATTCTGAAATGAATACCAGCTGCCTCTATTCCTAGTGTCATACAGTAGTAGCTCTGTAAATATAGAAAACTTTTATTATGATGAGTTTTACTCACTTACCTGAGAAAAACCATTTCCTGTGAGTCATCTGAGTTTAACAAAGCCTTTCCTAACCCAATTTTCCCCTTGGGTTAATAAAGCTGGAGTGAGTCAGGGAACTCAGCAAGAGCCTGAGGGCACTGAGCTGAGCTCTTTCTATTAACCTCTGGTTGCTCACAGCTGTGGCTACACTTCAGCATAAATTCCCTTGGATCATGCCTCATGTATTTATAAGCAGAACAGAACTCTTTTCTGGTATTTTATGAATACTCCTTTTGATATAACATTTAAAATAGCAGAACTTTAAGTATGAGTGAGCATGGAACAGAAATCCAAAATGTGGGTCTGATCTTACAAAGTAAAATATACTAATCCTTTTCACGTGACATTGCAATAATAAATGTTGATGTTTTGGATTATATTAGAACAATGGTAACTTTTAATTGTATATATCTCTGACACTGATAAAGTTGTATCTAAAAAAATTGTACCTATACCTGTAGAAGTTTTATTTCACTTTATCACCAACAAATCAGAAAATCTGCTAGATCACCCATTTAGTAGGTGTTGGCAGTAAGAATATGAGAGTAGCTGGCAGCTGCTACTCAATTAATACTATAGCACACATCAACTGACATGTCTGTTTCATTGTAAGGACTTAAAATGTGCTTGTTGGCCTTTGATGGATATGTAATTTTCCATCAAATCTTACTAATGATTTCCAGAAAAATGAAGTAATTGTTAGTAGAATGTGGAGAATCAAACAGAGTCCTTCAGTTATAATTTCAAGGACGAATATAATATTATAAAATAACTTTGGACATTTAGACCATCAGAGAATAGATACCATGGTAGATAAATAAGAATATCAAGGCCAAAGAAGTCTATTTTTAACAATATGACATTTCCAAAAATATGCTCTTCATGATTTTCTCCAAGCCCTTTTCTGCTATTGGAGACTTTCTAGAAGCTTAGTTCCCTCACTTGCCCTTTCTTTCTAGTCTAAGAAGCCTGGGAAATTAATAGGGCCAATTACTCACTGCAGAGGGCAGAGTCTATCTTAGGCGATTTCAGTCACTTATTTCCAAAGGAACTCTGCCCATTGCTGCTGAGAATAACAGCTAACAAAGCTTTTCAGTTCTGGGTTGGAGCTAAAAAAGGAAGAAAATAGGTCAGAACAAAAGAAGAAATAAGAAATGAAGATTTCAGTGGTGAGAGAACATTTTCGGGAGATTGGCTCAGTAGCTGAAAGCCAAAAGAGAGAAATAGAACAAAAAGAGATAGAAGATGTCACCATATAAGCTCTACTTACATTGTATACATAGCACTTCAAAGTTTCAATTCTGTTGATGAATCCAAAAATGTATATAGATTCTGAGTTATGCTAAAGTAGTTTTCCCAATGATTAATAATACTGGGCATGAGCAAGCTTCCACTATCATAAGGCTCTGGTCATATTCTGAAATGAAATCAAGATGCATTTTGTCCATTCCTGACCCTGTGAGTGCAGTATGTTGCACACCATGCAATATCAGGATGCACAATTTTATTATAGTTTATTCCAGCTATACATCCAAATGTAACAATTCATGCATCAGAATCAATGGACTGGCTAGAATCATGAACAGTTCATCTACGTATTCATTTTTTAATCACTGTGTCAAATTTAAAATGAAGAAAGAGGATTTAAAGAAAGAAATAGGTTCTGGACTGTTACTTCTGCCCCAAATCATAATGTATCCATTGTAATTACGTTTAGGAGAAGAGTGAAGGTTCCCATTATTGCAAAAATTGTGATTTATAAAGTATGTAAGTGTTTCTACCAAAAATATACCAAAAAGCTTTCTTGTGAAACTTATAAGTACATATGTATCCATAGATCAAATATCTTAAAAGCCAATGTCAGTGTTACCAATAAGCAGCTCAGTTATTTAGATTTTCTAGAAGCCAAAACAGCAATTTTCTGTGAGTTATTTTTGCTTTGTTACTGAGAAAATAGACTTTGAGTGTATAAATATAATAATTCATCTTACAGACGTTCACTGTATTATGTAGCAGGAAACAGACTCAATGAGAAACAATGAAGTTATGAAAGCAAAGCATTGATTTCTGTCCTCAGTGGCATGCTTAATTATTGCTTTAAGATTTGATAATGGCTTTGCCTCTGAAACTGTTTCTCCCAGTTTCACCTCTGCTTGTCTCTATCTCAGACTCCTTTCTGATATTTCCGAAGAGTTGAATTTTTCAGGGTGTAGTGCCCAATTTAGGATTTTCTAAAGTATTCAAATGAAGTTGTATAGTTTTATTTAATTTAAAATTGAATTGATTTATTTGAGATGATATCCATGTGACAAAACTCTTCATGCTACTTCTTACCAAAGATAGGAAAGTTCCTTGTGAAATACATTTGTTTTTAGGGAAACATTTTCTCCAGTACATCTGAAACATATTTAATTATGAGCAGTTTAGAGACAAACATGTCTGGAATTTTACTTAGTGTTTCTTACAGAATCCTTTGATAAACATCAAAGTTTGGCCTCAAAATAGCAGTGTGTTAGATCTCACGATAGAGATTAACCTAGTAGAGTAAGCCTCTTTAAGATTGAAGAAGTATAAATCACTGGAAATTTGAAGACAAGAAGCAAACATCAGTATTACATAATGTCTGTGATGTTTTGAATACTTATGTTCCCCAAAGTCTTATGTTTTTGAATGCTTGGCCATAGGGAAGTGGAACTATTAGGGTGAGTGTGGAGGAAGGGTGTTACTGTGGGCAGATTTTGAGGCCATATATATGTCAGAGCTGAACCAAATATGAAATCCAGTCCCATTTGCTGTCTGTAGATCAAGATATAGAATTCCCAGCCCCTCCAGCACCATGTCTGCCTAGGTGCTTCTATGCTTCACACTATAATGATAATGGACTAAATCTCTGAAACTGTAAGGTAGTCTCAACTAAATGGTTTCCTTTATAAGAGTTTTCATGGTCATGGTATCCTTTCAGAGCAATATAACCCTAATACAACACCTTTGTAAAACATCAAAACCTAAGTTCCATCTGTCTCTTTAATGAACTATTCTGGACTAGATTCTTGTCTTAGCTTGTAAATTTCACTTTTAAGATTGTTTCTGTTTTGTTTTTCTGAAAAGAAAATTGTTGTTTTGTGAACACTGTAGATGATTCAAATATATATTTATACTAAAGAAAAAAGGAAGAAATATTTGAAAATATATTGTTAATGAGTTTCATTTTTTGAAATTTCAATTTCTATGTTAAGATGGTATAATCAAGTTAGAACACTTCAGTATAATCTCTCAAAATACCAATGCTTTTAAAAGGCTTCAGGTTTGTATCAGAAATGGATGTTTTCTACTCTATATTCTGACTATGGTTACGCTGTCCTCAACACCTTACAGACCGTGCTGATCATGCCATTCAATCAAATTCACATCGTCTCTTGATCATTAGATAAAAGCACCTAAGACAATAATAAAAGAATATAAAATAAAAACAAACAAACCTGAACAAAAAAAACAAACAAATAAGCAGAAAAATAAATAGTTAAATAAAAAGCCGAAGAAACACATACAGACACAGGGACACACATAATGAACAAACAAATGTCCTAAAACATTACAAAACCAGAAGTCATTATATATAAGCAAAACTAATGTCGAGTAAGAAAAATGCAAATAGAGGAAAAAAATATCAGAAGTGGCATTTGGGACAAAGGAAAAAATAATTGTCTCCTGAGTAATAACAGAACTTCAGAATACATGAAAGTAACAAACAAAGACCAATATGTATCCTTTCTTTGATTCAAATGTCATCTTATATGGTACTGTTAACTTCTTATTTGTTTAATTTTGTAGTTTGAAATTAAACTACAACTCCATCATTGACTCCTCCCTTTGCTCTGTCTAAAATCTCCTGTATATCAGACCTTGTTCCCTTTCAAATCCCTGGCCTCTTTTTTCATAGATAGTTATTACATGCACATACAGCCATTTGCAATCTAATTTGTTGAATTGTTTGACAATTGGAATAATCAAGCTCTGACAGAAGGATTCACAAGTTTTGTGTCCTGGGGTGACTCAAGTGACTTTAGTAGCTCCTTCTAAACTTTCCTTCGTGGTAAATCTCTTTGTATGAAATGAAAGATCTCTTTCTTTCCTTATACAAGAATAGATCCCCAGGGACTAGTTCTCCATCCTGTGAACTCTCACAGTGACTTTTACTATGTTTTGATTAATGAGAGGGTTAAGATAGTAGCAAGCCCCAGAGCTGCAAGACCTAAACTACATTAATCATCATCAAAAAAGATGTAAAACAGTACCATGAATGTAGACATTATAGAATATTTTAGCATTAGTAAAATTTTCCTAAACAGGTAATGAACTCATGAAAGAATTCATGTGATAACTCCATGGTGAAGTCAATATAAACAAGTTTAATGGGCAAATCACAAGTTGCAAAAATACAGTTAAAACTCATATGGAAACAACTGATACCTTACATCTAAGAACTATTCAAAAAGACAAAAAACGTCTCTCTTCAAGAACTTCCAATATTTGAATGGCAAATTCCTGAGAAGACATTTATCAGAGTACATCCTACTCCAAACCCCTAACCATAAACCTATCCTTAGCCATTAGAAATATAATAAAAAGATGGAATCACTCAAATAAGTATTAACTGGAAATCTGTCTAACTTCTAATTACTACAAATTAAAATATAAACTTTATAATATCTAAGAAAGAAATGAAATCATATTTCAATTATTTGAATTAAAAAATGTTCATTTTTATCCAAAACAAATAAATAGGCTCCACTAAAAGGTATTTACTGCAAAAGAAATTATAAATATAAATTATAAACAACATATAAGACGTTTCATATCATTCACTGAAGTCAATAAAAGGTGTGATACAAGATGTTGAATTAAATATCTTTTTTTCTCTTTAGTGGTATTAATAATACCATGCCAGACACCATAATTATGTCTTCCTGGAAGTTCTACAAAGGATTAGAAACTGAACTAAGATGGATAAGTAGATTTTTTAGCGAGAAAATATATTTATATCTCATTTTATTATATAGTACAATTATGTTTTAAAACTTTGAGAATTATAAGGCAGCATGTGAAAGGGAATCATTACTTAAAAATTGTTGACTTCCCTACACCATTTCTGAAGAGCTCTTATTTACTTCTTCATGGGCAGCTTAGATACTATGACTACCTAGCACTTATACTCCCATAAACATTAAGTTGACAAGATGAACAGCTTTACGATAGTATAACACTCACACAGTATGATGCACAGAAACATAGAATCACACCTATATACAACAAAACTAAGGTATAATACAATATTTTTCTTCCTTTTACCTATTAACGCATTCAACACATGGTCAGTCAAATGTCTAGTGTCATTTATGCAAGACTCTGTATGGTTTATATCTATCCTACATTATGATTTTAATGGGAAACTTTAAATTATTTAGTGATTTTGTTTTAAAATATGGGTAATAAGTTAAAGCAGCATTTTATTATAAAATATACATTGTTTTATAAGTTGTTTATATACATTTAACAAATTTTAACAGTTGATCCCACTAATTTAAATATGCTCTTCTTTCTTGTGTCTCATAAGATTTGACAACTTCCATATAATTCCTTTTCTTATTCCTAGAAAAGTTCTGTCCCTACGTTTAAATTTAGACTATCCTCTCTAAAATTCATTCCTTATCTCATAACTTGGTAAGACATGCATTCCATTTCTCCCAGAAAAACTCATGCTTCTCTATATAAACTTGGAATAGATTTCTCCTTTGGACTCCATTCCATCAGAAAGTTGGTGGAGAAGACGCCTTCTGTACAGGAGAGTTGCAGACACAATTAGCATAGGGATTAATGCATTCTGGTATGGCTGTATCCTTGGTTCACATGCACACATAGACACACATATAGACACATGCAGACATGCACACATAAACAGACAGACAGACAGACAGACAGACACAATCCTCACATAAAAGAAGACTGAAAATTACTTTAGAGATTTATTCCTGTAACATAAGTAAATATGAACACAGTCGATGCTAACATTGATTTTCCAAATTAATCTTTAAATTATTGAAAAGATCCAAAAGTAATGATGTAATGTAAAAGAGTATTCAGACCTTATTTTTTTAGTGTTACTGTAATTATATTATAAGGGCTGAAATGTCTGCAGGTTATTTACTTCAACTATTCTAAGTAGACAATCAATGTTGTCTATGTATTTGTTGAGGGACTATTAATGTATTTAATCCATCTAAATGTGATAAATTATGAAGGCATTTAAATACACTTTCACTATATAATAAAGTACATATATGATAATTTAGAAAATAATTTAGAAAAATATTTTATTCTACTTATATTAGTTCACCACTTAATCCTTTGTAGCCTTTTCATGAAGGTCTAGTTATGGAATCTTACAAGATGTATTAATTCAATAATGAGAAAAAAGATTATATTTAATTCAACATTCATATGGTCTCTTCTTTTGTGTCAGAAAACTATATTGGTTTTAACTTAAAATAACATGAGTTATTTAAATATTATAAATTAAATCAAGATGAATTTATTTTTTTAGAGAAGTTAATGGACAAATTTTCATTTTATTCAGTGGATGGAATACTTGTCTGCACTAAAATCTTATTATATAATGTTTTAGTATATCACTGTAAACTGCCATGTTCCTAAAGTAATGTCATGGGCAGTGATTTTATGTCAGTGATATATTGATTTTAGAAATGACACAAGTCTAGTTTGATTATGACATCCTTTAACCTATAACTTCTATGTTACAATGACAAATTTTAAGGTTATAGTGTGCCTCTTGTTGTCAAGACTGATCCATCCAAGCAGAACCCGGTACATATTTTCTTAGCATGAGTTACAAAACATATACTCCTTTCAGTTTAATTTGCTATAGTAAAATGACTGTTTTCTCTTTTCCCTATTATATCTATAAAAAATTCTATGCACATTTAATATGTATGCATATATACCCTTTAACATTTTTATTTACCTACAAATTATGATACTAAATTTTTTTTCATTTTATAACATCTTTGAAAATACTAGCTTCTAGGTTTTTTTCCCACTTTTCAATAGCACATATTCTTACTATGAGCTGAAGTCTTTTCAGATTTATCTGTGCAATATATCTTGAAAAATAAGTTTGCATATATACACTGCCTATGCATTCTATGAGACAGTCAGGGATAATATGTGTCACCATGCCCTGCATTTTGTGCTTATATTCTTTTATATTTGATCTGAATTAACTTTACATTATTAGAGAAACATGCATTTTGTTACTTTAAGAAAAAAAAATTATGATACTCAACCAGAAACTTACTTCATTTCTTCCATTAGTTACACTTAAAAAACTTAGTTAATTTTATAGTAGTTTCTGAACAATTCCTATGGAGAGGTTTCCAAGAGGAGGAAAGTTTATTTTAGCTTATGTCTAATAGAAGGTGAATCAAGTTGGTAGCGCTTCCTGGATCCTATAATAGGTCACGATTTTGCAAAAGATGGCAAGCTGAAAGAAGGCAAGATAAACTGGGAATTACTTGTAGTCCTGAAACTAAACCATAGAGACCTGTGCTCATAGCCAAACCACTTTAATTAAAAATTCCATGACTTCCAAAACAATATCCCAGCTGAATTAAATGTATTCAAATGGATTATTATACAGAATTACAATACTTCCCCTTGCTTCATATTCTTGAGGTCATCACATACCATTATAATGCATTCAACTCAATTCAATATCCTCATAATCTTATAGCTGAGAAATACAAAGTCTTTTTTAAGACTCATAACAATCACTTAACTGTGAATCTTACTTTGAAAAGTATGGTAGTATATTTTGAAGAGATGATGGTATGGAATTAATAGTGCACTTCCATATATAGTAATGAAAGCCTAGGACAAATGAGCAAGCAAACTATGAAAGCATACAGGTTGTCTTCTATAATGTGTGATTCATGGGCAGACCACCGAATGCAACATCAAAAGGTAGGTCAAGGTCATTGCTTATGTTTCCACATGGATATTATTTTATAGTCAGTATATTTAATTCTTCATATAATATTTTATCATATTCTTTTCAGTCTCCAAGTCTACTAAAGATAGTTCTAATCAACTTAAGCCTCATATGACTGAATTTATTCTCAAATATAAGGAATAAAAGGATTTACTGAACGAAATCAAGGATTTTTGATTCAAAGAGCACACTAGAAACTTAATGTAATAGACATTTTTTCGTGGAATGCCAACACTGCTTTTGGCTTTTCTTTACCCATTGTCATATTTTACACCTATAGATTAGAAATCAAAGGTTAATATAAGTCTTTCTCTTGGTATCTTATCTTAATTTTGAGAAGTTCTCATTTGAAACCAGTTTCTGGTCTATACTAAGTTATAACAATCAAGAAATTTTGCAAGTCTGTGCTTGAAGTATTGAGGATTCCACTTAGTCACATGTTTGTTCTCTTATAAGGACAGATGGAAAACAATAGTAAGGGCAACCAAGTGGTGTAGCATAGTTTGTATTATTATTATACATAGTATATCTATATTTCTTCATATAAGTTATAGTATTATTATAACTTAGATATATTAGTTAATTACAACATATACCAAATAAAGTGGGTGGATAATGATGGATCTGAGGCATCTTTTCCACATTAAAAGTTATGAAATATCATAAATTCTATTTTCATAATATAAAAATAAATGTATCTCTTAATTTCTTGGATGAAGTAAAGAAATGTGAGTTGTATCCTAGCTTTATAAATGCATGGTTTGCTTCTATACTTAGAGAAGGGAGGAGATGTCAGGGTCAGCCCTGCTTATACACTGAAGGCCTAAAATCAGCCATAGGCCTAAAATCAGCAATAGGCCTGACATACATACATGCTAACAGAAAGTCTTGGGTCTCTGTGGAAAAACACTGAAACAGCAGGCTATAAGCTATTGTAAACAGGCAGCTTCTGTGGAAACTTACCAGCCTGTGTCATCATAGATCTTATAAATAGGCAGTCTCGCAGACAGTACCAACTTAGATAAGGACAAGTGAATCATAGGCAGAGTAATAGTGAACTGTCCCCTGAACATACACCCAGCTAATACCCTGTTCTGAAAGTATCTGTACTCCCCCTGAACACCTATGATCCAGTGTCATTCCCTTCCCCACATCTTGCCTTTTGTGTTTATAACCTCTGTGTAAATAAGTAAATTATGGTGTGATTTAAATAATTAAATAAAAATAAATAAATAAATGCATGGCTTGGGCTGAGTTCAGAATGTTCTTATGTAATGATCGCTACAACTAAGTTTGGAAGCTTCTAGACCCCATACACATAAACTTCTGCAAGCCTGGACGTTGAAGTCTTCATCTTCCAGCTTCCATCTGCAAACCTAGGCCTAGCATATTTCAACCTCTGAAACTTACTGCAGAATAAACTTACCCTTTCTAGTCCTTTCTGAACTCTGGCTGCTTGGATCAACTCAGCTGTTCTGGCTCAAACTCCTCTCAAAGGTGATTGATTCAATCTGGCTTCTCTGAGCTTCTTACTGAATTACTCTGCTTGACTTCAAACTAGCTCTGACAATTTGTCCTCATCTTCTGGCTCCTTCTTATTCTCTGGTTCCAACTGTCTCTGCTGACTTGCACTGAACTGCATGACCTCATGAACAAACTCAACTCCACTGCACTGCACTCACTGAACTGACTGAAGTGACCAACCCCTTTTCCCTGAGCTGCTCTTAAAAGCTTCTCTTTCCTATGCTGTTCTCTTGAGAGTTGGCTTTATTCTATGTTTGACTCATTAGGTCAGATCTTTCTCTGATTCCTCATTTGTCTACCTCTCAGTAAGACATCAATTTAATCATGGCTGCTTCCTTCTACAAACTAATTTTAATTTAATATTATGTACTAATGTCATAACTGCATTCTAGCTGGATCACATAATCCTAGTTTCTTTCTTGGCATGTGATTCCCTCGCCAAAGTAGCCATGTTGCATGACTAAAATTCCTCTATAATATAATATAACAGGGGAAAATGCTGCAGTACTTTTGGTCCCTTCTTTCAATTA
Source organism: Mastomys natalensis (assembly GCA_021653895.1). Taxonomy (NCBI): domain Eukaryota; kingdom Metazoa; phylum Chordata; class Mammalia; order Rodentia; family Muridae; genus Mastomys; species Mastomys natalensis. The sequence continues at coordinate 638,854 of JAJTUV010001158.1, read as the reverse complement.
TTTGTCTATTTAATGGATGATGCATCCAAGAAATTTGTTCTATTATGGCTTTATCTTCTCTAAAGGAAAAAAAAATCCTTTTTCTCATTTGTGATGCAGATGTTATACTGAGTGCTCATGTTCAAGATCTAGAAAAATACATTATGTTTCATATATATATATATTCATATATATATATATATATAATGATATTCTCAATGTCTGTACAAATAATTATATTGGAGAACTAACAACTAAGCATCTGCATTCAGTGAGTGAGTTGCTAAATCTTCCATTGGGTCCATTATCTCATGACAGTGTGGTAGGTAATGTAGTCCACCTCCTTCAGTTGACATCTATATATTCAAAAAATGAGGTCCAGAGAATGTTACATGTATGTTCCAAGGTTTCATGTAACCTGTATTTATGATTCTTCATCTTTTATAAGTGTTTTTAGAGGATATATCTGTCAGTGATATTTTACACACCAAAAAAAAAAAAAAAATCACTACCAGATAGAAAACTCATACATTTTCCCATATATTTTCAGAATTGTGTCTGTGTTTTAACTCAGTTCCTAGAATACAATAAATGTGTAGTCTTAAGTCATGGTCAGATATATATCTTTTGGAGTATACGGCAATGCACTTAAGCATCTATCATATGATAGAGTTATCTATTTAGTTGTAGAATAATTCTCATTATTAAACAAAAATACTATAAATAAATAAAGTTGTTATAATAGTTCTCATTCTTTATTGTAATAGAATTGTAATAAAAAATTGTAAAACACAATAGACCAAATAAATCTCTGTCTTAGCAAAATCTAACCCAAGATTAAGCAGTAATGCTAAGGGGAAAATGAATTTGAGTTCAATATTTCTGTGTTCTTTTCATAGTCGTCAACAGAGGTGACAACAAATTTCAAATACAGCAACAAAAGCTTTTCTTGTTCATTAAAAATAATTGAGAACTTTAATGTTAGAGAATCATTTAAAATTATGTTTAACTATGGTATTAAGCTAATCTATTTTAAATCTAAACTATATTTTAACTGCCTCTTCTTTACTAGTTTAGTAATTTAAAGTTAAAATTTACAACTCCAAATCATGATAAATATGTTTTTCCTATAAAGCAATATTTTGATTAATTATGGCAAATTTCATTTCTACATCTTTTAAATATATTTTCAAAGACATTGAATAATTTTTACTTAGTGCTCCTTATTGCAGGTGGCAGTGTATAATTAGCATTATTAATTTAGTTCCACAGTTACTTGCAGTAAAGAGCAGAAGTACTTTAAAAATCTTTCTGTAAGTATTCCACAGTGAATATAGGCCTCATTTATTCAGGTGATTATTATAGTATAAAATGTTCCTCCTTTACAAACATACATCTTTACTTGAACTCCTTGGGATTGGATTCATCTGTTTCACTACTCAATGGGTTTAGTATTTTCTATATACTTTACACTTTGATTTAATTTACTTTCCTATGGTTAATTGAAATTCAAGCAGAACACTAATTATCATCACTTGTAAACTTAATATGTGTGAGTTGAAGTCCCAATGCCTAGCAGTCAACCTAATGACTACCAATGGATAATCTAAAGCTTACATTCAAAAGATAACATTCAAATTCTAGGAAATTTTCAGCTTTCCATAATCATGGGCTTTCAGAAAACTAAGTAAACAGTCCTCATTTTAAAGAAGATTTTTTTTCAAAGCACCACTGACTCTTATAGTAATACTGTAAAATATAAAAGCCAACTTCTGTACTAAATTGATATCTTCAATTCAAAGATCATAAATTAGAAATAATTGTTTTGCCAGTATTTCAATCAAGATATATGTGCATTAGTGTAAATTTGTAGAAGCATATTATGAAATGTATATACATAATTCATATGTATTGTTATGTTAGTGTGCTATAAACAAATTTAGTGGGCATGTGTGACAACCATAATAAAGGTTGAATAGGATATATTAAGTTGCAGTACCCAAAGTGCTGTCTTTCTTTCTCATTCTGTCAGAGAATGTTACAAAAATGCAGTTTTAATATACTGTTTCCACATATTGGCCTCAAAATGTTTCTTTGTTACTACAATCTGACTTTGTCATTCAATATATTCAAATTATCCCTTGTCCATAGTGACAAATGTAATTCAGTCTACCATAGCTTCATTGCTTTACGAGTCCTTTGTATATATGCAGATACTTATTTATCATCTCTTGCTTTGTTAGGTGATTCATCTTTTCTAATTTAGTAAAAGCTGGTTTGTAAATTTCTCTTCATACCTTTGTGTACATTAGTATACAATGTTCAAAAGTAAAAAAATAGAATTTCATAATAGGCTCTGAACATTGTTAAATGAATATATTTTATAATCATTCTTATATTGGACCAAAAATTATCATTACTTCCTTATTCAATACATTCTTTTTTAAGTTGGATATTTTATTTATTTACATTTCAAATGTTATCCCCTTTCCTGGTTTCCCCTGTGCAAACTTCTATCCCAATACCTATGGTATGCTATGAGGGTGCTCTCCCATTCACTATCCACTCCTGCCTCACCACTCTAGCATTCCCTTACACTGGGGCATCAAGCCTTCACAGGACCAAGGGTCTCCCCTCCCAATGATGCCATTTAAGGCCCCTTCAGCTTCAGTACTTCCCCTAACTCCTCCACTGGGGTTCCTGTACTCAGTCCGATGGTTGTTTGCAAACTTCTGCATATGTATTGGTCAGGATCTGGCAGAGCCTCTCAGGAGACAGCTATATCAGTCTCATGTCAGAAAGCACTTCTTAGCATCCACAATAGTGTCTGGGTTTGGTGTCTGCATGTAGGATGGATCCCCAGGTGGGACAGTCTCTGGATAGCCTTTCCTTCAGTCTCTGTGCTACTTTTGTCCCTGTATTTCCTTTAAACGGGCATTTCTGGGTTAAAATTTGGAGATGTGTGGGTGGCCCCATCCCTCAACCGAGGGACCATGCCTAACTTCTGGATGGTCTCAAAAGGTTCTCCCTCCCTTTGTGTGGTATTTCATCTAATGTCATCCCGTGGGTCATGGAAAGCTCTTGCTTTCCTGGCATCTGGACTTTCTGGTTGCTACTCCAGTTCCCCATTCCCATTGCTACACACCTCTGTTCAATTTCCTGACTTTCTGTACATCTCTTCCATTCCTCCCATATCTGATTCTTCCCCTATTTCCCCCCAACCCTCCTCTCTTCCTCTAAGTCCCTCCCACCCTCAACTTCCCTTGATTATTTTGTTCCTCCTTCTAAGTAGGACTGAAGCATCCACTCTTTGTTCTTAATACTTGGAAATTATATTTATCACATGAAAATATTAAAATATACCCTCCTATTCTTTTATTTAAATTATTCATTTATAGTGAAGTTTACAAATCTTTCAGATGTTTATTGACTATACCATTTTCTCTACTTCCCTTTTGTTGCTGTGATGGAACACTATGACCAAAAATAACTGAGGTGAATTAAGAGATTATTTTAACTCACAGGTCTTAGTCCACTCCTGAAGGAATCAGGACAGGATCTGAAACAGTCTCTGAAACCAGAAACAGAAAGGACAGGTGCTGCTGACCTGTTACAGCTCATCCCTCCTATATTTCTGAAATAGTTCAAGAATACCTGCCTAGGGATTAGTGCTACCCACTGTGGCAGAGCATGCTTACATCAGTTGATATATGCAAGAATCTTCTATAGATATTTGCCAGGTCAATTATATCTAGGCACTTACACAGTAGAGGCTGTCCTCTCAACCTGTAACCTATGTCATGTTAATGCATAAAGCTATGAGGGAACATATTTTGTACATGATCATCTTATAGATTAAGCCATTTTAAACATTTTTACAATTTAATTTTTACATTTTCAAAAGTACTCTAAGAATTTTTTAATATTATCTTATATTAATGTATAATAATCAAAATAGTTGACTGATTTTGAAGGGACATTTTCCAAACATGCAAATCTTATTTAAATAATTAGACATACTTTAAATACTTGAAATGCATTATCCTGTCTTCTACATTTGAAATGTTACTTTTGTTCATATATAGATTACAAATAGAACTCTCAGAGATTTGTGATAATAAAGTAGATTAAATTTGTTCTACAAGTTGAATTTTCTCAGTTTTGTAAAATTTACATTACTAATGAGTGATATGCTTACACATGAGCTTCTATAAAACTAGATGTGAAATCCAAGAGCATAGAAAAATGTACTGAACATTTTGCTCATGAGTTTTCAAATTATTCTATTGGAAATAATCAGATTTGCTTCAGTCAAATCTTTTCTTTTTGTACTATTTAATTTTAGTTCTTCCATGATAAAATGTTGAAATCAAAGATTAGAATTATATTCATATGATCAATTATTCTATTGAATAATAGATTTGTAACTTTCTAATTTTGTTTTAGCTAAATTTAACCCATAATTTCAACATAATTCACATGATCTTAATATATATAGGGATATCACACAATGTAATATAATATTCAATTATTTTATTAAAAAGTTCATGTCTACTAGTAAATAGAGTAAGCATCCTGTATCTTAAAACATAATTTACAGAGTAAGAGGCTGATAAAGGACACTTACTCCATGCCTCCTGGGGAATCAAGACTTCTGTAACATTCCATAGAAATATTGATGAGGAGAGACAAAATCAAGAGCATTTACTTATCACTAAATCAACTCAACTATCCAAATATATTAATCTCACAAAACTAAAGAAGATCATTCTTATACCTCTTTGAGACTAAAATCCTGGGATTCACCTATTTCTTATTTTATTATTATTTTTAGAGGAAAAAACTAAAAGATTAAATGAGTTACCATATAAAATTAGACAAAGATTTGACTGAATCAAATCTGATGAATTCCAATAGAATAATTTGAAAACTCATGTGAAAATATGTTCAGCACATTTTTCTATGCTCTCGGGATTTCACCTTGAGACATTGCTGAAGAGTCTTCATTGTTTAACTAACTAGGTAGACAGAATTAGCCTTATAGGTAAAGTGTGGCTTTATAAACACCCATTTTAATGTTATTTAACATATATTACTACATAAATTAATACACTAACATTATATATAATACATATAATGATTACTTCCTATCAATTGTATTAGTCTAAGAAATTAAAAGTATATTATATTATTATATCATTTTATACTGTTATATAAAATGAAAGACAAGTTGTCTCAACTTTATAGATTAACAACTGGAAAAATCTATAAAAATGTTTTAATTTTCTTTCCTTCTTTAAAGCATGCATAGACTACAGGTGTCAACTGTTAAAATATTTGAGGCAAACTCTCACTATCTGATGACAGCTGGACTAGAAGTTATTCTGTAGATCTGGTTGGCCATAAATTAACAAGACATCTGTCTACCTCTATGTCCTGTGTTTTGTGATTAAAGATATGTGACACCAAGCCTGATACTACTGAATATTGTTCTTTTTATCAATGCTTAGAATATTAGGTTTTTTTTATATTTTTCAAAACGTGAAACATTTTAGTAGGAGGTCAATTTTCGATGACATAAGTATGTTAACCTAAATTTTTAGTCCTCTACCAGTGGGATAGAAAACCAATGATGGATATGTTAATTATCAAATAAATACAAACATTGGTACATTTAGTATTTTGTGCTTTTTTTATTTACCTAGACTCAGGTAATTTAATGATATTCAGATGTTGTAAAATCTAATAACCTAATATTTGGGTTTTGTACAGAAAAAGTAAAATTGAACAGGTGTTGAACGAGGTCACCAGAGCTAAGCTATGATCTATAAAGCAAAGTCCACAGACACATGTAGTTCTATTAGAAAAGGTTGTTTGCTCACATGAATGAACAATTTATCAAGATTTAATTATTTACAGATATTTCCTGAAGCAAACAGTAAATGATTAATTGAAAGTCTTTTCTTCTTAAAAGAAAATCTGTGGAGAAATGACCAAGTTCATTTGATGAAAAAATGACCCGAGTTCTCATTCCTGATCATGTAGCTTTATGGAGAAAAGAAAGATAGCCTGCTTTTATGAAAAGGAATGGCAAAACTCTAAGCTACACTGACAAAATTATGGTAAAGTTTAAACAATTACCAAAAAATGAATTGTGAATTACTTTTAAACCAGAATGCATTATAAAAAACTTATTTAGGATAAATAAATAATATTACAATCTAATGTTAAAATAATGATGTTAGCAGCAAAGCACATACATATAGAGGAGCATACACACACATACAGGAGTGAGCACACACACACATACACATACACAGACAAAAGTACACATGCACACATACTAAGTTTTTCTGCAGTATTTAACGTGGTATGGAGAAAAAGATGGTTTATTTTGACTGATTAGCAGTTTAAAGTAGAGAATTGTACTCCTCTGGGTGAACCAATATACCTTGAGAAAATTAGATTATTGAAGTCAATATTTTCAATAAGTGTTTTTTAACCATTGACATATTTTATGAAAATAGTTTTATTGATAATTTCCCAAACAAAATGAATTTAAATTGTATCCTTTAAAGTTGTTAGCAATTACTGTACCAAATATAACTACAAAATGCATCTTATAAGCTATAATATGCCTATGCTTATTCACAATAATTTGAAATTCTGTATTATAATTATTATCTGCATATATTTATAATGTAATAGACATATGTGTTTGGGTTTTAACAACTTTCATGAATAAAATCTTCCTTTCTTTCTATCAATTTTTATGCCTTGTCTTTGTGATTAATTATAAATTCAGCAAAAGAAATAGTTTGCAGACATTTGAGCCACTATTAAAGATATTCGTTGACCTGATAGAAGAGATGCTTTCTTGGAGCAGTTATTATTATGAGTGACAAGTTGGTTTTCAAGAATGGACTCAGACAATAAATCAACTTACATCTCTAGTGTGACGTATAAGTAATAAAGTCTCTTCTGACTACGAACTTTATAGCAGTATTGGCAACAGAGCTTCAAAGCAGATATAGTTTTACTTATATCATCAGTTGTCTAGTATATTCCTGCTTAGAGGAGAATAGGTATATTTACAGATATATCATTGAGGTATTAAAAATATTGTGCAAAAAATTTAATTCAGCTCACAGACATTTACATAGTATGCAGTATTACTGGAAATCAATTTACATATAAACTCAACACAAGCATAGACATGCTTTGGAATGCTTGCCCTTCCATAACTACAAACTGTCCTTTAACTGGGAACTTTCATATCTTGGCTGAAATAAGAAAAATGAGTTGCTTTCAACAGCTTTTATGAAGATTTAGAAGAGGCGAAATGCGAAAAGTCTTTTAAATATGAAATGCTGTGAGTGAAAAGCCCAGAATATAAATCAAGAAACAGAGAACTCCTTCAATCTTCATGTCATCAATTGTCTTCTCAAGATTGTGTCAACTGAGTCCTTCAAGATGGATGAATGATTGAAAACAAAGTGACAAGACAGGTACCTACTGAGCATTATCCATTATAACGTGCAACTAAATATCAACAAATATAATAATAACACAATTATATCAAAGTAATGACTAAACACAATGAGTTCTATTTGTAAAACTATGCTAAAATGTAAGGTTTTTATTCAAACTACTGATGTTGGCATAAGGAATGCAGGTTTAAATTTTAATTTCCTACAATGAGAATAAACATCACCCATGGAAAGATAACAAAGGTTGAATGTTTCTATATGTTGAGGCATCTAAATATCTGTGCAAACACAATTATAGCATAGTTGTAGGTCTGTAAATGCTGAATGTCACTTATTAAAATACAAAGGTTTGCAAAGCTCATGTATGTAGATAGGGAGGTAGTTTTCCTCTGGAAAAAAAAATGTTCCATGAACCTAACTTCTCATTCATTGTTTTCAAATAGCTATCGGACACCTACTCTTGTTAGTCATTGCCTAAGCCCTGAGTATACATGATTAAGAAGTTATTAAATCATGAACATTATCTATCTAGAGTCTATTATGAATGAAAACTAGACTGTGTTTGGCAATTTTAGTTTTGGATGATGGTCGAAAATTGTTGCTCCAGCTGTCTGCTTTTCAGATAGGCCATCGGGAAATAAACATTTTTTTTTATTTACTGGCACAAGGAATGGATCAATTTGTTTAGTTATAGAGTCCAGATATTTAATCAAAAACTGTCTGGATCTTGCTCTAAAAGCACATTGTAGATAAACTTAATTATACAACTATCTCTCAGTAGAGTGCTCATCTGATGAGTTGAGGTCCTGAGAATGGACTCTGATTTCTTCTGTGGGAATAGACTGCCACTGGATTTGAAGAATAGCACCAACATTTCTATGGATTGCAGGCTTTGGACCTTACTATCCAGAGCTTGGCTTCACTAGCCCACAAATGTGAGTTAATTTCTTGTCATAACCCTTCAGAGTCCAGAAGACATCTAAGAGTTTCTGTTTCTCAGCAAAGCCTGGTTGAAACAAAGAAAACTACTAAATTGAGATGCCTATACACAGAATAGAAATGTTAAAGCATCTGATGAAATTTATGAACCAACTTACGCAAGCTGTGGACTAACAAGGTTTCAGACATATCAATTTTAGACTGATCATTATTTAGATGAAAGAGAACTTAGGGAAGTGCTAATGAATACCTGTTGGTCCTGACAAATAAGCTGCCTTTATTGGTTCCATATCACTATGAAGTTTTCTGTACATTAAAAAAAAAAAAATTGACCTAATTCCTAGTGCTGCTTAACCTCCAAAATCATAAAAGGAAAATATTTTCCTAGAATTATTAGAGTAGGAATAGAAACAAGGAAATATCTTCAAACATAAAGTATGTATGACTACAGAAGAGATTGAAGAAAAAATACAGGAAGTGTAAAGTAAGCCTTTGGTATATTCTTCCTTGTTTCCTTACTTGCTTGCTTGCTTGCTTGCTTGCTTGATTAATTGATTGATTGATTGATTGATTGCTGGCTTGCTTTTGGTTGTTGTTGAAGCCTCTTTGAATTCAAAATACCTTTATTTTTATTTTGGTTTGTTTTAGTTTGTTTTGTTTCATTATTTCCAATACCACCAAGAATTTTAGTTAGTAAACAATGAATTGAAAGTCAGAGTTCTACTTTTCATTTTTTTATCTCAGCACATTCGGAATTCACAAGGTGTTTGACTTTTTTGAATCTGACTTTTCTTCTCTGTCAGGTAGCATCATGCCCGGAAAGGGGGGAGGATTTCCGCAATTAATCATATTAGTTCCTTAAAGAGTTGCAAAAAATAATAATATGAACACATATTTTGAAGACAGGTGCTTTGGAACTCTGCCTTTGGCCATGAATATTTATTTACATTTTATAACAAAACAGCTATATTTATGCACATGAGGCCCTCACAGAATTGAATCTCCTACACTCCCCTCCCCCAATGAACTCTGGAATAGTTTACATGGACTATAAAGGTCTATGTTTCTGAGGATATACAAGCAGGACCAGTTAACAGTTTCATGTAGGGACAGACACTCCTCTATAGTATAGCTATTTATAACTGGCCCACACTCCAGGATATATTCTGTCACAGTGTGAATATTATGAATAGAATTAAATGTATGGAGTCACCAAGCCAGATCTGGTAGAATCCTTTATTTGTTTTACCTTGGCCCTGTTCCTCAAAAGTAATTAGAGAAAGACTCGTAGGGAAAACTCCTATAATGAAGAACCATTTAGGATGGAGAGAATGTTGACAGTACAATCAAAAGCCGTCGCCAAAATAAACAAGATCACTCAATTTCAAAGCAACCTGTACTGAATAAAGAGTACCAGGCTGGTACATGGGTTTATAAACAATCCACTTTATTTTTGTTAATTGCTGATGATAACAGATTTAGAGATTCCTCGATGATTTTGTTTAATGAGGTACAGAAAACATTACTAGAGTAGATATATTATAATAAGCTATCGGTAGCACCATAAGAAATGATCAAAATACAGTCTGTACATGTGTTAAATTCAAACATAATAAATAAAAACATTAAAATGAAGGTTAAGGGGGAGAATTCATCAAAAGAATTTCAAGGACTCTTATAGGAATCTGATGTCAGCTCATTAATAGAGACTGTACCTGGGAAGTCTGGTTTATTTCACTGGCTGTTTTTTTTAATGGTATTATATGCTCTGGTGTATAAGTCCTTGGGAGACGTTTTAGTTCAAGTATATGTGTTAAGATCCCTTTAGAGCAAACTTTTGAAGGAATCCTAACAAAGGTGCATATGTGTGAGAAAATCTTCTATCCTTAGCCTCCTGCCTTGAATAAGTCTGAGTGCATCACAATTGGTTCCTTTTGAAATGGACAACTTTCTTGTTCTTGATAAATAACTAAAACACTCATGTGTGTATATGTATGTGGGTATGGGTGTGAGTGTGCGTAAGGGTGTGTGTATGCCATAAAAGATGCATTGATTTCATAAGGTTAATGTTTCTGTATTCTGCACGCTCACTCTTCTAGCATATGTGGATGTCAAGAAGCTCCTTCCCCAGGTATCAGGTGCTTCTGCTATCAGTGTTCAGCACTGGTACTGTTCATTATCTTGCTCTAATGTCAGAGGCAGATAACAATCTTTCCTAAACAGCAGACAGACTTATAGTGGCAGAATTAATTAAAATTGATTCACACATTGTGTCATGTAAAGGTCTTCTGAGGGCTTTCTTTGCTACAACCCTCTCCGTTTCCTGGTGTCGTACTACATGGCACAGGTGGGAATCGCTGCCTGAGAATACTAATTATGAACTTGAATGGAACTCTGCACACTGAGTGGCAGTGTAATGCATGAAAGGAATGTAGAACTTACTTCACTTAAGAATTTCATAAGAGATTGATTCTTTATTCTGACTTCTTATGTTTTATTCAGAGGGGGACAAAGCTGATAAATCAAGGTTACTAAAGATTATCATAAATCTCATAAATGAATTCTATATTTTAATAGTTAATTGTTTAAGATTGTAAGCTTTTAAAAGCATATGAAATATTAGCAATAAAGGTAACAGAAGCATAAACATATATAGATATTAATAATCTAGTTAATTTTAATGATGAATTTGAATAATAGTATGTATATATATCTCTGTCTATGACAAATAGCTGAAAATTGATAATTTTATACTTTTTATGTTTTTATGTTTTGATAGAATAAATTTTATCAAAATAGTTTTAATATATTTATTATTTATTCATTTATTTATTTATTTCATCAATCTGGTGATAAAACCCTGATCCTTGCCCATTGTAGAGAACTGTTATAGAACATCTAGACTTATACAGTTACACATTTAGTGTTATTACCTTTAATTAGCACAGGAACCATCAAATTCAGGGCAGCACTATGCTTTTATTCACTAAGGAGATATATTATCTACAGTCTATTCTAATGTACTGTAACAAGGAAACACATTTGAACAAGGCAGACATCCTATTTTCATGGACACAATCCAAACATTTAAATCTTCAGATATCACTAATATTTCATTTGATAATAGTAAGAATACTTCTCAGAGATATTCCGATATTATGCGATTTTTTTCAATGAACATATTTTATCTGCAACTCTGGGGAGAATAAAAGTAAAATATGTGAACGTATACCCTAGGGAATGGAGAACCCATGATCTATGACCCTGAATGACCCTAAGTTTACAAGTCACCTAACGGTCATGTTGCAGGATTAGTGCAATTCTATGTCCATCAGCCTCTCAATAAAAGAAGGAGATGATGAAGTTTACAGAGTTGTTACCACTGATGAGGCTTGCAAAAAACAAACACAGGATTCTAGTACTCAGGATGAAAGATAGAATTCATGCAAGATTATTTTAAAGTTCTCATAACCTTATATTTTTCATATTTAATAATCTATCTAGATGCTAGGAATTTAATAATGAAGATAATCTTCCTTTTATTTTATGTATATGAGTGTTTTGCCTGCATGTATATGTGCTACAGTGTCCCTGGTATCTACAGAGGACGGAAGAGGGTGCTGGGTAGTCTGGAACCAGAGGCAAGTACTCTTGACCTCTAAATCATCTCTCAACTTTTTCCAAATTTACACATTTAGTATTATGGAAAAATTTTATATGCATGCTAGGAATCAATTATTATTAGATGAGTAACCACTGAAGTTACACCCTCAGTATAATAGCTCAAAACTTAGTCAATATGGGTAAATTACTTCTGTTACACTAAACACTGCTTTTGTTAGTTTCATATGCTTTTTTTCCTCATATGCTATTTAATGTGGTGATTTCTAAAACACTGTTGTCCCCATGATAGATTGACATACCCTTAAAAACCTTGCGAGAAATGTCTCACACTAACCTATTAGTTCATCTATATATGAAGTCATTTATATAAACACTTGTTAAGTAAATATATTTCCCAAATCTTTCATGTGTAAATGAGGAAATTTTCAGAAGACATATAGAGCATTATTAGATTTAAAGAATTCATGGTAAATAATAATAATTATTATTATTATTGTTATCATCATTATTATTATGCTCAGTAAATTTTGATGTGATAAGGTTATGTTCTTTTCTATTTTAAATCTTATTCAAGTATCTACAATAGTTTAAAGCAAATAAGATTATCTTGACAACAGAAGCAGAAATGATGAAAATAGTATAATCTATGAAATTAAAAGGAAAATTGTGAGAGGAAAAAGTAAAAAACATAATTAATATTGGTTGCTGATTATTTGTGAAATATAAATAAAAGTAAACTAAAAATGTCTTACGTTATATTTTAAGGTATACTCCCCAATTTAAAAAATGTCTTTATAAATAATTTCCTACACACAGGTTTTCACCAAAGCTGAACACACTATAACAATTAACATGGAAGGAAAATGATGATAAGAATGTTCAAAAATTAACTCAGTGTTCCATTTCCTTGAGCGATCTTGCCACTGATAAGTTCTTATTCTGGGAAAAACACAAACACATACTGAGGCAGGAAACTATAACTAAGTTCTGTGGACCACCCACAAATAAAAGGCATGATAGTGGGAGCGTGGCTGCTGAGAAGAATGTTTCAGCAAAAGAGGAAGGCAAAATGGAGGTATAAAAAAGGCTATAGTACTTTCCTTAAATGTATTAAGATGTCAAATAATATTTAGTTTTGAATTTAGTTCCTGTTGAAAGTTATTTCATACCTTGAATCAATCTACATTGGTTTAATTTTTCTTCATATGTCTCTCTCCCATATGTCTCTCTCCCTGTATTATGTTACCTCCATGTTCAAAGAGATAAATGACTGGAAAATTTGTCATACTGTAAAGTTTAATTAGAACAAAATTTAGCTTAAAATGCAATCGCATTCAAGTGTCATCACCATCATCATCATCACCATCATCATCATCATCATGTCAAGTTGATTAGGTCCCAACTAGCAAATTATTTGATATTTGTCACTTAGAAGTAATACCATGATTCAAAAGAATTGAATGCAATTTAATAAATATGTGAGTGTGCATGTAATTTAAAAGAATAACAGTGGATTAAATATCTATAATGAAAGTGGCTAAGTGATTAAGGGTTAGAGACTCAAAAACAGTTATATAATGTCAAAATTATACACTTCAGGCATATGTTCCCTGGGTTAAATTCACTCTCCATGTAATAACTGATCCTAAGAAGGCAATAAAATTAAGTATAAAGCATATAACTTAATTTCTACAAATCCATAAAACATTTATTTGATTTTAGATTTATGACCATCAGACCACTTTTAGTCTGTCAGCAAAATTACCTCATATTCTTATGGAAAGCCTAAATGGCCAGTAAATCTTATTATTATGATGAAACTGACTTGTGACCAGGGTAGATATCTCTCTCTCTCTCTCTCTCTCTCTCTCTCTCTCTCTCTCTCTCTCTCTCTCTCTCTCTCTCTTCTCTCTCTCTCTCTGCTCTCTGTCTCTGCTCTTCTGTGTCGTGTGTGTCTGTATGTGTGTGGTTTGTGTGTGTGTCTTTTCCTTTCAGATCACTGTATCAACTGTCAATCTTCTCATCTTCTCAGCCTTTCACTGTAACATGAGATTTTTTTTTTTTTTAGCTCTGGCTTTACTGTTTGCTTTTAACTTTGCTATTGCCATCTTTGTCTCCTCTTTTTTTTTTTTTTTTTTTTTTTTTTGTAAACAATATTCTCAGGATACCTTCTCCTCGTTCTATAATACCATCCTAATCTGTGTCTCTCCATTACTTGTCTGATTTGTCTCAAGCCTGTTGGAGTTATGAAAGGAAGCACTCTTGATAGACTTTACCTAAATTTTCAAAGCAGATGAAAATACTCTTGGCAAACATAGTTGTACCCTTCTTGTAAGCTGGCACACAATGTAATGATTTTATTTGTCCAATTTTCTAAAACACTCAATGTTTGCTGTTTACTGAGCTTATTGCCATCATGATGTGATGTTCATTTCTTTGGTTTGATGATGGAACAGTGACAGGTTATTTTGGTCAAAGAGATGACTAAGTTGTTTGAAATCCTTTTGACTTCAAAGAGGCAATCTGGATAATCATTGCATGTAAGCAGTAGAAAGTAAGGACTGCTTAATCATAGATTTCAAGTTTATTAAAAGAATGTAGAAGATGTTGAGCAGCTGCTCCTCTTTTCACTAAGAGGAAAAAATAAGGAAATAATCATAGTAATTGCAACAGAGGAGATTAAAATGTATTGTTAGGAATTCTTATTTCTTCAGTCTTCTGTGAACACTAGAATTTGTGAAAGACTGTAACTGAGACTTATATGTAAGTAATAGTTTCTCCCAGTATTCAAATGAGAGGACCAAAGGAGAATAATCTAGGCAATTAAGTCTCTCAACACAGAAGAAAAATATTTAATTTTAAAATCAACTTTCATGATCAGCTCTTTTTAGAAACTATTCCAAATCATATATTTTCCATTTAAACTGAAACTCAAATTTCTCACCAAAATCTTCAAGGCCCTATGATTGCTGTTTCTAGGCCATTAAGACTCTCTATAAATAGTCTCTTGTTTCTGGAATTTGTTAAAGTTGTTATACATTATGTCTTTATTCATTTATTTTTGCCCCTTGAAGAATTACACACAAGCCAAGGATGCCTCTTCCTACCCACTCTTTTCTCTCTGATATTTAGCCATATAGAAGTCACATTCATTGACTTCTTCTGCTTACTGCTCTCACTGTGTCTTCTACAAATGTTTGTGAGCTTCGAAATACAACACATCTTGTCTGCTTTCTTCATCACTGCATTAACAGAACATACTGCAATGGCACAAGGAGTTTTATGAATGAATATAAGGGTCTAGTCTCATAGAGAGTACTAGCAGATTCAAGAAATGAAGGCAGTAGGAAATGCCATTATAATGCATGAAAGACACTGTTTACACAGCTTTCACACTTTCTGGGTTCTTTGAACATCTAACTAGTAGAGTCATTCCACTTTTAATTAATAGAATACATGGTACATTAAAAGTTTTCATTTCCTTGCAACGGCCTATATTAATGACTATTAAAAGAAACTGTTTATTTGAGCGCAACCATTCTAATGGAACTACCCATGGAGAAAATTTTATAAATCTTTGTTCACAGCAATATTGATTGTACCTGCTGCGGAGCAAAAACAAAATAAATAGCAGCTGTTATAGTAATATAATAGATTTAATTTTTAATATCTGGTACACAATCAGTAACCTTTTGTGGAATGTCTCTACAATTAAATGATAGAAATTACCTAAAACTATCTACTGAATGTGAGCTCCCTTTGTTTATCTTTGTAAATAGTTTCACCTCTAATACATGAAATGGAACACTACATGTGAATGTCAATGGTTAAAGTGTGTCATATTTATATATGTTAGTGATTCACATATAATACTCATAAGAAGTAAAATCTTATTGCTTCTATTTAGAATAAAATACAATAAAAATAATATTACACAATAACATGAATTAAGGGAAGAGCTTTGCTAACTGGCAATATGTACAAACAACTTCAAATATATGAATAAACACAGAAAACTGATGTAGAATTAGATGTATTTGAATGAACAAAACTTTCATCTTCAAATACATACACAAAACAATATTCAATATAATAACGATTGTCTGATTTGAGATTAAAGACATCGTATTTAGGATAAGAATTATATCGACAATATCACACCAACTTTCACCCTGACCTCTGAAGAACTGAATTAAATAAACCTTATTTGACAGCGTAATTGCATCTATAGTTACCGTTAGCAATGTGTTGTAATGACCAATCTAACATAGGCTTTCTAGTAATCTACATGAAAAGAAGACAAAGTCACCAAATTTGAAGAATTGCATCTTAGTCATCATATAACAAATTTGTTATTTGCTATATCATTCCAGTATTCTCAAGAGAAAATCACTAGAATCTAAACATTACTTAAAGTATATACCCAGTATGTATGTAGAAGAGGACTGCCATTTTTGCCTCAGGGGGAGAGGATGCACCTAACCTTTTAGAGACATGATGCCCCAGTGGAAATGGGGATGCCCAAGGAAAAAGGGTAGAGCACCCTCTCAGAGACAAAGTGGGGAAGGGTAAAGAACTCTAGGAGAGGTAACCTGGAGGAGAGCAACACTTGGAATGTAAATAAATAAAATAAATTTTAACTGGGTCTCAGGTAACACCATGTTCAATTTTCTGAGGTATCGCCAGACTGCTTTCCATAGTGGTTGTACCAGCTTGCAATCCCACCAAACAATGGAGGAGTGTTCCTCTTTCTCCACATCCTCGCCAACATCTGCTGTCACCTGTGTTTTGGATCTTAGCCAATCTGACTGGTGTGAGGTGGAATCTCAGTGTTGTTTTCATTTGCATTTCCCTGATGACTAGGGATGCTGAGCACTTCTTTAGATGTTTCTCAATCATTCGAGTTTCCTCAGTTGAGAGTTCTTTGTTCAACTCTCTACCCCATTTTTTAATAGGGTTATTTGATGGTCTGGAATCTAGTTTCTTCAGTTCTTTGTATACCTTGGATTAGTAGCCCTCTATCAGATGTAAGGTTGGTGAAGATCTTTTCCCAGTCTGTTGGTTCCCGCTTTGTCCTGTTGACCGTATCCTTTGCTTTACAGAAGCTTTGCAGTTTTATGAGATCCCATTTGTCAATTCTTGATCTTAGAGCATACGCCATTGGTGTTCTGTTCAGGAACTTTTCCCTGTGCCCATATGATCAAGGCTTTTCCCTATTTTCTCTTCTATTAGTTTCAGTGTAGCTGGTTTTATGTGGAGGTCCTTGATCGACTTGGAATTGAGCTTTGTACAAGGAGATAAGTATGGATCAATTTGCATTCTTCTACAAGTTGACCTCCAGTTGGACCAGCACCATTTGTTGAAAATGCTGTCTTTTTTCCACTGGATAGTTTGAGCTCCTTTGTCGAAGATCAAGTGATCATAGGTATGGGGGTTCATTTCTGGGTCTTCTATTCTATTCCATTGATCCTCCTGACTGTCTCTGTTCCAATACCATGCCGTTTTTATCACTATTGCTTTGTAGTACAGCTTGAAATCGGGGATGGAGATTCCCCCAGAAGTTCTTTTATTGTTGAGTGTAGTTTTCGCTATCCTGGGTTTTTTGTTATTCCAAATGAATTTTAAGATTGCTCTTTCTATCTCTGTAAAGAATTGAGTGGGAATTTTGATAGGGATTGCATTAAATCTGTAGATTGCTTTCGGTTACCTGAGGACCCAGCTATACCCTTCCTGGGTATATACCCAGAAGATATTTCAACATGCAACAGGGCCACATGCTCCACTATGTTTATAGCGGCCTTATTCATAATAGCCAGAAGCTGGAAAGAACCCAGATGTCCTTCAACAGAAGAATGGATACAGAAAATGTGGTACATTTACACAATGGAGTACTACTCAGCCATTAAAAATAATGAGCTCATGAAATTCTTAGACAAATGGATGGAGCTAGAAAATATCATCCTGAGTGAGATGACCCAATCACAAAAGAACATACATGGTATGCACTCACTGATAAGCGGATATTGGCCCCAAAACACACAATACCTAAGATGCAACGCATAAACCTCATGAAACTCAAGAAGAAGGAGGAAGACCAAAGTGAGGGTGCTTTTGTCCTTTTTAGAACGAGTATCAAAAGATTCAACCAGAGCTCCCAGGATCTAAACCTCCAGCCTGAGAACAGACAGGGGCAAAGCTGTCCTCTGAGAGGCTCTAACCAGCAGCTGACTCAGACAGATACAGACATCCAGAGCCAAACAGTGGATGGAGCTTGAGGACTCTTAAAGAAGAATAGGTGGAAGGATGTGGGCTCTAAGGACATAGGAACTGCACAGGAAGATCAACAGAGTAAACGAACCTGAACCCTTGGAGCTCTCAGAGACTGAATCACCAACCGTGGAGCATACCTAGTCTACACAGATCTACGTCCATGGGCTGAACCTAGGCCTCCCTGCACATATGTTGTAAATGTGCAGCTTGGTTTTCATGTAGGTCTCAAACTCTGGAGTGGGGGCTATCCCAAAACATGCAGCCTGTATAGGGAGTATGGTCTTCTAAAAAAAAAAAAAAAACAGTTGTTCAGTTATTCATGGAAATATTTTTTTATATCTCTTGTATTCAGTTTGCAACTACTTCATTGAGAATTTTTATATGTATATTCATGAGGGATACTGGACTATAACTTATATATTTTTGTTGGGTTTACACTTGATTTCACTATTTCAATATTATTTGCTTTGTGAAGGAGTTTAAATTGTGGTTCTGAATTTTTTTAAACATAACTCAAAAAGTATTGCTTATTAAAGAGAAACAAGTAAGAACCACCCAAGAAAGAAAAAATAACAATCATAATAAGTATTCTATTGATTTTTATGATTGATGATGATGATGAAGATGAATAATTATGATGAAAAGTCCAAATCATTACTATTTTTTTCACGTAGAGCCAACTCATACTCTATTCCTTTAATATTCCCTTATCAATACGTTTTTTTGTCAGTACCTCCAAACTGCTTACTGACTTCTGATTCTTGTTCTTAATTAGTTTCTTATTTTTTCCTTGAGATATTTTGTAGAAATTTTACAGTTGTAGATTATTTTGGCATTTGATACCTTAGTTGATTATTGAAAACAGGTATTTTAGGGAAATTACAAATATTTTAGGAGTCATTGAATTTTGAGAGAAATTTTGGATGTTTTAAAGAATCAAAAGTTTAAATTTGAGGAAGTTTTAAAGACTGTATAGTTTAAATATTAGAAAGTATTATATTGTGATATTGATATTATAGATTTTTTAAGATGAGTAAGAAGAAAAGATTAAAAGTTTGACTGCAATAAGTTTAATGGTTTTGTTGGCAAGAAGTCAACCATCCTGGTTACATTTTTGTCAACTGATACAAAGTAAAAGTCTTTGAGTAGAGATTATTAATTAGTTTTTTATTGCTTTAATGAAGCACCGTAAATAAGGTAACATGTAGAAAAGAAATCACTTTATTGGGGTTATTTTTCAGATGATTTTGTCTATGATGTTAGAGGCATGATGGTAGAAACAGGTGTGGGTCTCACATCTCAAACTACAATACACAAATATGAGATCACACTGTGAATAAAACACTAGGTATTCAAACGTATGAGTGTATTTGGACCCTTCTCACTTGTACTACCACATTCCACTGACTAGACCATATAGGCTCATGGCCATATCCTAAGTACAAAAGCATTTAGCCAACTTCAAACCCCACATTGTCTTCAGTCTCAAAGTGTTTAAAAAATAAAAATTTAAATATCTCTTCTGAGACTGAAATGTAACCCCGCTAAAATTCAAGAGCAAATTATGTATTTGTAACATACCCTGGCACAGAATATATGTTGTTATTATTATTTTAAACTCTTTAGTATTTATTGTTGATATCTTTTGGTGTAAGTTACGTGGTTTCAATGAATCTAGAAAATCATTCATTTATTTTAAATTTTTATATTTAATGGCATGTAGTTCTTAAAGTTCTCCTTCATAGTTTACCAATCTAGTCTGCACTCAGTGTGTACCACAGGCCCTAAACCTAGAGGTTGGGAATGGTGTAGGTAAGAATCATAGACTGCGTTGACTTGCATGATGTATGAACCATGCTAGGTCTCAGGATTTGCGAGTGTGGGAGTGAGCTAGTGACCAGTGAACTTAGAAGACTGAAGTAATGAATATTCAGGCACAAACCTTCTCTACCAATGCCATACCTCCTAATCCTTTCCAAAGATTTCCACGAACTGAGGACCAGGTATTCAAACATATAAGACAATGAGAACCATTCTCCCTCAAACTACCACAGGGTATTGAAACAAGGCCAAAAACAAAGTGCTGGACTGGAAAGGCAGTGCTCAACAGACTGGGGCTGGGCACTGGATATGCCACCAGTGCAATACCCAATCTGGATAGTGGGAAAGTTGTAGGCACACTAAGGTCAAACCAACTCTCCAGGCTCACAGGAGTACTGGATGCAATGTCCAGATTATGCATGTAGGAGGTATATATTATGTTTTCCGACTAGGATCCTAAAGAGCTTACAAGCTGGGCTGGCACATAGGATATACAACCATAGCAATGTCTGGAGCTTCTTACAAAAAGGAGGTGACTCAGTAGACTACGGAATGTAAAGTAGAGAGACCTTAGGATTGAGTGTTAGAGAAGACTAGATTCACACAGTCACATTAGACTGAACCAGAGGACAAATATGCAACTGAAGTTCGTCTTGGAGCTTGGATTTTGTACCTGCAGGATAAAGTCAAAAAGACTCAACAAAATGGCTTTTCTTTTTTCCCCCTAATTTCACGAATGACTGTGGAAAAAAATATAGTTTATGATACACATAGTAGATATTTAACAGTCTATGAACCACTAATCAGATTTTCTATGGTATTTATCTTATTTACACAATAACAGCAATTGATATTTCTTAAATTTATTTATCTCAGCATGTTTAATTGAAGTAAAGTATTCAATCATTTGTTTTGTTTTTTTTTTTTAAATATTCTAGTCCCATATTTTAGTAATTAGGAGAATTCAAGGGCAGGGAGATGGGAGTGGTCAGGTAGGGCAACATCCTCATAAAAGCAAGGGGGATGGGATAAGGAGTTTCTGGGGAGGACCAAGAAAGGTGATAGCATTTGAAATGTAAATAAAGAAAATATCCAATAAAAGTAGACACTAAAACTATAAAAATCATGTTTACTATCTAAAGAGAACTTTCAAAATGCCCAACTTTTTTTTAAAATTTAATTATTTAAATCAAATCGTAATTTACTTATTCACACAGGGGTTATAAACACAAAAAGGCAGGATGTGGGGAAGGGGATGACACCGGAGCGTAGGTGTTCAGGGGAGTACAAACTATCTTTCAGAACAAAACAGCCAATATTTTAATTATGCGATTTTTATAATTATTGAAAATAAGACATGTTTCCCAACTCTAATAAAGCTTTCTATAATCAAGATGCTAGGACGCCCTCTATCACCGGCACTCTATGTACCTTTCCAGATTAATTTTCTGCCTTATCTTTGGACATGAATCTCATTCTCTGAAAGTGCTAGTGCTCAGGTCTGTGGTTTGTAACCCTCCAGCTTATGAACAAATTTCCAATTTGTGCTGGTAAATTACAACTCACCTGGCAGTGCATCAGATGTCTGCTCTGATTTCGTTCACCAAAACAGAAAACTGGTCAGTTAGCCACTCTTTGTCATTGTTAGAAAAGAACTGTTTCTGGAACTTCAGCCAATCTTACGTCCAGCTTTCCCAGATCAACTCTATTTCCGACCTATCTCTTCACGTGTGTCCCTCTAAACACTCATGTCGAAGGCAGGGATGTTGGCATAAAAAGGCTAGGCTATAAGACATCATCCACAAACAAATTGAAGTCAAAAGCTCCCTGCATCCTGGAAGCTCCAGGGAATTGTTCTTGTTCTGTAAATTTCTGCATTCAGAGTGTACTGACTGGTACTTTTAACGATCAGGATAAGAGTCATTAGCACAGTAATTTCTACTTAGATTTCAACACGTGCTCTGAGCTTACATATGTTCTTATAACGTGTCTCTGAGATTTCATTTATGAGTCTGTGATGCTTGAAACAGTCTTTTGTACACTTTGCAGACAGTTGATTTAGGCTTTCACGTTGTGGCATTCTGCCTTTGAATTACAGAACATAGTGTTTCCTAGAGTGTCCTGATTCTAGTTCACACAGTATTCTTTACTGAGAATGTCGAGGTCGTCACTCTGACTCTCATGTTTGGCTTCTTTGTTTGGTCTGTTTTCCTTTATGCACTTGGGTCTCTCTGACGCTTTACTCCTTATGTAGGTCTTCAGTTCCATTCCCACCAGGGTTATATATACTTGGGGAGCATTTTGCTGCATCCAGTTTCTTCGTTTATGACTTAAGCAGTCCAACACCTTCCTAGATACACCACAGTTTTCATGACTGACTTTGACTACCTTCTCTATTTCAGCAAAGTCATCGTAGTTTTAGATATAATTTTATGATCTATATATAAAAAAAGAATTTTAGACTCATCTAAATATGTGCTCCTTACTTGTGTCATGTGTTTGGTTTTGTACACATATTATTTTTTTATAAAAATACCAAGTGATTATTCTGTTAAAACATGTGAAGTTTTAAGTTAATTTTTCCCTTTGCCTAGAATAATGGCAAGTAACTTTCATGAAAATAGCTTTAAACAATTATGGTATAATCATTTTTTTTATAAAAACAGTATCAGTGTGTTTCTATGTGGATATATGTGTGTATGTGTGTATAAATATATATGTATTTATTTATTGAAATCTAGAAATATATAAACATATATTATTTGTGTTCATATATAGTAATATATGTATAAAGATCTATATCAATATTTATATTAATTTAAAATTAAGTAAATATATTTAATTACCTAAAAATTTCACGAAACTAGACATTATACTTCATTATTCAAGAGAGCCATGTATTTGCTATATTCTAATTGAAATTTTGAACCAAAATAGTCTAATATTCAACTTTAAATTTTAAAAATGTTTGTTAAAGGGAGATAAAGCCCAAGTTAGTAATTTTATCTAATTGCACATGTCTTTGAATATTAACACAATACAAATATTGCAAGTGATTATGTATCTGTGTGATAGAAAACTTTGAATAATTAACTAATGGGTCTTTATAGCTATAGTATGTGTAGTACAGAAGGTAGCATTTTAATTCATATTTAGTACAATTAACCTGTTAAAGAAAATCACATTAGACATATGGAAACATCCAGGAAAATGGAATGGAAGTAGAACCTGAGAGACATGGTTGAGGCTTAAGTTGTGTTATACATACTTCATATAAACTACTCTTGGCATTTGACAGGTCTATCTATTATTTTCAAACAACTGTCAGCTCCACTGACAGGGGAATACTGTCTACTTATGAGAAAATCAGTATATATTTTATTTGTATATAATCATCACTTGTGATATAAGTGAAGTGATGCAAATATCTGAAACTAATTTTTATTTTCATATTTAGTACATAGTGTGTTACAATAGTGTTGTCTATAAAACTTGACAGAATGTTAATTTGATAAAAAAACGGCATGGTCACTAACGGTGTAAGAGATAAGAATTTTGTTCATAGTGGTTGTGTGTGGTGTGTTCTTCACATTCGAATAATGATTGGTAAACAAACATGATTTCCATGATTACTAAAATTATTATTCAAACTCATTTTCAATGTTTTTAAATATATTTCTTTCAATAAGTTGTCCAAAAAAAAAAAGATATATCTGTGGTGTTTAAGGTTTTATAGTTACTCTCTGTAACCTTCCAAACACACACAATCACAGTAACATATTTACTCTTATAAAATAAACTATATAAACATTTTGAAAGATATTTGTTAAACTTGATAACATAAAATACTGAGCAGTGGCCTTTCTCCTAGCTCTATTAAATGCTACTCCTCCGTATACAAGGACATGACCTTATTTAAACTGCTGTTAATGTTGTGAGATTTGGAAGAGTGGTAGTTGGATACCTACCACTCTTGAAAGTCCAATTAGGCAAAGGAAGTCATGTAGCAAGCTGGCCTGTGTTTCTGCTAAATGTCTTCTTCAGGTGGCACTCAGCAAAGTTATAACTGCGCAGATCCAGATTGTGTTCCCCTATCCACACATGGTAGGGTGCTTTGGAGAAATTAATTGCTGAATACTGAACACTTAATTGACAGATGAACCAATTATTATATTTCACACTTAGCCCAATTACTACATTTCACACAGTGTAAATATTTTTGACCTTTTAAATGGATGAGCCATTATGAGAACATGCTTAATTGCTAGAATCACAATTTAAACACTGCATTTTAAATTTGATGTTTCTAGGTGAGAGATTTAAATTTAAAAACATGTCAGATACTCACAAATTGGTCCTTAACACCTGTTCCAGTTTTAAAAATCCCACTGAGATGCTTAGTTATAAGTTTATTTGCTTTACTTTTCAGCTGAGATCTTGATACTTATACTAATATGCATGTATACAAGAACAATAAATATATATTTGAGGGCAAATGTATAGTGAAGGCTCTGGCCTAGTAAGTTGTTGAAAATATCATAGAGAAAAACTAAAGTATAGATACAAAAAGTTAAAATAATATAATTTGGAAATGTCTAATACCTAGAAATACTTGATATTTAGAAAAACATAGGTTATGTTTTGCTTGCTAATATTCTATTTTCCCACTGTAAGTAGGTCCTATATAGTTATCAAATTTGCTACATATGAAGATTAGTGGATTCTGAAATCTATCCTATGAATGTCCATTATTTTTTTTTCACTTTCTGACTATGAATATAGAGAATTAAGATAACTTGACTTCTCATGAATCCAACAAGTTGTGTGTATGGTTGTAAAATGTTATGACAACAGGGCAGTAAAATTACATGGTATGGAATCTGAAAATATTAATACACATTTTAATTGGTTGTGATCTTGTAAAATGTACAAATGTACAGAGCATGTGGATAGGTGGGTGATGCTTTTAGTACATCATATTAAGTGTGTACATAGAAGTGTTGAAAGTTTACAGAGATGCATATCTTTTATAGTGACACCTGATTTGTACCTCTATGTTAGCCATTCCTTGTAAAAAAGGGTAGAGTTTTCTCAGTAAAACAAGTAGATAAACTACATAAATCAAAAAGTTAAAATTACCTGTAAGAATTAATAATTAACAAAATTCTAGTTTCCAGTCAATATGTTTAATGACAAGTCAAATGTTGCAATATTAATGAGAATCACTGGCCAGTGTTTGAAGGTACAGTTAATTTTCAATACGAATAGCTATATCAGTAGATATTCATATTTCATGAAGGCAATTAGTGATTTAATAACCAACATGCTAGAGATTATATAGTATTTGACCCACAATCCTACCTCTAAGAAAGCATTATAAATACATTTCAATAAAAAAAGCACCCAAGGATGAAACATAACTTTATAAACCATTGTATATAGTATAACAAATTTTAAAAAAATGCTTAGCTGATTCAAGAATATTAAACAAGTTCTTAGTTATAGTTAGTATTAAATAGCATTGGCATTAAAGATTTCAACTCTTTTTTTTCAGATTTGGACTCTTAATATTGCTTGATGTAATTTTTTTTCATGAAGAAGAGATAAAAATCACTAAGGCAGATAAAGTCTTTTAAAAATGTCTCACTGTCTTTAATAAGTTAATGTATATTTAATATATAAAATATGATCAAGTTAATATTTTAAAGTATGTAATAACTTTGAAGTATGAATAAAATAAGTAAAACATTTCATGTATAATGGACTTGAAAAATTTTTATTATCAAAGATATTTCTTGGTACATTTTCTTACAGAGGGGAATGTGCAACTTCGAAATGTCTCCTGACTGAAGAGGCCAGAATTTTGTCTTTATACTTCTGGGAGACAACACACATGATCACTATCTTGTCACCATTTGTGCCCAAATTATGATGCTCAAAAGGCTTTACAGATCCAAGAATTTTGTCACATAAACACTAATACTTAGTGGTACATATTAGTCAGGCATCTCTTGAGAATTAACACCAAAAAGAAACATGCAGTGTGTGTGTGTATGTGTGTGTGTTTGTGTGTGTGTGTGTGTGTGTGTGTCTGTGTGTGTGTGTGTGTTGTTGTTACTGGGATGTGGTGATTGGCTCAAATGACAGTGGAAGTTTAGAATTACTTGTTCTAGGCTGATGCAGTTCTAGCCTTAGTCTGTAGGAATCAACGGGAAGCAGATGATGACAGTGATCTTCTGAAGTAGCATTGTCTCAAGACCCGGGCAGAGCTGAGAAATCAGCGTTGAAGCAGTCAGGCTGTAGAAATTTCTCTTTCATCCAGCTGGTGTCAGTCTTCTTGGTGCATTCAAGTCTGCTGGTTAAGTGAAACTACACCTCTTAGGCATGGTCACTGTCATTACTAAATCTATTGATTTAATTTGCAAATCTCCTATCCCACTTCCTTTTGCCTCTAAGAGTGTGTTCTACCTCCCACCCACTCCTACATCATCCCTCTACCATCCCCCTACACTGGGCCATCAAGCCTCCACTGGACAAAGTTTGAGAAACACATGTCAGTAGTGTCATGAATATTAAAAGTACCTCTCACAAATCTCTGAGTAAATTGAATTTTTAGTTCATCATGCAAACCTTTTTCTTCATTTCTGTATGCACTAACTGTTTTTGTCAGCCAAAAAAAAAAAAAAAAAAAAAAAAAAAAAATAGAAAAATTCTTCGTACAACTTTGTCTTCTAATCATGAATATTCAAACACCAAGAGAATATTCATCATAGCTGCATGCGCATGTTTCAAAAAAGAGTAGCTTTACAAGAGTGTAAGAACCAGGGCTCACGGAGGACACCTACAAACTCAGCAAAGCTTATGTGAAGTGACAGAGACTGAACCAATATGCAAGGGTCCTGCATTGTTCTGCCATGCTTCTCCTTGCTCATAGTATGGCTTCTACATTAGGGGGTTTAGAGGGCTCCTTAATGGGTCTGTTATTCTTGTGCTTTGTCTTGAGCTCTTTTCCTTTTGTTGTTTTCTTCATTTGTTTGTTCAAGTTTAATTGATAGTTTTTTTATGTATTTTATTTTATTTTGTTATAGTCTAAGGACATGAATGAATGAATTAAAATGTAACAACTAAAGTAACAGGTGAAATGTCACTTGTGAGAGAGAAAATGAGTTTTTCTCCAGTGGAGTTACACTGTTTCTATGAACCACAGGCCTCATTGTCAGGAATAGTTGACCAGCCAATAATGGATGCCATATTTGTTTGTAAGTGCTTTTATTTGGTTATGGTTTGGTGGAGTTCTGTTTCATTGTTTTCTTTCTGGGTGTAGTTTTATTTTGTATTCTTGGATTAGGAAAGTTATTACTCAGGTGGGGTTTTTGTTTGTTTATTTAGAAAGAACTTAAAGTTGGGTTGGTAGAAAAGAGAAGTGCTGGAAAAACTCTGAAAAGGGAAAAAACATGATCTAAATATAGTTAAATTTAAAAGTTGTTTTATCTTATGAAAAAAAGAAACATTAAAACAGAAGCTTCCATTTTACATATCTAAAAGGATTTTTATTAAACAAAATAAAATAATTGAATTCAAGAAAAAAAATCCTATATGAATAATGGAATGAAGGACTAGAGAGAACACTCTGGTAAAAAAAAAAAAATTGCTCTTGAAGAGGACCCTCTTCAGCTCTCAGGACCTTTATGGACATGAACAATTGCATTTAACTCAATTCCATCATATTTGATACATTCTTCAACTGTCCAGATGCCTGCATGCATATGGCATTTATAAAATCATTCATACTCATAAAAGTATGCGTATTACTAGCTGAAATAATTGGCCTCTTAGAACTGAGCAACTACTAGATTCTTGGACCTCCTCTTCACAGCTGACCATTGTTGAGTTAGTTGGACTACAGACTGTAAGTCAATACAATAGATTCCCTCAATATAGAGAGACATTCTATAAGTTCTGTGACTCTAAAGAACTGTAACTAATACAGAAGTTGGTACCAGGAGTGGGATCAGGTGTACTGGTTGGTTTTGTGTGTCAACATGACACAAACTGGAATTATCACAGAGAAAGGAGCCTGCCTTGAAGAAATGCCTCCATGAGATCCAGCTGTAAGGTCTTTGTTCGATTAGTTTACAAGGGTAGGAGTGGCCAGCCTATTGTGGGTGGTACCATCCCGGGCTGGTAGTGATGAGTTTGATAAAAACTAAGCTGAGCAAGTCAGGAGAACCAGTCCAGTATGCAGCACCCCTCGATTGCCTCTGCATCAGCTCCTGCCTCCTTCCCTGTGTGAGTTCCAGTCCTGATTTCATTCTACAGTGGTCTCTCACTTGGAAATTCTCAGTTTCTCTGGGTTTCACATTCCCACTTCAAACTTAGATGTCACTTGGCCTTGCATGGTGGATTACACCCTTGCTGTACATTTTTAGCATTTTTAGCACTCTGCAAAATCTAGCTACTTTTCCACCAATAATCACAGCTAAGGCTACTTATAAATATTCCTAAAAGTGTCTCACATCCTAAGTGGATAAAATATTGTGTTTTCTTTTAAACTGAATGCAAAGAAACAAACTTAATAAGAAAAATTGTAAAATATATCCATGGATAAATGAATGATGTTTACAAAATTATTTAATCATTTTTAGTAAAATGTGTATAAATATATCTGAATCATATAAAGATTTCCGATAGAGCTATTTTTAAAAACTGAAGTGCATTATTTTAGAATTACATACATGCTTATAAAACATTTTGGCCAAATCTATACCCTTCTCTACCTCTTCCTGTTTCTCCCCACCTCTGTTATCAGTATTCCTTCCCAAATTCATGTGACCTTTTGTAAAACCCACTGATAGCATCACATTCCTGAAATCCCAAACTATATATATCATGAGCTTAATCAGGATGTTTAACCTAGACATGTCACATTGCTTGGCAGTACATCCCTTTGTAATTTACTCAAGTTTGATTCAGTTTGTTGTGCCTTGCCTTTGTTAACAAATGTTTTGTTTTCATTTTACATTACACTTTTAGCAATCTTCCTTAGTTGGTAAATTGAATACTGTATAGCTATGTACAAATTGGAAATTTTAATGGAATATTAAGCTATTTAGTCTTCAGGTATAGAGAAAATAGTATTCCTTTAATAAAAATTGGCCTTTCAAATTTGTAGTTAATTAAGTACTTTATATAAGCATTTTTGTTTTTATTGATTTTTAAGAAATCAGTTATTTATCAGAACAATGGATTAATTTTACAAAACATTATTAGTTTCTTCATCAATCAGAGTAGATAAAGGAAGAAGACAAGATTAGAAGAATCATCCCCTCATTCAAAAATAAACATACAAGAAACTGTAATATTCTCTGTTTTAAGATGTATAATGCCTTCCTTTTATTATAAAAATTACTTAAAAACTACTGGGAAATAAAGCGAATAGATTTAGTAAAACTTTGGGGTGATGTTACAACACTGCTATGGTATGCTTTGTCTTTAGATCTCTTTGGAATAAAATAGAAAGTTTAGGCTTAACTGTACATTATTCCAAAGAGATTATTTTCATCAAAATCTCCTTAAGTGGTGAAGTCTTTGAATTCAATTTCAAATACCTGCTCATTCTCGTAAATATGGACCGTACCAACACCACCTTACGATTTGATATTAAAAGCACACAGACTGCACTCCCATATGAGTTGAAACAGTTTGTGAGGCTTTGAAAATACTTCTGGTGGGGAAAGAATAACACAAACATGGTCGGATTATGTTGCTATGACAACTGTGTCTTCTCAATTCTTAAGCATTCTTGCTTTGAAACTTCCAGCCTCTAGGTTGTACTGCCCTTTTCTACAATCTATCTGGGGCATATGTGAAAATGCTGATGAAAGTAAAATAAGGAATATCTCACAACTGCTCTGAAATATTATCTCTCAATAAAAAACAAACTGTAATGGAAAAAAAATGCTGACTCTAACACAAAGATGTTGTTTCTAATAATAAAATTCTGTCTGCGTGCATATAAGGGATATTAGAAAGATCCTAGTCACGTTTGTTAGAAGTTTTATTCCTAAAAATGGAGGCAGTTGCAGAATCAGTT
Organism: Mastomys natalensis; assembly: GCA_021653895.1. NCBI lineage: Eukaryota > Metazoa > Chordata > Mammalia > Rodentia > Muridae > Mastomys > Mastomys natalensis. The sequence continues at coordinate 608,638 of JAJTUV010001158.1, read as the reverse complement.
ACAATAATCTCTCCTGAACAGATACGTCGCAAATTATATTAAAAGGATTGTCTTGAGATTGACTCACTGCTCTTAAATACACGAAACAACTTCTGCCAATGTTATAAAAACATTTAATTTTAAAATGTATTATTTAACAGTTCATAACACATGAATTTTTATTTGAATGAGGGTATTTAAATGCATTATTGTGTGGTGGTGAATGTCTTCGCTGACACATATATGTGGAGGTCATAGGATATGGTTTTGGAGTCAGTATTTACTTTCCACTGGGTACTCAGGATCAAACTCCTGTTTGCAAGCTTGTAGAATACAGTTTTATCTGATGAATGCTCTCACCCAACTAGTATTAATATTTTATGAAAAGTATTCAACTTAATCGTTCCAAGCCTAGCTTTATTTTCACCTATTCATACTGTTTTTTTTTTTTTTCTTTAAACAAGTTTCAAGAATTGGGAAACTTAACGTGAGTGATATAGTAAAAAGAGCTGTAGTAATTGAAAATTCAAATAGGAAGCTTATGTTAAGTGTTATGCTAAGTGTTCTTAACTAATCTAATATGATATCAAAGCTTGAATGTAGTTGTAGATTTTAGTGTAGCTCTTCCAGTATTAACTAAAATAGAAATACCAGAATGTTTTTGGATTAGACATAAGTACAGATGTGTAATAGCATTAAGAAGGAAACACACCTTATATTGCAGGATAAGGATTACCTGTGATTGCTGAGAAACGTCAATGATCAATCAAAATGTCACTAGGACTCATTTTACTGCTACACTCTTTAGCTGAACAGTACAATTTCAGGTTGTTTCTGGATCCACCGACTGTTGAGTCTAAAGTCCTTCATCATTCAAGTATCATCTAATGTGGGTTCCACATCACAGAATATGCCCTTAAGTCAAACCAGAGACCCATAGAGAGACACTATGCAGGGTGAGAGACTTGATCCACTCAGCCCTAAACGAATTGTCTGTATCCAATCTCTTCCATCAGGGTTCAGTGAAACTTGAGAAAGAAGAGACAGAAAGAGTGAAGTGTTAGAGGGAATGGAGGACACCAAGGCCTTATAAACACAGCAGGACTAATACACGTGGGGGGACTCACAGAGCTTGCAGGTGCCTGCTCAGGGCCTGTATGGCTCTGCACCCATGGGATCTTAGAGATGAAAGAAGTGTATATATGTTCCAATCCTTAACCCAGAAGCTATCTATCTCTTAATCGTCAACACTTGCAAATAAAAATTTGATTTTCTCCAACAAAATCTCCCTAAGGAAATTACTCTTAAAGGTAGACCACATGCCCAGGAGTAGATGAAAACAGAAAACAAATTCAGCAGTTTCATGTAAGGTTTCCCCAACACACACACACCACACACACACACACACACACAACACACTGGAACTAAGGTTTCAGGTCCATTTGCATATATATATATATCACATGATTTCTGGTTATTGTTTTTATGGGATTCCTGAGTGTATAATGGAGTAAATCCCTGCATCTGTGATGTTTCTTCTTTTGCCTTTCCGTTGGTTCTTCTACTCTTGGTTTCTTTTGTCCTTTTTTTTTTGACTTGTCTGATTTTGTTCATCTTTCTCTTGAAAGAAATGGAGTAGACCAATAGGAGGTGGGTAGTAAAGAACTTGGAGGAGTAGGAGGAGGGAAAATTGTAATCACGACATAATGTAAGTGAAAAAAAAATTCTTCTTCAAAAAAAGGAAAGTATCTTAAATATGAAGAAATGTAGGTATATCAGTCCTTCCTCAATTTTCTAGACCATATCTGCTTAAAAAAACAGTAAATATTTTCAGTAGTGGATGATTTAAGAGTATTGATTTTTAATCCTCTTACATTTAAAAAAATTGGAGTATGTAGTAATTCCATATTCTTTGTATGATCTAGGGAGATTAGCTTTCTCTATCTTTATCTCTTTGTCTGTCTGTGTTGTCTATTTTCCTTCCTATCTATCTATCTATCTATCTATCTATCTATCTATCTATCTATCTCTCTATCTGTGTGTGTATGTATGTATGTGTGTGTGTGATTTTATTTAATAAGAATCCTGCAGTTGAGCAAGACAATTAAATTTGTCTAAAGAGCAGTACGTTTGACACATGACTAAGAAGAAAGTACTTTTTCCAATTCTTAATAATAAATATTTTATGATTTTTAATTTTGTGATGATTGATAAAAATACTGACTATGCATATGAGAATGTTATAGAAACAAGAGCAAAAGAATTATTACTAATATGTTCTCAACAATATGTAAAATGATGAGAAATGCACAATGCAAATATATTGTCACAAATTTAATCATTTCCACAAATCATCCAATTCTTTGAATAAAGAACTTAGTCAAATTATTATAAGGAAAAACACACATCAGAAGGAGCCTTTTATCTATTAATAAAAGGCAAATTATACCCTTTTAACTTTAAAATGAATGCACTTCAATATATTTTAATAATGAATTCTACAAAATATTTAAAGAATAATCAATATTAGTTTTCAATATTTTTCTTTCAGAATCAATAGAAACAAAGGCAATTTTTTTTATAATTCTTTCCATGAGGTCAACATTAGTTTAATAAACAGAGAAAAGCAAGATTTTATACTGTATTTTCAAAAAATATGATGATCTCAGTGCATTAACATCTGTTGTATATTTCAAAATCCTTAAGAAATTTCTTCACAGTTATTAACTATCCTCTCTCCTTCTGAATATGATCAAGATGTAACATGGGTTGAGTGCCAATTCTGAAAGAATTGAGTGGAACAGTATTGTGGGGGTTTTGTTTGTTTCTTTGTTTTCTTTTGCTTTGCTTTTTTATTTTCTCTTAAAAATTGATTCTTTTTTCATATAATACATCCCAACCATTGCTTTCCCTCCCTCCACTCCTCCTAGCTACCTGCCACCTCTCCTTTTCCCTAGAGGACCCCCTTTGTCTCCTTCAGGAAAGAAGGGGCTCCAAGGTAGATAAAAAAGATTCTAATACTTAAACAATTAAACTAATAAAACCAATAAAAATATTTTACCAATGTTGAAAATCAACCTTACACAAATATTATCAAAAACATTTCACCAATATTTTTGTCTAGAGTCAGAGTTCAAGAATCTTAATTAGATTTTAGAAAACAAAGTCACCAAATAAATAATCATTATATGTTTATTTAATTTTTCTTTTATTCACTGTTTCTCAAAATTTATAAATTTTCTTGTAATAGTGATATAATTTCATTTTTAGAGACATGTTTTTTCTGCATAATAGCCCTGGCTTTCTTGCAACTTGTTTTGTAAACCAGACTGTACTTGAACTCAGAGATCTGGATGCCTCTGCCTTCTGAATTTGAGGCCAAAAAGAGCATCAAATCCCTTAGGGTTAGTCTTACAGACCATTATCTGTAGCTGAATATAGACACAAAAATAACACTTTGGTACCCTACAAGAGCATCAAGTGTACCTCACAACATTTGCCCTCATTGTGTTTTCTCAGTGGAAATCAATTTTATAAATAAATGAAGAACACGATTTACAAATTCGTATTTTTATTATTAATTTGTGTAGGTTTATATGTCTGCATGTGGGTATGTATACCTGAGCAGAGGTGCTCCTGGAGACTAGGAATGGTCATGTCACCTTATCCTGAAGTCATAGATGGTTTCAAGCTGCCATTTAAGTGCAAGGAACTGAACCCCAGTTCTCTTATGAGCATCATATGCTGTTAACTTCTGACCAATACTTCAGCTCCAAGAAAGAACATTTAAATGACAAAAAAATAAGTTATCATTCCTTATTATTAATATTAATTAATTTACATGCCAAGCACTAACCCCCTCCCAGTTCTCCCTCACTGAAACCTCCCCACCCCCTTCCCATATCCCTGTCTCCTCTGAGAAGATAGAATTCCCTGGGTATTCCTTCATAATACACATCCTTTAAGGCACATCCTTTCCTATTGAGGCTAGACAAGGCAACCTAGTTGGAGAATGGATACAACAGTCAGCTTGCAGTTTTAGGGAGACCCTGTACTAGAGTTGTTGGTGGGCCCACATGGAGAATTACCTCCATACTGCTACATATGTGCAGGGGGCCTCATTCCAACCCATAGGTGTTCTTTTTTTGGTGGCTCAGTTTCTGAGAGCTCCCAAAGTCACCTCTGTTGGTTGGTCTTCAATCCTTCCCCCAACTCTGATGTAAGAGTCCTGACTTCCATCCAATGTTTGGCTGTGGATAGCTGCATCTGTTTCAGTCAGTTTCTAGGTAGAGCCTCTCGGAAGACAGTTATTCTAGGCTCCTGTCTGCAAGCATAACTGAGTGCCAGTAATAATGTCAGGAATTGATGCATGCCCAATGGATGGGTCTCAAGTCGTGCTGGTTATTGGTTGGCCATTCTTTCAGTCTCTGCTCCATCTTTGTCTCTGCATTTCTTTTACACAGGGCAAATTTGGGGTCAACAGTTGGGTAGTAGTCCTTATCCCTTTGCCTGGCTACAGGAGGTGGTGGCCTTTTCAAGTCCTATGTTCCCATGTTAGGCATCTCTGCTAAGGTTACCCACATTGACTCCTGGAAGCCTTCCTGATCTTAAGCCTCTGAGACTTCCTATATTTAATTTTATTCTCTGCTTTTGCAATAGCTACATACCAGTTAAATAAACTTCAGAATCCTCCACTTTGAAATGAACAAAATATTTTGAACAACTACATCTGTTCCAGTCTCACAGATGGCCTTTTGTGCTTTTGTCTGAGTTCATCTATAATTATGTATGACACTGTTTTTTCTTGAAAGTGAAATGAATGTACTGTAACATTATACTTGAACTTGAATTCAAAGATGTTCAACAAGGTTAAAGGCAAAAGCTATAATCATAAGCAATAATATATAATATTTAATCAGTAAGACTAAGAAAACTCTTTTTAATATCTTCTACTGTCTGCTTCCACAGGACTTATCAAGATATTGATGCAGAATGTCACAAAGGGATGTGTTTCAAAATATACTTTCTCCAGCGCAAAATTGTGTGTCTTGTCCTTCATTTGGCCTTAATATGCTATATAATGTTTTAAGTACCTATTTTACAGTTTTACAGATAACAAAAAAGAAACTAGAGCATGTTAATATTACTATTGTTTTAAAAATGTTTTAGTTAGCAATGGTAATTATAAATTATAATATATTTCATTGTGAAATTTTAAATTACAAATTCTCTTGCTGTTTTTATATGCATATATGTATATTTGTGTTTATCAGTATATATCAGTTCACGAGTGGTTTTTGTATAATTGGAAGTCAACGGATAACTTTCTGGAGTTGAGTCTCCTCTTTCACTTTTACATTGTTTCTAAGGATCAAACTCAGGACATCAGGATCATGCTTTTGTGGGATGTGCTTTACTTTAAAGCGTCTCTCTGATCATTGTGATGACATTTTCATATACACAAATAGTAACTTTTGTGCATATTCATTCTCTATCCCTATTAACTATTTTACTATGCCTCTCTCACTGACTCCTTTGAAGTTGTAAGTGACGCAAAACAGCCTACTTTATACATTGTTACACACTGGTGTGTGACATGTGTTTCTGTAGAAATGATATGATACATGTTTGGCTGAGTGTGTAGAGAAACCAGTGTACTTAATTTTATTATAGAGTTATATTATTCCACATGCAGATTGTTTAGCTTATGCATGCACACACATACACATACATGTATGTACATATACACACATGTACACACGCAATATATATGTATATGTATGTATATGTATATGTATATGTATATGTATTATTCATGCTTGGTGCCTGCTTTGGGTCAGAAGAAGGCATATATTGCTTCTTCTCTTCTTCTAGAACTGGAGCTACAGATGGTTTTGAGCCAGCATATATGTGGTGGGTATCAAACCTGGGTTCTCTGCCAAATTAGAAAGTTCTATTAACCACTAGGCCATTTCTCTAACCCTCAAGTATTGTTTTTATTTTCACTCCATTCTCTTTCTTTTACCTTTGTAAATTTTAACATTATCTGCAATGAACGAATCTTTTGTTTTTAAAAAGAAAGCTATGTAAAATAGATATCTCACAATTCTTTTAGGGAAAAGAATTGACAATTACATCCCTTACTATAATGCATCATTTTCTGAGCTTCTGAGAGTTACTATAGAGACACATTGAGTTTATTGGCCATCTACTACAAAGTGCTCTTCAGTGTTTACAGAGATATTTAAAGGTACGTCCCCACTAAAGCAAAGCTTCATTTAGAGTGATGTTTTATAGTAATTCCATGTGTCAATGATGCAACAGGAATAGAACCACCAGAACTGCATGCCTTGCTCATATACAACTCAAGGTATGTAAACACATATGGGAAGAAAAACAAATTTAGCATCATATTTAGAGATGTTCCTTTGAGAGCAGTTATTTCATCAGCACCCTCATTTCTGTGTCATAGCTGACAAACAAACACACAGTGAATATTTTTATACTTTTTATATATTTTTATATGCATCTGCTTCATGTGGACAAACCCCTGAAATGGCTGAAGACTGTCTCTGTGTTTACCCTTATCTAGGAAGACACCTAGATGGATATTTTTAAATTTCACTTAGGTTAAAAAAACCTGCATTCCCTTGGACTTGTAAGTATTTGTATCAGTCATAAGCTTTTGATTCCTCCCTGACATTGGATTTGTGACATTCTGTACTCTTTATTATAGCTATAATTGGAAGTATAAAAACAGTCATTGTGAATTGTAACAGCGTATTTTAAGGAAAAATATCTTATATATTATTAAATATCTTTGTCCACAGAGTATCTCTTAAATGAAGAGAAACATCCATTGTGATTTGTGATACAACTGGGACAGAGATTGTGTTGACACTAATATGAGGAAAAACACTAACACAAGCTATGATTTCAGTTCTACGCCTACCTATAGTACAGGCCCATGCTGACATGTGAGGGACTGTGGTTGTTACTGAAGATGCAACATTATGTGCTATGCATTAGTGTTCATGAGAAACTCTAGTGTGGTAGAGAATAGCCCCATAAGGTACTACCGAATCAGATAGATCTATATCAAATGATACAACCAACTCCAAAACTGAATGGAGACCTAGGATGTAGCCAATGGTCAAAGGTGACAGAAATGACAGAAAAGCCTGATTAGAAATGTCATAGATTTTTGCTTTACTCATAATTATAATTTTTGTGTTATAATTTTCCCTTGTGTGTACCTAGTAGTTTGTACACAAATGGAAACTTATTTTGCTCATGGCCTTTGATAGTATAAAGCAGTGCTGTAGAAAGCTTAGGGGCTGCCAGGCATGGATATACAAAGGCAGACACTTGGAAAATGACATAAAGTTATTGTCTCAAACATAGAGCCATGGCACTCAAGGAGCCTATTGATCATTACAGGATGGCCACATGCAAACAGGTTATTGAGTTGAAGAGCAAAATGACAAAATTAAAGATATTCTCAGAGTGCTAAGAAAATGTAAAGAATGGAATATTCCCTATCATAGAAAATGGGGAAAGGGAATGACATCTGTATTGTAAATAAATAAAATATCCAATTTAAAAAAAAGAGTGAACAAAAAGAAACTTAACAGGCATTATGCTGTCAGAGATCAATGTAAATATATGGTGCTTCATTATTCAAAACACCTTAATTTGCAAAGCATATGAGAAATTATGTTCCCAGAAAGGAACATTCCATAATCTACACCAATCCTGTTTTCTATGTATTTCATAATTCTTCAAACTCTATACATGGCAAGAGAGGCCACTGATAACCATTCATACTGTCTGTACTCACATTGTCTTTCCCTCATTAGGAAAAGGTAATATGAAAAAAAAATGCTCTTTTATGTATTTGGTCTTTTTTCAAGTAGAATTGTATACACTTATCCAAACCATCTGTCCTTGGCCCTAGTCATAACTATCTGCTTGTATTTTAATTTTTGAATGTGATTATTTAAATATGACTCAAGTCTTTGAGTAGCTTTGAGCATTATACTTAACAATATAGATGTATACCAATTCTTTCAGCATACAATAATGACTATAGTGTTTAAACAATTAATTTAGACACATGTTTACCTCTGAGGTAGTTCTAGTGAGTGTGCCCATTATCCTCACAATGTGGTTTTAAGCAGGGTAATCCTGGGCCACTTTAATTCCAGTCCATATGTCTACAAATATAGGGTGCCAGCCTCATATTTATAATGAGATAGAACAATGTTCGACACTCAGGAAAAGATTTATATCTAGTGTTAAATTTTTATTTTAATTAAAGATACAAATTACAGTTACCCAAGGGAAAAGGTAAAAGTCTGAACCAAGGAGTTATTAAAATGCATATCCCTAGCTGTAGTTTCCTTTTAGGCCTTAGATAATTTTGTTGCAATTTTGCCTCACTTGAAAATGCACCTGATGTTTAGTTTCTAGAAAGTTATGGAGCTTGCTAGAATGTTACTGGAGTTTCTTCACTTCATGCTTATCAATCTCATAGTGCCTGTACCTCATGGAAATTCATGCCAACACCATCATTCTCTCCCTTTTCTATCCCTCTGGAATTTGCAATTCAGTCATTGTTCCCAAAGATAGCAGGAAAAAAAAACAAAACAAAAAAAAGAAGAATGATAAATTTCTTTACATAACTGCGCATTCACTAAAGTCACGAACTATTCATTTTAGAAATTAGAAATACATGAATTTGTGTAATACCAAAGGAAATATAGATTTAATCAACATGCTTTAGCTGAAATAAGCAGTTTTTTTTTTTTTTTTTTTTTATTTTTAAATTTTTTATTGGAAATTGTTTTTACATTTCAGATGTTCTCTCCTTACCCCATTTCCCCCCCCCCTCCCAGGAATCCTATCCCTTCCCCCTCCTGCCTCCATGGTGTACCCGCCCACCCTCCCCTGTACCTCACCACCCCCCCTCGAGTATCCCCACCCCCATGACATCAGCTTCATGGGGACAAGGATCTCTTCTCCCACTTTTATGCTCCCTTGCATATAGCGGAGCCATGGGTCCTTCTAATGCTCCCAGGCTGGTGGTTTAGACCCTGGGGGTCTGGTTGGTTGGGATTGTTGCTTTCTCATGGTGTCTCGAATTCTCTCAACTCCTTCAGCCGTCCTTTATCTTCTCCATGGGAACCCATGCTAGTTTAATGGTTTGTGTAAGATCTGCCTTGAGTATGTCAGACTCTTGCAGACCTTAAGGAGACAGCTATATCAGGTTGTCAGCATGTATATCCGACATCCACACAACCTTACCTTTGGTTGACTGACATAGGAGGATATCCAGGTGGAATGGCTGTAGTGGTCCCTCCTTCAGTTTCTGTCCTGCACTGTGTCTCCACATTTGCACCCTTGAGTTTTTGTTACCTTCTAAGAAAGACTGAAGCCTCCCTACTTGGTCATCATTCTTCATGAGCTTTATGGGTCTGTGAGTTGATCTGGGTATTTCTGGCTTTGGGCTAAAAATCCAATAATCAAGAGTGATATCATGTATGTTCTTTTGTGATTGGGTTACTTCACCTCAGGATGATATTTTTTAGTTCCATCCATTTATATAAGATATTTATCAAATTCATGTTTTTAATAGCTGAGTAATATTTCCATTGTATAAATGTACCACTTTTTTTGTATCCATTTCTCTGTTGAAGGGCATCTGGGTTCTTTCCAGTTTCTGGCTATTATAAATAAAGCTGCTATGAACATAGTGGGAATTTGTCCTTGTTATGTGTTAGAGCATCTTCTAGATATATACCCAGGGTGGTATAGCTGAGTCCTCAGGTAGTGATATGTCCAGTTTTTGAGGAACCGCCAGACTGATTTCCATAGTGGTTGTACCATCTTGCAATCCCACAACAATGGAGGAGTGTTCCTCTTTCTCCACATCCTGCCAGCATCTGCTATCACCTGAGTTTTTTATTTTAGCCATTCTGACTGGTGTGAGTGGAATCTGAGGGTTGTTTTGATTTTATTTCCCCTGATGACCAAGGATGCTGAAACATTTCTTTAGGTGCTTCTCGGCCATTCGCATTTCCTCAGTTGAGAATTCTTTGTTTAGCTCCTTATTCATTTTTTAATAGGGTTATTTGGTTGCCTAGAGTTAATTTCTTGAGTACTTTGTATATATTGGATATTAGTCCTCTTTGGATGTGGGATTGGTTAAAGAAATAAGCAGTTTTTTAAATGCAGGTAGATATTGAAAGGTGAAACAACTGAATCGAAACTCCTCCCATATGTATATATGTATTCTTTAGGAAAAGGCAAAACAATCTGGAAAAACTGAATTATAGCTATGAATAACTTAGAATATACTTATTTTGTTACATAGATAAACATTGGGTTTAAGACAATCCAAATGTCTTCATCTAGTCTGTGACAAATTAAAGATCTGAAGATTCAAACATTGTATTACCACTAGGTGGGGCTGGGCAAGACTATTAACCTCACGGAAACTTCTGAAAACAGAAAGTAGCAGTATAGTGAGCAAGTATTTTACAACCCAGAGAAGTATGCGCCCAGCTCCTCACATACACATTAGCACATACTCAAAGTAGTCACTCCACACATACTGCAAGTCTTCATAAATGGTTCAGAAACTGCTTGTCTCTTTACCATATGTCTGCCTACCTTGGGAAAGTTGCAAGTATTTGGGTTGTATTGGCAGATCCTCTTTTTCATGGAAGAACCCAGTTACCTCTTGAATTCCACCATTTCTAGTCTAATAGCAAACTCTCAGTCCCTGGCTTTCCCTAGTTCCCAATATTTCTTCTTTATGTTAAATCTTCTGCTATTGTCATGCATTTTTCGGAGATTCAAAGATATTGTACTCCTTTCTTTTTCTGCTGTAAGTTTGATACAGGCTCCAACTTTGCTTTTGTACCTACTGAACATTGTTCATAAACATAATAAATCTTAGTAACACAGAAGTTATTGAGGAATCACTTACCAAGTGAAATAATTAATGCTTCGAAATAGATTTTATTTCCAATGAAGTCATTCATAATCTTCCGGTAGAAGAGATACATTTCTCTTCAATTAGTAAAATAAATCATATCATGGAATCATTCATTAAAACATGCTAGGGCAGATGTGTCAATGTTGTCGAATTACATTTTGCTGAGAAATTACATAATAATAAGCATAAAATTCATCTTACTGAATCTTCAACTTACTGACTAAAATGAGGTGTGTCCAGGTAATGTTAAGATTTAATTTTGACAGGAGTTGAGTGTCTGTATTGAAAAAAAACAACAAAAGAGAAATTCAGAGGTTCAAGGTAAGGAAATTGTGAAATGGCACAATGAATGATATGTTAACCAGAAGGCCAGAACCATTTGCTGAAATGGAGTTCTCTAAGAGTGGCACGGTCTTTGGAACCCAGGGCTAGTATGCGTTCTAAGCAACTCTGAAAAAGTTTGAATTTCTTTATATACTGAAAACAAAATCTAGTTACACTCCAAAATTCTATCCCAAAGAGGACGAAAATTATCACTTAGCCTGTGTCTTTTCTCACCGGAATAGGATTTTCTGAGATAAAATGACTTCAATATGACCACTGAAAGACAGCTCATTTTAAGCAATGATTGCTAAATTAGGTGGGCCTTTGGGATAAATGGACTGTTAAATATCTCTGTGTGGTAATGAGCTCTTTACTGAGGCCAGTATTTAAATGCTTATTAATTACCCTGTTTTAGGCTGTAATTAACTTTTTTCTTTTCTCTAACTTATTCTCATGTATATACATGTACGATATAACTTTCTTAAGATTTGTTTCTAGCAAGTAACAGTACTATTGTATAACTATATAGTTTTATATCATGTTTGGTCCCAAATTATGGGCCAGTATTTATGGGAAGGTATAAAAATCAAAGGCATTCTTGCCTTCTGGAATCAATTGCTTATTCATACCACATTCTCTCCTCTAGTATCTAATGAAATATCCTGGCTTAACATGCAGATTAAAATGCTTCAAATATCCTAACAAAATCTTTGAAAAAAAATTGATCAGCAGTTATATAAGTCAGGTGGTAAACTAGTTAGAGTCAGGTGTATGAATGTGTTTGTGTTAGAAAAGAAAAAGACTTCAAAGAGAGGATGGTAAGGAGAAGAAGACTAAATTCTGTCAGTGCTACATGTGTTGGGAGACTCGCCCTCGCCATGTTAAAAACATACTAGAAAATGATAAAATGTCTTTAATCCAACCTCAGTTGTGAGGCTCATTGGAACACTAATTCTATAATATTGAGTTGTTACCCTTCATGTTTGAATAAAAAATTTAAAAATCAAAAGAAAATTCTAAGTTGTTAATAATTTTCCTAGGAGCTCGCGAATGAAAAAGAATAGAGCTTATCCTGAATAGCAGTATAAAAACTGACCAGTAAAAACATAAGCAGTTCTCCATAAGGAATTAGTACATAGGAACCTTTAAATAGAGCCAGTACTTGAAGCAGGAATATTGTAGACCTCAAGATGCAAGGAGATATTGGTAATAACACTGGAATTGTCAGAATTCTTAGAAGGTGTACAATGAAGTTTTAAAGAAAAGAAAAATTATGGGGACTTATTGTCTAAATTGGTAATGTTAGGAGGATATCCTAAAGGATAAGCACCATAATGAAATATCATGGATGATAAAACATATCCAGGCATGTATACTCTCTCCATAGCTAAGAATATATGTACATATGTGTGTGAATGAAATATTCACATCACCATCATTTATGCTAAATGCATATCATTTACCAATTTGTTGTGCATATTTCTAAAATGCATTGGTTGAAAACATTTAGGGAACATACATTATGTGTTAGATTTTCCGGATACAACTTAATTAAAACCTTACCATAGAGCTGCTAACGATGTCAATGTCCATAGAAGTCTTTTGAAGAGAAAAATGCAGAAAGAACTAGTGACTAAGGTCACCTAGCATATATGGTACTTAGAGTGAGGCTGGCCCAGTTTATTCCCAAAGTTGGAGAACTGATTTTGGTTGTTAGGATTTTGTGTGACAGGATTTCATTTCACACCCATCCTGGCCTAGAACTTACTACATAGCTCAAGGTTGGCCTTAAACTATAGCAACTTCCCTCAATTTGGCTCCTAAAATTTACACTACAGATATGGGCCACAACACATGTGCAATTTAGATGATGTTAATGGTTGTACAATGTGTCTCTGTAGAGACCATTTTCCAGGTAGACATATCATCTCATTATCATAAAGCACATCACGAATATATTGTAAATTATCTATTCAAGCCTACTAGACACATTTTAAAGACACATAGCTATAAGATAACCAAGGATTATGCACTTCAGTAAAATGAACATTTTAATTTTTCCTTCAAATTCCATGACACTCACAGTTGCTGAATACTATACACTAGGTTTCCAGTACAGACACAATTTCCTCTTTGCTGAGCAGGTTTGAAGTCCAATTAGAGATTGGTTGGACACTGTCAAGTTATCAGTGCCACTGCTATCCTTTTGGGGTTATTTTGCTGTGCTAGTTAATTTTGTGGTTTGCATGCAGCATAGCTGTGTAGGACAGTGGTAGCTTCCCTCCTTTGGGACTTTGCATGATATCTGATGAAAGCTAATTCTTAGGGAGCAGTTTCTTAACTGAGATCTACTTGAGAGACCTCTAAGCCCTGTTTCTGAAATACCTGGTGTCTTCTGCCACAGAGGCAAACTGTCCACTTCTGGGGGCATGCTAGTACAATGACAATAACATGTAATGTTTGCCAAATCCATATCTGCAGATGTTATTCTGAAGTAAATGAAGAAACTCAAAAATAAACAGGGACACAGGCAGAGGAGGGAGGAGTAAAGACTAGAATAGCATGGTACAAGAGCTCTAAATAAGAAATGGAGTGAGTCGGCTCTAATTATGTAGGGGTGAGAAAAGAAAAAATGAAAAATATGAAATCTCATTTATAAATCATTTTTGTCTGAAAATGTCCAACTTATGCTAAGTACATATTATGATTTTCATTTTTTGATGAGTTTCCTCCATTTTTTTTCAAAGTAGAGTTATTACATTTCCACCTTCAAGCATTCAAGTTTAATATTTTTGAGAAAACAAATAATCAACTCTTAATTTTTCTTTCGTAATTTCCCAAATATTTTATTCTAAACTATTTGGTAAACTAACATCTCCATAAAGAAGCCAAAGGGTTCGAATGAGGATGCTTCAATCCCACTTGGAAGGGAGAAGAAAGCAATCATGGAGGAAAGGAGTAGGGCAGAAAGAAGCAGAGACCTGGGTGGGGAGGTGGGGGGGGGAGAAGGGAAACAGGATCAGCTGATCAGGTTCTGGGGGTGGGGAACAGGAGAGAAGCCTTTAAAGCAGCAGAGAGAATGGAAATATGCAACCTGGCAGAAGGGGGGACGTGGGGGCACCCTCTAGATAGTATCAGAGACCTGGGTGGTGAGAGACTCTCAGTACTCAAAGGGAGGAACCTTAGATGAAATGCCCTACAGTGGGGACAGGAATTTGTAAAGTCCACCTCTAGTAGAGGCAGGCACAGACAGGGCATCAAGTGGAGGGATGGTGACCCAGAATTGTTGCTGTCTAAAAGAACTGCAGGGACAAAAATGAAGAAGAGACTGAGGGAAAGGTGGTCTAGTGATAGCCCAACTTGGGATCTTCTCAAGGGGGGGCCCTCAAAGGCCTGGCACTATTATTGATGGTATGGTGTGCTAACAGACAGGAACATAGCCTGACTATCCTCTGAGAGGCTCACCAATTAGCTGAAGGAGACAGATGCAGATACTTAGACCTAACCATTGGACCCAAGTCAGGCACCCATGTTGTTGAATTAGGGAAAGGCTGGAAGAAGCTAAGGAGGAGGATAACCCCATGGGAAGACCAGCAGTCTCAACTAATATGCACCCCTGAGATCTCTCAGACATGAGCCACCAACCAGGAAGCATAGACTAGCTGATATGAGGCCCCAAAACATTGTGCAGCAGAGGATTGCCTGGTCTGGACCTCAGTTAGAGAAGATGCACCTACCCCTCAAGAGACTTGAGGCCCCTGGAAAAGGGATCCTTGTGTGGTGGGTAGAAGTGGGAACATCTTTTAGGAGGAGGGGGAGGAATGTGACGTGGAAATGTCAGAGAGCAGATTCGGGAGGGGTATAATGACAGGACTATAAAAAAATTAAAGATTAATATTAAAAAATAGAAAAGAAGATAAAAAGAAAATCAATCAGAAAATTACATTTGGTGTAAAACTAGAGATCTCCTACTTCCTTTTACTTTCATGGCAATAAGATCTTCTTGGTAGAGGTTCTATAGGCAACTTAAATGGTAACTAATGATAACTTTTCATTATTCACTATTGTAAGAACAAATACTGTTTTGAGAATACTGTCTTTGATTAAGCTGCATTTCTGTGTTATAGTAAAGGAATCTTCTAAAAATATTGTCAAGCAACATAATGTTTTGTGGAGGAAACAATACCTGGGCTAGTTACAATGCTATGACTTCCTATTAATTTCTTTCTGTTTTTGCTTAGCTATTTATCTACCTAGTAGAGATATCTGGAATCCATCACAAGAAATGTGAACACCAAAGTCCCCATTATATTCTATTACTTCACTCTGACTTCTGTATTCCTTATGATGCTGTGACATATTTTTCTATTACAGTGTTTCTCTATAGAATTATTTCATAATTATCTCCATATTGCAAAAGGATATTGTGAAGCATAATAAAATCAGAAACATTATGTTTCCCCTAAGTAAAACAGAGTTAAATGAAAACCCTAAGTATATCATTAGCAATTTCATCAACACAGTATATTCATCTATGACATAAACTAACATAGATTTTAATCAAATATTTCATATTGTTTTATCAATAACTTTATAGTATACATTTTGACACATAAATCATCTAAGGTGATCATAAAATCTAATTTATATGAGATCATTGATAAAACAATTTAAATGGCAATATCGGGATAGGTACAAATGTCTTCCCACAAATACTAAAGTCTATTAACACTGACACCTAAAAGAATCAAAATACCAATTATGTAAGAGTCGAGTTTTAAAGAACTTCTTACCCTCAGACTTGAGGGTTAGAAGCAGCAGCCTGCTTCATTTAGGATGCATATTCTTCTTTGAAGTTTCTACATTCAGTGGTGTTGGAAACCACAGCATGCTGTTATAGTGCTGTATAAACTAAACAAAAAATTTTTACCTCTAAACCTAAGATAAACTATATCACAAAGCATGATTCTTTTTCTTCCAAAAACTTCAATGGTCAAGTTACTTTTAAAATCACTTTATCGTCAGTTAGTAGTAGGTGACCCTCTTCATGGGGACACATGAAGAGATGTTTACTCAATCCAGATAGAAAACTGTGGGTACACCAAAGTATTGATGCTGCCGTAATAGTAACATGGTGAACAAATGAGTTTAGGTGCAGTTCAGAGAGAAGCAGAGAAGATTAAAAAGTCATCACCAAAGCCCATGCCAGGATGATTGACAGTTCAAGTAAAACAGAAGCATGCAATACACTGAACACCATGATATGCTGGGAAATAAGTAAGTTAGAAAGCGTCCTTTGGAGACATCTCTGTTACTCTGAGCTTCTTGCAGGAACCATGGCCAGAGTTTCTTTTTTCTAAGCAGTTCAGACCGTTTTAGTTTCTCCAGGTTGCTTGAGATTATACTGAGCAGTTCAGTGACTCTCAACAATCTTTACTACCTATATCCCTTTGTACAGAGAGGGAGCCAATGAAAACAATCAGTTTCAGGGTCTTCCTCAAGCTATTTTGAGGTGCTGACTTGATATTACAACTTCCCTGCGGGATGAAAAAATGTCACCTCCCTTTAGAACACCCCGTTGTTTCACCGCCCTATTAATACCCTGCCTTAAAATATCCTGTTTGTTCTTCACATCCTCTTTATTGCCCTGTGACTAATTTGGCTTCCAACCAAGATGGGAGATTTTAATCGCAGAGAAAACTGCTACACAATATCTAGATGTTTGTACCCATTAGTGCCATGATTATTTTGTGTGATAGCATTTCTATTGCTATACATTCAGATATGCATTTTCAGAGTTTCGTACAAGCAAATTTATTTTGAAACACAACACTTATTTTCAACACACATAAATATACTTCATTTTTCTTCATTGAAGATTAATATAGAATAAAACTACACAAATATATATCATAGATAATATTTTCTCTTACTTAATCAGGATCTTCATGTATCACTGTTGATCACTTTATAATTCTTCCATTGATTTTGAGTTCTCAATTCATTTAAAAAATTACAGTTAACTATCAAAAAGCAATAAAATTAAGAAAATTATGATCATGGAATTATTTTGCCTTTCCATGTAAAATTCAAGGCCTAGGTCATCCAAGTAAGCTAGCATTATGTTTCAGAATTTCCAGGAAAACAAACCAGTGCATTTTATTTCATTTTTTTTTTCCACAATGAACTAACGTTTCAAGGGATCTAAGCAATAAATATTTAGAAATGTGCTCACCTGAGTACAAGGGAACTAAGCATACCTAGTGTACTCAATATAGCTACTTACCAAAGAGAAGAAAAATAATCAATGCCAAGAAAAGAGGAAAAACTCATAACTGTGTCATCAGCTCTTTTCATCACTGCCATGGACTCAATGATCCGAACACTCCGTTTTGTTCAAAGAAATTTTTATTTTAAACCTTGTAACTACTTTACTATAGCAGCAATCTGTCACTGTGGCATGAGTTTCTATGACTTGATGGGTTAGTCTTTTTTTGCCTTAAATCTATTGTACTTGGTGACAATATGTAAATTCTCTGAACTTTGTTGAGTTTTATAATACTGTATAAGATTATTTTAGAAACAATTTTATAAATACATATTATAGAATAACACGCACATATTTATGTATATAATTATATGTATTTGAGACAAAAATATATAAAAGATCAAGTGTATAAATCATACAGGTATACAAGCAAAAAAATTAAAATGCAAAATGAATGCGAGGTGAGTTGTTGAGTAATCTCTTAAGACCAAGAAAGCTCATGTTCACCATGTAATTATCCTACCTATTGTTCTGCCTGTGATTCAGTGTATCTGTTTTAAGCATACGCAGTGAAATTATTATTGTGCCTCCTTTTACCTATGCAGTATTCCAAGGTAACGCTACAAATTACACCTCTTGTAATTTTTAGATTGTTACTTGGTTTGATGATCTTATTTTTCTTTCTAAGTTCCCAGATGTCTGTTATACTTTTAGGGATTTTCAATTATATGTGCCTCATCTTTCCCCATTGCTACTTAGATCAGAATGAGCAACCACATTCATTTTCCCTTTGCTAATGAAAACATTCTACCACTCCCCTCTTTCTGTTTGTGTATGAATTCAAGTGTCTAGGTTTGGGAAAAACCCATAGAGGAGTCCCAGAGGCTTTCTGCGCTGGCAGGTCCCACAAACAGGAGAAAGTCCGGAGTTCCAAAGGCTGGAAGCTTCAGCGACAGCAGGCCCCAGTGATACGAGAAAATCCGTGGGTTCCAAGAGTTTTATTGTCATGGTATGGTAGTTGGATCTGGATGTGTGCCCTCCAATCTAAGCCAGGGCGGGCCTCACTTAAATAGAGGAGGGGGAAGACGAGGGACTGATAAGGAATTATTTAATTTATCTACACCCCCTGGCCTTTAAGTAACTCATGAATATGGAAATCTCTCGAGGCTGAAGCCTGTACTCAAGCCCTCTCTAGCCAAACCTGCAAGGTGCACATCAAATGGAGATCATGCCACATGTCAGGAGCCTGGATTCTGGGAGCGCAGCAGAACAGATGCCCGTTCTCTCACAGGCAATGGACACCTGTTGGGTCTCCAGGCTATTTCCAGCCAGTGCCTCAACCAAAACAAGCCATCCTATCACAGTCCTACATCTAGGTACTTATACCAAAATTCCATCCTTTGCCCTGTTTGGCCAAAGAAGATACAAACCCTTATGTTAAACCCCAATAAGTGACCTGGAAGCCGGCAACTGACCTCTAAATTCTTGCTTCAGCTTGCTCCATGAGGACTTCCTGAAACTCTTTGTGAATTCAGTTTCCTACACGTTTTTATCAGTAATTCTAATTTTTTTCTCAACCCCCCCCTATTGTGTGGGGGAATCTACTCGATAATTTACCCATTTTCCTAGACCCATTCTATAGTAAGGATTTTTTAAATATTTGTTAAATGTATCTCTCATATTTTTTTAATCTACCCTATTTACCGTATGCATCTTGTTTTGTGTGTTTCTAGTGTACCCTATGACTTTCTTTCAGCCTCCTGCAGTTAAAATATTCAGTATTTTAAGACAACTTCTTGTTCTTCCTTATATAAGTCATACTAGAATTTAATTAGAGACTAGAAGAGTTGTTATTTGAGACCTATTTATATACAGAAGAATATATTGCTGTATGCTTCCACTATTTAGTGAGCTACAAAATTACAGACACTGTATGTATGCTATCAAACTTTATATATAATCAATACATGGCATAGTGACAAATGCCAAGGTGATGCAAGTACACTAATAATTGCATCAATAAAATAGTGCATGATTTATATAGTTGTATTAGAAACAGCATATGCTTGTATTTCCACCACCCTAATATGATTAAAAGATACTCCAAAAATAGCTTGTGTGCTTATTTTAATCTAGAAAATACTATTTATTAATGTGAAATTCACAGCATCTTAGATTTTAGAACCCAAATCTTTTCACTTGAAAAATTTAAAAGATATATTCACTCATGTTTGCATCTTAGATCATAAAAAATAAAATGTCTAATAAGGATTTTAAATTATATATATATATGTGTGTGTGTGTGTGTGGTGTGTGTGTGTGTGTATTACTGAAAACAGCAAATATACTGATTTCTCTATGAAATTGGTAATTTTCTGGAGGACTGTGGATGTGATAGTCTTGTTGCCCATGTTGTATGATTCATTTATAATAAACAGTATTGGTGGTGGTCAAAGGTCTGAGTACACCACTACTGTTTTGAATGGCCTGAATGTCTTCTGTGTGGATGATAAAATAAAAAAAAAAAAAAGACAAAATATAGCCCAGGAAATATAGATATAGGAGAAAAGGCACAATATATAGAGTTAGCAGGTTCATTTTAATTGTTTTTAGCTATTACATGGTAAAATTTTCAAAGAGGTTTCAAAGAATAATTTAATTTTCACAAATATTCTCATTAGCGCAGTTAAGGGATACTAGCAACTACTTTTCATGTTGAACATGGAAAACAATCCTGCGGAGTTTTAATTGTAGGGATTTATGCATATTTAGTGGGCTTAATGCAGTGTCATCTTGAATCCCTCTCTTGGTAATGTGGGCAGAATGAGATTAGAGTGAAGTGAAGCCAATTCTCAGTGGTGCATCCGCAATGAATGTCAGATGTGGGATGAGTTGTATTGGTCCCGACACTTACATATTGGATCAGGGAGGTCATTATGACCGGAGCCTGTCGTCTTATTGCTCAAGTTTAGCTTCCTAGACAGCAACAATGCAAAATTAAGAATGAATTCTCTTCCCTTGTCAGAATAATGGAGAAATAAAAAGGAAAAGTTCTGAGACATTTAAAAAATAATCAGTTTTTTTTTTTTTTTTCTGCTTTGAGCAAGCTATCTATACCCAGCACTTGAAACAATGAGAGCTATTGTCCCAAGTGTTTCACTATGAAAATTCTGAGAAATGAGAAAAATTTTACCAGTATGATGAGTTCATTAATATGTATATTAGAAAAGCATTCGAAATAAAGTGTTATTGATAAAAAGTAAATAATACATAAAATAATTAATTACCTAAACTTGTATTGAAATATGTATATATCATTATGACTATACAATTATTTGAAGAAAAGATAAAATATTACATCTTAACATATCCAAGAAATCATAAATTATGAATCATGAGTAAAATATAACACAATATTTATATTGTTTACCAAGCTATATTTCTTTGACTATAGATTGTTTTTATATTAATTACATTTTATTATTAAAAATGATCCTATTACATTTGTGATTTGAAATTTAAGTAATAAGTATTCATATCTCAGTTATTGACCAGTACTAAAAAAAAAAACATAGACTGTATTTGTGGTATTGATGATCAAAGAATTAAATCTAAAATGACATTCACAGCTTTATTGCTATATTTTACTGCCTAGATAGATATAAATTTATAAAGATTATGGAGATGGGTCATGTCTGTGCCTAGGTCTGAGAATCGCTAACTGCTAATCAGTAGATTCTTTGAGAAAGGAAATGTCATATCTACCAGCTGTTATTGTCAAAATAGTGTCTACACCCAAAGCTCATTTAGTGTTCAAAAATACCTACTTTTTAAAGTACATTTAACAGTTATCTGAAATATCCCCCAAATTAAATGATATAAATAACATATGTCATCTGATATTTTGTCACAATTATTCAAATAAAATGCAAATGAACCAAGTGTTGCAGAAAGTGTTTTCCATTTCACCTTATTATAGCATTTTGATTAACTATACCATTATAATAAGGGGAAAATCCTGAAGAAATTGCCATCAATTTTAGTCTTATTAACAAACACATAAAAGCAATGATTAAATACAAAACAATGTGGTAATGTGGATTTTTCTGTTTTATTGTATTTTTTTATCCTTCTGTGAATATTAAAAGGCAAAAACGTAATTATCTTCTCCCTTGGTGGCATACATAGTATTATACTTTTTTCAGTTGAACTGTTTATTGTATTAGAGGAACATTTGGTGTTTTTTTTTCCCAAATATTGTAATCTTGCAAATTTTCTAATAATACTGTAAACAGATTATATCATCAGTTATATGTATGTGAATGCTTTTGTGTGTGTGCCTCATTTTCTTTTTTAGTCTTTATAAAATACTTTTGAAACTAAAATATAATAATTATTTCCTTCTACCACCTTCCTTATTCATACTTCTCTCGTGTACCTGTCTTCTTGTCTTTCAAATTTATCATCATAAACATATAAATACAGCATTTTAGGTCTGTGTAAAGGGTTGACTACAGGGTAATGAATAAAAAATTGGTCAACTCTTCCCTGGGGAAGTCTATATATCCAGGTCTCAATATTCCTTAGTTTTTCTCTGTCTCTCTATCTCTCTGTCTCAGCTCCTGCCCTTCCAGTGTGTGTTTGTGTGTTCCTCTGCGTGCTGTGTGTGTGTGTGTGTGTTGTGTGTGTGTGTGTCCAAAACAATGCTATTATTTCTTACTGTACCTCAGTAGGACAATTTGCTACCAAGAATGGGGATACCTAGAGCAGTTACAAAATACTCACAGGAGGACATATGGAGACAAAGAGTGGAGCAGAAACTGAAGGAAAGGCCATCCTGAGGCTGCCCCAATTAGGGATCCATCCCATATACAGACACCAAATCCAGACACTATTGAGGATGCCAAGATGTCCCTGCTGACAGGAACCTGATATAGCTGTCTCCTGAGAAGCTCTGCCAGAGCCTGACAAATACAGAGCAGATATTCTCAGCCTACCATTGAAGTGAGCACAGGAACTCCACTGGAGGAGTTAGAGAAAGGACTGAAGGAACTGAAGAGGTTTGCAACCCATAGGAAGAACAACAATATCAACCAACCAGACTACCCTAGAGCTCCCAGGAACTAACCATCATCCAAAGAGTACACATAGAGGGTTCCATGGTTCTAACTGCATATGTAGCAGAGGATGTCCTTGTTGGATATCAATGGGAGGAAAGGCCCTTGATCCTGGGAAGGCTGGATGCCCCAGTGTAGGGGAATGCCTGGGCAGGAAGGCAGGAGTCTGTGGGAGGGTGGGTGAGAACCCTCATAGAACCAGGGGGAGAGTGATGGAAGGGGGTTTCCAGAGGGGAAATCAGGAAAAGAGATAATATTTGAAATGTAAATAATAAAATATCCAATAAAAAGGGATAATTTTGCTCTCTTGGTATGTGTGTGTGTATGTGTGTGTGTGTGTGTGTGTGTGTGTGTGTGTTTATTTGTATCTAAATGGAGCTGATTTTTTTTCTTTTAAAACCTGTGAAAAATTATTTTAAAATTTTGATAAGAATTTAATTGAATCTGTTGCTTTTGGCAGTATGGCCATTTTCCTGTTAATTCAACCAATATATGAACATGGGAGATCTTTCCATATCTCCTTCAATTTCATTTTTCAATGACTTGAAGTTTTTATCATACAAGTCTCTCACTTAATTGGTTAAAGATCCCCCAAGTGTTTTCTTTTTTGTATTCCTGTTATTTTGTTATTTTATTCTTATTGTTATTGTGGAAGAGGTGTGGTGGGCATGGTAGTGGTTGTGTGTGTCTGTGTGTGTCTGTGTGTGTGTGTGTGCATGCACACACACACACGCATGCCCCTGTGTGCATGCATTTCACTTCTTTTGATTTGTTGGGCTGGATTATATATTTCTTGTATTTTTCTTATATGAGGCTAATTAGTAAGACTGAGTTTTCCTTCTATCACCTCTGTGGATTCGGAGAAAAGGAGGTAGAAATGGGTCTATAATTAGCCTATCTATACCTCTCGCCAAAGTGCTGATTACAAGAATTTTAATGATAAATTGATGCATGCATATGCATCGCGTATATTACCTTTGTTTTCATTGTGAAGAAACAGATTTTATCTAGGAGACAAAAAGCATCCAGTATTCCATATTGAGATGTTATATTTAATATTTCATTGTCTAACTTAGGTGTTACCAACTGTGCTCCAAACAACGTTCTGAAACCTTTTCTTAATCAGCCACTTTGATGAGTAGTGGAGAATGAAAACTGAGATTTATCCAATGTAATCAAATTTCAGAAGAAGACAGTAGTGATTCAGGGAAGCCAATCAACCTCATCTTTAGGTCCTCAAGTGAGATTAAAGGGGCAAGGGCTGTGTGCATCTTGGCAGCCCTCATGAAGTTATGGTACTTCTCACCACCAATGTATTTATATCTGCACTTCAGTCTCATCTTCTAATATAGTCTGACAGGTATTGGACTGTGAAATCTCTTTCTGTTAGTTAACTTCTTGCTCTGGCTGGTCACTTTTCCTTCTTCTGGAATGAGATTATATGATAAATTCACATCCCTCTGTGATCAGCTGTTTCAATAATCAGATAGTCAGGTTGAAAGACCCAATGTGTCTGCATTTCTGCGTTGCCAGTTACAACTGCATTTTATGCGATGTAAGTTCTGTTACTTCTCTTTTATTTTGCCTTCTTGATATACTTCAAGAATATGAATTTAAATCTACTATAGGATGACAAATTGAAAATAATGCTTGGGTGATTTAAAGTTGCTGCCATATATATTTCTTAGAACACTCTTCTTTGGCAAGTTTTTTCATCATTACTGAAAACTAATGAAAATTTTCACTTTAATACTCTTTATTAATTTTTGTAGAGATTAGTCTACAGGGAAAATACACTAAGAACTTTAAAATATTGTTTCAAAGCAGTTTCCCATAACATTCAGAAAAAAAGAAAAACAATGACAACAACCCTAGATGAGCACTGTTCAAAATGAAATATCACTCAGAGGGTATAAGATGCTAGCAGAAATCAGATTCAGAGAAAGAAGAAATCATGTAAGGCTATATTGCTTAGCAAGGGAGAGATGACATTTCAGGTGGGCCTTCAAACAGATAAGCATAGCATGGTATCTATCTTGGGAAAAAAAATTCCCGAAAACAAACAAACATGAAAAAATAGTAGTCAAAATCTATCGGTTTTCAAAAGGATGCTTTCAACCATGACAGAGGTGATTTTACAGAAAGCAAGGCAGAAAACGTTAGATTTGTTGGAATGGATCAGAGGGTGAATATAATAAGTAGTTTTAAATGCCAACTGTGTGGATGCTAGAGGTCAGCCTGTGGGAAATAGAAAGCTCCTAAATATTTGTGAACAGAGGGATAAAAGATAACAAAGATATACACTGTGAATTCATATGGGTGCTTTGGCAAATTCTATTTAGTTGAATAAAAGAGTATGAATAAAAGGACATGGGGGCGTAAAAGTTTTCTTAATTCAGAAAAAGTATTCATTTAATAAAGCCCTATTAGAGGAGAAAGTATGTGGTGAACTCTTAGGTAAAAGATGCCAATTTGTGGGTCACATAATTCCTAGGACTAAGGGCCTCACTAGAATGAGAGGCTAACTTACTTCTCTGTGTTTTGTTTTAATTCACTTTGCTCATATGTACATAATGTAATAAAAATCACTGAGGATACTGAGGTTTTGTCCTCAGCAATACTAAATATTTCTAACACAAATATATCCATGTCATGGCAATATATAGGAAAATCATTTCTTTTTTATCTGCTTAATCTATTTTGAAATAAAAGAGGTTATTATATTTTGACCAGCTACAGTAATCATTTAAGTTGACATGATGTGGGAAGAGAAGAGAGATTTGTTGAGCTACTACTCACTGTACTACTCACTGATGCATTGATTTAAGAGAGAGAGAGAGATGACAGAGAGAGAGAGAGAGAGAGAGAGAGAGAGAGAGAGAGAGAGAGAAGGAAGACATTGCATTAAAAAGTAGTTAAGCAATAAAATTCTCATCTCTTCAAAAAAGAAAGGCTTGAATATGGCTGGATAGTTAGTATTATTTTCCCACAATCAGTTGATTCTATTGCAATAAGCAAACTCCTTTAGTAAGAGACAAGGATCTTTCTCTAAAGCTTGCTTCTCCACTCTTTGGCTACTACTCAATCACATGTCTGACCTCCATGCTAACTTTGTACCCCCAATATAATATTTTAATTGATTATTTGGGAAATTTTTATCAGGTCATCTGATCACACTCACTTTCCAGTCATCCTAGGAGATTCTATATCCCCAGTACCCTTCATCCCTTGTAGTCTCTTGACCTCTGACCCCCACGAAGAAGAAGAAGAAGAAGAAGAAGAAGAAGAAGAAGAAGAAGAAGAAGAAGAAGAAGAAGAAAGAAGAAGAAAGAAGAAGAAGAAGAGTCTAATTTGTGTTGCCCAAATACTCACCAAAGTATGGTTCAACCCTACTGACTATCCACTTAAAGCAAACTGTGTTCTTTTCCACTCATACTCCTGACAGAAGCTATCAATTGTAGACAGCTACTATTCAGCATCCTAGTCAGAATTTTTAAGAGTTCCCTTTGCTGGTTGCTTGTCTAAGCTGTTACTTTTGGAAGGTGGGGTGGAATGCTGGTAGGGAGTGTTAGAGAAGACTTCTATAACTCTTTAAAAAAAATCCGTGAGTCTGCAGTTATCGATACCTTAGCAAAAGTTGTTTCATTGCACCTTATAGTCATCAATGTCATGAATTGTATACTTCTACATAGTTCCTGACACAGGGTATGCCATTTTAAAACAACACAGATTGTTTCTTTGTGCTGTACATTCTACTGCTGCAGTTAGATGTATGGCTTTGCCAGATATTGCTAATTTTTTAATTGTTCTTGCACACCAGTCTGTATCCTTTCTTATTGTTTTATCAGTGAGACTGAGAAGCTCAAAAGAGTCCCCACTTTCCCCTTATGCAAATAGACTATGGCACTATCACAGTTTAAAGATTAGTCAATTTGTATTGGAAAATGGGAGTAATTTGGACAGAAATAACCCCCATTTTATATGAGGGGCTTGAACACCTTCACACTTGTTTTTTTTTTTTTTCTTTTTATAAAAGATTTATTTATTTTATTTATATGAGTACACTATTGCTGTCTTCAGATATACCAGTGCATTGAATTCTATTGCAGATGGTTGTGAGCTACCATGTGGTTTCTGGGAATTGAATTCAGGACCTCTGGAAAAGCAGTCAATGGTCTTAACTGCTGAACCATCTCTCAAGCCCCATGTTCACACTTTCTTATTCACAGAGTCTTGGAAAATTTTTGTGAATTCCAAAGGAAAAATACATCTCACAAACAGTGTGAGAGCATCCTTACTAAATGGTCTTGGAATTGCCAGTGCATCTAAGGTTCTTTCTTCATGAGAAAAGGACCCAGCCTCTTTCAGCAGAGACTGGACATGGGATGACTAATGAATAGCATTGAGTTTATATGAAGCACTGGACTAATAATAACTCAGTTGGTCCTTAAAACAGTCCTACAATAGATGATATTATGAACACTAATCTCCCTTATAGGTACTCTATGGACAGTGGTATGCATACAGTGACAACATAAGATAAAATGCTTAGATCTATTGTAAGAATTTTCCACAATAAAAATGTAGTGAATGCCTGATTTGTCAAATGTCAGCAATGAACTAAAGAATAATGAAGCAGAGATTTTAAGAAACATTTGAACACATCATTGTCCAACAATGCCTCACAAAAATGTATCATTAACCTATCATCCTGTAACTTTTGAAGCATTTGTCCAAGTTTTATTGAGGATGTCACAGAGTCATGTAAAAACTCTTCAAAGATCAGGCAAATGTTAGGTGGGGACAAATATTCTAAAATAGTATATAGGCTGTGATTGGAAGGACATGGAGAACCTGGGGCATAAAAGCAAAAGTATGCTGTTCTTCCCAGGCTATATCAAAGAGGAATGAAAAGCCCAATGTTGGAGTGTAATAGACAGTAGTCCTCTATAGAAACCCATAGTGATTGACTCTTTCCCTTTTAAGGGAAGTTGATGTAGGGTTGCATATGTTCAGAAAGATGGTCAAAACCAGCTTTGTAGTAATTCTCCATGATATAAAATGTAAATTTTATTTTCAGGACATTGAAAAGTCATTAAAACATAAGCTCTAGGAGCTAGAGAGAGAGAGATCAGCATGCAAAGGTGCCCCTTGCCAGGCCTGATGACCTGAGGTAAATATTTTTGACCCCACATGGTGGAAAGTGAAAACAACTCCTATAAGTGGTCCCCAGACTTGCAGTCTTACCTTAGTAAGATCCAATGCCCCCCACAGCACTATATAACTAAATAAGGAACTAACATTTTAAATATATACAATAGCAATTCAACTTAAAAGTATGTGAATGTAACTCATGTCTGTGCTTTCATATTTGGGGGAAATCCTAGCAGTTAAGAACTTTTATTTAACAATAATGACTCCAGTCTTGCCAGAGTGAAAGGATTTTTTAACTATTTGATACTATGGGGAGTTGTGTTCAGAAAGGGGTGGAGAAATCCCCATTAAAGAACACAAATAATAAACAAAACACAAAACAATGAGAAAGTTGCAGTAATTCCCTAGCTATCTAAATACTCCTTATTTTCCCCCATGCTCTCTGAGTAAGCTGCCCAAAAATTCTAATAACTTTATGCAACATGCACTAGCTTTATTTGAAGCCCAATCCTTGAACAATTACTCAAGCAATCATTAGGTTTTTTCCTGACTGTTTGAACATAAGCATAAGATTTACTACAATTGTGATGAAATTTATCAGTTTTCAAGAAAATTAGGGCACAGTGTACTTTATAATTTTTTCTACTTATCATATGGCTTCTTTATTCACATGATTAATAGCATATTCTATGTCATTTTAGTTAAAGCAAGCTCAAGATTTCAATTGACATGGAATAATAAATATTTTTCTTTTTTTGAATTCCAAAACTTGTTTTCTTTAAATGTGTGCTATATTTTACAATGATTGTATTTTTTGTGGCAGAAATAATGCCAGTCTGCTTACATTCATCTATTATCCAAATTCATTAATTGTGCCTTGTTGCAGGTCATATACATTGTAAGGTAAATAGTATTGAGCACAGCATAGAGATCATTATTCTTCTACCAAGTGAGAGTGATGGTGAGGCTGGGTCACTCCCTAGGAATATTGTTCATTTAAATGAATAAAGGAAAAATAAAAATAAAAATTTAAGTACATATTTAATTAAAGAATTAGTATATTTTCTGTGTAGAAGTGAAGATTATGTGAAAAAATTGAAAAGATAAATTGAAAGAATAAGACAAATATTGTTCGTGAATATTCCATCTATAAATTTAATATTCATTTTCATGCAATCATATAGCCCTTCTTTAGATGCTGCTTTCTTGGAACTAGAATAACTTTTCAAAATGCTTCCTCCCCCTTCTTTTCACCAGTAAATTCTTTGGTGTATATCACATCAGTGTTAGGGTAGCATATGAAAGCTGTATAGTAGTTATGTTTTATTTTGTTGAATATTTTCCATATTATGTTGTGGTTGGATTAGCAAAAATACCATTTCTGTTGAAATAACTAGGTAGGTCTATACCAGAAACCATTGCCTTTCAAACCGAATACACATAAATTTCACAGAAAAATGAATCTAAATATCCTGTGATACAAATAGAAATGTTTTATAGGTAATATCTCCACTAACCTAAATTTTGAATTTTTTAGTTCGTGGTTAGCATGACATGGAAGCCTACATAGAAATTCTGGTAGAGCGCCACTAAAAAAGTGACAGCACACAATGTTTCTGTAAAGTATTCATCATTTCATGAAATGTTCAGCAGATTATCTTAAGATACAGACAAGAGAAATTTTCAGGTAAAAGACATTTTTAATGCAGAGATAGTGCAGGATACCAAGAGTGTGCTGTTTATGAGCTAAAGCATTCATCTACTCATAGAATCAACATCTAAAAAAATTATTCGTTATTTTATTTACATTTTAAATGTTATGCCCCTTCCCCATTTCCTCTCTGAGGACCCACCATCCCACTCTCCTTCCTCCTGCCTCCACGAGGGTGCTCCCCCACCCACATGCCAACTCCCACCCTACGGCCCTAGAATGACCCTATACTGGGCATCAAGGCTTCACAGGATCATCTGGCTTCTCTCATTGATGCCAGATGAGGCTATCCTCTGCTAAGTATGCAGCTAGATCCATGGGTTTCTCCATGTATACTCTTTGGCTGGTAATTTAGTCCCTGGAAACTCTGCGGGGGGGTGGGGTGTCTAATTGGTTGATATTGTTGTTCTTCCTATGAGTTTGCAAACTGCTTCAGCTCCTTCAGTTCTTCCCCTAACTCCTCCATTGAGGTCCTCATGGCCTATTCAATGGTTGGTTGAAAGCATTCCCATCTGTATCAGTAAGGCTTAGGCTGAGCCTCTCAGGAAACATCTATATCAAGCTCCTGTCAGCAAGTACTTCTTGGCATCAGTAATAATTTCTGGTTTGGTGGTTGCATATGGATGGATCCCAGGTGGGGCAGTCTCTGCTTCACTCATTGTCCCCATATTTCCTTTAAACATGAGCAATTCTGGGTTAAATTTTTGAGAATGGTGGGTGGCCCCATCCCTCAACTGGCTGTACCTACCCTCTGGATATGGTCTCTACAGGTTCTCTCTCTCTCCTTTGTTGGGCATTTCAGCTAATGTCATCCTGGTTGGGTCCTGGGAGCCTCTTGCTTTTCTGGCATCTCAGACATTCTGTTGGCTACCACCAATTCTCCTTCCTCCATTGCTACACATCTCTGTTCAATTTCCTGATGCTCTTTACATCTTCCCTGTCTCTTCCCACATCTTATCCTGCCCCCACTTTTTCCTCTTCCCTCCTTTCTTCATCCCAAGTCCAAAGCACCCTCTATCTCCCATGATTATTTTGTTCTCCCTTCTAAGTGGGACTGAGGCATCCACATTTTAGTCTTCCTTCTTCTTGATCGTCATATGGTCCATAAGTTGTATCATGGGTATTCTGAGCTTTTTCCCTAATAGCTACTTATCAGTGAGTACATACCATGTGTGTACTTTTATGACTGTGTTGCCTCACTCAGGATGATATTTCCTAGTTCCATATATTTGCTTGAAAATTTCACAAAGTCATTGCTTTTAATGGCTGAGTAGTACTCCATTGTGTAAATGTGCCACATTTTCTGTATTCATTCCTGTGTTGAAAGGCATCTGGGTTCTTTCCAACTTGTGGCTATTATAAATAAGGCTGCTATGAACATAGTGGAGCATGTGTCCTTGATATATGTTAGATCATCTTTTGGGTATTTGCACATGAGTGCTATAGCTGGGTAGTACTATGTCCAGTTTTCTGAGGAACCACTATACTGATTTCCAGAGTGGTTGTATCAACTTGCAATTCCACTAACGATAGAGGAGTATTTTTCTTTCTTCACATCGTTGCCCACTCTCTCCCTATGTATTCAATATAGTACTCAAACTTCTAGCCAGAACAATTAGACAACCAAAGGAGGTCAAAAGGAGACAAATTGGAAAGGAAGAAGTCAAAATATCACTATTTGTAGATGATATCATAATATACTTAAGTGACCCCAAAATTCCACCAGAGAACTCCTTCAGCCGATAAATAACTTCAGCAAATTGGCTGGATATAAAATTAACTCAAATAAATCACATTCCTCTACTCAAAGGATAAACAGAATGAGAAAGAAATTATGGAAACAACACCCTTCACAATTGTCACAAATAATATAAAATAACATAGTGTGACTCTGACTAAGCAAGTGAAAGATCTCTATGACATGAACTTCAAGTCTCTCTGAAAAAAGAAATTGAGAAGACCTCAGAAGATGGAAAGGTCTCCCATGCTCATGGATCGGTAGGATTAATATAGTAAAAATTGCCATCTTGCTGAAAGCAATTTACAGATTCAATGCAGTCCCCTTCAGAATTCCAACTCAATTCTTCATAGAGATAGAAAGAACAATCTCAAATTGATTTGGAACAACAACAAAAAAAACAAGGATAGTGAAAACTATTCTCAACAATAAAAGAACTTCTGGGGAAATCACTATCCCAGACTCAAGCTGTATTACATAGCAATAGTGATTTAAAAACAAACAAACAAACAAACAAAACAAAACAAAAACAAAAACATATATCAATGGCACAGAGACAGGCAGGTAGATCAATGGAATAAAATTGAAGACCCAGAAATGAACCCACCTACCTTTGTTCACTTGATCTTTGACAAAGAAACTAAAACCATTCAGTAGAAAATAGATAGCACATTCAACAAATGGTGTTGATCTAAGTGGAGATCAGTTAGCATGTAGAAGAATGCAAATTGATCCATTATTAATATCCTTGTACAAAGCTCAAGTCCAAGTGGATCAATGACCTCCACAAAAAACCCCCAGATACATTGAATTTAATAGGAGAGAAAGTGGGGAAAGCTTCAGACACATGGGCATAGGAGAAAATTTCCTGAAGAGATCACCAATGGCTTATTCCCTAAGAGCAACAATCGACAAATGGAACCTCATAAAATTGAAAAGTCTTCTGTAAGGCAAAGGATACTGTCAATAGAACTAAAAGGCAACCCATAGTTTGGGAAAAGATCTTTACCAACCCTATATCTAATAGAGGATCAACGTTTTTATATACTCAACTACTGACCTTTAGAATATCCTCAGAAGCTTTGGAAAAACACTACGGTTAAGACTCAAACTGTGCCCCTGTAATTTTTACATCATGAAGCCCTAACATTCAGTGTATTGAACAAACATAGTTTAAAAGGGGACTTTGATCAAAGGGTAAATTCTTAATCACATAGGATTCAATGAATATATAAAAGGGAAAGACATCAAAGATTGTTATCTCATATGCATATGAATCAGGAAATATGAGGAAACATCAGGAATACAGTCATAACTGTTCAAGAAAAGAGACCTACTCAAAAACTACTCATTAGTCTTACAACATGAGGCTCTAGAATTAGGAGGAAAATGTTTCTGTTGTAAATTTGACCCTGTGTTGTTTCTTTTATGGTATTCTTCCCCGATTACTGTTGGTCGATTCATTTTATGTGTTGGAAAGTATCACATAGCCCAAACCTTCTCGATTAATACATAAATGGAGATATTTGTTAGAAAATCCAGCTTCATATATTTATAAAATTCCATATATACATAGTCAATAAAAGTTACTAAAGCCTGAAAATACTTTAATAATTTAATATAGATGAATAAAGCAATGATTTGCGTGTATGGCTAACTGGCTAAATTTTTGTGAATATGTCAATCACAGAAATACTAAAGGATGTGAATATTACAAAATATGGCATTAAATGTCACAGATACCTGCATGTGATTTCTAGAAATGATAGTGTGTGTGATATACATAAATACATACATACATACATACATCTTTGTATGTGTTTGTGTGTTACAGAGAGACTGTTTTGAGAGAAGAAAAATATAGAAACACAATGAAAAGAATAGAGCTGGAAGTATGAGGATCAAAAAATAGTCAGATTCTTCATGGACTAGAGAAAAAAATGAACATATATCCATTTATAATCAATCTCGCTTCATCATTTTGAACAAATAAAAGTGCAGATAAAATATCATGGGTGAAATGGAATAAGAACCCATGCTTCCCAGATTCCTGGAGTCATGGTACATGTAGTTCTTCCTGGTTTATGAGAATTTTTGGAAGAGTTAGAAACCAAGCTGTGTAT
This sequence comes from Mastomys natalensis, assembly GCA_021653895.1. Classification (NCBI taxonomy): domain Eukaryota; kingdom Metazoa; phylum Chordata; class Mammalia; order Rodentia; family Muridae; genus Mastomys; species Mastomys natalensis. Next base: position 575,222 of record JAJTUV010001158.1, on the reverse strand, counting down.
TGTGTGACTAGAAAGTGTGAATGAACCCACCTGAAAAATAATTGGTTGAATTGCCTCCACAGTTGTGTTGAAGACAGCAGTAAAGACTTATACACTTTTCATGGTCATCCACCCCTAACAGCAACAACAAAGAGACCCAGAATCATCTTTCAAGTGTTTATTTTTTCCTTAACATAAAAGTTGACCTCATACTCTGTAACTTGCTAGATCTTCTCACAAAACTAGATGTTTAATGGTCCAATATTTGTCTTTTGAAGTTGTGGTTGTAATAAAAATTATGGTCATGTAAGATAAAGTACAGAAATACTATCTGGTATTGATATCAACTTCATTTTTCTAGAAATCATTACCATGCGACTTTTGTGTTAAAGGATTTCCCTTGACTTCTACCTCAGTTTTAATGATTGATCAAATTACTGGCCATATAGCATCTTCCCTTTGTTTTTTAATCTCTAAAGTTGAACAATGAGAGAGAAAAAAAAAGAGAGAAAGCATCACAAAGTGGTCTACAGAGTAAGAAGGCATGGAGACAATTAGCTGAGAAACTAAAGTGGAAGTTCAATTACTGTGTGTGTGAAAGTGAACTAAGAAAGTGCAGCTCTTCCTATCTCATCCCTTCTGAAGTTCTTCACCAGCAAGCATCCCAGTTACAGTTGCTGTTAACATTTAGTGACAAATTCTATTGGAAGGCAAATGTTTCATCTTCCCAAGAAAAGGATGACAGTCAATGCCTGGGGCTCTTAAGGCTTAAGCAGAAAGATGCCTTTAAGGAAAAACTGAGTTACAAAAGATTGCAAATGACTTCTGCTGGGGGCAGTCTGAACACAGCTGAAGCTGTTTACTAATAGGCATAGGCGGAGGCCTGAAGAGCAGGACTTCTTTAAGGAAGGGTTTGTGCACTTCTGTTTTATTGAGCTTCAAGCAAGTCATTACAAGGAAAGTCTAAAATGTATTTTTAATACATAAAATAAATCTCCCAATTGCATATTCTAATAGTTTTCAGCATAGGAAATCATCACTGCTGGCAACGCTCTTCTGGAAATGTTAAAAGGAGACATCCCACTGTATCTTGTTGCAAAGGACAGAGACTGCAAGCTACAGGAGTAGGTTGAAGAGAGAATAAGCTGAATGACCATCTAGACACTGACTTTTTATCTGCTTTAGTAGGAAATCCTGTGTTGTTTTGTACTTCCATTTCAATGTTGCATGTTTTCATGCATAGGTGACAATGGCCTTAAATATTCATGACTTTGTTACATTATAAACAAGTTGTATATAACATTTCTCTGAGGAAGCAGAAATAAAATCTCATGACAATTCAGTGGAGCTTTTTAAAAGCTCGAACTTACTCAGCTTAAGGAAGAGAAACTCACTTTCCTGGTCATATGTAGCCTTTGGTTTTCCTACTCTCATACTTCAGCTATGATATAAAATTTACAACTCTCACCTCAATCAGACTAAGACCTAAGAGAGTTTACTCTAGAACTAAACATGAGTGACCATGACCAAGAAACATAGATTCATGTTTTTTCAATTTCCATGTCCAAACATGGTACCACTTTCCTTAAGGTTTACAATTTTTCTTTAGATTCTTACTAAAGAATTTTGTGTGCCTGTGTGCCTGCATATGTGTAAGTGTGTATATGTATGTGTGGGTGTGTATGTGTGTGTATTCAAATTAAACCAAATGTTTGTAAATAAATTGGGATTACTGATTGAAATTTAGTTGCTTTTTCTGTATTTACTATTTGTCCTAGTCAGGGTTTCTATTCCTGCTCAAATACCATGACCAAGAAGAAAGTTGAGGAGGAAAGGATTTATTCAGCTTATATTTTCTACATTGTTGTTCATCACCAAAGGAAGTCAGGACTTGAACTCAAGCAGGTCAGGAAGCAGAAACTGATGCAGTGGCCATGGAAGGATGTTATTTACTGGCTTGCTTCCCCTGGCTTGCTCAGCTTGCTTTCTTATAGAACCTAAGACTATCAGCCCAGGGATGGCACCACCCACAGTGGACCCTATCCCCTTAATCACTAATTGAGAAAATGCCTTAAGCTGGATCTCATGGAGGCATTTTCTCAACTGATGTGCCTTTCTCTGTGATAACTCCAGTTTGTGTTAAGTTGACACAAAACAAGCCAGTACATTATTCCAGAAACTTCAAGCTTATTTTGTTAAAATCATATTATTGGCAGAAAGAAAAAAAATTCTATAAGGTTGAATTATTAGTTACAGATCAGTCTTTTTTTTTTCTATCTCTACTTCATAGAAGAAAATCTGTACCACTTTTAATAATTTTTTTGAAGACAAAAATCCATTATGACATTGGTAATGGCTACACAGATAGAGTCTAAATTGTCCACATTTAAAACATATAGCTGTCAGGAGCCCTAATGGTACAATAATTAAAGCTAATAATTAGCAGGTGATCATCCTGAAATGGCTTGCTTTGGGTTATTATATAATCTTCAACAAGTGAGCCTTTTTTTCAGCAAGGTTGTAAGGGACTTATTTTAGGAAAGATTCCTGCTATTAATATACTTTTCCTATTATTATTATTATTAAAACATATGAAACAATCACTAAGCAATAGCACACCCCTTTGGAGCAGATCTCTGCAGATCCACAAAGATGTACTGTCTTGTAGTGATGCTATATAGACAAATAGATGACTTCTTAAGTCTTAATGATGATCCTATAAGAATTCCTAAAATTATATCAATGATTATTACACTCTTTTATAGTGGGACTGCTATTAGGTCCCTTTCTGATAGTCAAAACTGCAAGGAGAACTCTGCCAGTCTCCCGAGTGTCATCAGCTAATTGCCCTTAGATAGTAACCAAAATTTCTCCTACTCAGAGCACATTCAAAGAGTTTGTAAAACAATTAACCAAAGGTCAATAAAAGGGAACTCATGATTTATTATAGGTGTTAGGACAGAAGATAAAATATTGCCTGGGTTTATCTATACAAAACTTTACTAATTTCTTAATTATAGTTTTCAACCTTCAGTGAATCTATGGAGCTAGACAGGTGATAGATGTTTAGCCAGATAATTTCTCCTAATGGATATGCATGTAAACATTCTCTGTTGTAAACTTCTATTTCAATTTGTGATTTGATTTCTGGTGTGAACTTGTGATGAACTTTGTAACATATGACGATATACTCAGAATGATGCATAAGTACTGAAGACAAGCATAAAGAGAAGAGAAGAGTACTCACAGATGTAGTAGTAGTAGTTAGTCTTTCGTCCCTTCCTTTTTCCCTGCCTAGAATTCTTTCCCTTAGAATATTTCCTTTGTTAGAATTTTTTCCTTTTCCTCACGTAGGACCTTTCCACTTTTCCTCTTAGACAGCTTTCATAGGAAACTTTTTACACTTAGTAATAAACTCTATATTAACTTCTCTAAGTGTCTTTTTCTTCTTGAGACCTCAGACTAGCTGGTGTAAGTTACAGCCCAGCAGTTCCTGCTGAGAGAGTACAAAGGCTATTTACCTAATCCTCTGTTATTTTTGGGCTGAGGTCCTAAGTGCTAGAAACTGCAGTTTCTGGCCAGAGGACACCAGAGGGCAGGTCAGCTACAGTAGCATAGTAAATAAACTTTTCTAGCATAAATAAGTAAATTTTGTTATACAGCAACCCTAAATATATCCTAAGACCAAAGTCTTGCCCAAGTCTCTTAAGACCTAAGGTCTTACGCCACACAGATGCTCTTCCATTCCTCCCACCACCACCTCCCAACCCCTGGCTGCCTCAAGAAGAATCAACAAGGAGAAGAAAGAAGACCTCCCCCACCAAGTCAGGGTTGGCCCACAGCATATAAACTTTTATTCTTTTATTTTTTATTTGGCTACTTAGATAAGGTATCTTATTATCTATCCTATATTAATGAGTTTACAATTTTATGTCTAAATCATATTTTACTTTAACTCATATTACCATCCTAAAAGCATTCTTTTCTCCTTTTTTTTTATATTGGATATTTTATTTATTTATATTTCTAAACCACCAACCAAAGAGTACACATGGAATGGCCTTATCTGGCATCAGTGGGAGGAGAGGCCCTTGGTCCTATGAAGGCTGGATGCCCCAGTGTAGGGGAATGTTAGGGTTGGGAGATGGGGATGAGTGGGCTAGGGGGGAACACCCTCATAGAAGCAAGAGTAGGGGGTGATGGGGTTTCCAAGGGGAAACCAGGAAAGGGAAAACATTTTTTTCTTTTTTTAAATTACCTTTTTTCAAGGTGATGTTTATTCTGCATAACTCTGAATGTCCTGCAGACTGGACTTGAACTCATAGATATCTGTCTCTTCCCTATGATGACTAGGATTCTATGCTTTCTTGTATAGGGTCCTAAGAATAATATTTTTGCCATGAGATCAATAATAATTTGCAGACACACTTCTGCTCTTAGATGAGAACACTTACATCCAGTCACACTTCTTATCCAAACACTGTGTTTCTTTGTAGTGGACAAGAATGCCAGAATTCAGTACATTTTCCAAGTTACCTTAGACAATGACAAATATTAAAAGGATAAGATGTGTACTGGTGACACTATTTAGAATGCTGTAACATATCTATGGTGTTAATGCATTCACAAGTTTTTAAAACTAATTTTAAAATATCTTCTTCCTTTCTTGGCACTTCCCATTTTAGTTTAGGCTGTGAATAATTCTCGGCAATAATTACAAAGCAGTCTGAATTATCCCACTTTGAAATCAATCACTTAACACCTGTTCAAAAGTAAATAAACATTAATTGACAGTTTTGTTATTATTTAAACACCCTCCCTTTAATTAATTCAAGAGTGAGATTCTCAGTTCAGGTCTTCCTTTCCAGCCCAAGTGAAAGCAGCTTTAAAAATAAGAGCTTCGAATAGCAATGTAAGGTCTTCTCCCTTTGATATTAATGTTTACTCTGTACTTTTCAGATTTATATAAAGTTATTTGACAGTAGTTATACTCTCTATTTTTCATGCAGGGAAAGAAGAGAGTGTTTCTTTTATTTGCTCTTCTAGAAAGCAGCAAGACAATTAACACTCTCCTCTGACTTGTGATGATGAGAAAAATGCACTCAGACTGCCAGATGGTGCTGGTTGTTCTGAGACCTGGTGGATAATACAAATGCTCCATCATAGCAGGATCCACTAGCCATCGTAAAAGATCTAAAAAATCTTCACGGCATGGACTCATGTTGCCTAGCAGGCTTTCTACCTCATATCAGTTTCTATTAGTTTATTTCAAAGTGATAGGAACAATAGAATATACATATAATTCTTTTTTTTAAGTCTTTTTATTGGATATTTTATTTATTTACATTTCAGATGTTATCCTCTTTCCCCATCCTCCCTCCCAGAAATCCTTAATCCCATCCCCCCTCCTGCTGCTTCTATGACTGTGTGCCCCCACTCATCTACCTACTCCCCCCTACTCGCTCTGGAATTCCCCCACACTGGGCATCCAGCCTTCACAGAACCATGGACCTCCTCTCCCACTGATGACCTACAAGACCATCCTCCACTACATATACAGCTGGCCCCATGAATCCCTCCATGTGTGTTCCCAGGTTGGCAGTTTAGACCCTGGGAACTCTGGTTGGTATTGTTGCTCTCCCCATGGGGTGGCAAGTAAAGGGCTTTTGCAGGTGGCAGCTTAGACCAGACCACAGCAGACTGGCTGATTCCACAGAGAGCATGGATTTTATTTGGATAGAGGGTGAGGTAAGAAGTGGGGGAGAAGATGTCGCTCGCCCTGAAAATTTATATCGTCGTGACGTATTCTTCCGCAGGTACCAGGTGAGGTAGTCAGGTGAATTATGGGAAAGTTTGACGGTTGTCTTGGTAACAAGGTAGAGGTTGCACATCACCTGAATATGACGTCACTCAGATTCGGGCTTGATGCTAATGTACCTCCCTTCTTCTTCTTATAAAAAGAAAGGGAAAAAAAAGGGGAAAGGGGAAGCTGATGGTGAAAGAGGAGTTGGGGTGTCATGTCTCTTAAACTGCTTCCTGCTGTGTAGGGGCGTAGTCCTTGAAGGGAGTAGCTGACTTTCACCATCAGGGCCTGCTCCATAGATGTGTGGACAGCAGCTGATAATCCTGTAACAGGAAATGATTAATAAATTGGTTAGAAATAATATCAGGAGGATGGCCAAAGGGATGTCTCACATTCTCAAAGTGGTACTTTTCTTGGGAGAACTGGTGAAGACCATCTTCTTTAGCTGTCAGGACATCTGATACCCTCAGTTCTGAAGCACCACAGCTGGAATCTTGCGGGTCTTGGATGTAGAAGCGGTATCTTGCAGTGTTGGTAGAAGTAGTTGGTCCATGGACCTAGCATATGTATCTGAGAAGACCAGTACTCTTCTATCTGGGCAAAAAGAAAGCAAGTATAGAGAACATGATATTTAAATGGGATAACAGGTTTAGGGATGGTGGCAATCCCGATTGGTTCTTGGCATCCGCTATGGAGTCTCCTGTTTTGGAGAGACTGTTTGTTATTTGTGAGTGTATCTTGAACCTCGTACACCTAGATGCAAAGGCTGACCTGGATAGAAACACGTGTCTAGTCCAGTGAGGTCGAGCTCAGCTGCCAGGGTGGGGTCTCATTTTCTGAGATTGAGGACAAGGTGGATGATTTTGATGTCCTCTGGAGCTTAAGAGAGCACAGTCTGTTAGAGTCAACATGTATGAAGAGGAGTCAATTTTAGATGAAGGGATGAAAGGCTTGAGGTGAGACATGTGGACCCAATGAGGTAGTCCTTCAAGTTTAGCACTGTAGGGGTCATGAGGATTACCTTAAAAGGACCCTGCCATTTGGGAGAGAGAAGTGAGGGCCGATGATCTGGAGGGGAGAGAAGCACTTGGTCTCCAATGTTTACAGGCAGTGGACAGGAGACAGTGTGTGTTGAGGTAGATGGTGGTTAGCAAAGTTCCACAAGAGAGAACGGAGGGCAAAGTAAAGGGTCAGCAGATGGTCTGGGAGGGGATAGCATTTAGGTGAAAGACCAGGAGTTAGAACTGGATGTCCATACATGAGTTCAAAGGGTGAGATAAGGAGAGGCCGCTTGGGAAGAGCTCATAGCATGAAAAGAGCTAAAAGTAGGAATTTTACCCAGTCAAGGTGAAGTTCCTGTGTCAACTTAACAAGGGTGGTCTTCAGAGAGCGGTTAGTCCTCTCTACCTTGCCTGAAGATTGAGGATGGTAAGGAATATGAAAATGCCAAGAGATGTCTAGAGCCCTAGATAGAATTTGAGAAACCTGGGAAGTAAATTCACACCCATTGTCTGACTGAAGGGAAGCTGGGACACTGAAACGGGATGATCTCTCTGAGGAGGAGATCAGAGACTGTCTGGGCCCTTTTGTTAGTTGTGGGAAAAGCCTCTACCCAGCCTGAGAAGGTGTCCAGGAGGTACTTGACACTTTCACAGAGGCATGTGGGTAAAGTCAAGTTGCCAGTCAGGTTCCAGGAAGGGAACCTCTAGCCTGATGGGTAGGAAAAGGGGTGCTACAATACCTTGAGTTGGGATCTGACATCTGGCAGATTTTGCAAGCAGTGATAGATTTTAAGAAACTTAAGTCTTCAGGAGTAGCTGTAGGTGGGTCTTAACAAAATAAGACAACACTTGGCTGTTGGGATGAAAGAGTTGGTGAAGGTAGGACAGAGTTTGATGAGTGTCAGGGGGTATAGGTGGGGATGCAGGTTGTAGTGTGAGAATCTCCTGTGGAGGGTAAGATGAGTCTAGGTCCCTAAGGGCCGCAGCTCTAGCTGCCTCATCAGCTTGGTTGTTTCCCTTGGAGACAATAGAGTCATCCCTCCGGTGAGATCTGCAGTGAACAATCCCAATAGCTGTGGGGAGATGGGAAGCCTCTAGCATGGACATAATTTGGTTTGTGTTAGTTACTGATCCTCCTTTTGTGGTAAGTAACCCTCGATCCTTCCAGATAGCAGCATGGGACAGGAGGATATGGAATGCATATTTGGAATCTGTAAAAATGTTGAGGGATTGTTTCTGTGCCAGCTGGAAGGCACGGGTAAGGGCTATTAATTCAGCCTGTTGGTTGGTGGTATGAGCAGGAAGGGCCTGTGCCTCTACCACCTTGGTATCTGACACTATAGCATAGCCAGCTTTCCTGACCCCTTCATGTAGAAAGGAACTTCCATCTGTATACCAGGTAAAGGTGGCTTGAGGCAATGTGCCCTCCTCTATTGTGAAGGATGAGGTAGTAATTCTTCTAGGGTTTCAGTGCAGGAGTGAGATGGGGAGTAGTCAGTATTAGGTCGAGGGAGAAGATTGGAAATATTAAGAGGTGGACTTGATTGAAAAGTGAGGGTGGAGTCTTCTATTAGAGCTACCTGAAGAGAAAGAATCTGGAAGGAGGTAGAGTCTGTAAGCCTTTATAAGTTAGGAGCTGTGACAGGTTGTGAGAAGAGAGGACAGTTATAGGCGATCCCAGGGTTAGTTTCTTTGATTCTCGAATAAGGAGTTCAGCAGCTGCTAAGGTACGAATATAAGGTGCCCATCCCTGTATGGTTAGATCTAGTTTTTTTTTACGAGTATGTTATGGGTGCAAAAGATGGTCCCAGTTGGTGACCTAAGACTCCAAGGGCAAATCCCTCTTTTTCAGTTACATAGAGAGAGAAAGGACAAGTTAGGTCAGGGAGATGCAAGGTCGGGGCCTCGAGGAGAGCCTGTGGAGCCTTTGAAAGGACTTAGTCACATGTTTGAGAAGGGGTTCATGGGTGGGACCTAATGCTGCTTCATATAAGGGACGAGAGAGTAGGGAAAAGGAAGGAACCCAGGAACACAAAAAACTAGCCATTTCTAGGAATGATAAAATCTCTTCTTTTGTAGAAGGAACAGTTAGAGACTGAATCAGGTTCTTTTTATCTAAGGTAATAGGCTTGTGGGTTGGGGTAATGACTAGTCCCAAATAGGTGACCTGAGGAGTGGACAGTTGGACTTTGGAAGGTGAGACCCTGTAGCCCCGACTGGAGAGGAAATTTAGAAGAGCAGCTGTGTCAGCTTGGCTAATTTCTAAGGAGGGGCTGCAGAGAAGAACATCATCTACATAAAGTACAATCTTAGATCTAGGGAGAGATAAAGAAAGCAAGTCAGAAGCTAGGGCCTACCCAAACAGGTGTGGGCTGTCCCAGAATCCCTGAGGTAGAACAGTCTAGGTAAGTTGGGTAGAAAAGTGGGTGTCAGGATCTGTCCAGGTAAAGGCAAATATGTCCTGTAACTGGGCATCTAAGGGGATAGAGAAAAATGTATCTTTGAGATCTAGGACTGAAAAATGAGAAGTCCCTTAGGGGACAGTAGAGAGGAGAGTATAAGGGTTAGCCACAACCGGATGGAGGGGAACCACTGCAGAGTTAATGCGCCTGAGGTCTTGAACCAGGCGATAGGTTCCATTAGGTTTTTTTAACTGCTAGTATAGAGTTGTTAAAAGGGGAGGAGGCGGGTCGAAGGAGTTTTTTCCTTAAGAGACCAGAAACGATAGACTTAAGTCCCTTAAGGCTCTAGAGAGAGAGAGGGTATTGAGCTTGACAGATGTACCTGGTAGGGTCCAGTAACTGGATGACAACGGGAGAATGATGTTTAGCAACAGAGGGTTCTGGACATCCCAAACTCAGGGGTCCACCTGAGAAGCTGGTAAGGTAAATAACATGTTAGTGTTAGTAGGTGACTGGCTAAAAGGAGGAGCAGAGGAACTGCTGGCAAGCTTGGGCTCAGGTGACTTGGGGGAACAAAGGAAATAGAAGCTCCCATCTTAGCTAAAATATCTTCTTCCCAATAAGGGGACAGGACATGTAGACACTAGTCAAAAAAGAATGGGTGAGAGGCACACCCCTAAAAATGCACCTAAGTATGGGGGTCTGGTGGGGAAGGTAAGGTTGTCCTCCTACCCCAACAATAGGAGAATGCAAAGGTGAGGTAGGTTCCCAAAACTCTATCAGGACCGAGTGGGTGGTTCCAGTGTCCAGAGGAAGGAGATGGTTCTCCCACATACGATAATATCTACCCGAGGCTCCCTGCTAGTGATGGGCGTGGTCGGGTCATAGGAGCCCAGGCACCTTCAATCTTCCATTGCCAAGCCTAAAAGGTCAGCTGAGGGGTTTTGTGGCAGTGACGTCCCTCTGTTCTGAGTGACCTGAGGGCAGTCATCAGCCCAGTGTCCCCTCTGATGGCACTTAGGACACGGTCCCCTTGGCTTGCTGGGGTTGGAACAGGCCTTTGCCCAATGACCATATTGACCACATTTATAGCAGGAGCCAGGTGGTCTCTGAGCCTTAGAAGACCAAGAGTCTGGGGTAGTGGCTGAGACTGGTCGGACAGGCTTTGCCAGCATATGGTATTTCTGTTTCCAGGCTTTTTCATCCCTCCCATGGTACACTTTGAAAGCCAGCACTAAGACTTCTGCCTGTGGAGTTAGAGGGCCCCTCTCCAGTCGCTTGAGCTTAGTTTTTATGTCGGAGTAGCTCTGGGAAAAATCAAGTAGGTTATAAGAAGTTGTTTACCTTCTGGGTTTTCAGGGTCCAGGTTGGTATATTGCAATAAAGCCTTTGTAAGGCATTTTAAGAACTGAGATGGGTTCTCGTGTTTCTCTTGGACAACCTCTTGGAGTTTCTCAAAGTTAACCGGCTTCAGTGCCGCCTTCCTTAGTCCTGCCAAAAGACATTTTATAAATCTATCTCTGGCTAAGATACCTCCTGCTGAATTGTAATCCCATTGAGGATCCTGGTCAGGAACTGCTGTAGATCCAATCGGATATGTTTTGTCTGTTTGATAAATCTGATCTGCATGCACTTTTGCCTCTTCCCAAACTCACCTTTGTTCATCAGGAAGCAAATTGTTAGTTAGAATCATATGAACATCATGGAAAGTCAGGCTATAGGACTGGGAGATGTATTGAAATTCTTTGATGAAAGCTGAAGAGTTAGAGGTGTAGGAACCCAGTCTGCTCTCTATCTGGGAGAGTTCACTCAGTGAGAAAGGGATATGTACCCTGACTAGGCCATCCATGCCAGCCACTTGCCTTAGAGGAAGGACAGATGCTGGCTTAGGTATCCCTGGAGGAGAAGAGGTTGGAGGTTTGGCCTTGGAACGTGTGATGGGGGGTGAAAGTCGGGGCCAACGCAGGACAGTTGGTATGGCCTGCAACTGGCATAGAAGGAGGGGAGGGATCTCGGGAGGTTGAGTCAATGGGCTCAGAGGTACCCTGGTGAGAGGAAGAAGCTGAGGCAGCAGTTTGGGTTATTGGTGGCATCGAAACAGGTCTGCGTCTGCGTTGGGGTGGAGGTGGTTCATCAGCTGGATCTAAAGGCATTGGGTCCTCTAAAGGGGGTTGGGCAGGAGTCATGGCTAAGAGAATGTTAGGCAGAGAAGCAGAGCACATGGAAGGTGTGTAACGGAGATAGATAAATGTAAGAACATAGGGAATCTCATTCCAGCTATTAGACCGCTGGCAGTATGTATTAAGACCTGTTAAAATGATTGGGTCCATGGTGCCATTTAGTGGTCATTTTAAAGCATTATCTAAAGGGTACCGAGTCCAGACCTTATTGCAAAGACGTACCAATTTGGGAGCTCTCAATTTGAGCGGTAGGTTTAAGGAATCGCGGTTTTTTTTTAGTAGACAACCCAGTGGAGTTTGTACTGTTACATTGACACACTTCATTATGATATTTTATATATGTTAAAAGAACAATTCTTTCTACATTGCAAAAAAATTTGGGTAAATATTTGTGAATGAAGGAGTGCATGTGTATATTTGTGTTTGTGTGTGTTTATATGTGTGTGTATTTGTGTGTGTGTGTGTATATGTGTATGTATGTGTTCATATTCATATCTGTTCATGTTCTTTGGAAGCCAGGGGACACTCTCAAGTGACGCACGTCTCATATCTCAGGTGCCATATACTTGCTTTATGTGACAGGATAGCTAACACTTACATGACAGACTATCCTGAGTGACCAGTGATCCCATGGATGTACCTGCCTTTGCCTCTTTGATGTTATAAGTACCACCATACTTGACTTTCGTCATGAGTTCTGGAGATCAGACTCAGGTTATTATGATTACAAAGCAAATTTTATGGACTGAGATTTCTCCCCATCCTCTAAACAACTACTGACTTCTAAGTTGTCCCAGCTTTTCTCTTACATTGGCATTAGTTTGTACTTGCCTGATGTTCCTATCTAATCATACCATTTTGGTTTTTTTGTTTGTTTGTTTGGTTTGGTTTCCCATTTTGAAGTGACTCTCCAACCAAACCATAAGTGTGTTTTTGTTGTTTTTTCATAACTGTATTTTTGCTACTGAGAAATATTTCAGCTCCTTAGACTATCTGAAATTTGTGTTTTCTGATGGTCATTCACAAGAGGCTGGAAAGCTCTGGTTTAATTTGCCTTATCTACTAAGAGCTCCATATTAATGTCATGCAATTAACTAAGCAAAAGTTGAGAAAAGGGGATTTAGTCAAGTTAACGTCTCATAGCTGGCAATTTGCAAAGGTAGAGCATGGATCTTAACCATAAACTCCTCCACACTTACCATTTTCATGAACTTCCCCAAGTTAAAAAACTGCAATTTCAAGGTATATTACCTAAATATGAAAAGGGTTTGAGGCTTCCAGACCATGAAACCAGAAGTAGTTGGACCCTTTGTACCTGCATTTACAGATGATGTGAGCCATCATATGAATGCATGCTATTGGAATAGAGTTATCTGAAAGAACAACCAGGATTCTTAACCCCTGAACCCTCTCTCTTCAGCCATCAGTTTTGATTTCAGTTAAATATGCTATCATATGAGCCAGGTAATGAACAAATGAATGTGTATATTATTAGTATAGTATTAAGTTGGAAGCTCATAGTATGTGGGGAAAATGTAATGTTACATGCTTGAGAGATAGCTAAACCTTTAAGAACATGAATTTTCATGATGAAGAACTAAGTTCAGTTTCCACAGCCCATGTTAGACAACTTTAAAATTGTATGTACCTACCTAAAGTAGGGAAAATAACACCTCAAGCTTCTGTAGACATCTACACACACACACACACACACACACACACACGCACACACACTATATCATTTGAAAAAAAGCTACATTATTCAATAATAAAGCTAGCATCAAATCATTAAAATATTAAAATATTGCTTATTTTAATATTAATGTTTCTTTATATATTTTACTAGTGTATAGTCAGAAAATCAGATACAGATAAATATTTCTACATGGGAGTAACATTTTTAAATACGTGAATACTTTCTAAGACAACAAATATTATATATGAGACATAAATAGATTTAGTTATCTAATAGAGTCTTATCATAAACTAAACTGTAGGCAGCATGTGTTACACATGATGTTAGAGATTTAGTATGTACTGCTGAATTCAATGCAGAAAGAAACCCCACAGTAGTTTTAATCTTTGTGCTTGTACTACCAATGAGAAAAATGTAGACCTAGAGGAGGTCAAGACTTTTTTTTTTTTTTTATTCTGGAAACAAAATATCCAGACTCTCTTACATATAGTAGTGAGAAGACTGGATATCCACATTTATGACAGAAAGTATTTGTATTCTGTCCCAATTATTGAAAAAGTATAACTGCAAAAATACCATGAAACAAATTTAAGAACTAAAACAACAAAAATTCTCAAAATAAAACGTTATAGTACATATTGATGATTTTGACTAAGCAAACATTCTTTGGTAATTAGGCAATATTTTTTAAATGATAAAGGAAAAATTATGTAAAATGAAACTTATAAGACAAACACACTTATTCAAGAATAGACATCATTATTATAATAAACAAATAATAAACAAAACCAAAGAATTAGAGAATACACACTTAATAAATTACATAATAAAGATACTTATAGAGAATAGTTTTATTATAATTAAAGTGTATGAAGATTGAAAACTAAGTGATTGATAGCATAAATATTTTTTCCTCTGAAGAGATTATTCTCAATATATACATAAAACCAAGAAATATATAAATAATAAATACATGAAAATATTTTCTATCTTTAGTCATTAAGAAAATTCAAACTAACCTACACCATAATGCTATTTCACATCCAATTGGATTACTCTAATCAGAAAGAAAGGCAATAGTAAATGTTAGCAAGTACTTGGCAAGATGAGAGCTTCATACATTGCTTAAGGCAAGAAAAAATAGCTCTAGTAATTTGGTAAAAATGGTTTGTTATTGTTCAAAATGCTAAGCATTAATTATTCTATGGCTCAGCAATTCTACTTCTGGGCAAATTCACAAGAGGGATGAAAACATGTGTCTTGGGGTTTCAATTGCTGTGAAGAGACTATATTGCTACTAGAGTGATGAATGGCCATACTCATATACATAAAATTGAATCATTATTTACCAATAAGAATGAATGAACCATCTATGTATGTTTTAGCATAAATATCTCTTAAAACCATGTCAAATGAAAGAACTGGTCACAAAAGTCTATGTGTTATGCAATTCTGTATTTATGAAATGTCTAAAATAGCTAAACTTGCCAAAGCAAGTGGCAAAAGTACAGTAAAGTCCTGGGTGAAAGAAATTTTGTTTCTTAGAAGTATAGATATGAGTCAGGGTGATGTAATGTTCTAAAATTGGACTATAGATATGGTTCCTTAAGTTAAGTGTACATGTATCAAAGTTAGATTTGCTATTGCTCTGGTTAAAGAATGTGATCAAAATCAATGTGTGGAGGAAAGGGTTTATTTGGCTTACATATTCTGTGCAAGGCTGGAACTCTAACTTACAAGAAATATGAATGTAGGCGCTGATGCAGAAACCATGGAGATATGATACTTAGGGGTTTGCTCCTTATGGCTCAGTCAGCTTTATTTCTTATAATACCTAGAATGACCAGTTGAGGGTAGTACCATCCTCAATGTGTTGGAATCTCACATGTCAAACACTAATTAAGAAGATGCTCTACTTGTTGAAAATGCTGTCTTTTTTCCACTGGATAGTTTGAGCTCCTTTCAAGTAAATCTTTAATAAACAATTAAAATGAAGCAGTACTATTGTCTCAACAAATAAAACTTCAGAGACACACATGATTACTGCTGAATTCTGCTTTTTATACTTTATTATAATTATTATTTATTTGCACCCCAAATGTTGCCCCCTCCTTGTCCCCCCTCACAGCGATCTTGCCCCTACCCCTGAGCCCCTTCACCTCCTAGAGGGTGACCCCCCTCAGATATCCCCCCACCCTTGGGCATCAAGTCTCTACAGGATTAGGTGCATCCTCTCCCACTATGTGTAGACAAGGCGGTCCTCTGCTACATATGTGCCAGGTACCTGGGAGCAGCCCTTTTGGTTGGTGGCTCAACTCTGGGAGCTTCGAGGGGTCCAGGTTATTTGACACTGTTGATCCTCCTATGGTATTGCCATCCCCTTCAGTTCCTTTAGTACTTCCAATAACTCTTCCATAGGGCTCCCTGGCCTCTTCCAATACTTGGCTGTGAGTATCTGCATCTATCTCAGTCAGCTGCTGGTAGCACCTCTCAGAGGACGGGCATGCTAAGTTCCTGGCTGCAAACACAACATGGCATCAGTAATACTATCAGGGTTTGGTGCTTGCCCATGGGATGGATCCCAAGTTGGGCCTGTCACTGATCAGTCATTTGCTCAGTCTCTGCTCCATTTCCTTTAGACAGGAACAATTTCCTGCATTTCCTTTAGACAGGAACAATTTTGGGTCAAAAAATTTGAAAGTAGGTTGGTGTCCCCATCCTTCCACTGGAGGCCCTGAATTCTGCTTTTAAAAAGACATTTTTTTTCTTGTTGGTGGTGGTGATGATGGTGATGGTGTGTGTGTGTATGTATGTGTGTGTCTATAAACATGTATGTAAGCAGGTGCCAGCCACAGAGCACCTGTGGAGGTCAAAAGACAACTTTCATGAGTTAATTGTTTCCACTCACTGTGGGGATTCCAGGGATGGAATTCAAGGACTGTCATCGATTTTTGATTAAAAACATTAAACAAACAGAAGTTAAAAAAAAAAAAAAAAAAAAAAGAAGATGCTCTACAAATAGATTGGCTACAGCTCTTTCTTACAGTAGTATACTGTTGAGGTTCCTTCCTTTCAGATGACTATACCTTCTGCCAAGTTTACATTAAACTATCCTGAAGAACATATTTTTGAGTGAAGGATCCAGTAAGTGAATCATATCTGTAAAAGATATATATATATATATAATATATATATTATATTATATATATATATATACACCACACATACATACTGAAGGTCTATGAATACAAGTAAGTTGATTTCAAATAACCACAATAAATGATATTTAGAGAATTTTGAAGAAAAATTTCCCTTTACACTTTACTTTTAAAGTCTATTAAAGAAAGTGGCACAATTGTCTCTTTAGAACCTTTATTGATTCAACTGAAGGTTAAGATGTTCTTGCGTTTTCTGACTAAGGAATAAAATTGATTGACTGACAGCGTGTGTATTTCTGCAGGCCATGGAGTCTGGCATAGAAATAAAACTTGTACATAGCTTGTAAAAGACTAACTCTTGTTTCTATAGCACTGTTTTGAACATTAGAACTATTAAAATTTCTTTAGAAGCTTTTTTTTTTTTTTTTTTTTTTACAAAGACTTACACTCTTTACAGAGACTCCATTAGTTCATGTTCTGCTGGGCATTTGAGAACGCAAAAAAATATAATGTGCTTGAGTGTTATGTTTTACTGGTGACTGTGTGAGATAGTGAAAAGATCAACAGTTCTCCATCACTCTTCAACATTTATTCTTTTGACTTTGCCCATTATCCATACAATATGACTCTCGGTTTTGTTTAACATATTTTCCTTTGTTTTGTACTATTATTTGGATATTGCTTATTAATTAATTTTTATAATCAAAGCTAGAGTTTTCACACAGAGTATGCATATCAGAATGTGAGAAATCAACAGGACAGTAGGAGGCCGGGTAAAAAGTGAAATGCGTGTTGAAAGAGCTCATTAAGGCCCATAGGTTCATTCTTAACTGCAGTTTTACAGCTGTGCTTTTATTGATATTGACTTTACATTAACAAAGAATTTAGTTAAGTGACTGTAGGGCAGTGATTTTGTACATCCCTCATGTAGATATCCAGGCAAAGTGAATTCAAGGTTACTCTTGTAATATCCTTGCTTCATATGAGTTGGAGCAGATGGAATCTCTGGGGCTTAGACAGCATGTACAAGGTTGGGTGTCTCTTCATGCTTGTAGGACATCCCCAATTAAACCCTTTTCCCTCTTGAGATCTGAGCTGTACAAGTTGTATTCTGAGTTATTCATATAATTTCATCCTTAGCAGAAGGTGATATAAAGTGAAGAAGGAAGAGAAAAATCCTGATTTATTTCAGGCAGTTAGCCCAATTTACTTTTACTTGTTTGGGAAATTGCTTTTTCAATGCAGACAAAAATGTGTTTCACTGAAGCAATTCTGTGGGTTTGATGACACGGCAGTGTGTTTCTTCCTCATATCTGCTCTGAGTGTAAAGGAAATGCGAGGACAGAGGGATTACCATTATTTATTTGTCTTTATTGCTGCTCTTTCTTACCTCCTACATTACATGTGTGTTAACTGGAGTTACCATTTACACTTATTTAACAGTATTGACTGAAATAACTCTGAATCTTTTCCAGTGAGGACTGATTTAGCTACAAATCACTGTTCTGAGTCTGAAATCATTAATCAGCCTTAGGCAAGATCCATTATGTGGGATTTGAGCGTAGAAGAAATATTAACAGCTCCCTGGTAGAAATGTTGCCTCACACTTGGCGGTGGCTCCCTGCTGGAGCAGCAAATTACCCTCAAGTAATAATTATAATACATTAGTAGAGGTTTAATTTCCAATAAGTGCTCCCGGTTTAAGAAATGGCAATCTCACCATGGCTCAGAGAACAATAGATCATGTTATCAGCAAGAATAAACCTACATGGAATTAAATGAGAGATAATAAAAAATTCATTACAGTTTGGAAATGTTAGGGGAAAAAAAAGAGCAAAAGTAGTTGTTTAGTTATGCAGTGGCTATTGTATAAAAAATCTTCATGTTTATTGACCATGTCTGTGGAGGGTCTTGAGTTGGAAAGAAAAAGTAGACTCTGTTTAAGTCAGTTTCAATACTGTTAGGTTACTAACTGATATTGAGCTTGACAGTCTGGTTATAGTGGTTTTCTTCCTAGGAGCATACTATACTGAAGAAGGGCTGCATCGATAAAGAACTTTATTCTTCTGCTCACTGAGTGTAAAAATATCTCTGAAAACTGAAGTAATATTCCAGGAAATCTTGAAGTATTAAAAAGTGGAATTTCACACAAAAGTTGTTTCTGATGGAAATGATTCTACTGTAGACAGACAGACCAATATGGTTCAAGAGTTAAGCTTGTAAATAGCTTAGAAACATAATTGATACCTAGGAGGTTTGAATTGTGTGTAGCTACAAAGACTGAAGATCCCTCCTTAAAATTCACAATAACTGTTCATTGTGTCGAGGGTTCATTCTAGAGGTGTTTATAGTGTTTGCTGCATCTTCTGCCTTTCAGTGAGATGCAGGAAGCAAACATATCTACAAAAGTGACACAGGTTTAACTTTTATTTTTTTTTTTGTTTTTTTTTTTTCGAGACAGGGTTTCTCTGTGTAGCCGGGCTGTCATGGATCTGTCATCTGTAGACCATGAGTGCCTCGAACATCAGTAATTCTGCCTGCCTACTGCCTCCATTGGAGATTACAGGCGTGCCTCACCCAGTCTTTTTTTTTTTTTTTTTTTTTTTTCTTTCTTTAAAATATGGAACTGCTTCACGAATTTGCGTGTCTCCTTGCGCAGGCCAATTGCTAATCTTCTCTTATCGTTCCAATTTTAGTATAGTGTGCTGCCGAAGCGAGCACCAGGTTTAACTTTTAAGAAGAAAAGTTTTGTTCAAATTTTTAAAGTTTTACTTTTTTTTTTTCCAATTAGCAAGTATAGAGCTTAACATACTGTTGTGATACTAAAGATATTCTGTCATTCTGATATCTGAAGTGTAATGTAAGTTTTATTTGCCAGATTTAATTGCCATCTTGGAGATTTACTTAATACTCCACCCTTTTTTAGCTCTGTCTGAACTCTATACCTTTGGTTTCACTAAACTGTTCTGTCTTAATCTCCTCTCACAGATGACTGATTCAATCTGGCTTCTCTCAGCTTCTCACTGAAATTGTTCTGCTTTGCCTCAAACGAACTCTGACAATCTGTTCTAGTCTTCTATTCTCTGGTTTGTTCTATCTTCACTTGTGTCTAGTTTGTTCTCTTGCAACCTATCTTTGTAAATCAGTGTCTGTAAACCTGCCTCCTCTCTCTTTCTCTCTCTGTTTCTCTCTCCCCAATCTCTCTGAACTGTTCTCTTAAGTCACCTAGGTAGGTGTGTCTTTTCTCTGACTCACTCTGTCAAATCTTTCTCTGCTTAGTTTATTTGTCTGCCCCTCAATTAGACATCACTTTCAAATATGCCTGCTTCATTCTACAAGCCAACTTTACTGTCATTGTTTGGAATTTAATGTGTGTATTCCAGCCAGAGGAGATTAAAGTGTATCATTCAAGATGTGTCCCATAGACCTAGACATTCTTTGTTATGAGATCCCTTGCAAGAGCAGCCATGTTGCTCCATTAAAATTCCTTTACACTGAAGGTTCTTTGTGATTAAGCAGTCAACATTGTAAAGCTACTGGTATTTTAACAGCTAAACTCAATTCATCTTGGAACAAGTCCTAGTCCACTACATAAACCATTATAGGTGAGCCTGTACTCAAAACCCGTGCTTCAGATTCATAGAATGATTAATTTCAGAAACTCATGGTTATTCTATACTTGGGCAAAAGAATTTCATATCATTATAGAGTTTGTACTTTCTTTTCTATATCTACAAATGTAGGTGATTAGAGATGTTTTCCTTGTATTAAAGTGCATGAAAAGTATTTTCCTGTGAGACACAGCAAGCAAAAGGAAAGCATTTTCTCAAATTGGCCCACCATTTTATTGTCAAGCATGAACGAGGATTGAAAGTGTGTTTTTATTTTTCTTAATCTTTCCAATTCTAACTAATCAGGTTTGAAGTTAGCATAAGGAAGTATAGAGTTTATGGGGTAGATTAAGAGTTCCATTGGTAGAATGTTAGCCTATTTTGAACATGGCTATATGTTTAATAACCATCATGAAGACAGGCCGGTGAAGGTTATCTTCAACTACATAGCAAGTTTGAGACCTGAGGTTAGATGGGATCATGTCTCTAAAAACATATTTCCAAATTTTAAAATAAAAAGAATATTTCAAAGTTTCCCATATTTAATGATAGTTTGTGAAAACATATTTAGATGCCCTTCTTTAATTTTGGGAAGAGGAAAATGTGTAGTCGTTATATAATACCAAGGATTAAATCTCCTTTGACTGAAAACCTGGAAACTTACATTTGGAGGATGAAACGTGCACTGTTCTTGAAAAATGATTATATAAATTCCTTACAACCAAAGCAATGTGACATATTATGATCTTGTAGCCATGCTTCACGTATAATGTATCATGTTTCCATTAGTTACCTAAGATAATATGAGCAGAGATACAACTCAAATTTGAGCACCTGGCATTGGCTGGAATGAGAAGAATACAATTAAAAATGGTATTACATTCTCATGCCAATTTTATAGTATACCTCCCAATAATAAAATGAAAATATCATCTTAGTATTTTATAAGAATATACACACATATGTGTAAATATGTCACATTAGTAAGCACATAGATGCATATTATTTTTGCTTAAGTAGCTATTGCTAATATATTCAAGAATATCATAAAATATTTATTGAAAGGCACCTTTCCTTTAAACTGTAAGTTTAAAGATTTGTTTCTATATATAAATAATTCACGACATTTAAAAGTAAGGAAATAAATGAAAATTAGTTGTTTTTCCAAATATTTTTTAGTCTATTAGTTTGTACTTGAATTGTTTCAAAAATACTAGTGTCAAAATTTTACAATATGTGTTTTATAGCTCTCAGTAAAGTACTTTAAAGTCCCTGCTTTCTAAACATCGAGATATTAAAATAGTTGTATATCAGAAGAGTCGCAATCAGTGTTTACTAACTAAAATTATAATGATGTGATATGAAGACAAATCTTTTCATGTCTTTAGAGGCTATGGATCAATGACAAGCCATTTCCAGAAATCAATAAACTGAAGAGAGATTGTGTATAAAATTATGGATGAGAAATGAGCAATTATGGTTTGCAACTCCAGAAATCACGGAGTGGGTACCCTAAAAGTGTGTTTTGTAGTAACTTCTGAAATAGCCAACATGGTAATCCAGACACTCAAAGCCTGACTTACAAGGGGTGTTACTACAAAGCTGTTCATTCATTACCAATGAAAGAAACAACAAAAGAAAAGAAAAAAAGAACCCAAAAACTAAAGAACAATAACCAAACCAAACCAAACCAAACAACAAAAACAAACAGACAACAAAGCAAAGCCAAGCACTTGAATTTTTCCTGGAACCTGACATTTGTCAACTGGAGTCATCCAGCAACATTTCGATAGCTCTGAGCTAATTGCTTCTCTTCTTATATTAAGTATAAGGCTTCTCCTGACTGAAGCTGTTGATTTTATGAAAAAGAAGAAGACACAGTGTAGTAATAATAACAATGAACAGTAACAGCAGAGGGCACAGTCATTAATAATTACAACAACAACAACAACCATAAAACAGCACGAGTTCTTTTACACTCAGACGTCCCAGACAATGTTTGTGGATTTCAGAGTACTTTCCACAATAACTGTATAAAATATTTCTTATCATTGGCTTTGCTTTAGACTGCAGAGAATAGGGAATGGCTAAGTTATGTTTCTAAGTCATACAGTCTGAGAATGTGTCAGACCCAGAATCACGTCTGTGTGACTGTGATTCCGAGCCCTTAGTTCAGCAATTCCTGTCAACCTCAACAGCTCCGTTTTGTGAATACCCTGGTATTCTTCACATACGTTTATGGCAGGCATTATATTTATGATTTTTTATAGGGTAGGCAGGATTGTAGGCTTAGATTTTTTAAAACCACTTTAATTATGGCCTTTATCATTACAACCTCCCTCCTAGCCCATCACCACCAGACATAGGGGAAATGAGATGTTGATGGGGAACTGGAGTTGTGGATCAGTTTAGATAGTTTTGTGTTGAGAATTCAAACTTCGCTGTCAGCAGTTCAATCCACTTGGCAAAACACCAAACATGAAGTCCTCCAGTCTACTCTGCAAATACCAGACATGAAAGAGGAGCTGTTGCTTGATCCAAAAGGAACAGCCTATCAATCAGAATGAGTCCTTGGAATTGGCAGGAAGCAACCAGAATATCACCAAAATTCTTTGATGTCTTTTCTCTCTTCAAAGTCACAAGTGTAAAACAGCTAAGAAAGACAAAAGTGCAATGCAAAGCATCACCCACTGTCTGTTGGGTTATAACTTATACACCTTCCAAACATCAGGAGTCTCACAAGTCCTCTTTCCAGCAAAGTGTCACTTGCCCTTTTACAGGCAACTTCTAGAGAAACACCACATGTCTGCTTCAGCAAAACATTGTCTCATACGACAGTTACTAGAAACTCTCATTTCACAGTATGGTTCAGTGGGTTAAAGGATTTGCTGGGCAAAACTAATGACATGATTAAATTATAAAAAACCTATTAGGTGTGGTGGTGGTGGCATGTGTAAACCAGAATGATTATAAGGAAATAGGAGGAGGATACAAGACAATCACCTTGAAGCTTGCAAGACAGCTAATATAAATACAGAGGAGCAGAAACAAACAAACAAACAATAAACCCATAGAATAACAAGATGGAAGGTATGAATTGATTCAGAAGTTGTCCTCTGACCCCCTACATGTTCCTCCATAACACATACTCAAGCAAGTTCTGTCTCCATGTCTGTCTCTGTCTTGTCACTGTGTCTGTGTCTGTATCTGTGTCTGTATCTGTGTCGTTGGATCTGGGTCTGGGTCTGGGTCTGTGTCTGGGTCTGGGTCTGGGTCTGTCTCTCTGCTCTCTTCTGTCTCTCTCTCTTCTCTCTCTTCTCTCTTCTTTCTTCTCTCTCTCTCTTCTCTCTCTCTCTCTCTCTCTCTTCCTCTCTCTCTCTCTCTCTCTCTCTCTCTCTCTCCCACACACACACACACAACATGAATATATATTTTATAAATTTTACAGTATGGTTGTTTTTAAATTATATTTATATAAGAAATAGATTAATATGTCATTTCAGACTTCATTTATAGAAGCCATCTTATTTTTTAAAATTCTATACATTAGGTAAACATGTCTTCAGAATTTTACATATAGTAGTTTATAGATAATATCTTCTCATATGAATTATTGAAAGTATAGAGGGAGAGAGACTATGTTTCACAAGCTTACATGTTTTAACATTGTGTCAATTTAACTAAAACTTGACAAAGTTATTACATAATTTTACTATTTATTTAGTATGCTTAGAAGATCTGCTCAGTGTCTGAATTAACACGATCATGGAGAACAAAAATGTTAATTAATTTATTAATAGATATTTAATATGGAATATAATCTAAATAATATAATGATAACTGTGTATTTTTCACTTTTTTAATTGAAAACTCTTGAAACAGTTAAATCCAAATGAAACAAGCTTAGTTTCCTCTAAAAGTTTTCTTTGGAAAAAATGAAGAAAAGATGGTTTCTTTGTTGTACTAAGATATTATATCAGAAGTTATGCACAATTGACATGATTCACCATACCCCCCTTTCCAACAATAATCCCATTTTTTCAAATTGTTATCATGATACATGATATTTTGGTGATAATAAGACAGGATACATCACAGTACTCAGTTATGAAGTGAATTATTGCCATATAAATTCAGCTCACCCACTGGCACATGTGTTATGGGACATTGTAGTTATGGGTTTTTATTGAAGAACAAAGCTGGTAATTATTGTATATATTCCCCACTGCCCTATGGATAACCTCAAATATAGTCTGTAAACTTGGAAATTGCACAAAGATGCATTGATTTTTTTTTTAATTTAGTGGAAAATGACTGCAATATAAAACAAAACATTCATTTAATGTACTTAGGAATTCATAACTCTAAATCCACACATTACAGAATTATCATGATTAAGGATCAAAAAGAAATAAAGCCATCTTTTGTGTCGGTAAGTCAGGAAAACAATAAAATTTAGTTCTTTGACTATTTATTTCTTGTATACTGGAATTATAGTATGTATCTGTACTTCTTAAACTTTCTGTGATCATTTCCACTATCATTCAAATATATGTAATTCTAAATAAGTTTAAATATTAATATATAAGTTCTTCCCACTGTATTGCAGGACATGCATTCAGCCTGCTAGACAAATTTGGGTTCTCTCACCTGGTTCTGTCATTTCCTAGCTGTGTGACCTTGGAAAAGACACTTTGTCTATCTGGGCTTTGTGCAAGTAAATACTAAGTAATCTCTATTATGTGACACAGGACCTGGCAGTATGCAGTAGGTGACCACAACCTCTGTCTTTTGGGAATGTTTACTTTGGTGACAGGGTCATAGAGACACAATAAGCAAGCAATAATTTCAGAAGGGCTATGTTAATGAAAATCACAGAACAAGGAAATATGATCCACACTGCTGAGAGAGAGAGGCTTCTTTTTCAATAGGATGATCAGGATGAAATGAGCCAGGGCATGGTGGTGTACACTTCAATCCCAGCATGCAGAAGCAGAAGTGGCTGGATCTCTGTAAATTTGAGGTCCACTTAGTCAACATGGTGAGTTCTAGGATAGCCAGATTTACATAGAGAGACTTATTCACAAAAAATAAAACAAAACAAACAACAAAAGCGAAAGTGCCATTTATTCTGAGTCCTGGCTTAGTGAGTTTGGCCATGGATACAAGAGCAGAGAGGGAAGAGGGAAGTACTGGGCATGGCCAGGGTACATCAAACAGGTCCAAATGCCACAGGGGACCAGGCAGAGAGCATCCAGGAGATGCTCAGGATATGGTAACTGTTAGGACTGGCAATACCGCTGCGCTCTTCTGTCTGGGACACTCCTGGTGCTCCCCTTACCACTCTGTCTGCCCTTCTTCACCACACCCCTCCTGGATGGCAGGAAAGGATGGATCCCAGCAGTCAGGAAGTCCCATCCCTCACTCTTTCCTCTTTCCCATCTTCCTCCAAAACTGCCTTGCGGAGCCCAGTGATTTTCCTGCCTCTTCAAATAGCGATTTTATTAAACATCTCGAAAAAATAAAAAAAATTAAAAAATTAAAAACCAAACCAAAAAAGAATAAATAAATGATAAATTAAAAAATAAATAATTAAATAAATGCCCAGAATAAATATTATGAGACAAGAACCTCAAAATATATCATTGAGTTAATTTTGTGTTCTCTATTTGCTCTGTGTGGGGCTTGCTCTTAAGAATGCGCCATTTTCCCGGAGAGACTATTTTAAAGAAAACTAATTTTTCATTTGTAGCTGCTTACAATTGCAAATTACTTCTGTCTTAGGGATATGGACATGTGTTCACTTTTTCTTATTTTACTTATTTTCTCCATTAATTAATTTATTTCTCACATTACATCCCTGTCCCTGTCCCACCTTCTTTCTGTCTCCCGTCACACAGTTCCTCCCTCATTCCCATCCCTTTCTCCTCTGAAAGGGTAAAGGTCCTTCCCATGTTGCCTCCCCATCCTGGTACACCAAGGCTCTGAATAACTAGGTATATCCTGTCCCACTGAAGCCAAACAAGCAAACAGCCTAGTTAGGAAAACAGGCTCCACAGGCAGGCAAAAGATTTAGGGAGAGACCCGATACAGTCGTTGATGTACCTGCATGAAGACCAAGCTCCACATAAGTTACATATATGTGGGTTCCTAGCTCCATCCCATGTGTAATCTTTGGTTGGTAGTTCAGTCTCTAAGGTCTCCCAAGGTACCATGTTAGTTGACTCTGACGGTCTTCTTATGGGGTTCCAGTCCTCTCAACTCTTCCATAAGATACTCCACGCTCTATCAAATGTTTTTTGTGGGTCTCTACATCTGTTTCAGTCAGCTACTAGAAGAATCTCTCAGAAGACAGTTATGCTAGGTCTGCAAGCATAACAGAGTAATGCCAGGGACTGGTTGTGTCGATGGGACGGATCTCAATTATTGATTGTGATTCCCTCAGTCTCTGCTCCATCTATGTTCCAGCAAGTCTTGTAGAGGAGATAAATTTTTGGTCAAATGCCATGCTAATGGTTTGGTGAACTTATCCCTCCACTGGGGAGTCATGCCTGGCTACAGAAAGTGGTTCCATATCCCACTGCTAGGAGTCACCCACATAGACTCCTGGAATCCTCCCTGATTCCAGGACTCTGGCATGCCCTAGAGAAGCCCCATCACCAACATCACTATCTACAGATTTCCATTCATTTTCCTTATACTTTGGTCCTCTTGTCTGTCCCCACACCTGACACTAAATCCCTCTACCCTCAAATCCCACCTCAACCCCTCTTCTCACCCAGTACACTCCCTCCATCTGACTCCTATGACTATTTTATTCCCACTTCTAAATGAGATTCAAGTCCCTCCCTTGAGTATTCTTCTTGTTTAGCTTCTTTAGGTCTGTGGATTGTAGCATGGGTATCTGTATTTTATGGTTATTATCCACTTATAAGTGAGTACACATCATGTATGCCTTATGGTTTTGGGTTACCTCATTCAGGATGATATTTTCTTGTTCCATCTATTTGTCTGCAATATTCTTGATGCCCTTGTTTTTAATAACTGAGTTCCATTGCATAAATGGACCACATTTTCTGTATCAATTTTTCAGTTGAGGACATCTGCGTTCTTTCCAGTTTCTAGCAACTACAAATAAGCTGCTCTAAACAAACTGGAGTATGTGTCCTTGTACGGTGAAGCATCTTTTGGCTTCATACTCAGGAGTGGTATACCTGGGTAATTAGGTAGAACTATTTCCAGTTTTCTAAGACTGCCAAATTGATTTCCAGAGTGGTTATGCAAGTTTGGTTTCCCACTAGCAATGGAAGAGTGTTCACATTTCTCTAGACCTCATTAGTATGTGCTGCCTCTTCAGTTTTTTTATCTTAGTCATTCTGATGTGTGTAAGATGGAATCTTGAGGATGTTTTGATTTGCATTTCCCTGATGACTAAAGACATTTAACACTTCTTCAAGTGCTTCTTAACCATTAAAGATTTCCCTATTGAGAATTCTCTGTTTAGCTCTGTACCCCATTTTTAATTGTGCTATTTGGGTTGTTGGTATCTACCTTCTTGATTTCTTTATATATTTTGGATATTAGCCCTCTGTGGGATATAGGGTTTGTGAATATCTTTTCCCTGCTGTTTTGTCCTATTGATTGTGTCCTTTGCCTTACAGAGCTTTTTATTTTAATGTGGTAATGTTTAGTAATTGTTGATCTTATAGCATGAGCCATGTGTTCTATTAAGAAAGATGTCTCCTGAACCAATAGATTCAAAGTTATTTCCCGCTTTCTCTTCTATTAGATTTAGTGCATCTGGTATTATTTTGAAGTCTTTAATCACTTGGACTTGAATTTTGGGCAAGGTGATAAATACAGATCTATTGGCATTCTTCTACAGACATCCAGTTAGACCAGCACCATTTGTTGAAGATGGTTTCTTTTTTCCACTGTATACTTGTAGTTTCTATATAAAATTCCAGTGTCCATAGGTCTGTGGATTTATTTCTGAGACATTTAATGAATTCCATTGATCAATATGTCTGTTTCTATACTAACCCATGCAATTTGTACTATTATTTCTCTGTAGTACAACTTGAAGTCACAGATTGTGATAAGTCCAGAAGTGTTTTATTTATTTATTTATTTTTTATTGTACAGAATGTTTTACCTATCTTGGGTTTTTGTTTTTCCATTTGAAGTTGAAAATTGTTCTTTCAATATTTCCAAAGAATTGTGCTAGAATTTTGATGGAAATTGCTTTGATCCTATATATTTG
Organism: Mastomys natalensis; assembly: GCA_021653895.1. Classification (NCBI taxonomy): domain Eukaryota; kingdom Metazoa; phylum Chordata; class Mammalia; order Rodentia; family Muridae; genus Mastomys; species Mastomys natalensis. The sequence continues at coordinate 547,129 of JAJTUV010001158.1, read as the reverse complement.
CTTTGTGGGAAATGACCATATTTTCCTTTCTATCCCTACCAACATCATGTGCAGGGAAGATCTTTCCATCTTCTGATATCTTTTTAAGTATCTTTCTTCAGAGACCTGAAGTTCTTGTCATACAAGTCTTTTGCTTGCTTGGTTAGAGTTATATCAAGATATTTTATATTATTTATGGCTGTTGTGAATGGTGTTGTTTCTCTTATTTCTTTCTCAAAAAGAAAGGCTATTCATTTTTTTTTATTAATTTTGTACCAATCCATTTTTGCTGAAGGTATTCATCAGTTTTAGAAGGTCTGTGGTTGAACTTTTGGGGTCATTTATGTATATTGTCATATCATCTGAAAATAGCAATATTTTGACTTCTTCTTTGGCAATTTGTGTCCCCTTGATCTCCTTTACAGTCACCTGGATCCTTAAACCACATGAACACTCACAAAGAAAGATAATTTCAGACCAATTTCTCCTGTAAACATTGATACAAGAACATCAGTAAAATACTTACAAATAAAATCCAAGAATATATCAAAAAAATAATCCATCATGATCAAATATGCTTCATTCCAAGAGTTGTTCAATATACAAAATCTATCAGAGTAATTGACAAAATAAACAAATTGAAAGAAACAAAATCATTTGATCATTTTTTCGATGCTAAAAAGTCCTTTGACAAAACCCAGTACCCCTTCATGTCAAAAATCTTGGAGAGATCAGGAATTCATGGCACATACCTAAACACAATAAAGGTGAATATATAGGAAACAAATGGCCAGCATTAATTTAAAAGAAGAGAAACTTAAAGCCAATCTACTAAAACCAGGGATAAGGCAAGATTGTCCTCTCTCCTTGTATCTCTTCAATAAAGTACTTGAACTTCTAACTAGAGCAATTATTTAATTTTATATATTTGACAATTTCAAATAGATGGCATTCATATATGTGTATAATTTAGAAAGTTATAAAATTAAGTTTCCGTATGACCCCTCCAATTGTCCTTAGATCTAGCTGTTTCTTCCTGTATTCTCTCCTACTTCCCTTCCTCCTCATCTTGCACGTTTGATCCTCCAGTTTCAGTTCCAGTACTCCGATCCTTATTTTAAAAGTATTCCTTAATATTTATCTTTATTATCATTATTTTTAGGTTCAAGGCCTTTTATGTATTATGGCTTCCGCTTTCTGTTTCTATGGTATTCACTGTGCATGAAAATGCATCTCTGCATGTATATTTGTTTGTTCTTTGTTTAGTTGCTCCTACTTTTCCCCTTTTTTGTCCTTTTATGATTTGCTTGGTTCTGATTTGTCTTATTTTATTTGATTTTGTATTGTTTGATGCCTGCTTGATTTTTAGTGGGGAACGAAGGGGGTATATTTAATTTGGAAAGTCTATGAGGACTATCTCAGAAGATTGAGGAAGACAAAACCATCATCAGTAATACAGTGTATGAAGCTACATATTTTTGATAAAATAAAAATAGAAAAAATAACTTTGATAATTGTAATATCTTCATAAGCAATACTAAAACACTTCATTTACCCAAATTTCTGTTGATACGCTTTCCTTGTCAGGATATTAAATGTTTTGCCTCTAATACAAAATGCTTTCTATGATACAAGTGGTTTGTAGAGGTCTTTTCCAGTATCAGAGAGGCTTATCTAGTAATTAGCTAAATAAAGTATGTTTTGGAACAGAAATCTATTTTTAATATTCCAACCTACCATATTCTTTGGTGAAGCACAAAATCACAAATTGTGCCATTAATAGCCAATGCCTTTGAAATATGTTTGAATTTAAGCGAAGTCCTGAATGCAGTGACATCATGTAGGACCAACGTTCTTATGCACGAAGAGAGAACTCTCACTTACTATTTTTATATAATTAGATTTTAAGCGTGTAAACAAAGTGAGTGAGCTAGCTCCAATATCTGAGCTGAGATCCCACTCTTTGACTTTTCAGAAGCATGAAGAATTTTAGTTGAATGGGGCATTCTGTATTTGGAATTCTTCCTAGAGTTGCCCCAGGAGGAGGTGGTTTGTGATAAGAAAAGGAGAAGCTAATTTCAGACACCTGAGGAACTACATCAAGTAGCCAATCAGTATGTATTTGGGGGATCAAAGCCATTGACATTAGTAAAGCCTTGGCTCATGTCAACATCTACCACTAAACATCTGTGTTTTGTGTTGAAATCAACTCTCAGTGAAGCTGCCACTTTGTTGTTTCCGTTCATCTCTTTGTTCATAGACATTATCCCAAGGTTCTTTACAGTTATAAGATGGAGAAAGTGAGATTTTTATTGTCCATTTGTATCATATAGGCAGTAGATTGTATATGTACAATTGCTGCAGTACAGAATAACCTTTCGTATGAGAATACCATTATTAGGAATAGTTAAATATACATAAAATGTTCCTGACAAGTACTAAATTTTAGCTGCTTACCCCTTCAATATGTCATGTAATTTTATTTTCCATATTTCTCCAAAGAAACACATTATTCCATAAATATCTTCACATCTTTTAGTGGTTATTTTTAAAATGCAGATTGAATTTTAAAGAATGATCTTTTAAAAGCTCATGTGGCCTTCTTGCAATTTAAGATGTAGAGAGGTCTCACTTTGAAGATACTCTATAGTTTCTTCTTCCTGATTTGCTATGTGAAAAAGTGACCATCAATGAGGTAATCTCCTATGCTTTCCAAAGGAAGTTTTCTGTTCACAGTCGTCCACATTTGCCAGAATTATCCAGAGTATTATGTTCTTTCTTAATGGCACATTCTCAGAGACCAACTGAGAAGATTCTGATATGGGGAACAACATCAGTAAAGCAGAACTTCCACTTCCCTGTGCCTAGAGAAGCTCATAGACAATCAACATATATGTCAAATAAACAGAGAAGCAGAGGTATTTTAAGAACTTGGAGAAATTCCAATCTTCTATGGGGTTTCAGATTATATTTTTTACAGATTATATATTTATATTTTATGTATTTAAGTGTTTTGCTTTTATCTATGCAGTACCCATGGAGGCCAAAATATGGCATCAGGACCCTTGGAACTAGTTCTTTCAGCTTTCTTATGGATACTGTAAAGAAAACTCGCATAAACTTCAAGGCAGTAAAGTGTTCTTTACCACAGAGTTATTGTCTCTAGCTTAAGAATGAAGTTTAATGATTCTCTGACAGTCAAAAATATATTGTTGACAAGCATATTAAATTATACTGGCTAGTTTACAATTAAATATAAAATATACAAAAATTCAAATTTTCTACTGCATTATTTATTTGATATTATAATAAGTACACACATGTGGTTATCAGTAATATAATGAAGGAATCACATATTAATGAATGACCCATTTTAAAGAAAGGGAGATTTGGAGAATAAATTCCGTTATGTGTATTTACTATAAGACAATTCATGAACACCGTTGTCTCTAGAACTAGAGTAGTTCTGCTGATCTGATACTCTCTGTAATTTTATGTATATGAAGATACTATTTCAATAATAAATTCAAAAATATAATATTGAAAAAGGTAGTTCATTCTCTATTCCCATAGACATACAGAAATAGAAATAAGCTGGAAATATTTATATATTATATATATATATATATATATATATATATATATATTAAATTTCTGGTAAGCTTCCCTTGAAAATACTTATCAAATTTTCATGTAAAAGCATGGCACGTGTAAATATATGTTTAAATTTTTCCTTGAGTTTTAGTATTAATAACATATGATTGTAAAACAATAAGCTGTGACACTCCATAGATATTAGACTCTTTGTTTTTTGAAATAGCATAGAATTCTTTATAAATTTTATTAATGCATTTAATAAGAATAATGTGTAGCAACATAGTAATTTGATGATTTCTCATGAAACAATTACTGACTAAGGAGATACAGACATAAAACGTCATTGAAGCCAGTTGACCTCGGTACTATAGAATGCTTAGCGTATCTCAGAGGTGTTTAAGTTATGATTGCCATTTTTGTTATCTGCATTACACTATGAGTATGAAAGCAACTGTTCATCTATATTACCTGTCATCCTCAAGTATAAAAATGTGCTCAAGTTAATTGGTAGAAAATGTAAGAAATCCAAAGACTGATTTTGAATTCACTTTCATAAATACTTTAAAGGCATACTTAATTGTCAATAGTGTGAGGAGATATTCTGAAATTAGATAAATATCTTTTTACTGAAAAAAGAAAAACAATTACTATATCAGCCCTATTATTTACAGTAATATCAATTTTGCTAAAATACATTAATGTGAAGTCATTGTTAAAATTGCTTTTTTATACATAATTCAGCATTGCACAGTGGAACGATAAATAAAATTAAAGTTAATTTTAATCTAGAACAAGTCATATACCCTCAAGCTAAGGTTTTTGAAGAATTTTTTTCATAAGTCAAAACAACAGAACAGAGTGCAGATAATTTATATTCTTGAGCATTCCAGAAAGAACCTTTGTTTTTGCCAAAAGTTGTTTTTCTACTTAAAATCATAATAGACTTTTGGGAACAACATAATTCTGTTGGTTTAAAAAATAATCAATTTTGTTTCACTGTAAACTTTATGAAATATTTTTTAAGCAATCCTCCAGCTGACAGTCTAAATTAAATTTTGTGTCTAATGTGTATTCTCTATCCAATTAAGATTACAGAATGACTACAGGTAGATTTAGGTATAGTGAGTGATTGAAAATAAAGTATTCAAGAGGGGAAAATCTGTGCCCAGAGTTAAGAAAATAAATTATAGGTATCTAGATGCAAGAGGAGGCATTAGAAAGAATTTTTTATAATCATCAGCAATTATTTCTCATGTACAAATATTAATAAAATGGTTTATTTCTATATGTTGTGACTTACCACCACAAAGGCACATTTGTTGGAATTTGTATTAGCTATGGTTTCCATTACTGTAAGGAAAAATTAAAGTGGACATTTCTGGTTTCTTTGGAGACTCAATTAGGTTATAATGATGTTTTGGTATGGCTGATAGGTGAAAGAATGTTTTGCTACAGCAAACACATGAAAGGACACAGGATATTCAGAAAGAATATAAATATGAGCCCTCCTACTTCCAGACAGTGAAAGTTCATTTGATCATTGATCCACTTTGCTCTCTATCTTGTTACTCTTCACTCACTTGGAATATGTATTGGTTCACCTTACATTGTGTTGCTGAGCTTTGCCTGTAGGGACTCCATAGAGGGAAGCTTGCCAAAGAACTTCTTGTGAGTTTCCTACAGACCCTTATTGCTTCCATGGACTCTGCCTCACTGGCAAGCCTTGCTGTTTCTTCTGATTTGAATTGCCCTTGCAGATTTGTGTATGGTATTTGCCCAGTGAACTGGACTGCAGCTGGTGATTCATGTGTGGTGTTTGCTAATACACTGGATTGATAACAATGAAGATTGGAATCTCCAGAAAAAAATTATTTCTAAAGAAGTCTACTTCCATGGTATCCTAAAAGTATTTCTTTTCCACTACCCCTGATGGGTGATGAACTAGAAGGGAAGTTGATCCCTTATTACAGTAGGTTGTGAAAAATATATGCCTACAAGACAGCATGATCAACACAAAACTTAACAAGGACAAAATTTAATTGGGGTTGCCTTACTGATTCTGAGGTTTAGTACATTATCATGGTGGGAAGCATGGCAGCATCCAGACAGGCAGGACTCAACATTCTCAGGCGGGTAGGAGGAGTATCTCAAAGCCCACCCCCACAGGGACACACTTCCTCCACAAGGCTACACCTACTCCAACAAGGCCACATCTCCTAATAGCACCACTACCTGGGCCAAGCATATTCAAACCACCACATTCCATTCTTGGCCATCATCAGCTTGTTTAGACACATGAACCAGTGGGGGCCATACCTAACCATAGAATAATAAAAAATACATTTAGTCCAACTTCAAATTTCTCATAGTCTATAACAGTCTCAACTATATTAAAAGTACAAAGCTCAAAGTCTCTTCTGAGATTCATCCAATCACTTCATTTTAATTCCCTATAAAATAAAAATCAAAAAGCAGATCACATACATTCAACATTGCAGGATATAAATTATCATTCCAAATATATAGTGAGGAAATACCGAACCAAAACAAGACTAAACTTCAGCAGGAAAATTCTACATCTCAATGTCTGACGTTCAACTCCTTTCAGCTTTGTTGACTGCAACACAAATGGGCTAATTCTATTCTGTTAGCAGCCTTCCATGGATATCCCATTGCAAGTGTCTGTGACTACGAAAAATAATACCCCAGACTCAAATAGTATGCAACAGTGAACAGTGATTATTGTGCAGAGAACCTACAAGCAGTGGTCTATAATGCATCAGGATGGAAGACAGAGATGTGGAATTTGCAGGATCAATTTAAAAGCCTGTTAGGATAGGAGCAGATGACTTTTACTTTTCTTTCTTTGATTGGATGACTTTATCTCGAGGGGTATGGGCACCTTTGTGATTGGCTAAGGCTCTGGGAGATTTCTGGCAGCTTTGTGATTGGTTGCCTGTGAGTGGTAGCTTTTCCTGGAATTTATTTACTTTTAGATTTTTCAAGTTCTAGGAAACAGAAACTTGGCCTACTCTCCCAAACTGCCAGTTTGCAGCTTGTCATAGAATCAGTCTGACTCTGGCTAACTCTGTTCTCTCACCATGGCTCTGATATCTCAAATATCTTGGGATCACCAAGGTAACTTCAACATTAAAGCTTCTTGTTCCAATACTGGTATCCACACATGATCTTCTGGGCTCCTCCAAAGGGCTTGAGTCACTTCTCCAACTCTGCCCTCTTTAGCATTCCATGATCTGGTTGACTCGACTCTATTACTGCTCCTGTTCTTGATGATCACTCCATGGTACTGTCATCTTCACACACTGGGGTTTCTCGGCTTCACCAATAGCCTCTCATTGTCTCACTTCATGATTACTCTTCAAGCCTCAACTTCTTTGCATGACATCTTTTATCCTGGGCTATTGACTGCAACTGAGGCTATACTTTCACTTGTGGCCTTTTCTGTCCTCTCACCATGCCAAGACTCAGCTGCTCTCCATGATCCCTTCATAACATCAAAACCAGTACCACCTGGGTAATTCTTACACGTTACAAATCCCAACTGTAGCAAGAGGTACAACCTTGGCTATATCTATAATGGCTTCTTTCTGCTATCAGAAAGAACTTTACAGAAAACTTCACCTCATTGATTCTGGTCTCTTCTTAATTACCACCAATTTCTTAGTTCCAATTAACTGCATCAATTGTCCCAATGGTCTTTCTGTTCTTGACTCTTATGTCACCTGGTGGAAGCTGCTTTCTGCTGCTTGTTGGAACTGGAACATGGGCCCCTTGTTCTATAACATTATCACTAGCTTTTTATTTTCTGACTCTTTTACTGCCTAAGCTTAGCTGTCCTGCAATTTGCTCTATAGATTGACCTTGAACTCAGAGCTCTCCATGGCTCTGTTTCCTGAATGCTGGGATCAAAGCATGTACCACCACACCTGGATTTAAGCTTTCCTTCAGCTAGAACTTGCTCTGCCCCAAGGCTGGTTTTGAATTCAGAGATCTACTTGCCTTTGTCTCCTGGAAATAAATTATGGTACCAGCATGTCTGGGCTTAACTTTTTCATGGCCACTATTCCTTAAGATCTGGAAAAATCCATTATGGATTGTAGTTTATTTCAGAATAAAATTCCAGATGAAAACAATAACCAAATAATAATAATGCCTAGATACAACTACCTCTTGTTAAACTGTAAAAGCAAAAAGAGTAAGCTTACTTGGGTGAGATCTTGCCCTGAAAGTCAGCACTTCCTTATCTAAATATCTACTTGAACACTAGATTTCACCTCATTTTACTTTCCAGTGCCCCTCTAATATTTGAACTATATTTTCTTCTTTCTCCCCTGCTCCATTTCATTAAAACACTCTTCATAAGCTTTAGTAACCACACAGCGAAATTTATACCAGGCTGTTTTGGGACTTCCTTCGTCAAAGCAATTAATTGAAATCTCTTCACCTGAGCCTCAGGCAGACTCCTCAGACAATGGTAAAAAGCAGCCAAAGTATCACAAGAATATTCTCTAAGCCACATATTAAAATTCTTCTCCACTGAAACATCTTGGGCCAGATATGCACAGTTGAAATTACCCTCAGCACCATTATCTTCCATATTTGTATTAGGACTGTAGGTACATTATACCCCATCTAAAAATTGCACCACTGCTCAAATCAAAAGTCCCCAATTCACATTCTTACAAACAAAAACATGGTCAGCTTATCACAGAAATACCCTAGTCTCTGCTACCAACTTCTGTCTTAGGGTTTCATTGCTGTAAACAGACACCAAACCACAGTAATTCTTAAAAAGGGCAATATTTAATTGGGGCTGGCTTACTGTTCTGGTGTTCTTTCTGTTGTCATCATGGCAGGAAGCCTGGTAGTATTAAGACAGGCATGGACATAAATACTGGAATCTATAAAGACATCACTATGCCTAATACAACTAACATACAACCAAATTATATCTTAAGAAAACATGCCAAAATTCATAGCTTACACTCATTTAAGCTGGAAGTTGATTCATTCATTATCAGTCTAAAATGTCTGCCCCTTCATTGTATGAGTAAAGGGGTTTATTTGTCTTTAATGGTTTAAGGTTATCCTTGGATATGATAATACTCACTAAAAGAGTCACTTTTTGATATTATAAACCAACAGAAAATCAGTGATCAGTTAGATAGGTTAATTGGTTATTGCAGGAAGGTATATTTCTACATGTGCTTATGATAAATATTTCTAAACAGCATGGTAGTTTGTGCCTATGACCTTCACATTTACAAAGCTGCTTGAAAAGGATTGCAAAGAGTTCAGTAGTAGACTAGTTAGTATTGAGTTCTAGACTAACCTGACCTGCTATGTGGGAACCTTTCTCAAAATTAATAATAATAATAATAATATAATAAATAATAATAATTGACAATAAGGCAACTAAATTACATAAATAAAAAAGACTCAACTAAAGAAACATGATCTGTGAAGCTGGTATAAGATGGGTCAACCATACATAGGTCATCAGAGAAACAAAATGAAAAGGAGAGCAGAGAATATATCATTTTCCAAAAAATGCTGATATGTATCCCAAACACAAAAAGCCACCTGGAACAAAGAGATCACCTTGTGATAACTACAGAGGAATTTACTGAATGAACACCTTAACTTTGCTTCGGCTATTCAAAATTATTATTATCTTTTAATTTTTTGAGGATATGAATACTACCTGAGGCTCAGTCAGTCACCCTACCAGATTGATACTGTGGACAACCAGGTCAGCCTAAATTTTTCCCCTTTTATTTTACTGAATGTTAAAGGGAAATCTAGTCTTCCCTATGGAAAACTAAACAATTTTGATCATTTTTTTCTTATATTGTGACAAAGTTGTTTGATGTTCAGTGGTTAGAAATAGAAATACTACCAGCTAGCCTATTTTCTACTCCACAAGTATTTAGAATAGACTAATTCTAAATTATATTAAAAACTATGCAGAATATTCTACTATATTTATACATTTAGCATGATAGACCTTTTAAGTGATCTTAAGAAAAGACACACACACACACACACCCACACAGATATGAGACAAACACAAACCTTTTAGAATAAGGTTGTATGTTTTCATTACTTCATGCAGATAGTTTCATTGTGATGTGCGTAAACCCTCTAAAGTTAGTGCTCTCATACAGTCTATTTAAATAAATATTCACATATAAACTGAGTATCATTAAATCTTCAAATAAAAAGTTAACTAAAAGGAACTGTAATGCAAAGTTTGCCATTTTACATGCAGTATAATAATCACCCTAAATAAACTGCAAATAAAGATAAATAGTTTAATTTATTGATACCCATACGTGTGCTGTAATTCCTTTAGTGAAAGATGGTGAAATGAAGAAATGTAGGGGAGATAAATTTAAATTTTTATTGTGCAAATAGATATGTATTGTATTGTATTGTAAAAATGCCGATTTTCATTCTAAATGCTTGAGAGAAGTTTAAGGAAAAGGGATAGGTAATCAGTAACCATATTATTAAGAAAGTACAGATAGAAATTTTAGAGAATATTTTTAGAAATATACAAGGCCTTTAAAAGATAGAAACCTTTCTTGGAATTTATATCTAAGAATTATTTATAAATTTTATCTTAGCAATATGTGTTATACCAACAGGTCAGCAAAGCTTTCTATGTTTCAAATGCACTATATATATCACATAGCATATATATTATATATATATAGTATATGTGTATGTATGTGTGTGTGTGTGTAGTTTACTAACTCTCTGTCTTATGTGTGAACCCACATAACTTATTACCATCATTAATTTTCATTGGTATTTTTAATTGCCTTTTACATTATATAGAAATAAGTATTAGTTTTTTGAGTTTTACCAATATCGATATTCTCAGAACAGAGGTTATTTCTAGGTGGTAGAAGCCAATTTCTTATTTTTTCTTACCTTTGTATGATTTTATTTAGCAATTGATTTTGTAGTGATGAAGTCTTATTTTGATGAACAGACTTTTACCAATCTACCAGAATTATATCCTGCTCGAGTGTTCTGCATCAGAAAAAGTGCAGAACATCAGGCCTTCCTGTGAATCCTTACTTCCTGTTGAATTTCTTCAGGCTCTTTATCTTTCGTTTAACTCCATTCACATCATGGCTGCCCAACATGCTAAAAGACCAGAAAAAAAATGGCTTACTGAATATTGATAATCCATATATAGAAGGAATGAAGTAGCATGGCCACATAACTTTTGCACAGTCTTCTAAGACAGTTGTCAATCAACCCCTTTCTTATTGCAATAAAGTTAATATAGATTCACCTGCTCAAATCACAGACCCCAGATCTCTATTTTACCCACACACACACACACACACCACACACACACACACACACACACACACACACACAACACACACACACACACAAACCATCAATCATGCCTTCTACCTTGCATGACTTATGCGTTATCAGCTATTTGTTTTATTTCAGTCAGAAAGTGTTGCTGTGTGGAAGGAAAAAGGCAAATCTTACAAAATGAGAATTTATTATTTATTTTTTATAAGTGTGTTTCAATGAAAAGAAAAGCTTCAGTGATTTCTGCTCACATTTCTTTGGTCAGGTCTGAATCTCTTGGCTACCTTTGATTGCAGGCATGGCAGAAAGTGAGAGGATGAATGGATTATGAGCATTTTCCTCCTCGTAGTCCTTAGAGAGGAAAAAAGGGGAAAACATACATTGGATGGACAGCTCAGAAATGTTTCCTTCTCTCTTTTCATTACTGACTTCTCTGTCAAGCTTAAGTGTAGACTCGACTGTTTAAATGTGAATTGTTATTTAATGATTGGAAGTTATTAGGGTATAGCTTTGTTTTGAATGAGATAAAAATAGTCACAATCATTTGTCACCAGTTGAGTGTTAAAACTTCATTTTATCTGGAACAAAATTAATTCTATTTCACTGCATCAGTCTGCTCTACAAGGAAAAAGCAGTATGTTGTTATGCTGTATTTGAGAATGGATTCTTGGTTAAAAAAATGACTAAAAGGAAAACCTTAATTTTTTTCCTCCAGTAAACAATAAATAACTGTAGGTAACTAGCTACAGTGTCCCTTCTCAACTTGAGGAGATACAAGTCAGCCACGAATCCTGAGGCACAAGTGTTAACTCACTGGTCAAAACCTAGGAAAGAAAATGGAAGAAGCCTAAAATATAACACAAAGACAAACCAGGAGGAAGAAAAGAAAGAGAGGACATTTGGTACAGACACAGATAAACATACAAAGATAGAGTTTATAGAAAAAACAAAGGAAAGAGAGAGTTTTGATAAAGTAAATGTTGACATGGAGATAGAGAATTCAACAAAGACATCAAAATACATATAAAATAAGTAAAGGAAAGACATGACTTATGGTTATTTGTAAAATATTTAACCATAAGCCTCAATTTACAAAAACAACGAGAGATAAAATTGTTTTACATAATCAAAAGTATAATCTAAGTATAAGATGGATTACTGATAAGCAAATTTTAAATTAGAAACAAAGAATGAAATTTCAGTTTGTATTATTAAAGAGAAGAAATTAATGTTTTTGTGTTAGTTAAATCATTGTGGATTTTATTTTAATTCATGTGTAAATCAATCTTTTTTATAAAGTAATATCTATGTTCCCTTTCTGTTTATAATATACTAATAAAGACAACTTCAGTTCAATATTATGCATGTTCTTCTAATTACTTGTTACAACCTGAAAGTGAATTTAAATTGAAAAAGAAGTATTGTCAATAAACAAAATTAGTGGTAATGATTAGCATCAGAACAGATATCTGATATAAGATATGTTTATCCTTGGAACATATTTCAATTTTAAGTCAAATTCATGAGTAGATTCTTAAAATTCCATGACATTTTAAACCCTTATATTAGAAAGCGTGATAGAAACCGAAGACATTATGAACACATTAGCTGGCATGCCATTCATATGAGAAAGTAACTACTATATCTTTCTTCTCAAATATGCAGAATTCATAGTAATATAAATCACAGTACATAATTTTGAACACATACAGCCTGAGATCAAGAGGAAACCATCACCTAATGGTAAAACATGGTGAGACTCTCAGCTGGTTGTTCTTATTGATGAGGGCAGCGTTATTACCAGAGAGCATTATCCACATAGACTAAGCTCACTTACTTTGCTTAGAATACAATTTGACTCTACTTTCATCTCAAAATGTACTTCTACAGTTTTGTTTCATATACAAAAAGGCTAGAATGCAAAAATTAAGAAGGAAAATAATAAGGAAGCTGTGGATACTTCATCCTGAACTCACAGAAACATTAAAATAGAGAGTGAATGTTTCAATTCCTTAATATTTGTTATTCAGTCTTGTGAGTGAAATGATGTGTTCAAATATCTTGATAAAAGATGGAAGAAGGGGACACAGAAATATAATTGGTGTTATTATAAATTGAGGAAAGTAAATAGAGGTGTTAGATAATAATAGAGTCATAGATAAGAACCAATATGAAAGACCTGTCTATGTTTAAGTATTCAGTTGCCTCAGAAGAGTAGAAAATAATATTGAATTTATTTTATATCTTCACTATATTAATAGCATACTACTTAATTTACTTCTTTGGATGGTTTTTAATCAAGTACTTGACTTGCTGTTATAATATATGCTAAACAAGTTGAAAGGGATTTAGAATCAATCCATCAAGGACCACTTAGAAGACTCTTGTAATAACCAGACAAGCAATGGTTATGGTATGCCAAAGTTGAGAGTAAAAAATTGAAAGCTCTTAGACCATAACACTTTTAGACTGTTTTTGACTTTTGATGGAGAGATGGCATAAGATTAAAATTCTCTTTACATCAGAGATAATCCTGAAAACAGAGTACATAAATTATTCCATTCAAGTTTAGCCTGGTAAACTAATGAATTATACAGCAGCACGGATAAATGATTAATACCAGGAACATGAATGACTCAAATAATTGTAATAACAAAATAGTCTACTCCACTTTCAGTAATGTCTCAGAAATGTCACATCAGTAAAGTTTTCTAAATAATATCCAGGCTGCTACATGATGGAAATCCTTTTACTTCAAATAAATGTCCTCTGCTTATACGGTGAGGGGAATGATAGCTTAGTAACATTCTTATTGTTTTTGTTTTCATTTTTCTTTTATTTAAAATATATTATTTTACCATACAACATATTCTGATTATAGTTATTCTCTCTCTACTCCAACCAGTTCTCCCCCACCTTTCCCTCCTTTTTAGATCTTCTCCCTTTTGTCTCTTATTAGACTATATCCTAGGCTTCTAGAAGATAACAAGAAATGATAACAAAATAAAATATAATAAGATAAAGCAAAAGTCATAATCAAATTTGGACAGGACAAGTCAACAGAAGAAAAGGAGTCCCAAGAGCAGGCACAATAATCTGAGACATACTTACTCTCTCATTCAGGAGTCCTATAAAGATCCCAAGATTAAAGCTATAGTATGGAATCAAATGACCTTACACAGATGTAGGCCTTGAGCTGTTTGCTGCAGTCTCTTCAAGCTCATATTCCTTTGGAATTAGAAGACCTTGTTCTCTTGATGTCCTTCAACCTCTCGCATGTTTTGCTTCCTCTTCTGTAGAGTTCCCTGAGCTCTGAGGGAGGGTATTTTATGGAGATATGTTTAGATCCTCTCTACATTTAATAATTGGCTGTGAGTCTCTTTATCTGTCCCCATCTGCTGCCGAAGAAATCTTCTGTGATAACGACTGGATAAATCAGTTATCTATGAATATAGCCTATCATTAAGAGTCATTTTTTTTTTTATATATTTCCTTTGGTATATCCTATGTCTCTAGGCTATTTAATCTATAGTTTCTGTTTACCCACGTTGTATTGAATATGTGTTATATATCTTTGAGTGTGTCTTAGGTTAAAGTAGACATTGGTTGACTATTCATACAAATTCTGTGCCACCATTATACTAACATATGATTCAGATAGAAAAAAAAATGTTGCTCAATGGTGTTTTCTTTGCGTTGGTGTTTACATTTCATTTTGGTCACCTACAGATTACCTTTCAGCATCAAAGACACTGGAGGGTTGAAGACTCGTAGACACTAACTTGATTTCTCCATGTTCAATAAGTCCTGTGGCTATTGTCTGTGACAAGTGGGCTCCTGCTGTCAGTTTGCAGAGAACAGTTCATTGTCTTAGGATTGCTGGGGATTTCCATGGGTTTCTCTTGAAAGTTTCATATATGTTTTTTTTGGGGGAGGGGAAGGTTTGAGAAAGGGGACAGGGTTTCTCTGTATAGCCCTGGCTGTCCTGGAACTCACTCTGTAGACCAGGCTGACCTAGGGATTAAAGGCGTGGGTCACCACCGCCCACTGCCCAGCTTATATGTTCTTTTTACATTTTAAAAGAACTGGGTCTTCACCTTTCCTACCAATAGTGAATGATTTCCATAGAAATTACAAGAATGTAAAGGGATCTTAGATTTGGGTATAGATAATGAAAGTGATTGTATGAATTTGAAAATTCATCTAAATTGCATCCATTGCCAGACAAAAAAATAGAATAAAAGAAAAAAGAACAATATTTTTGTCAGAATTGAGGTGTTTGTTTATCTTTTTGTTTTCTGAGGTGTTGGCTCTTAAGAACTTATGACATCTATGGAAGCATTTAGGGTGCAGCAGGAGACATATGATTCAGAAGATATGTCATTGTACATTTATAATTCAATCAGTTAAGCAGAGATCATCATATAAACAAAGAGCCAAATTTAAATGTGGATCCAGGGTAATCCTATACTAAGAAACAAATAAAGAAATGAATACAGAGAATGGAGTTTCTGGGAAAACAGAAGAGCTGATTCAAAGACAAGAAGATTTCAAAACAAAACCTATTAAAAGGAGCATCTATTAGAAGGTGAAGAGAAATGAATTAGTAAAGTGTGTTTATCAAATTTAGAAACATGAGTCCAGAAGACCCTTAAAACTGATGGAAGAAGTACGCTACATGTGTCTGCATTTATGTAGGCTCATAGATATGTGCAGATAAATTCAGGCATGTAGTGGCTTCAGACTGCTATGCAGTGCCTTTGTTCATAGCTCTCCTGTTATACATGGAGGCAAGTTTTCTTATTTTGACATAGAGCTCTCTAATTCAGCTTGTCCAACTTGTTCTGAAACGTATTCCTCATACTAGCCTGGCAAATGATTTCTCTACTGAGCTGTCTCCCGCAGACCAGCAGTTAATTTATAACTATACCACACTGAACTTTTTATCATCAATAAATATATAAAGTCTACAAATATTTTTAAGAGGACATGTGTTTTTAACAATATTCTTTCTAATTTAAGAACATTGGTGATAAACTCAGACAGAATTGTCCTGGGTTCTACATGGGACCCAAATATAAATACAACCCAACTAATACTTGATCTATCTTCACTTAGCATAATAGTACCCCAGAACTTTCTGCAACCATCTTATATGAATCCACAAATCAAAGAAATTGAATAAATGCAAAGAAAAACAGAAGTAATCACCAAACCTTGGGAGTAAAAATATTATTAGATTATATTTAAGGGAAAATTATACTAGCACGTGGTGAACAGCATGACGTCACAAAGCTATATGAAAAATATGTAGCACAGCTAAACAACATTAAATATTAAATATGTTGATATCTGGCCAAAGTATCTAATTGCCCAATCATTTCAGATTTACATATGATAATAATGTTACTAAATATTAAATAATAAAAGTTATATCAAATTTAATTTTAGAAAATGTAATATTGATTCTGAAAATTTATTTTATTGAGATTTTTGTTTATGGTTTTTGAGTCTGGATTTTATTTTGTAAATTAGGGTGGCATGGAACTCATGTTCACCTTCCTCTATTAGCCTCTAAAGCCAAAACCAACAAACCTATCTTTAAAACTATTTCCTAAAATTCAAAACAGAAAAAAAAAAAAAGATCTTCTAGCAAAACCTACAAAGACTGATTAATTCTCTTTCATTAACATTGCACAAATCCAGTGCATGATTTATTTCTAATAGTCTTAACATTCTTCTCCCACATTTTTCTTTGCTTCCTTTCTCCCTTCATCTTTCAATAAAAAACATTAGGGCAAATTAAATTAAGAGTTCTGCTCAGATTATGTTAGCAATACATTTCTAACTTGTTTACCATGGAGATAACTCTCATCTCCAACAGAATAGAATAGTTTTTATTATACTTCTTCATGTATAGAAGATCTTCATGTATAAGAAGAGTTTTGAAATTCTCTTCCCTTATTTTAGATTTTCCTGTACTAAACGATTGCTTTTGAGAATTTGTTAAGTCCCTCCATAGTTATTACACTGAAACTAGAGTTATAACATGCTCTGTTCTGAACTTCTTTCACTGTTTCAGTATTCTTATGAAGAGGGATATGTTTTGATGAAGTAAGTGATGGTCTAATTTTCATTACATATGCTATCATAAGGAGGTTGAAATAGTAATAAATATTATTTAACATTCTATAGGAATCGGACAAGATATGAATGTACTGGATTTCAGGTCATGAGTATTGTCTTACCACCATCCATTGACTTCTTTCTTCAACTGCTGTGCGAATCATTTTACCAGTGATTAAATGGAAAGACATACTCAGATCACTGATTGGAGAATTACTGGAGTTTGATGCCTGACATCTAAAGCTTTCTAATACTGTAATATTGATGTAAATATATTTACAGAATTTGATTTTTATTTTAATTTTACATCTATTTATTTTCTTTTATGTGTGAGTATGTGTGAAAGTATACATATGTGTCTAGCTCCCTAAGGAGGTCAGAGCACAGCCTACAAAATTTGTTCTCTTTTTTTACATGTATATTCTACAGATCAAGATCAGACTGTCTGACTTGGCAACAAGTCTCTGTACCTGCTGTGCTATGTTATCAGTCCAGGATTTTTCAATGTTTAGAATCTTTTAGCTATATTTACAGAATGAAAAAATGAACAAAGGTATAAATATGCTTAGGATTGTGAATAATACAATAAATTCATGCCATGGTTTCTAGTTCGTAAAAACTTAAAAGAACTTTTGCATTGGTTGTTTTCCTTGACCTTGCAAAGAGTTTGGGAATATGCATGGTCTCCCTGTTGGGGAAGAGTGACTATGTAGTTATAAATACATAAACATTGGCAGCAATCCGGTTGTTTTTCAGTCTCTGCCCAGCAAGCCACTTGCAGCATATTAGCGAACACTTCCCAGTGAAAAGATCTGGAAGCCTCTGCCAGAATCTCATCTTCAGGGAAGGGAACATCTGACAACAAAATCATCAAAACTGTTGTAAGGCTTACTACTAATTGGCAGAATTCAAAGATTCTATTGACATTCTGGCTTTGAGCCATTTTCATACAAATGAAACATTGTGTAGGTCAGGTGATTATATTGACAATATAACACACACACACACACACACACACACACACACACAGCTCCCCACACACACATTCACACACACACATACACACACACATACACACACACATACACACACACACACACACACACACACACACACACACACACACACACCCCACAAGAATATTTTGTACTTCAAGGAAGGGTTGGCCAGCATTGATTTTCAGGCAGAACTCATTGAAAAGGTGCTGATGACTGCCTTTTCTTTTATTTTGTCCTTTTAGTCAAGTTGCTCACTGTTTTAGAAATATATACCCTGATTCTATTTATTTGTATGTTTCTGTCTGATGAACCTTTCTTGTATGTTCTACTTTACTTGATAACTGTCTATTGATATTTCAGTTAAATCTTGGTATTTTTTTCTTACTATCTCCTAATACTATAGCTCTACTACATAGAAATACCTATGTTTCCCCTAGGTGACTAAGACAAAGCATGCTTTAGCCCTTCTGTTCTTTCA
Organism: Mastomys natalensis; assembly: GCA_021653895.1. NCBI lineage: Eukaryota > Metazoa > Chordata > Mammalia > Rodentia > Muridae > Mastomys > Mastomys natalensis. The sequence continues at coordinate 528,586 of JAJTUV010001158.1, read as the reverse complement.
TTAATTTTAAAATTGAGAATTTCACTCCTCCCCCCCGCCAACACATATGGCATGGAACCTGGATTTAAATAATCTATGCCCCCGTTTTTGTCCTTGCAATATCTTTTCTATTCCTTCTCCCACATTTCGCTCTCATTATGACAAGCTGCCTATTCTTTTCCTTTTTGCAAACCCATTGATTCCTCTGTATACTCTGTAATGTGGAGGAATATAGGTACATCTATTAGAACCTGGATTGCCTTTCACAAGCTAAGTCCAAGAATAAAACCTACTTTATCCTAAATATCCAAAATTTGCAGCTAATGTGGGACTAAGGTGTTTAAGCTGCGACCTTTTTTGGTTGGCCTTGCACATATGTCATACTGATGTTTTCTCAAGAACATTAATATAAGACTTGATATTTTGACTGTGTTAGAGGAGAATGTAGGGAATAGACTTAATGTTACAAGACACAAAAGGATGTTCTGAACATTATTCTTGATAGTATAGGCATTGAACTGATCATGGGGTTCCCAATGGTGGAGTTAGAGAGAAGACTGAAGGAGCTGAAAGGGTTTGCAGACCAATGGGGAGAGCAAAATACCAACCAATCAGAGCTCCCAGAGTCTAAACCACCAGCCTGGGAGCATATAGGGAGGGACCCATAGCTCCAGCTGTATATGTAGGGGAGGATGGCCTTGTAAGCCAAAGGTAAGAGAGGAAGTCCTTGGTCCTGTGAAGGCTGGGCACTCAGTGTGGGGGAATTTGTGGGCAGGGAGGTGGGAGTGTGTGGCTGGTAGAGGCACAACATCATCAAAGCAGGAGGAGGGGGGATGGGATAGGGGTTTTCTGGGTAAGGAGGAAATGGGAAAAGGGCATAATATCTGAAATGTAAATAAAATATCCAATAAAAACATTAATTTCAAAAAAAGAACAAAAGACCAACAATTCCCAAAAAAGTGACCTCATTATAATAAAAATTTATTATAAAGTAACAGATACTGTTATTCATGTAAAAGAAATTTACACAATAAGAAAAACTTACCTTCAGTACATAAAAATATTAAGATTATATTAAAATTACATCATTTTGTACATTTCCTTTGCTCCTTCCAACAACTAATGTGTATCAATGATTGCTCGAATTCAAATTTATGGCCTCTTTTACTTTAATTGATGTTACACTATGTGTTTGTAGTGTGTGTGTTTATTTGAGTATGCATGTGTATACTTATCCACATTCATTTTACATGATGTTGGGTTTCATGTATTCTATTTTGTTTCAATGTGTCAGGCCTTTGACCATGTTCTACGCTTGAAGTCTCTCCCTTTAGACCTGCTCCTGCTCCTTCCTCTCTTCTCCTCATTTCCCTCAGCTTTCATTTAATTATTCATATATTCATAACATGGTTTTATACATCTATAACTAATTCTATTCTAAAATATTAAAATAATAATTTTGCACAAATATATGGGACATATAATGGTAATATTATCATGGGTAGTAATAAAATCAGAGTGACAAGCATTTCCAACTCAAAAATAGTTGTAAATATCAATAACTTAGTGCTATTTCTCAACATTTGAATGTATCAATTATTTAATTTTTTCTTCCTTATGTCATGATTCACTAAACAACTGTGTTCCTACTATCCAATTTTCCATTGATGACTATAGCAGATAGTTCTCCTTCAAGGTGACATGTTAGTATGTTTTATACACACTTAGAAATATAAAATACTGTGTCTAACTGTGTGAAGAAGAACAAGTGGATATACAATTTCTAGCTTGACATAAGAAGGGACTAGAAGAATAATACTTGCACATATGTCATACATTTTTCTCAAGAACATTATATAAGACTTGATATTTTGACTGTGTTAGAGGAGAATGTAGGGATAGATGACAAGACAAAGTGTTCTGACATATACTTATATTAAATAATATTGTTTATACTTAATAAAGATTACTTTATATTAAAAGCAACATACCTCTTTGGAGTATGTCTTTTACAAAAAATATAGCATAACCTCTGATTTTATGGAATTTTATAGTTTCATTCATGGTTTACATTTAGCATCAAACAAATTTCTTGTGAACCAACAATATTTTCATAGGATAATGATAAATTACTTAATGATTAATACCTGATTGTCATTAAATAATTTCTTTTGATTTTTTATTGCTTCATACATAAAATCATGTTAATGAAAATATAAATGATACTTAGGGATAGAAGTCAGGCTCAGACAGTACATTGTTTTGTTAAGAAACCTAGGGGATCAATATCTGTTCATATTCTTACACTAAGTACAGAATAGCCTATATGTAGTTGAAGGTTTTAGACATAAATTTATAAAGATATTTATTATTTGAAGTATTAAAATATCATAAATTGATAACTTGACATATATAAAAATAAAACATTTTGCAGATATTTTAAGATCCAAACTCCAACTAAAGACTTGACAATAAATGTAAGTTTTCCTGAATATTTTCTGAATAAATAAACGGTATGGTTTTCTTAATATACTAGATTAAGTGATGCCAAACAGAAAACCAAATGGTAAAATTCTATTATTTTGTTTTACTTATTATTATTATTTAATCTTTTTTTACAGTCCAGTTGTTATCCCCCTCTGGTCTGCCCTCAGATGTCCCTCATTCCATTCCTTCTCCCGCACCCCCACCCCACCAGACATCACCACTTACTAGGCCTCAAGTCTCTAGAGGGTTAGGAGCAATGGTTAGGTGCATCTTCTCTCACTGAGGCCAGACCAGGAAGAATTATTTAAGGAAAACAAAATGGATGTTTTCTTTTTTTTCTTTTCTTTTTTTTTTATTGGAAATTTTATTTACATTTCAGATGTTCTCCCCTTACCCCATTTCCCCCCCTCCCTCCCAGGAACTCCCTATCCCATCCCCCCTCCTCTTGCTTCTATGGGGGTATTCCCCCCACCTACACCACCCACCCACACCTCACCTCCCCACCCTCGAACTCCTCCCCCCCACGACGTCCAGCCTTCATGGGAGCAAGCATCTCTTCTCCCACCTATAACACCCTTGCATATATAGCTGGAGCCATGGGTCCCTCCCTAAGCGCTCCCAGGCTTTTGGTTTAGACCCTGGGGGCTCTGGTTGGTTGGTGTTGTTGTTCTCCTCATGGGGTCCCAAATCCTTTCAACTCCTTTAGTCTTCACTCAAACTCCTCTATTGGGAATCCCATGATCTGTATCTCATAACAAGTTGATTCTTCCCAGTATGGTCAGGTGGTTGTGTGTGCTTCTTTATTTTATTTTATTTTATTTTATTTTATTTTATTTTATTTTTTATTTTATTATTTTATTTTATGGAATTAGATTAAATGGCATACTCTATATTGTAGCCCTGGCTTAGCCTTGTATCCTCATTGTTGGTTATCTATTTGTAAAAATAGGGTTCTTTGCTTCCTCTAATTGTATATTAAAAATATCAGGCTGTACTTGCAAGTAGGAATTAAAATATAAGTCTACAGGGATGCAAAGAACATTGCTGAATTCAGACTCCGTGACTCCTTAATGTATGATAATGAACGTTTTAACAGCTTTTCTTTGTCTGTATGCTTGTTTGCCACAATGGAAAAATATGCTCCATTTAATCAATAACTTTTAACAATTACTTCATTTTGAAGCAAATATACATCAAAAATCATTTTTAATTTTTAAGTACTTAGCATAAGTCGTGATTATAAACATATTTTAATAATATATGAATAAAAACATTTTATTTAAGCCAATTACAATTATATGTTTACAATTAAACCAATTAATAAAACAGTGAGATAATCATGAAAGTAGTATTGTAAACCAAATTTAAAAAAAAAAATTCCACTACCTATATGAATTTTTTTAATTAGAAAAAGAAAGTAAATTGTTGTAGTGTTATTGGTCTTTTACTCTGTGAATTTAACCTAGTTTACCATTGCAAAAATGATCTTAGAACTTCTAGTAGCTGTGCATATGGTATTAGGATTCCACTGCATTGTAGCTAACAAGTGCAATTGCTAACAGAGACTGACAAGAGACAATATAAAATAATCATCACTTCCTGTAAGGTACAATCTAGGTAGACTCTGACGAAATGATTCAACTGGAAAAGGAAGTTATTCACTTCTAGGAGACCAACCTTTATCACTCAGCACCCCAATCCTATGGCTGAGATCTAGGCTGTAAGTAAAGCTCTGAGAAATAACTTGCTCCTCTGGCTTCCTCAAGCACTGCACATGGTATGATTCCAATCTCCCTCTCCCTCCCCTTTTCCTCTCCCTCTTCCTGTCCCTGTCCTTCTCTCTCTCCCTGTCCCCCCTCTCCCTGTGCCTCTCTCTCCTCCCCTCCCCCCTACTCCCCCTTCCTCTCTCTGTTTCTCTCTCTCTCTCATACACACACACACACACACACACACACACACACACACACACACCAATAAAGTTTTATCTGTAAAAAGGAAGGAAACTGGGTGATATTTTAATATAGTGATGAACCTGAGCTCTTGTCAGATTTTATCCCCTGCTTTGTGAATATTGACTATCACTACATAACAATGAGCAGCTGGATGTAAGCCAAGCATTGCAATCAGAGTAACCTCAGAACAATTCATAATATATTCTATGTTTTTCAGTTTTGTAATCACATATTACCAAAACTGCATTATTTCTTTATTCATTTGTCCCATGATTAAATCTATAAAACTTCCAGTTAGATTTTTTTTTATAATTATATATATATACACTTGTTTCTTTGTGTTATACATGTTATTTTATTTTTTGTTTGAGAATTTCAAGTATATATTCAATGTGTTTTCATCAAGACAATTATGATGGGACTGGCAGGCTGAATTTATCATATAGGTAAAATAAACTCTATTGTAATGAATATAGATAAAATTAAGCAAATTCCATGTTTCATGAATCTTTTACTGATACTCAGCTTACTTGGTTGTTATGAGGCATAGGATCCACTGACTATGAAAGCATCTAGATAATTTGACACCTTAGACCAAGTGATCCTTTTATTTTCCAAGACAAATTTGAACTGTTGAACTCTGGGTGATAGATACGAGCTGTTTCCCCTATACAAGACTTTCCTTAGGAGAAAATTGTAGTATGATGAAGAACCATTTATTTCAGTGCAACTACCTAATTTATGAGGAATGCAGTTCTCACTTTTGCTACATTGCAAGATTGTTTTGTCTGTTTGCTTATTCCTGACTCTGATTCACTCAGCAGATCTTGACAGTGCAGGAAAGGAGTTTTATTAAGGGCCTGGGCAATAAAGATTCAATAGAACTCTTGAGACATAATGATGTTTTTCCTGTACGGGAGGATGTCTTCTTTCCGAGAGATCATGACCAGCTGGGAGGATGCTATTTGCAGCCTTTGCATTTCCTCCAAGGAAAGCATAAAGTACTGTGAAAGGCTGGTCAGTAAAGCTTTATTTCATCCAGAATAAGCCTCTTACATTACTACAGTTTATTTCTTATCATGTCCCCTTTTAGACATACTTATAAATCCTATTGAATTTAAATAGACTTCCATAATATGTCAACATTCTGTGCACACAGTCCAGAATAAAATATGTCTTTACATTAAAACACCAGTCTAAACTATGCGGCAATAACAAGAATATAGGAAAGAGCTCTTTGTTGAGATCCAGTGGTTTGAAAAGTGATTCTGGAACATAAGCATTCAGTCAGTGCAAATAAAGTCAAAGACTCAATAGTGCCCCCTTTATTTGTGTTAAATTAAAGATAAACAGAGAACCAGAGAGTAAGGAGCCTTCTGTTGGAAGAAGGAATCCACTATACTAAAGGATATTGTTGCTGTCTCTGTATTGTTTATATAGCTATGTTTATTTTTTCAATCAGAGGTTTTAGTTTCCTTATATAAAGAAGGTCAAGTAAAGTAAGTTGAATAATTGGAATTCTACATTCAGTGTAAGACAAGCACTATGCATAATTTGGGTTTTATATGAAGGGAACAAAAAAAGATGACATGGGTCAAGATGGCTAAGTCTGGATTAGGGAAAGGACTATACCTATGTATAAAATTGACAGACACCTGATATATATGATATACTTAATCTGTTATATAAATATTTCTTGTAGAATGCCAGTTATTTTGTAAGTCTATATAAGAATCTGCCTTGAGATCTGAGGATAGTGTCTTCGCTTTCTTTTTGCAGCTCTGTGTATCTATCTGTCATGGTATATGTTTATATCTGTGCGGCCTATATTGCCATTGGTGACTGTGCCTATTACTGTCCTTGTGTACATAGGTATCGGCCAAGTCTGTGTGGCCCCTCTTCCTGGAAGGATTCAGTCATGTCTTATCTGTCTTTGGATCTTCTCAATACCGTCTGCATCCTTACTGGTTTCTTGTAACCCTCTTCTTTTCCTAGTTGGGAGATTGAGTGAAACCAAAGAGTGACAGCTAGCTTTAGAAGCTGAATATGAATTGTCTCCTCAAATATTCTAGACAGAAGAGCTGTTTCTTAACATCCTACTGTGCTATGTGTGATAGGGGACAACTGTGGTACTGTGTCCTCCATTTCCTCCCTGGGGGGTGGGGGGTGGGAGGGGTGTCTAGGTCCCTGCTGCATACCAAACTGGAAGGATGAACCAGAGTCTGGAAATGGATGGGGGCTGCAAGATTTTGATCCAACTGGGAGTGACTATGGAGAAGGTGGGGGTGGGGCGTTTGCTCTCTAGAGGAGCAAACAAACACGGTATTTGGGATTAACAGAGGCTATAAATGAGCCTTGGGGAGTGGGAAGGCATTTTCATGGTGTATGTAAATCATTGGCTGGTGTTTAAAATACTGGAAATGACTCATTTGCATGCAGTCATTCCAGGATTCCCAAATACTTGCAAGGTGGGTTCTTATCTTGAAAGAGGAAGGTGGACGGTGGTTGGTGGCCAGCCTTTAATCCCAGCTACTTGGAGGCAGAGGGTGGATTTCTGAGTTCCAGCCAGCTGGTCTACAGAGTGATTCCAGGACAGCGGGCTACAAGAGAAACCCTGTTCTCGAAACCAAAAAAAAAGAAAAAAAAAAAAAGAGGAAGGTAACTAGTAGGTTTGCCAAAGTCTATGTGACCTTACCCTTCTGGTAGAGGTGAGGGGTCAGGCTCCCCAGATAAGGTCAGAGAGGGAATCCCTGCTGGGAAAAGGGAGTCCTCCATTTTGTGCTAAGCTTAGAGGAGCAGTTTGGACATAATAGACTGCTTATGTAGTAGGTTTTAGTCTCATGTAATCGACACTTGTATTCTCCTCTTCAGAGCATCAAGAGAGTAAATTTTGATAGTTTACTCAATGGGATTTGTTTCTTTTATATAGGTTTAGAAAATTAGTATAATGCAAAACAGTAAAGATTGCCCACAAATTTCAGGTTAATTTAAGAGCAAATCAAATGAAACGCATATTTAAAAAAATCTGTCAATATTCTCAAATAGGAATTTTGCTGTCATTGTTTTTAGATATTTGAATTTAGTTAAAGAGGCTCATTATGATTTTAAATACTGAACCATACAATATCATCTTTTACAGTTGATGTTTTTGGTAAGCAAAAGAATCTTATTATTTAAGTTAGTATATGTTCTTGTTTTCATTATTAATATAAAAGTCAATGGTTGATAAAATGTTAGAACATAAGGTTCTTATCTTTTGCCATTTATTATTCCTCTCCATGCCCTTATAATTCTTTTCTTTCTTCCTCATTTTGAATGAATGTGAGTTTATGCATTGTGAAGGTCTGATTAAACACATTAGAAATAAATTTAGAATTATAATTCATTTGTTGGTTATAAATGTCACCATAAAAATATTTCCCTATCAAATTAGTTTAAAAATGTGGACTAGCTAAATCATAATACTGTGAATAATGGAGCAATAAAAATTCATGTACCTGAGGTAATTAGCTGGAAGACACAGAAAGCTTCAGTAGAAATTGAAAATTGCTATGTTACAAGAAGAACCAATGATTTCTGTGCTACAATGGAGCTCTGATTATTATTATATTTTTTTTTTTTGCAAATAATACTTTTGAGGTTTCACTGATATGTGATAAATGATAAAATAATAAGTCCTAAGTGAAACCTAGATACTTAATATCTGTTTAGAAACTGAAACACTCAGCCCCAAGATGCCTTCCCTTTTCTTAGGTATTTTCCCAGATATTGTATGGCTTAAAGTACATAAATCCTCAGAGAAACCAAGATGCTTGACACAAGTGTAAATGCTCACACACTTTGCCCACAGGTGCATTAACTTCTTATAGATGTACCCCAGATGTTATATTGCTATGTTCACAATATTGACAGATGCTTGGCTTTGGGAGATATTGCTGCACACTTACAGAATGCACTTTTGCCAATTTATAAGAGTTGTGTTATCAGTTTGTTCAGATATTTTCTAATGTTTGATTTTTTTGTTATTTATAAGACCTTTATAGCCCTATACTTAGTCACTAAGTTTTTATTGTTAAATGAATTCATGGTGAGCACTCATATATTCAAATGCTTATTTGGATTTGGCAATTTTCTTTTGTAAAATTCTCTATTTGTGTCCTGTTATACACATTTTAAGTGTATTGCCTATCTTTTGTACTATTTTTCATGATATCCATGTTAAAATCTCTTCTATTCCCTCCAAAGATCAAAAAGGCAGATCTGCTGGCTAGGAGCTTATTTTCTTTACCTGAATGGAAATCATGAGTAGCCCGAAGTCTCTTTTAATCTTCCACTTCTGCCTCCTTCTCACCTTTCAGAGTTTTCCAAATCTAATGACTCTCAGCAGGGAGCAGATCCAGCAGAACCTGACACACTGTCTACTCTTAGAGTCCTTGTGGACAACTCTTTGGCACTGAGATCAGCCAGTGGTTCAGCTCTCAACCTAGGATATAAAACAACTAGGCCTAACAACTTGGTGGTTCTTGGGAGAGTCTCTGATGACAAGAGCCTACAGGTTCTCTTCTTTGTCAAGTGCCTCAACAATCAGAGAGATGAACTCTTCCATAATTAGTGATCATGGTCAGGGCAACTCAGTAGCTTTTCATGTTCCTGGAGTCAGAAGCGAGGCACCACACCACCCCTTTTCTGGAATTGAGCCTGCGGACAGCCAAAGACCACTCACTTATTATCCGAAGGCTTCTGGGTAGTAGAAAGGTTCCTCACTTGGTGAATGGTCCATCTCCTGATCTTGAACTGTCAAGCGGGAACTTTTTATACTCAGTAGTCTGTTTTATACTCAGAAAAGAAATCTCGGTCCTAAAGCAGAAGGCTAAGGAGGAAGTCCCCATATTTCTGAGCTCAGTCCTCCGAGGTTAGAGATTGGGAGGTATGGGTTTCTGTAGATCAAGTGGTATTAAGTTTGCTGTGAACAGGATATTGTGTTTCTGTATTTGGTTAGCTGCTGAGTTTGTCTTTAGTTGTAGACAACCAGGACCACTACTGTTCTTTGCAGCTGCATTTTCATATCCATCTCTTTCCTCCTATCTGCCATCCACATTATAATAAATAGGTGAGAAAAAATCCTTCCAGAGGAGAAATTACAAAGTCTAATGTTAGAACACTGGATTAGGAGTAGGTCAAATAAGCGCTTCCCAAACAATTCACAGAACTCATCTGATCAACCTGTTCACACACCAAATAAGCTCTATTTCGACCAATCACAGCTATTTTGTTTGTATCAATCATAGCCTTACCAATTAGCACCCTATTACAGAAGTTTAATTACCAGTGAAAAATGCTGTTTTCTGGCCAAGATATTAATGATTCATCCGCATTTATGGCTGAAAAATCTGGTACAAGCTGTTTTGAAAAGTCCAGATTGAGGCTTTTTTTAGGATCCAAGATAGTGGACAACAGTGTTGGAAGACTATGTTAAGTCTTCAACTAATGTATAGGATGTCTGTTCCTAGCTTAATGGTGGTTTCATTGCCAATTAAACTCACAGTCTCATTGTTAAAAAGAAACCTGGATGCTTGCAATACTAGATTCAATAATTGAATATTAGGGATGAGAATTGCCATGACGTTGTTTTTTATTTACAGAAAAAGTAATAAAAGGACCATAAAAATACAGACTTCAAGAGCTTATCATTGTCACCAACACCAATTTAGATATGTTATTTTTGTACTTTTTAAGCAATGTTTTATTTTTCTGCCCAGTGTTCAGGCAAAAGTAGGTTTCATTCTGTTACAGAAAGCTCAAATATTGTATTTCAAAGTATTTCAGAACACACTTACAAGAATTTACAGTTTAAAGTATTTAAATGGTAAGAAAACACTTGAAATATCACTACTTCAATAAAACATTCATAAGTATAGAAGATCAAGTTATTTACAGTGAATACATGACATATGTACATAATTATAGCAGCAAAATGTATCATTATTTCTTTAATGACAGAAATAAACACGACTTTTTCTTTGGTTAATTTTGAGTAGGGTTCCCACAAATCATGCTTGATTGATAGGTTTTTCATCTCAAGACAGGCCCTCTATTGCTGTCATTGCCTGGTATTCTCCACACCAAGTTAAAGTTCTGTTTCTCATACGTGCAAGGCTATTTTCAAGTATCTTAGTTGTCTAGGTAGAAAGAAAAAAAATGGTCAGAAGAAAGACTGGACATAAATGAAGGAACGGGAGTGGTGCTGGGAGTCTCTTATCCTTGGTGCTGTCACTCGAGGCTCAGTGCAGAATGCAGGTAGCATGTTAGCAGCATCAGCAGAGGCACCTCGGTGGGCGGTCACAGCCCCTGTGCTGGTGCAGTCACGTCACTTGCTCTGGTCTTCCTTCCTTTGCTTGCACCATGGCTGATCAGCTGGCTAAAGAACAGACTGCTGAATTCAAGAAAGCTTTCTCCCTATTCGATAAAGATGGTGATGGTACCATCACAACAAAGGAACTGGGGACCGTCATGCGGTCACTGGGTCATAACCCAGCAGAAGCTGAACTGCAGGATATGATTAATGAAGTGGATGCCGATGGGAATGGCACCATTGACTTTCCAGAGTTCTTGACTATGGCTAGAAAAATGAAAGACAGAGATAGCAAGAAGAAATCTGTGAGGCATTCCGAGTCTTTGACAAGGATGGAAATGGTTACATCGGTGCAGCAGAACTGTGCCACGTCATAAGAAACTTAGGAGAGAAGCTAACAGATGAAGAAGCAGATGAAATGATCAGAGAAGCAGATATTGGTGGGGACAGAGAAGTCAACTATAAAGAGTTCGTACAGACGATGACTGCAAAATGAAGACCTCCTTTCAACTACTTTCCCCCCTTTTGGAGAATCAAATTGAAATCTTCTACTTATCTCTTACAAAAAAGAAGAAGAAGAAGAAGAAGAAGAAGAAGAAGAAGAAGAAGAAGAAGAAGAAGAAGAAGAAGAAGAAAGTTCATTTCTTCGTTCTGTTTGTATCTAGCAAAACGGAATATCCAAAGTACTTTTTGTCCACACAAAAAACCCCTGCATGTATTGGTTGGTGGTCCTGCTGCCTAAAGATCTAGCCCCCTACATCAGTTTTACAGTATAAATACTCGTACTACCTTTATAAGGAAGCACTTAGTGGCCTCCTTAAAGTTCCATTTGCTAATTATTAATACAATGCTTGAGCTGGCCAGTTTCTCATGCACGCAGCTTGATGATTGAGCACAGTCAGACCTTTGTATTAAAACCTAAAAAAAAAAAAAAAAAATTTAAAATCTCAGATGGCTTCTAGTTCAATCTGTTGAGATAAACAGTCAGCAGCCAGTTTACTGCAAGCAAACATTTAAAATTGGTTTACCTCAGGATGATGTGCAGAAAATGGGTGAAGGTTAAATTCTGAGACATAGTCCTGGAATTAAGACAGTCCTTTCAAGTGCCTTAATATCATGGTGACAGTGACACCCTGGTTGCTAGTCCGAGTATGATGGTTCACTGTTGTGTGCACAAGTTGGAGTGATGTGAACAGCAAGGCTGTCAGCAAATCACACACATTCTTTTAAGAAACGTTTACCAAGGCTAGGCTGTGTCTGTGGACTTGAGCACACCATCAACGTTGCTGTTTGGGAAATTATAATTTACATCCATTCTAAGTTGTAAATGTTAGTCTTTTACTTTTTTCCAATAAAAAGTTCATTGACAAAAGAAAGAAAGAAAGAGAGAGAGAGAGAGAAGAGAGAGAGAGAGAGAGAGAGAGAAAGAAAGAAGAAGAAAGAAAGAAAGAAAGAAAAAAAGAAAGAAAGAAAGAAAGAAAGAAAAAGAAAGAAAGAAAGGGATAGATCTATGCTACAAATCTTCAAATTGTTTATAAAAGAAAAATTCTAGGACAGTGTACTTCTTGAAAGATGAAACAAGTTACAGAGGTAAAACAGATCTATTTGGTTAGAGAAACTTGGGTAGTTTATTGCGTCAGGGTGTCAGTGGTATGCAATGAAGAAAATATAAAGGAAATAGCTATGGTAAACATGTAATCCTGTACCATGCTATATACATCTTAGTATTTTGAGAGGATGTGTCAGTCAATACATTGGATCATAGAATGCTATTAATGTAGTAGTTCAGATTATACACTATCTCAAGGTGAGGAGAAAGTTGCTCTTCTCTAGGAATCAGCTTTGGGCATCGTCAGTCAAAGCATGAAGACTGAACATGCATTTCTATGTTAAAATTCACAAATTGTAAGGAGTGGTTATTGAGATAAAGACAAGGGGCAGAATTAGTTCAATTAAAGGTATCTTAGTAAAAAAAAAAAAAAAAGAAAAAGAAAATTTGGAAAATTATGGGAAGGTGAGTCAAAATATAACATTTAAAAAGAGCTTCCCACTAGAAAATTAAATTTAATTTCCTTTAATTGTAAAATTGTAATTAAGAGATTGAAAGGTATCTGAGAAAAATAACTGTTTAGAGACATGTCAGAATGATGATCATTCAAGACATGAGGATAAATAATGATGTTCAGGAAGGACTTATGCTTTTCTGTACATGTTTAATACATAATAATAGTACCATATGTGGAAAAAGGATATTGAAGGAAAAACAAGAGCTGAATGATGTACCAAACAAACCAAGACAAATGCTTTACTAGACTGGATCTCTCTATATCATAAAGCTACACACTAACTATGACAGAGACCTTGTTTTAATAAAAGGTCCTGCAGGAATCTAAACAAAAGACATGAGGTAGAAGACTTCAGTTATGATCTAATTTGCATTTTAAATCATTACTCTGGCTCAGGTGGCATGGCAAAACTTGAGAGTAATCAGTTGTCCTACAGGTGAGCAACTATATAAAGATAGTATTGCTTTATCTCAGATAAAGGATGGCAGTGGATGCAAAGGGCTTCGTGTTATGTATGATGTGAATTTCAAAGTAAATTAGAAGAGAGCTAACTGGGCTTGCTGAGAGAAATGTTGTAGCACCTGTGGGGGGGAAAAACATAAATCAACACTGAATTCTAAGCTTTGATCTTCTTTGATCTGAGCTCCTACATAACTGACAGTTGAACTGTGAGCCTTCAGAGAAGCAAAGATGTTTAGAAGGGGATAAAGACGTTAAATTTGAAATTCCTGTTTTTCATCTAAGTGATATTTTGAAAGGAGAGTTGACAAAATAATGAAAAGCTCAAGGCTGAAGATACTAATTAAGACCTAAATTCAGGGTTACTTCAAACCATAGGTTTGGTCAAGGTGACCCAGAATACTTGTTTGTAGAGTGAGAGTAGCCATGCAGGACTCTGATGAAAGAATGATGATTTTTATGACAAAGTGAAAATATGTGGAAGACATTGCAGACACACTTTTCTTATGAGCACTTGTAAACAGAACACCAATAGTCTTCTGCCAATATGACCACCTGCGGTTGTGTTTGATGAAAGCCTATTTGCTGAATGTCTGCATGTACATAGGAAGCAACAATGTTATAATGTTTACCATTTCTTTATAAAACCTTTTAGATTTGTTTCTTCCCCTGTTTGCAGTGCATACTCTCTTAGATCCTCCTCATTGTCTGTTCAATATGATTGAAATTTATTTTCAGCGTTTCTACAGCCAGATGATTGTACGTGATTTCCTGGTGGTTGAGGTTTATTTCAGATTAATTTGTGATCTGACTCCTCTGGAATAGTTTTTCTTACTTCACAACAGCTCATTTACTTATTCCATATAAACATAAATGGTTGAAAAATGCTTGCACATTATAAGCAATTGTTCTGATTAAATATAAATAAATTTTCCTCATTTGTATTTGGGAAATTCTGTGATTATATATCATCTGAACCATAAAAAATACAGTATATAATGTAAAAATTAAATCTAATTAAGGATAACTTTAATTGTACAACTTAATTCATTTAAGTGCTAAGATTAAAATGACTATAAGGATCATTTTTCAACAATAATTTTCAGTGAGCCTCGAGACATATTTTCAGATATATTATCTATTCTCAGTGGTCATGTCTAAACACAGGGACATGCAATCAATATTAAATAGACTCAATAAGTAGTAAGGGCATGCTTATATATATGTACATTTATATTATATACATATATATAGTAAATATGTATAAATATGTATAATACATGTATAAATATGTACAATGTACACACATATACAAATGTAATAATGATAATTATTAAAGAGACCATAAATTTAAGTGGGTACATGGGAAGATTTATAAGAAGGAAAAGGATAAATGAAAATAATATAAACACATCATATATGTGTGTATATATATATATATAAAATACAGATATAAAAGTAAATAGAAAGGAATGAACTAAAAGAGAAAGGTTAAAATGCTAATCTGAAATACAGCTGCTCAAAATACTGTTCAAACAAGTCAACAGTTAGTGCCTTCAACTAAAAAGCAGTTTGGTAGACCATTTTCAAATGTATTTCACTGATAAATATAGATTATGAAGAAGTCCAGAAGGACACTCTCCTCTCGAAATATCACATACATTTATCTTCATAAACCCCTGATGTGGATGAGTCTAGTACATGATATTGTGTATTAATCATATGATATGGTGATTACCTCACAGGCACAGTAAAGATTATTTGCATAATGAACTAATATCTTGACTTAGTCTTTCTTTATTCCTATTGTGACATCATTACCATCTTGAGTCTGAAATTCTGCCGTACTCATTCATTATTTTGCTACTATTTCACATAAATATTTTTTTCTCCCTTGCATACTCCCTAAGCATATTAATTCTATTCATTTCACCCCATACCAATTCTTAGGCAAGGTCTTAAAAATGTACTCTGAATTTAGACTGTACCTAGTTTCACTGTTGTCTCTGTATGTGGTCTTATTTGTAGAATTCTAACTCTTCAGTGTTGATGGGGGAGTATTTAGGTGGTAGAAATCAGGATTAGAAATTGGTAAGACTTATTCCTCTATTGCCATTGCTTTGTACACTGATGTATTAAAACCAAAATATATACGATGTACAATGCACATATTTTATTTTGCATTATTCAGTAGATCTTAAACATTTACACTGTTGTTTATCTATCACTCTGTCTTATTTTTACAAACTTCCAAATGAACTCTGTATACTTTAAACACAGTACTTAAGTTTTGCTTCTTTAACACAGAATCTCATTTAGCACGTCCTGACCTTGAATTTCCCATACAGTGGAAAACAACTTTGAATCCCTGATTCTATAGCCTAGATTTCTCACATTGATAGAATACTATTATAACACACTTCACCGTCTGATATTTTAAATAGAATCAAATAAAACGTGATAGGACAGTGAGGAGAGAAGGAATTTTGCAATATTAGATATCACACTCAGGGATGGATGAGAAAAGAATATTTAACATATCAGCCCTCTTATGCCTCCAAGAAAAATAGTCGCATGAGGTATATTTCCATTCCTTCAGTCTAATAACCCTATGCTAGTTCTGCCTGTAAATTTCCATGCACTGTTGGGTAAGTATCTGCCATGTCCTTTCTTAGTAACTTCTGACGTTGTTGTACATGTGTCTCTGTGATGAGTAGCATACAGAGTAATGCCTCATTACCACAGATCCTCCTGTGGATAGGACTTACAAGATGAAAGAGTTTAACAGGCTGTAATTCCCCTGATAAGAGAGCACAGTGCATACTGAGTTGTATATCGCTTCTTCCAACTTGTAAATGCCTGCAGCAATTAGAATCTCTTTCTAATTATTTCCCTAGAAATGTATTTATGTGAAGAAAGTGACCATGGGAATAAAGAATTTGTAAGCTGTCAGGAGCCATCTAGTAAAGGCTAAGTCAAGCAGGTGGCCTTCCTGGATGTAGCCCACTGTCTTTGCATGGCTTATGATGGGTGAGCTCTGAGTGGCAAGGTTCCAAGAGACTTCATCTCAGCAGTGCTTCTTGCAGCTGATTTGCCTATTCCTATCACTGTTTCAGAGTCTAATGAATCCTGGCATTAGTCTACCCTACTGGGCAGATTTTCTGAAGATCAACATAAAGATGAACTTTCACAAGTTAATGCTGTTTAAATGAATTAATGCTTTATAGAATTCTTGATTTGATTCATATAATTTTAGGAAGAAAGTTTTACAAGATAGTTTCAGCTGTTTTTCCAAAAAGATATAACAAAGTTAGAATCAAGAATTGAATATGCCCACTCCTCAGAGAATAGTTGATTAAGGCTGCATAATAAGAAACACAATAAGCTTAGGACAAATGTGATCAGGAAAAAGCATTCCTTCTAGGTCATAGCCAAGGATGAAGCCACAGGTGTGGACTATGGTAAGTAAGGCAAGGCCATGTGAAATTGTTACACTGAATGTATAATGAGCACATAGAATGAAACTTAATATCAACATCCTTCTGTAGTTCCTATTTTATGTAAACGTTTATCTATGAGGTCATTTTAAAGAGCTTTTGTCTAAGAAAGTATAAAAATGCCAGAGAAAAGAAATAAAGCAATTGGCCTGGGGATGGGGCTCTTCCCCATCCGTCCATCCTTCCAAATATATATGTATATGAGTCTATGTATCTGTTTATCTTTATATAGGTGTCTAAGTATAAGTGTAAATATGCATGAATATTTGTGGAGTAGATAAGACAGGTGGTCATGGCAACCAGAATGTGTGTGTGTATGTGTGTGTGTGTGTGAGCTTAATTAAGGCTGTTCATATTGCCTGTGTAAAAAGATTTAAATTTTTTCCTGTCTAGCTCAAAAAGTGGTAATCTGTCCATGCCTTTGACCTGGCCAGGGATAATTTCCTTGACAAGAGAGACAGGAACTCTAACAATTAATTCTTTACTTAATTCCTGCTGCTGGAAGCAGAAATTAATTACCCAGTATATATTTGTCTGTCTATCTATACATATGTACACTTAAGAGTCAACAGAGCTCAGAGTTTATTGCTGGGCATTCTTGCCAGCCTCAGACAATTAAGTTTTGTTCCACCTGTAGTTTTGACCCGGTATACCTCCTGGCACTAAGCCCCACCTGACATCAGCATGACCCCAGTGACCACTGCTGTTCCCCTATTCCTTACCTTCCCTGGGAAACACTCTGATTTCCAGAAGGTCACTGGCAGTAAGCAATTGGTCCTGGTGATACTCTGTAATTGTGGTGAATCATAGCACATCTAATATTTCCAAATAGTGCTTTGTTATTTGATTTTATGATAACATGAACTATGCCTTCAAACAATAAGCACATCTATGGAGATGGTTTAAGAGAACAGATTTACTTCTCTAAGCTTGAAAGATGAAACAAACTGGGGACACAAACTCCACCTTGGAAATTACCTGTATGTATTCTCATAAAGATTTTTTAATCTCATTCTTTTGTTATAACCATCAACAATCCTGATTGTTAGATTAATTACTTTCTGTCATCTGTGTATAATATTCAAATAGGCACATCATCAATGTATTTTTAATTTAAATTTTTCATTCATATAGTTAGTCCAATTTCACATATATTTTATGATTTATGTATATATACACCAAACTTTACATATGTCTGTTAAATAAATTTTTGAATATTTACCATATGTGTGTGTATATATAGTTGTATATATTACACCATATATTATAAATATATCTATGAGTTTATATATTAAAACACTGCTACCATATTGTCTTAGACCTATACCTGCTGAATAATTCAAATTATGTAAGGGAGGATAACTGAATATTCTTCTATGGATTTACTAGATCATTGTAAAACAGCGTTTTAGAAAACAAATGTATCAATATGTACCCTAAGTATTGCATTAGAATTATGGCACTCTTTATAGGTTGGCAACATCATATTTTCAAATCACATGCCATTTCTTGTTTAAGAAAGCTTATCACATTATGCAGTGAGATGTCAACAGATGCTTTGTGGTGTATGATACCTTTGAAACTGTTAATTTGTATAATGGCAATCTGACACTTTGGAAACAAAACTTTCCAGCTATACAGTTCATATCATTGTTTTTCCAATCTTCATTTTTGTTCATCTTAAGCTATTTTGGAAAAAATCTATGAATTATTTTAGCTCTCCCAGTCTCACAAGTGTGCTAACATAGTGCATGAAAAGAAAATAGGCACTGGATACAGAAAATATGCATCTATATCAAAGATTTGACAGCCTTAGGCAAGTCACCCAATCTTTCATTAACTCAGCCAGGGTATGAGACGGAAAGAAAGGGAGAAGAACACCACCTATTAATAATAATGCCCAGAGTAAGTCTGAACAGTCACATGCTCAAGCATTGCAAACTGCCTCGTATATTTCAATAAGCCAGCATAGGTTATTTTTTAACTATTGGAACTTCATATATAAGACCTTATTCATTGTATTCATACATAGATAAAAGAATCACATATGAGCATATATAACAAGCGCATAGTTTCCATATATATTGATTTCTGAGGTAGATCATTTTTTACTCTGTAAAAAGAAATAGATTCATAACTGTGGCCCTCAAGACTTACACTGTTATATGCTAGGATCACATGGTGTGCTGTTATAAATGGCCTCATACAATTTTTGAAATCACATCTCTCCTTCTTCTTTATAAACATTGTTAATGATTTTTTGTTTAATTTTAAGAATTTCATAAATTAATTCACAATATTTTGATCTTATTCATCACTACTTCTTCATCTTCCACTCCTCCTCAAACAGTTCCTTAGTTTTATCATTTTCATTCTTTCAATTTGAAAAGAAATTTATTTAGTTCAATACATAAAGAAAACTCTATGTACAATGTATAGTTTTGACACACGTATATAGTGTGATATTTACATCAAGTTAAATGTATTTATATTCTAGCAAGTTAATTTTCCCCACAATATTTTTTATTATATTTGTATATATTTTATATGCTTGAATATATTTAGTTTGTGCTGCTCATATACTCATGGGTTTGGGACCATTCACTGGAGAATAATAGACCTACTAGAGTCTACATTCTTTAGGGAAATTGGTTCTCCCATCCTAGAAAATATAAATCATCAGTAGCTCCTCCTCATATAGGTGTGGGGCTCATTAACCCTTCTCTCTCCAAGATGGAGGCTTGATCTTATGCAGGCTTTATGTATGCTAGCCCACCTGCTGATAGTTTTTGAGTACAGAACTATTGTCATGGCCAGATGACACTGTGTTGCACCTATTATTGCCATCTGACTGTCGGTTTTCTAACTCTTTTTTCATAAATGATCCCTGAACCTTGTTTGATATTGCCTGTGCTATGAATGCTCCATTTGTGTGTGAACACTCTGCAGACCATTCTCTGCACGTTGATTAGTTGTGAGTTTCTGTGTTACCTAGGTTGGTTCATTCCACCAAGAAACTTCTCTGATGAAGTCTGAGAGAAGCACTGACCTATAATTATGGCGGTATGAAGTTAGAGAACAGCTTGATTCTAAGTCTATTTAGCAAAATACAAGTATAGATTTATCCCTGTGCTATATGAGCCCTAAACATAGGCTCTTTCCCAGACTTATGGCATGAAATATATATATCCTCCTGTGAAGCATACCCTAAATCTAATAAAAGGAAGGTGATTATCCTCCTAACTTCTAGCCTCTGTTGTTCTTAATATATCTCACCTTATTAATTCCTATTGTAGTTCACAGAGTACATAGCTACATAAAACCATTAATTAATTTTCTCCTCAGTATCCTGCATTAAAACTTTGGAACTCTGAAACCTAATCTGTAGAGAGGAAGCTTTCTGAATTATATCGACTTGATTTCTATAAGTACTGTCAAAAACCTCTGTTGTTCTGGAGAAATATTATTTTTAGAAAACTATTAATGACATTATAATGGTTCCTTTATTATTATATAAATAATGACCACATATTTAACATTATTCTGGTAAAATAGTAGATAAAATAATTATGTCAATAAATGACTCTTTAAGATGTAACTACATATGAATGCAATGAATATTTTATTTAGAACAAATTGCATATCTTTCCTTTTGTTTTTGTTGGAGAAACAAAAATCTTACTTTGAGATTTCTGTCAAATTTACCATACGTAAAACGCACAGGGAAGAGCTGGAAATGAATGTTGGTAAGTGACTTAGGCATCCCCATGGTTTATTTCAGTTCAACAGATAAACTCAAGAGAATTTAAATTCAGTTGTAGGCACTGGAATAGAGTGGACATTGCTGGAGTTGAGATTTCTGAATTTTTCCAGACCACTCATCTGCCAGCAAATGACTGACAAACAAACATGAGAAAAGTTATCACATTCTAATCTTTGGTGTGCCTTGTTTAGTGGTCTGTTGGATTATTTTCTCAAAGATCAGGAAAGGGAAAGCCCATAAATTTCAGTTTCAGTGATCCTGAATACTGACTGAGGAAATGTGACATTGACGCTGATATCATTTCTCAACTAACAGGAACATTGAACAAGTAAGTTCTTGGAGAAAATGAGAAAACATGTCAGCATGTCTCCAAGTTAATTCATTTTCTTACTAAAAGTATTGGGTAAAGTGAGAGAATCTTAAACAATCCCAAATCACAATATAGTAATCATAATTCCCAATCATATTACTAACAATTCATAAACAACAGAATATTCAAAACTGATAAAAGACTTTGAGAGATATCAAACAGTCAGATATCAAATTGTGATTAAACCACTACACAGTATTTAAAATATGAATCTACTTAAAGAAATACAAAATATTATATATGTACATATATATAATATGATTGCATTAAACAGATAATGTGTTATAATTAAACTAAAGTTTATTTAAATATAAACCAACTTAAATACATTTGACACAGCACTCAGGAGTCCTAGGCGGATGGCTTTCCGAGTTCGAGTCCAGCCTTTGCTGAAGCACAGTAAGTTAGTCTCACAGATCGGGGAAAAAAAAGAAAAAAAAAAAAAAAAAAAAAAAAAAGGTAGCTTTATTGCTGAGCAGTGGTGGCACACGCCTTTAATCCCAGCACTTGGGAGGCAGAGGCAGGCGGATTTCTGAGTTCAAGGCCAGTCTGGTCTACAGAGTGAGTATAGTCTACAGCCAGGACTACATAGAGAAACCCTGTCTTGAAACACCAAAAAAACAAACAAACAAACAAAAAAAAAAACGACAACAACAAAAAACATTTGACCATGATATGTATGTATGTATATATATATATATATATATATATATATATATATATATATATAAAAATCAGAAACAAAGCTACATATGTGTATTCATATATTACTCTATATATATATGATCATATTATAATATTATATGATTATAAATAAAGATATTTCATAGTGTATTTGATAGAATATTTTTCAGAGTTAAAAATAAGTTATCACTAGAATAGAAAATGATATACACAGTAGCACATATGGTGGTAGTATGGTTGCAACTATAAGTATTTTTTGATGGACCCTTTAAATGTAATTAAGGTCAAGTAATTTCTAATGAATGGATCTCTAATTCTAGAGAATTAATATCTTCATAAAATTGTAGGCAGTCTCTATCTTTTTCTGTTAGTTATCATTTGTAACACATACATGCATGCATTTATATATACATATATACATATACACATACACACACAAACACACACACACACACATCACAAACATATCAATAAAAATTGGAAAGGCAAATAAATGTGTTAGGAAGAAATCTCTGTCCAGAGCTAGACCATACTAACAACCTTAACATTAACCTTAGACATTCAGTTTTCAAAACCATGAATAACATATTTAGTTCAAGACCATGGGAAACAACTTTCTGTAGTTTAAGTAACCCAATGACATTGCCAACTATTCAGTACAGAGCCAACTTGCAATAGTAGAAAGTATTATAAACTTTAAACATGCATAACAAATAGTATTATTAAATTATGCCCACCTGAAATTGGCAAGAGATAAAACCATTTTTCTCCACATTTAGCTGCCAAGTAACCAAAAATGGAGTAAGATAAGTCACTTCCCTAAATTTACTGTCACATCAGTAATATGGGTGACACACAGTGTTAACGTCTAGTGTTTGGTTCAGAAATATACCTTCAGATGACCTTCCGTACTTACATAAATGAAATTTTAGAATTTTTCATGATATAAAGCTAATGTTCCTGAAATACTTTGTTTATTTAAAAACATTGAAGCTATCACTTAGTTTAATTAAAAGGAAAACATTCAGTGCATTTTATGGGCAATGTAAGTAAATAACTTTCATTACTTCTCATAGATGACCAACTATTTGAATTAGTAAGTGAAATGTGTGAATAGGTTTTAAAGTTCATTCTTTTGAAGATTAATATAAACTATAGTTAGCTGTGAATGTTTTAGTAATTGCCTGAGTATTCCTCTGAAAACAAATGAGAGTAAAATTCTGTTTCTTAATTTTATTGTCACATAAAGCCATCTAACTAGAATTTAAAACACTTGGAAAATCTTGCATTCTTCTCACTAATTTGTTTTGTGATCTGAGCCCCTTGTTGTATTTCATTGGTTTTGTTTCTTGTGTTTCTTTTTTCGATCTGTAATATATCATTTTATTCTTTCCAGTATGCTGTAAATTAAAGACTAGCACCTATACTGTATGTTTTAGTATTTTGTTACACACACTTACCTTTATATAACAAATAAAAAATTTTCTTTTTCCCCACATGAAACAAAGTAAGGCAGAAAGGAGTATTGGGCTCACTTACTTTCATGGGTGCTCATTTCTAACACATGATTATGGTTCTGAAATTTCCTCATTCTACACTTACCCAATTCATGTTCAAATGTTAATCTACCACTTATCTCTCACAGCCTAGGAAGTAATGTCAAGAATGATATAATTCAATTAGTTCTATTTCCAGGTAGTCTCTACTCTGCAAGAAGGAACAAAAACGTGTGTTTGCTAATTTAGTTCTCAGAAGTAAAGCTTTTGCTTTGTTAAAAAAAAATGGAGCTTGTGGTTGAAGGAAGAGGTTTGATTCTTTGATTGCTCAATTTTATTTTACAACCTGTGGATGCTCTTTAAAATCTTGAAATTTTTCATTTTTCAGTTTTAAATTCTTCTAGAAAGAACTTAGCCGTTACTCGTTTGTTTACATTACTTGAATTTGCCCAGTAAGTTATAAGCATGATGTTGCCAACACAATCGCATTGAACAAAACTTTGTGTTCTTGAAAACGGATATTAGTGCTCAAAAGGAGTCTTATGGGAAAGCCTCGGTCAATTCAATGTATTTCTGTTTTCTGTTTGTATGAGCCATTTTACTAGTTCATCGAATGATGATGCTTTCAATAAAAGGAAATGTTGTTTTGAATCAATGACAGTTAGATCACACCAATTTCTAGAGCTCAATTTGAAAATATACAACATAAATCAACACAGTAAGTACACATTAATGTGAAATCATCTGACTTCTCACATCCAAATTATTGCAATAGAGGCTTAGGACTGAGAAAACGATTGAGGGTTGCCATTAAAAGCTAAATCAATTTCATGAAGTCTTAATATTATTAGATATTTCAGTCTATTTCAATATACCTTGCCCTTTTTTAATGCTAGGAGAGCAAGGTATTTCTGTGACCTTACTTTAACTTGATTTAACCATCAATAGTAAAACTTCATAACTGCATTGTATATTAAAGTGATTTATTTTTTTCATTATTACCTCTGAGAATTGCTGGACATCAGTTCAAGTGAGAACCCATTCACCTGCTCAATAAGGAAAACAAAACCCAATAGGAAATGCAAACCTAGAAAAAGAAAGTAAGGATGAGATTGTATTGCACATAGTCATTAAAATATCCTTGAATTGCATCAATATTGGTCTCAATAATTGTTTAACTTTGGAGGGTTTAGTAAATAGTTGTTTCAGAAGGACTCGTAGAAATAGCATTATAACAATGCAAATTCTAGCAAGCTATATTTGGTTTAAATTATTTTATAAGTATATTTTGAGACAGTCATTTTTATAAACATATATAAATTGTGATTTGTATATGCATATTTGCATATGTTAGTGAAGGTGTGTACATTTATGTGGATGTATGTATGCATGCATTTTCAGGTCAATAATGATGGATGTTTTCCTTAATAATTTACATGTTTTTCTTTTAATTGAAGAATAGCATCTCACTGAACATAGAGCTCACAGATTGCTGGACTACATAGCAATTTTGCCCTGGAAATACCCTATCTCTTCCTCTTGAGTGGTAAAATTACAGGAGCCATATCATTTACCAGGTGTTTACCGAATGCTTAAGGATTTGGTTTCCAGTCATTATGTTTGCACAATATGCATTCTATTGACTGACCCAAATCACTAGACCCAATTAGTCAATGTTTAAACAACATTTAGACAGTTTTCTTTATGGGGTAATTTTCATTTCTGGTATTTTCTTCTTAGTAAGTAGGTCTATATATAATCTTGCAACTTGTATATTACAAATTTATTGAGCTATGAACCAAATACTATTATTCATTTTAAAAAATAATCATTTTATTACTTTACATTTCAATGATATCTCCCTTCCCAATTAAACCTCCACCATCCACTATCAAATCCCCCCTCCCTCCTCCTCTCTCCTTTGCCTCTATGAGGGTGCTCCTTCACCCACTAACCCACTCCAACCTCACCGCTTTAGTATTCCCCTATGCCAAGCCTCCACAGGGCATCTCCTCCCATTAACGTCAGATAAGGCAATCCTCTGCTACATATGTATTTGGAGTCATGGGTCCCTCTTTGTATACTGTTTGGTTGGTGGTTTAGTCCATGGGAGCTCTGGTTGGTTCAGTTAGTTTATATTACTCTTCCTACTGAGTTGCAATCCCCTTCTACTTCTTCAGTCCATCCCCTAGCTCTTCCATTGGGTTGCTCTGGTACAGTCCAATGGTTGGCTGTGCATATATAAATCTGTATTGGTCAGGTGCTGGTAGAAACTCTCAGGAACAGCCATACCAGGATCCTGCACAGTTTCATCTTTGCTCATTACCCTTTTCTACGAGACTATTGAATTGGTATTTTGTCTTATTTAATTAATATATACTAAGCACTGAAATGCACCTCTGTGTGCTTATATTTAATATCTCGCAAATGAATTTCTGCTTGATAAAGTCAAAATTAAGTTGGAAAAAATTATCTCAATTACAAATTTGAGTAAATGATTCTGATAAATCCTCAGGATTAGTGAGTTAACTGTGCAGTCCAACTTTCACATATCAGTGTGGTGACATTTTTTCTTTTTTTTTGCAAGAGGCTTTAATGAGTACATGGTCCTTTATCATCTGTGAAATCTAAGTCATTCCATATAGTTATGGTTTATACATTAAATTTTATGATTTATTTGTCCTGGGGAAGATATGAATTCAAATATTTCTACTGCTAAGGCAAAACAATTAAACACCAAAGGCGTTTGTAGAATGTCAAATATCTATGGTTATAACCTTAGAAAATTGGGTTTAACAAGAAAAAATTAAATGATCCCACACAGACTTGGGTCCTTAGAAACTAGAAAGTAAGTATGTTAAATCTAATTGTGATAAAATAGCAGCTGCAGAAACCTTGTCCAAAGTTGAGAGTGTGGATTCATGTTGTATGTGATTGTTCACTGTTCAGTCTACATGTCGGTTCTAGAAAACTGGGTGCAGACAACAGTGGTTTGTAGCTCAGTCGATCAAATTTTAGTGAAAAGAAACCTAAGTACGAAAATCATTACAAATGTGTGTAATCACATCATTAATTGTTAGCAATGGTGGTCTCGTACCTGAGTTACTCACGGCTCACAACCCCTGCTCATGAACTAGCCTTGCTTTCATTGCCTCCAGTCATCACTTCCCCATGAGCTACTCTGCACTGTTCACAGGGTATATAGGCCACCCTCTTCTGTTTCCACTTTGGTTGCAACTTTCTTCACTTTCTGACATGCCTTTACCACTAACCAATTTCATATCTAAGACTAGCTCTCCTCATTCTACAATATCCTTATCCTGCAAACATTACTCATGGCAGAAGAGAAACTTCAAATACAGCCGTGTGTAACTTTTGCAGCATGGTTCTAGCAAGAAAATTATTTTTTTAATGTAAGCTCTCTCACTAGTTTCATTTGACACACAGAAGGTAACCAATGATTTACTTTATTGATACCTTTATTATTTTATTATCATGCTTGAATTAATCTGAGCTTTATCCTTCATTCCTTCTTGGGTTCTTCAATTGTAAAAATATAAATTTTCTACCAGAGGCATTTTCCATGAGAAAAGTGCCATCAATAGCAATAATAATAACAAAGATGAAGTTGAAGAAGCATCAGTAGCAGATGCTGAATTCGGCACTAAAGTGAACATTGCTAACTCCTTTTATTTTCTTCCTGAACATCATAATAACAGCTGAGAAAGGAAGGGATATATTTTCATTGATGTGTTCAATGCGTTTTGATGATTTAGATACCTAGCCCCTTGCAATTGAGAAAATAAATAACTTTTCTATCAACTGAAATGAAAGATAATATACCAGTTTGTTGATTCCCTGCAAATGGCGTTGATGAGTCCACTCTCCTTAGTCACTGCAGTTCCAAGGAGAGGAAGCGGAATCTGTATCATTTGATGTTCTGACCACGCAATTTGCTCACTTATTCCCAGGCTATTAACATGAATACTCTTGCCCTGTGCTGAGATGGCACTCTGCAGCATCTGGTGCTTGTCGTCGTTGATGAGTTAGTTTCTGCTCCTCCTTTTCCTTTCTTTAATGTGATTCATCCGCAGCGTGATGAAGGGATGTTAAGTGTTACTGCATAGGTTCTGAGATAGAAGCTGATTGAGAGCATTGCTGGAGATGAGAACAGTGCAGCGTTTTCTGAATGTTTTATTCCGAATGTCCGAATATCTCTAATGAAAAAGCTGACTCAGCTCTGATACCATATTAGAAACTTCTGTAAGTTTTGTTTAGAAACCCTTTCAGCCTCACAAATATCTTTCTATTAATAATGGGGAAGACACATGTCAGTATCTCTTTTTTATATTAAAAATATTTTCCAGCCTTAGATGGATGGAGTGACACCAATCCACAAACCCTGAACTCATGAAGTTGATACAGGAGAGCACTGAGTTCAAGGCTACCTTGACTATGTGGTGAAACCCTGTTTCAAGTGCTACCAAAGAAAAAACCCAAAAGCAAGGCTCAAACCAAAGCAAACAAAATAGCAGATTATTTTCATGTTACAATTATTTTAACAACTTCTTAAACGTAAAATAGAATGATATCACATTCCCCTTTGCTTTCCTCCATCAAGACCCAACTAAGTAGCCAGCGTTCAATCCTGCTTATTCCTTACACTCCCAAACTGATTATTATTATTACAAACATATATAAATATATGTACACAAATATATAAATATGATCTGTCTAGTACTTTTTGTTGACTCCCTGTATATGTTTTCAGGGATTATGGCTTCATGTTTAATAATTAATAACAGGGATTATTAATTCTTCTTCAGGGCAAATAATTTTCTTATTTCCAGTATTTATTAGTAGCCTATAGTTCTTTGTTTAGGAGTCAGACTCCATAAATATATCTCCATTAATGTCCATTGAAATCCCCGTATTCTGTAATTGTTTATTCATCCGTTTCTAGGAGGTAATTTTTCACACTGTTTGCATTGTTTGCAATTCTTGTATATTCTATCTCCCACCCTCCTCTGCAGTGTTTCCTTAGACATGCATACAGGAGCTGTGATACAGATGTAACCATTAGGAATCGGACCCCACAGTTTGCCAAACTTTGTATTATGTCCAGTTGTAGCTTTAGGTATTGCTCTCCATTTGCTCTGAAGAGAAGTTTCAATGGTGGTAGGTGATCAAGCAGAAAAGCAAAGAGAGAAAAGAGACAAATAACAGCAGGTGTGTCAGATAAGCCCTCAAAGCATCATATTATTTCATATTTACTAAAAGTATATACAAGAAACATCTATGCCAACTATACCTGCATATATTTTTCTATCACCTCTCCATCTATAATTTATCTATCTGTGTATCTATCATTAATTTATCTATCCTATCTATCTATCTATCTATCTATCTATCTATCTATCTATCATCAATCAAATCTACCTAAATCTATCAATATCTATCATTATCTATCTAACACCTTTTTACTTATCATCTTTTGATCATATATGTATCATCTAATTTATCTTCTGTAAACTATCATACATCATCTATGTATATCTATACATTACACTACATACACACATATAAAAATGCATATACATACACACACATCTACTGGTCTAACTTTGACTTAGAGTTATAATAACCACAAACCCCAAAAAAAGAACAATGAAACAAAACCCCTAGCACCCTGTACATCATAAGAAGCCCTCATTTGAATGGTTTACCAGTATACTCCTAGTTATTCCTCAAAACACTATGTATTGTTAATATTAGCTCTTGATTACTTCTCAGAAGTTGATGGGAAGTCCCTGTTGCTGGTAATAGCACACACAGGACTTTGCTGCTTTGACCTGAATGTAAGTTAAGTTAGAAAGCTTCTTTCCTGTGTTCTAGCTTCTGTGGTACCAAAAAAAAATAATTCTAATATGCAAACTGCTAAGGAAGGGAAGCAGTTAATTGTCCTCCTATGAACTGAAAAAATGACCAACAAGTCAAGATATATATAAAGGTTCAATAAGCCACGTTCATCTGTTAGTGGCTATATTTAATTGGATGTATGCTTCACTCTAAGAGAGTGAAGCTATGCCTGGCACCAGAAAATAGCCAACTTCTTGGAACTAGTGTGGACATGGTCCTTAGAAACAGAGTCTGTTAACAACATTTTGCTAGACCAGTGTAATTGCTTATCAAATACTAAGACTTAACTTTATACCCACAGGTAAGAGTAGCAATAATATCAATATTTTACAAGCAGAGAGTGAGAACATAAAGAGTATAACTGTCTAAAGAATTCTCTCTTTTGTTCTTCTGAGATAAGTTATAGACATAAATGTTATACATTAATTGGTTTCCAACTGTGTTTATTCATAAATATAATTATTGCCTCTTGTTATTATATAAAGTACTGTCATTGGGGATTACCTTAGTCATCTACTATCTCCAGCTAATTAATCAAGTCTGTAGCTTTGACAAGTAATTATTTCTTAACATATTCATCCTAAACAACACTAATACCAGATTACTAAATTGTCCACTCAAATCTTCCCTTGTGTACTGTTAAATGTCTCAGAGTGTTTCCTAAAACATAGTAAGTGACAAAGAACT
This sequence comes from Mastomys natalensis, assembly GCA_021653895.1. Classification (NCBI taxonomy): domain Eukaryota; kingdom Metazoa; phylum Chordata; class Mammalia; order Rodentia; family Muridae; genus Mastomys; species Mastomys natalensis. The sequence continues at coordinate 498,875 of JAJTUV010001158.1, read as the reverse complement.
TGTTTATTTTAAAAGACTGTAAGTGAAACATAATCTGAAGCCACAGAGTTTTCTTAATTTAAGAATTTTAGTATAGACATAAAGATTTCAAAACTTTATCAAAAAATATATCAAGAATATTTGAAACAACCTTGAAACACACATATTCCCACTGTTTGTTGACATTCATCCCTTATCCAACATCTTCATTCACTACTTATTTTACTTGACATAGGTATATCATTTATGTATTATACAGAAAAATATCCCCATGATTGAAAGATCATCTTATTTTATAAGAGGATTCTCTCACTTAGCATATTTATACAGTCAATCAACTTGATATTGCATATCGATATATAATTTTTATTATGTAATAATATTCTATCATTTGCACATACAATACCATACTTATCAATTTATTAAGATTTGGGTAGTGTTTACATTTGTGTGATTTTAGTTTGTTTATTTCATATGGAAGTACTTTGTTTACATCATTTTTATCCTTCATTTTGTTCCAATTTCTAAATGTTATTCAAGCATCTTCACTTGGGCCTTTTCCTTCTTGTTTAACTTCTTTGTGTCTTTGGTATGTATTTTGTGCTTTATGGTTAATATCCACTTATCAGTGAGTACATACCATACAGTTCCTTTTGAATCTGGGTTGCAACACTTAGGATATTTTCTAGTTCTACCAATTTGCCATCAAAATTCATGATGTCCTTAGTTTTAATAGCTGAATATTATTTCATTGTGTAAATTAACAATACTTTCTGTATTCATTCTTCAGCTGAGGTCTGGCTATTACAAAGAAAGCTGCTATAGACATAGTGGAGTATGTGTCATTGAGGTATGCTGAATCATTTTTCAGTTTATGCCAAGGAGGAATAAAGCTGAGTATTGAGAAAGAACTATTTCCAATTTTCTGAGGAACTGCCAAGTTGATTTCCAGAGTGGTTGTTCCAGTTTGCAGTTCCAACAGGGAAGAGTGTTCCCCTTTCTCTACATCCTGACCAGCATATGCTGTCACGTGTTTTTTTGAAATTAGCTCTTCTGATTGGTGAAAAGTGGAAACTTAGGGTTTGGATTTGCCTTTCCCTGGTACCTAAAGATGTTGTGAATTTCTTTTTTTTTCTTTCTTTTTTTTTATTTTATTGGAAATTTTATTTACATTTTAGATGTTCTCCCCTTACCCCATTTCCCCCCTCCCTCCCAGGAACTCCCTATCCCTTCCCTCCTCCTCTTGCTTCTATGATACTGTTCCCCCATCTACCCTCCCCTGTACCTCACCTCCCTACTCTCGAATACCACTCCCCCCACGATGTCCAGCCTTCATGTGACCAAGGATCTCTTCTCCCACATATATATAGCTCCTTTGCATATATAGCTGGAGCCATGGGTCCCTCCCTAAGCGCTCCCAGGCTGGTGGTTTAGACCCTAGGGGCTCTGGTTGGTTGGTATTGTTGTTTTCCTCATGATGTTGCGAATACTTTCAACTCCTTCAGTCTTCACTCTATCTCCTCTATTGGGAACCCCATGATCAGTTTGATGGTTAGCTGTGAGCGTCTGCCTCTGAATATGTCAGACTCTTGCAGACCTCTAAGGAGACAGCTATATCAGGCTCCTGTCAGCATGTACTTCCTGACATCCACATCAACTTCTACCTTTGGTGACTGCACATGGATGGATATCCAGGTGGAATGGTCTCCAGATGGTCCCTCCTTTAGTTTCTGTCCTGCACTTTGTATCCATATTTGCTCCCTTGAATATTTTGTTACTCCTTCTAAGAAGGACAGAAGACCCCCACCACTCACACACACACTTGGTCTTCATTCTTCATGAGCTTTTATGTGGTCTGTGAGTTAAATCTTCGGTATTTCAAGCTTCTGGGCTAAAATCCAATAATCAGTGAGTGCATACCATGTATGTTCTTTTGTGATTGGGTTACTTCACTCAGGATGATATTTTCTAGTTCCATCCATTTACATAAGAATTTATCCAATTCATTGTTTTTAATAGCTGAGTAATATTCCATTGTATAAATGTACCAAATTTTTTGTATCCATTCCTCTGTTGAAGGGCATCTGGGTTCTTTCCAGTTTCTGGCTATTATAAATAAAGCTGCTATGAACATAGTGGAGCATATGTTTGTAGGCAGCGTGTTTAAGATAGCACCTGGAATGGTTGCAAAGTCTTATGACTAGCACCTGAAGATGTAGGCAGCTGGCTTCCAGTGTGGCCAGCTCAGCTAAACTGGTAAACAAGTCCTTTGTGCTTGCTTCAGCAGCCTCGTGCCCCTCCTGAGCGGGCTTATGCTAATGAGGTATTGGCAGCTTAAGCTATCCTCAGAGAAGGGTCACCCCGCCTGCCTTGGGAAGATATATAAGCAGCGTGTTTCTGCTGCTGGGGGTCCCTGTCCTTGTCCCAGTCCCAGTCCCCGTCCATAAGTCAAGAGTCATTTCTGCAATAAAGCTGACTGAGAATGATCCTACCGTGTCGTGTCTTAATTGCTGGTCAAGGCAGACGCGACATATGTCCTTGTTATATGTTAGAGCATCTTCTGGGTATATGCCCAGGAGTGATATAACTGGGTTCTCAGATAGTGATATGTCCAATTTTCTGAGGAACCGCCAGACTGTTTTGCATAGTGGTTGCACCTTCTTGCAATCCCACCAACAATGGAGGAGTGTTCCTCTTTCTCCACATCCATGCCAGCATCTACTATCACCTCAGTTTTTGATCTTAGCCATTCTGACTGGTGTGAGGTGGAATCTCAGGGTTGTTTTATGTAGCTTGCCATCTGCTCCGTCCGGTGGAATAAAAGGCAGCGACAACCCTGTTCTTCTTCAAGGGGTTTTATTCAGGTTCCTTGTTACAGCACGTTTGCTTCTACTTCTTCTTCAATCCCCTTGAATGCTCTCCTTCAATCCTTTCCTTCAATCCTCTTTCCTTCAATCCTCTTTCCATCTTCCTGGCTACTGCCCCAGCCACCTTATATGCATTGCCTCAATCCTATCAGCAGCTGCCACGCTGTCACGGTTAACTGGCTGCTCCTGTGGTGCGAGGTGGGCTAATCGAGTAGCCACACCTGGAAGTGCAAACCTTTTCTCTATAATTAGCCACATCCACAGTGCCCACTCAAGCTAACTGGCTGCATGCCAAAGTCATCCTGAACCGCTTCCTACAGTTTTGATTTGCATTTCCCTGATGACTAAGGATGCTGAACATTTCTTTAGGTGCTTCTTGGCCATTCACATTTCCTCAGTTGAGAATTCTTTGTTTAGCTCCATACCCCATTTTTTAAATAGGGTTATTTGGTTGTCTAGAGTCTAATTTCTTGAGTTCTTTGTATATATTGGATATTAGTCCTCCATCAGATGTGGGATTGGTAAAGATCTTTCCCCAATCTGTTGGTTGCCATTTTGTCCTATTGACAGTGTCCTTTGCCTTACAGAAACTTTGCAATTTTATGAAATCCTATTTGTCAATTCTTGATCTTAGAGCATAAGCCATTGGTGTTCTGTTCAGGAACATTTCCCCTGTGCCTAGGTATTCGAGGGTCTTCCCCACCTTCTCTTTTATTAGTTTCATTGTGTCTGGTTTTATGTGAAGGTCTTTTATCCACTTGGACTTGAGCTTTGTACAAGGAGATAAGAATGGATCAATTTGCATTCTTCTGCATGCTGTCCTCCAGTTGAACCAGCACCATTTGTTGAAAATACTGTCCTTGTTCCACTGGATAGTTTTAGCTCCTTTGTCAAAGATCAAATGACCATAGGTGTGTGGGTTCATTTCTGGGTCTTCAACTCTATTCCACTGATCTTCCTGCCTGTCTCTGTACCAATACCAAGCAGTTTTTATCACTATTGCTCTGTAGTACAGCTTGAGGTTAGGGATGGTGATTCCTCCAGAAGTTCTTTTATTGTTGAGAATAGTTTTGGCTATCCTGGGTTTTTTGTTATTCCAAATAAGTTTGAGAATCTCTCTTTCTAGCTCTGTAAAGAATTGAGTTGGTATTTTAATGGGGATTGCATTGAATCTGTAGATTGCTTTTGTCAAGATGGCCATTTTTACTAATTAATCCTGCTGATCCATGAGCATGGGAGATCTTTCCATTAGTGCAGAATTCTATCAGACCTTCCAGGAAGACCTAATACCAATTCTCTTCAAACTATCCCACAAAGTAGAAACAGAAGGAACACTACCCAATTTGTTCTATGAAGCTACAATCACACTCATACCTAAACCTCACAAAGACCCAAAAAAGAAAGAGAACTTCAGACCAATCTCTCTTATGAATATCAATGCAAAAATGCTCAATAAAATTCTAGCAAATCGAATCCAAGAACACATTAAAACAATCATCCATCATGATCAAGTGGGCTTTATCCCAGGAATGCAGGGATGGTTCAATATTCGGAAATCCATCAGTATAATCCACTATATAAACAAACTGAAAGAAAAAAACCACATGATCATCTCACTAGATGCTGAGAAATCATTTGACAAAATTCAACATCCCTTCATGGTAAAAGTCTTGAAAAGATCAGGAATTCAAGGCCCATACCTAAACATAGTAAAAGCAATATACAGCAAACCAGTAGCCAACATCAAACTGAATGGAGAGAAACTTGAAGCAATCCCACTAAGATCAGGGACTAGACAAGGCGGCCCATTCTCTCCCTACTTGTTCAATATAGTATTGGAAGTCCTAGCCAGAGCAATTAGACAACAAAAAGAAGTCAAAGGAATACAAATAGGAAAGGAAGAAGTCAAAATATCACTATTTGCAGATGATATGATAGTATACTTAAGTGACCCCAGAACTTCCACCAGAGAACTCCTAAACCTGATGAACAACTTCAGCAAAGTGGCAGGTTATAAAATCAACTCAAACAAATCAGTAGCCTTCCTCTACGTGAAAGATAAACAGGCTGAAATAGAAATTAGGGAAATGACACCCTTCACAATAGTCACAAATAACACAAAATACCTCGGTGTGCATTTCTTTAAGTGGTTATCTGCCATTTAAGATTCCTCTGTTGAGAATTTTTTCTTATGTCTGTGCCCCACATTTTAATTGGGTTATTTTGTTTGTTGGAGTCTAAATTCTTGAATACCAAGGCAACCCTTATAAATGTAAACATTTAATTGATGCTGGCTTCTAGTTTCACAGTTTCAATCCTTTATCATCATGGTAGGAAGTATGGCAGCATACAGGCAGACTTGATGATGGTAGAGTCCAGAAATCTACATCTTTTTCCAAAAGCAGCCAGGACAAGACCGTCTTCTGAAGGCAGCCAGCAGGAGGGTCTCTTTTGCACTGGGCAAAGCCTGAGCATAGAAGCCCTCAATGTCCACCTATGTAGTGATACAGATCCTCCAACAAGGCCACACATCTTAATAGTGTCATTCCCTAGGGCCATTGTTCACTATTCTTGGGTTTATGAATCTCTCATATTGACCAAAGTAGTATTTCATTGTGGATTTCTATTTCTGACTGCAGATTGTAGTGAGCATATTTTATTAACTTTTATATACATGGTGTGTGTGTGTGTGTGTGTGTGTGTGTGTGTGACTTACAAATAGTTTTCTTCCCAGGGTATTGACTAGTTTTTAATGGTATCATTTGAAGCATATTCATTTTAATGATTGTATTGTCTTTCCCCTCTTTTGTTTTCCCATGAACATTTTGTCAAATTCAACTTGGTAAATGTACTCTTGCATTATATTTTTCAATTTACAATTTTAGCACCTCTTGTGTTCATGAATGTCCCCCCTTTAAAACCTATATTCGTATGTAGCCTAGCATAACATAATGTTCACAGCACTCCTATCTCTACTAAGTTGTTTGAGTACACATGTTCACCACCATGCCTATGAACCATTTTATATTTAAATAAAATTTGAGAATGGAGTAATACATCATCCTTTTACATGAGCATACATACTTTCCTAGTATTATTCATAGAAAAATATTGTATCCACATTGATGTAGACATGTTGTGATGTAAGGAACTAGAATTAAATTATTATGAAGCAAATTTCTTTGTTCTCCCTTACTGTTCTTCAATGTACTTTTTCCTATAATTCTCTATCTCTCAGAATCTCAAGAATATACTCTACAAATTTCATTGTATTTTAGTATCAATATTTAAATTTCAATTAAATAGTCATTTAAGTAAACTTATTATCAAGAATGATGAAATGAGGACTCATGTTTGTATTTTGCATCCTTGATACTGTAATATCATTTCTCTAAACTTAGCTATAAATGAATTCAGAAAAAAACCAACATTTTGGAAAACACTTTTATTGAGTCTTTATATGTATAGGTTGAAAAATCTCTTCCTGGGAAATAATTATTTCATATATTTTCTCTAAAGACAACATGATGATTCAGAAATGAGTATATAGAAATGAAATTCATACATTTTGAATGTATAAAATAAATTTAACACAAATAATTATAATTACCTTGCTTCACTAGAAAGAAAAATTAAACTTTGTTGTTCTTAGAAGATGCCTACATTGATAATGTAATCATGTGTTCAGTCAGAGAGAAACAGACAAGCAGTGAGCTCCATAGAAAGTTTTACCTAAAAATTATGCAACTAAACTGGAATGTAATCTGTGTATCAAGGAACACCTTACAAATAATAATTGAAGTGTGTGCATTTGTGAGGTTTGCAGGTAAAGCTTGGAGGGTTTATATTATTGTTAGACAAAAAGAATGAATGAAACATGCATATCTTATCGCTAAATGAAAGATGAAATAAATTAAAATTATAAGATACTGAAATTATAAAGGTCTCTCTTTCTGATAACTTACAAATCTCTTAACCAGAAATCTGCAGTTGGTTTTCACAAACAACATTACAGACGTCAACTGAAAAGTCAGATACCTATGAAGACTGCACTACTGTTTAATATAAAAACAGCAGGATCCTAAGTCTGTTTGGATCAAAAAAGCACAACTTGCTGAGTGGGATTTTCAATTTGGTCAGATAAGTACTCAAAGAGTGGTGCTACCTCTGAAATACTAATACTGTTTTCTGGCAATATGTAATATGTGCTGTGGTCACTCTTCGCCTGGAGAGCAGTATAGTATTGAAAGATGTGATGACCCCTTCCAAAATACAAAGAGTTGCCCTGAATTGACAATGAAAATGTGGCTTGCAGAAGTGGAAGAAATAGCAAAATTGAGATGGGGTTTACATTTGTATGTCCATGAGGTTGTTGTTTCTGTTGTTGTTTTCCTCCTCCTCCTCCTATTCTTTCTCTTCCTATTCCTCCTTATCATCCTCTACCTTATGCTTTTCTTCCTCTTCCTCCTCTTCCTCCCTTTTCTTCTTTACCCCTACACCACTGCTCTCCCCCAGATCTACTCTACTCCCCCTCCATTTTCTTTCAGATAAAAAAGGTATCCAAGAGGCAACAGTCAAACAGAACAAATGAAGATACAATAAGAGAAGGCAAGAGTCCTCATATCCGTGCTAGAAAAGGCAACACAGCAGGAGGAAATTAATCCAAAGAGGGGGCAAAAAAGTCAGTGATAAACATGACTCCACTGTCAGGAATACTACAAGGACACATATGTAGTTAATATAGATAAAGAGGACCTCTGCAGGACCATGCAAACCCCAAGTTTGCTGCTTCAGTCTGTGAGCTCATGTGAACCCTGTTTAGCTGATGCAGTGGGCCATGTTCTCCAGGTGTCCTCCATCACCTCTGACTCCTACAATCTTCCCTGTGCCTCTTCTCTGGTTCTTTGATTTCTGACATGAAGAATCTGATGGAAGCCTTAAATTTAGATTCTCTCTCAGAATAATTTCTGGCTGTGGGTGTCTGTGTCCACTCCCTATTTGCTGCCAGAGGAATTCTCTCTGATGATGCCTGGACATGTCACTTATCTATGTGTATAGCAGAATATCATTAAAAATCGTTTCAGTGACTTTTTTTTCACTCATGTTTGTTTCTACCTCAGTACTCTCTGCTATCCAGACCTCGGTTCCTGCCTACCCAGAAAGTGTAGTACTCGGTGGTCTCTCTTATGGCTTGGGTCTCAACTGAAGAAATTTGTAAGGCATTGTTTTCTACAGTTTATGAAAAGCAAGGCCTTCTCCTCAGTAACTGACCCCTGACTAGGAAATTGAAAAAGTGAGGCTTCTTCAATAAGTGGAGAATGGATCATACAGCAACAAGTTCACTATCAAAGTCCCTAACGTTCAGGATGAGCATACATTTGAAAGAATAGGCATAGCTAAACAGAGTATTCTGGAGGATACCGCTGACAAAGCTACTATGACTCAGAGGGTGAATATAGGATTTCATCTTCACTGGGTGCCAGTGCTGCACATTCTCACTGACTCCGAATGGGTTCTTGCAGTTTTGTCTTGAGAGGAGTCCTGTCTTGGTGCTTGTGACAAAAGAAATAATTTGACAAATGTCCATATTAGCCTAAAAATATAACTGTTCAAAAATAGTACCTTCTGTGGAGGACAAAAAAATACTATATATAATAGGGGAATAATCTTCCATCTATATGTAAATCTGGTTGCAATCATAACACTAGTGGAAAATAGCCTGAAATTTGATTACTGCACAAAACATGGTCATAATAAAAAAGAAAACTCATACTTACACTGTGATTATTTTCAGGTGCAGAGATAGCTTTCATAAAAACCCAGCTCATGAACTTAGAAAAATGATTTGGTAATCCTGGAAGCATCTATACCTCAACGTCTATATCTATGAAATTGACATGATTTATCTTTGCCTAGAACTGACCACATTAATTGTTTATGGATAGTACTTTTTTTCATTCTTATATTCTGCATTTGGTCATTTATGTGGAATTTTAGGTTAACTTGCTATGACTAAAAGTAATCACAGCCTGCCTGGTATATACGAATTAAACATTATATAACATGATTCATATAATTTGATATCATATAATATACTATATATACATAGATATATAATATCAATTTTTAAGATATACTGTATATAAAATGGAATGAGATAAATTTGTTATTTTCTTGTACCAATTTTTCAGTTTCTTTCATGAGATAAAAATAGTGATGAGGTAATTAAATATCAGGTAAATAAAACATCATCAAAAATCATACTTGTAACAAAGTGGAGAGAGAACTTGTAGAGAACACTTCCAGTAGATAGGCACTGCCCCCACTTGAGGGATGGGACCACACACCCATTTCAAAAACTTTAACCCAGAGATGTTCTTGTTCAAAAGAAAGACAAGGACAAAAAATGGAACAGAGACTGAAGGAAAGACTATCCAGAGATCAACCCACCTAGAGATCCATCCCATTTGCAGACAGCAAACCCATACATATTGCTGATGCCAAAAAGAACTTGCTGACAGGAGCCTGGTATGGCTGTTCCCTGAAAGGTTCTACTAGCACCTGACCAATAAAGATGCAAATACTCACAGCTATCAGACTGAGCCCATGGTCCCCAGTGGAAGAACTAAGGGAAGGAGTGAAGGAGCTGAAGGGTAATGTAACACCATAGGAAGAACAATATCAGCTAACTGGACCACCCAGAGCTCCCAGAGACTAAACACCAACCAGATACATGTGTAGCAGAGGATGGCTTTTTTCGGCATCAGTGGGAGGGGAGGCCCTTGGTCCTGTGGAGGCTTGATGCTGCAGAATAGGATAATGCTGGAGCAGTGAGGCAGAAAGGGATGGGTGGGTGGAGGAGCACCCTCATAGAGGTAAAGGGTAGAATGAAGAGGGAGATGGGATGGGGGTTTGTGAAAGGGTAAGCAGGAAGGGGGATATCATTTGAAATGTACACAAATAAAATGAATAATAAAAAACCATGCTTGTTACCAATAAGAAATTAAAGGAAGAATTTCAAATGAGAAAATCATCAACTGAAGATACATTAATGAGTGAACTCAGGCATCAAACGAAAATAGTATAACTGGTACATTTATGTGCTAAAGTAGTAAACAATTACGGCCAAGTACTTCATAGACAAGTCTAAGTATTACAAATCAATGTAAAAGTTTACTTCGCTATGTGACCCTTTCTTACTCTGTTTTCACCTCTTCTCTTGAATGAGTAAAATCACAAGTAGTTGCAAAGCAGGTTTACAGAAGAGAGACAACAGGCAATAGGGAAATTCAGAAAAATCTAAAATAAATCCCCCCCCCCCAAAAAAAGACAAAAACAAAAACAAATACAGAATGTGGTTGCCACATAATTAGAAGGGTTATTGGGAGCATTATAAGGACTGAGGATGCTAAGGCAGGGTCAGGGTGTTCTCAAAAACAACTCAAGTTCATAAGTTAGGGCTGGTCAGGCTCCAGGAAAGAGACAAAATTCTTACAGTAAATTGAAACTTATTTTTCAATACACCATAATGGCCCCTGACTTCGAAATTTAGCCATGCAGGTTCTAATATATTATATATATATAGTATAGATTTTAAGATATCTACATATGCATATGTAGATATCTTCAAATATATCAATAAATATCAAACATATGGTGATACATTCAATATATATGTATATCTTAAAATACATCCGCAGTGAAGGAAGGTGTTTCCTGGCAAGCTCACAAAATAATGTGAATAGCCCACTCAGCCAGAAATGGGTTGCTTACACTAATCATAGGTGGACTTCATGCAAATAACAGAATGCTTATATCAAAAAAAGTGTATCCATATATATGAAACATATGGTGAGATATTAGATATATATATATGAAAAATATGAGAAAAGCCATGAAGTATGTTGTCTTCCTTCCATTGGCTATTCTTTGTTGTTGTCCCCCCTTTCCTCTTTTAGTGTTTTTCTTTCCTTTTTTTTTATGTTCGTGTGTTCATATAGGTATTCTAATCTTGAAGATTCCATATAAATCTATAGATAATTTTATAGATTCCACACAGGAGATAAAGCATATGATGTTACATAATTTGTTGTGATCAATTCAGGTTCCGTCATTCTCTTGCAATTAACATCATGTCATTCTTTATATCTAAATAAAATTCCACACTGTATTTGAGGCAAATTTTTTTCATCCATTTATCTGCTTATAAACTCCTAAACTCCTTCCCTATCTTGGCTATTGTGACTAGTTAAGTAATAAATAGGCATGTGAAAATAACCCTGTGGTTTCCTGACTGAGAATAATATTTTATTAAAAGATATTGGTTACATGGGGAATCTCATCTGCAAACAATGCAAAACTTACTTCCAAATGTAGCATTCCCATACATTATTATCAGACAACCTTTTGAGGAAATTTATTTTTCTTGTGCAAAAGGCAAGTTGTTTAATTGACAGCATAGCTATTTTTAAAATAAATGCTAAATAACTTCTAGTTGTTTTCAATGTATGGATTAAGGGTGTGAGAAAACACATTTATTTTAATTGTTAGAATGTCCCTTGTCTTTTACTATGCCTTTTAAGTATACCATATATGCCTTTATTTGTTTTATTATTAGTTTTTTTTTTTTTTACCTATAATTAACCTATAATTATTAGAAGGAAAAATATCAACCTTACAGACATCTCAAAGCAGGACACCAATATCTGTTTTTTAATATATTCTACATTAATATATGTCTCAGTTAGGGCTGTATTGTTGTGAAGAGACACCAAGGCCAAGGTAACTCTTATAATGGTAAATATTTAGTTTGGTATGGCTTATATTCAGTCAATTATCATCAGGGTGACAATGCATAGCAGTATCCAGGCAGACATGATCCTATAAAAGTAAAGAGTTCTACCTCTTCATCCAAAGGCAGCATCAGGAAACTCTTCCACCCTAAGTGGAGATTAAGCAAAAGACTTCAAACCTCAACCCCACAGTGATGAACTTCTTTCAACAAGCCAATACCTTCTCCAACAAGTCCACACTTCTGTAGTTCCACTTCCTATGGGCCAAGCATATTCAAACTACTAAAATACTTAAAATTTCAAAATTATATAAAATGTTATTTTTCTATTATTTCTAATGTCAAAAGTGACACAAATGTTCTCCATGTAATTCTATGTCCATGTAATTATATTTCAAATGTAGAAACAGAAACTGTCTGGCCTTTCAGCACTGTAGCCCCTGATACTGTCTTAAAAATAAAAAGACAAAGAAATATAATGATTTCAGTGAGAAAATGTAGTTTCAAACAGCAATAACGACTGTGATAAGACTCTACAAAGATACAACAAAGATTTTAATATAAGGATATGTAGAAAACAAAGAGACTTCCTGAGAACTTTGTTATTGCATTTGATTAGGGTTTTATGTTCTTGGTTTATCTAAATGAAATTTTGTTAAAGATTATTCAGGAGGATAGGGATAAACACTAAATTTATCCAACCTTTTGTGCCCAATCTTGTCCTCCTCACATATCTGTAAATGCCATTTACAATGGTCTCCACTATAATTTATTCATAACGATATGTTGTAGGTTTATTTAAGTTAACTAGTGGTTTCTCATGTGATGACCACAATTTTACCTATTTCTTTCCAAGTTGAATGTCTTTGGAAACCAATTTTCCTATTGTCAGAATAGAAAACTGTATATTTCTGACTGTCTCCTTTACATAGTAGGGCTGATTTTTCATGAGAGCTAAATGAGTCCTACTGAGTAACTTTTTGACCCTTTGTAGTTCAGTCACCTCAGCTGTATTAATAATCCAGACTTTACCTGCATGATCTTTACCCAGTGGTGATTATTTCATAGCTCTCTCAGCATTTCTCATGAGTCTCTGACTTTCCGAAGGTATCAGCTCTCAGAGGCAGAATGTGTTCATCTCCCTATATCATTGTTTTGTAACAGGCTCAGAGTAGACCTTCATGTATCATGGGCATTTAATAAATGTGTCTTCTTTAATTAGCAAACATGAATTTCCATCTCTAGTGGAAGCACATCCACCAACTCATTGCTATATTTCATGCTTTATAAATGTAAATGAGTGCACAGACAAGTACATTTTATTCTCACAAAATGAGATATTTCTACTCAGCAAAATATGTAGCAGCAAGGTTGGAAAGAAGTCAAATCTTCATTGCATGTCTTCAGACATAGTGGTTTCCTCCCATAAGTGTGTTTGTTTTGTGATTTAAGCATATAATAAACCTGTCAAAGGGTCCAGATTAAAGTTTTCTCAGCTGTCCCCTCTCATTTTATGAATACATGTCGATATATGTATGACACCCAGTGTCAAGAGAAGCCTTCAGTTGAAACTATTCCGTAAGCGTTAATAAAAGGATCATCTCCCCACATCATTCACTGACACAATCTTACTCATCCTTGGCAACTTATTTTATTTTGCCATGCATATGTATTTTGGTCACATTTAATCCCTCCTGGAACAAGTCAAGATATGAATAAATACATAAAGAACACTATGGAAGCAGAATATAAGGATGTTCTGGATATTTCAAATCTATACTAATGGATTCATATATATAGATTAAAGGAAACTTTATTGACCATATACTAGATGAATGGTGTTTGGAAATTAAGTAACATCTTGGTGGCATGGAGCAAGAATGATACCAAAATAAACTTACATACACTCATGATCATGAGACTTAAGTAGTCAATATTAATATTTGTAGGTAACACATTTAAATTCTTATGGAAGTTGTATTTTTCTGATGATGACATTTGCAACTTAAACACATACTTAGGTGACACTTTGACATTCAGTCTTCCAGAATCAAGAACAGAAATTGTTTCAGGCTTTCCATATGTACCTCCTATTTGCAGGAGCTGATAATGCAGATCAAAATTTAGCCCTGGGCATGTGGAATATGGGTTCATTATTAGACTATGATGCCCACCTGCCAGGGCTGCCTTGGGTTATTGACAGAGTGACCAGAGAGAAGGTAAAAACTTGGTGAGAGAGGACTAAGACAGGTGGATTGGTTTGGAGAATTTTGCAGCTCTCACTAACTAGCAAGCAGATTTTTTTCCCTTAATTCTCAGACTTCACAGAGCAAAGACACCAATTAGTAAACAAGAAGTACAGATTATATCACTTTACTTTCTGGATATGTGTTTGATTATTCATTACATGCCCAGTGTGACAAGTTCAATCACAATTCGAAAGTACAAATAGAATGGGTTTTATTATCATTATCAGCCTTATAACTCCAATTCAAAGAACTAAAGGATGTGTCCGTGAAAGTAAACACAATTATTATAAGACAGCCTATTTTAGGCTGGTAGTATCTCCAGTTTCAAAGCACTCCAGAGAAACAAAAGATCTGAACTGGTATTTTTATGAATAGCAAATACTCATACATAATTTCTTTCACTACATCATTTTATCATCAACAATGTAAAGTAGTAAAAATCATTTTATCGAATCTAATTTACTGAGTTCTTTCCCTCTGAGGGTGTACTCTGCATGATCCCCTACATTAAATATTTTCAAAGAAGTCTAAATGTAAAAAGAGGCTTTGAATTTGTTACCAGTTCTCCTTACTATTCAAAGTTTGTCAACTATCTCTAAGTTTACCTTGTTCCTATTATATTTTTTAGGCCTCAAAAGAAATAGCTTAATAAGATCTCCAGGGCATAAGGAAGACTTTCAAATAGGACCATACAGTTATTTTTCTACAATCAGAGGATTGATAAGTTTAGGACTTTCCTACAAAACACTCAGACATAATTTTCTCAGGAAAACACCTACAATGAATTATAATGCACAAAGTTCCCTTGAATGCAAAGGGCAGAGAGGAAAACTTAAAAGGGAGAAACAGAATGACAGTCATCGTAGCATTCAGCTCAGCTGTACTGGACCACTGTCAAACAGCTGTGCCGGCCTCATGACTTTCCAGTGAATATGTCTGTGCCACTTCTTACCTGCAGTCATCTCTGGAAATATATGACTTCCACTCAGATTCAAATGCTATGGAGAAAAAAAAATGATGCTCCAGTTTTAAGGAATTAATACATATATTGGGTTACCAAGATATATTCCAAGATATTAGTGAAAATGATCAGTCATGAAATCAAATACAGACTAGTGAAATAGCATCACAGAGTTAAAATAAAGCTGCAAACACAGTGTTGTAAAGTTTAGACAGGGAGGTATCTGGGGAGTTAGGGACATGAGAATGTGAATTGATTAGTTGGGATTGGTTGCATAGACCAGATGAGCAATGAAGGCAGACATCAAGTAGCAGTAATATTGGCACAAGTTTTAATGAAATGTGATTGACAAGAATAGATAAAATTATGTTTTCCTGTTATTTAGTGGTTTTGATAGAAGAACTGTTTCTACCTACCCAATGTCTTGCACTAATAAATCGTACTCCTTGCAAATTAAGAAAAAAAAAAAGAAAGAAAGAAAAGAAAATCCTTAAGAAGACAAATTGTACATTCTGGAAGTGGAGGTCAGTGTTCACCTGGATGCACTCTGATGAGTCTACCGAGGTTCATGGTAGCTCTAAACCTACAGCCATTTGGATACCTATGGCTAATTTTGGTAGCTAACAAAACAACATTTGTTGACATTAAGAGGATAAATGACTTTAAGGAGGATTAAGGCTGGACAGGAGGGATAAGAGTGGTAAGTGTAAGTGGTCAGCATGCAAAGTATACATATATGAGGTTGTCACAGCAACAGCAAAACAACAACAACAACTAATAATAATAATAATAATAATAATAATAATAGAAGAAAAGTAGCCCATCTTCTATTTGTCCCTTCATATCTCCTTTTTGCCATTCTGTGTCCTGGAATTTTCTTTTACCCTGGATGTATACATGGTGCATAATATTGTGCTACCTCCCTTCTTCAAATTATATTCTTAATTTCTTCAATAGGACACTGTGAGAAAGAAAGTTGCATAATTATTATCTCATTCAATGTGAGACTGTTTTTTTATTATGTTATGGCACTGTGCTTTGATTCCTCTTAGTTCTATCATGTCTTTGCACATATCTAGTTTTCAAGGCTTAACTCCATCTAGCATGAAAAGTAAGAACCTACATAATTATACTGAGGTTAATACGACCAAATTAGTATTTGAAATTAGACTGGAAGCAGTTTGGATAGAACTTAATCACAGAATGAAGCATTTACTTTGTATTTAGAGATGTGTTTTAGTGACTTATCAAGGAAATGAAGAAGGGGCTATGATATATACCTTTTCAGGATCCCACTGAAAAACTCTACAGCTCCAGTAATAACTGTTTTCTGGGGTTGTTTTCTAGGTTGGTGACAAGCAGTATATAATTTGACATTTCCCCTACCTCTTTTGGCCATACACACACACTTTATCTACTTTTTCTTTAACTTCTACAAAATCAGATTAGATAAACAACACTGAAACTAAGATGACATTATTCTATTGTTGAAGAGATGATATACATAACTGGAAATTGGGATGACCTGTATATTTTAAAATAGAACTGTTAACTTTTTGTTTAATTATTTATTTTTAATCTTACATTCAGAAATATCCAAACAAACAACAAAATACCTAAAGCATTTTAAAAAATGAAATCACGTATCTCCTTGATTTCTCTATTGTACTTTGTAGAATTTAGGTTGTGCTCTACAGTATATGGGAAATAGCATATGGTATTCTACCAGCACTTTGAACATTTATATTCTAAACATTGAACTAAGAATTCAAGATATAAAAATAAGTTAAATATAATAGCATTTCTTAAAGTTTACCAGGGAGAGAAAACGCTTAAGTCAGAAAATTCAGCTTTAGTGTGAGTGCTATGAAAAACAGTATCTTTTGAGTGCTCTAAGATGCAAGGAGGGACCAAATATTGCTAAAGATTCTCTGGGGTGTCAAGAGAAAATGTTTCTCTCATTTTGGAATGACATTCAGCAAACATTAAAATATGTATGTACCTGCCTATAAGATGTTGATTTGAAGAGCCTGAATTTCACTGAGGTGAAATTCAGTGTTTGACTGAATTGAAACTATGAAGAAAAAAAAAAATTACTCCTGATGTATCAGAGAAAGAAAGGATTAGATGGAGGAATCTTAAACAGAATCATGGCCCATTTCTTTAAACATCCATCCTTTTGATATGTTTATCCCTTCTAAAAATTTAAAATCTCAGTCATTTATTCTGGTACCTTGGTGTTGACTTTCCAGGCTCCAGTAGTTTCCTGCCTTGTTGCAGATGTGGCCACTAGTTACAATGGTACCTATCCTAGCTGTGTGGTAAAATGGGCGTAACATACAAAGGGAAACTCTGGTCTCTTCACAATGATTCATATTCATGTGAACAATGAATTTTGATGAAGAAGGCCAGTCACCCTCATTAAATTCCTAAGAACTTTCATGTGTTAGAAAACCACCTAAAAGTTTCACTAGAATGTCAAGTTGTCACTAGACACCATTTGGTTGGCTGCTGATAGTTTGTCCTTACCACAAGAGATTTTCTTGTAAATTAGAATACCAGGATGACTTTAGTTTATCATTTGAACAATCATGGGGGCCATTGTCCAACTTGTATGAGAGGTGAGAAATCTTAATCAGATATTTCAAAGGGAACAAGGTCATGATCATACCTTGTCATTTCGAAAAGAACACAGTGCTGGTAGAGGTAGAGACCATTTGACCCTAGGCCTTGGAATTTGGAAAAACTGAGTTTCCTTTGGATTTGAACAGGCCAACATGTAAAATATTTTACATGCTTTTTTGCAGTGCCTATTAGCGTAACAAATCACATGCTAGACTCCAGGAGCCCTTGGTATCACAAGTAACCATTACACAGTTTTAATCCCCGCTTGCATCCTATCTCTTCTCACTCCTCCCTATTATAAACTAACAGCCACTCTTTCTCTTTAATGCTGCTATATTGGTAAGTTCTTTCATTCTCTCTCTCTCTTCTCTCTTCTCTCTTCTCTCTCTCTCTCTCTCTCTCTCTCTCTCTCTCTCTCTCTTTCTCTCCTCTCCTGTCTGCTCTGACATATTATCCTTCTCTTTATTCTTAATGCCTGAACTGTACCACTTCTCTCATGGCCAAGCCAGTCTCTTCTGTCGATGTTTTGTGGGTTTTCTTTTATATTTTATTTATCTATATTTCAAATGTTATCCCCTCCCATTCTATCCTCTCTCTCCTGCTTCAATGAGGGTGCTTACACACCTATCCCCTTCCCACCTCCCCCTCCCTGGCATTCCCCTACACTGGGGCATCTAGTCTTTCCAGGACCAAGGGCCTCTCCTCCCATTGATGCTGGCCAAGGTTACCCTTTCAGCTACACATCGGCTGGAGCCATAGGTCCTTCCATGTGTAGTGTACTCTTTAGTTTGTGGTTTAGTCTCAGGGAGCTCTTAGGGGGGGTTCTGATTGGTTGATATGGTTGTTCTTCCTATGGGGTTGCATACTTTTCAACCTCCTCTGTCTTTTCTCTAACTCCCCATTAGGGACCTTTGTGCTCAGTCAATGGTTGGCAACGGGCATCTGCCTCTGTATTTTTCAGGATCTATCAGAGCATCTCAGGAGACAGCTATATCAGGCTCCTGTCAGCAAACACTTTTTGGCATCCACAATAATATCTGGGTTTGGTGTCTGTGTATGGGATGAATGCCCAGGTAGGGCAGTGTCTGGGTGATCTTTTCTTCAGTTTCTGCTCCAAACTTTGTCTCCATATTTCCTCCCGTGAATATTTTTTCCTTCTTCTAAGTACTGAAGCATCCATACTTTGGTCTTTCTTCTACTTGAGCTTCATGTGGTCTGTCATTTGTATCATGGGTATTCTGAGCCTTTAGGCTAATAAACACTTATCAATGAGTGCATACCATGTGTGTTCTTTTGTAACTAGGTTATCTCATTCAAGATGATGTTTTCTAGTTCCATCCATTTGCTAAGAATTTCATGAATTCATTGTTTGTAATATCTGTGTAGTACTTCATTGTGTAAATGTACCACATTTTCTGTAGCCATTCCTCTGTTGAAGGATATCTGGGTTGTTTCCAGCTTCTGGCTATTATAAATAAGGTAGGTATGAACATAGTAGAGCATGTGTCTTTGTTATATGTTGGAGCATCTTTTGGATATATTCCCAGGAGTGTTATAACTGGGTCTTCAGGTAGTACTATCTCCAATTTTCTACTTTCTTCCTTTCTTTGGAATCTTTCAGCTGTCCTTTGCCTCTCATATCTACAATAAAACCTTTCCTTGAACTACACCATTGAAGGAGGTATTTTATCATGTTATACAGCTTGCTGAAGCACTAGAGCCTGATAACATGGCAAGGATAATTTTTAGTACATGTAAATATGCCAAGACATCAAGCATTAATTCTTGGAGAATATAGAAAAGCCTACCAAGATACACCTATATATGAAAAATACTATATTTCTTTTTATACCTGTGCTAGTTTACTTTATTTGTAAAATTAACACACATGTTTTAAACAAAATGTGCTTTTAGCAAATTCTTTCTCAGTGCGTGCCCCTGAAAGATGAAAAATAAATCAAAGTATTTACATATCTTGTTCTTGAATGACAACCATTCCCTTCTCTTATTCAGACCATTCCTACTGGAATAAACATTGATGTTCTATGATTATATCTCAGTATCAGCTAAAAGGTTAATTTAGATATAGGTAGACACAGACTCAGTCTTGATAAAACAGCACCATGAATGTTGGCATTACCTGACCATTGAAGGGTGGGGATTATGGAAGATAAATTAAAGAATTATTGGGGAGTCTTTCAACATGTGTTCAAAGGACTAAGGCCAGTGAGGGTCTTTGTGCTTCTCTCTGATAATCATTGTAGGATTTTGCCTTTGCTGTCACTTGATGATGAATTAACAGAAGGCCCTGAAGGATTATGTAAGGACTATCAGGCATTATACTATAGAAAAGATAATCAATAAAAATAAATATTTATTTTCAAACACTGGCTCATAATTATAAATTTGGATGCTATATTTTCAGTGTCGGTATCTAAGCAATAGGCCCAGGGGAACACATAGTACGAATGATGTTTAAACACAGTGTACCAAGTGATTATTGCATGCTTGAGAAACAGAGTATATTCTTCTATTCAGTCCTTGGATTTATTGAATCCATTCTTCATTGTTGAATGTATTCTGCTTATTTACTCTGAGTTCATAAGTAATCTATTTTAATGATTCACAATCTTCAAGGTAACACAGACTTAACTGTCATGAGAGGATCAGCAAGCTGGAGGAAGACAGAATGTCCATGGTCTATCTTCTCTAAAAGGTTTATCTGGCTAAAATTGATGATGGAGGTATGGATTCTAGAATCAGTGACATGCTGGTTGTGGTAGTGACTTTGCAGCATGGGATGGCCTTTGCTGTCAAGGAACATGCTTGTGCCCTGAGTCCTTGTGATCAGAATGATAATTGTATATATATTCCCATCCCTTTGCTATATAAGAGCCACAGAAAGGCAATAAAGCAAGCTAACACACTCCATTTTAGAGAGTATAAAGGTATTTAATAACTTATTTGCCAATGGAATATATTCCTAACACTTTGCTATAAACATATACTATGACTTTGTTTAAGACTGACTTTGATTTTTCCTTAATTTGTATGTTGTCTATTGTAATGTGTGCTTTTTGCTGTATATACAAAGGAAACTTTTGTTGTATATGCAAAGGAAGCTTCTTGATTTCAGAGGGGAGATTCATTAAAAAAGTCTGGGATTCTCTATGACTGCTTTAGTTCCTCAGGATAGCTGGCTTACATGTGGGTTCTGGAATAAAAGTGCTTGGAATTATAAATCACATCTTGGAGGTAATGGACCAAGGAGAGGAAACAGGGAAAAGACTAAAGTAAAACAAATACAAGAAAATCTTGAAATCCAGCTGCAGAAGCATACTACTGATCATTAACTTTATAAAAATAATTACCCATCATGCTAATTAACAATCTCACCTACCAGTCCTTTGTGTCTGGTCCACATGCTTAGGATCTTTTTTACTTCAAGACACACCCAATAATTTTGTTCTTTAATTCTTATTCCTATGATTTTGCCAAAAGGGAGGTCACAATTTCCACTGTGAAATTAATTCAGTCCTCACCCTCTCTAATAACCCTCTTTTCTTTTCCTTCTCCTCTCGTCTGCTTTAAATGAACAATCTCTCTACTAATGGACTTGCATCACAGCCATTATATTGAAATCTCTCTTATGAAGACATGTCCTTTTCTTTAACCAACTCATTTTGAACCATTTGATAGGAAAGTACCTTACAACTATTTTCTGTATCCAACATCTGGAATTGCTCTTATATTGCTTCCTTTGAAATATAAGAAAAAATACTTTCACCTTTGACTTTAGCGAGCCTGTTGTTATTGGTGTCACAGTAGGAAACCACAAAGGACATTTTCACTTCTCATTATTCGATCCACGGCAACATTTGAAATGGAAGATTTTTGCTCACTTAGAACATTTCTTCTCACTGTGTCTGAGTTTCTGGAATCCACTTTCTGTGGATTTTCCATTTTCATTCCTTATAAATCTATTTTCCCTAGTGTTCAGTGTTGTAATACCTTGGAACTACCTCTTTGGGCATCTTCTCCATCTGTTTATGCATATGTTATATGTATATATGTATGCATTTTATATATATATATATATATATATATATATATTATTCCAACCTCCAATTCTGAGAAATGGATTAGTTTAATGAACTCCAAATTTACATTTTATTTGAATATTATTTTAGAATGAATTTATTATTCAAAAGCCAGAATGTGTTAATTTTTCAAAGTTCTTGGAGCATTGTTTATTCTAGAAAATTGACTTACATATTTTCTGTATCTAGCTCTTTTTGAAATGTCCCATATTTTCATTTCTTTCGTCCCTGATCTAATCTTTTTATGTGAAGTTTCTGCATCTTGGTATTTCCTGGGACCTGCTTCTGCATGAGGCTCCCATTTAAAGTAAGTTTTCCACCTCTTAAATGCACCAGATGATCTATAATCCTTTGATTCAGAAACGTCAGAATTTTCACTCAGGTCAATAGGACCTGTGCTTGAGTGAGGGGAAAGTAATCAGGCCATTATGTATAGCCTTTGTTTTCTAAGTTGAGTGCATGTTTCTTCCGGAGGTGGTATTATGTCAATGAAAAATTGAGAGTCAATTATCTTCAAACAAGATTCTTTCTCCAGTCAATAAAGAACATTTTCCCTTTTCGATTGGTAGACATGAGTTAAATGTTGGCAGAGCATTCAAATACTTATCACTGTTAATGAGGGTATGTTTTTCTTTCCATAATCCCACAGGTTCTAGAGCATGATAAGAACAGACAGAATGCCTTCACTGTGCTTTAAAATGACAAATGCTTTTAGAGAGTCTTAACTGCAAGGCATAGTTATAGTCACAAGAATGTACTCCCTGTCATCTCATAAGGAACAGGGATACTGTGTATTGGGGGAGAGTACAGTAATATTGTAGATGCTCATTTTATCATTTTCTCGAAAATATTTTCCAAGCTTGTTCTTAACTTCTCTGCTTATTTTTGTTTGTTTGTTTTGTTCAATGCAAACTTGGGTTTTTTTGTGTTAAGTAGATAGCAAATAGCTGACAAGTTGACATGGACTCTGGAACAAGTTGTGAAAGCAAAGGAAACAAGAATTTAACCTTTCCCTTCATTTATTCAGTACATTTTATAGTAATTCATGAGTTAATGGTACTTTTCTTAATTGCTGAATGATTCTGTCATGTTAGACTCATTTTAAGGTATCTAACTTCAATGGAATATAATTTTTTTCTTAAAACAGTACCTGTCACCTTGGTTGGAAAAAGATACACAAATTATAGGTTGAATACAGCTAGCTGCTGTACACCAAGTCAACATAATTCAAAGTAAGAACTCCCGCCCTTTCATAAAATGATAAAATCTTTACTACTTTCTGGCAGCTAATTATCTTGAAATACATCAATGAACTGTTAACTCTTTAATAATTGGAAATCATAAAAATATTGCTTTGGATGAACTGTCTTATCTCACTCAATTGCTAATATTAAAGGAAAGTTGATTATTGATTGAATCACCAGTATATATATTTCTTCACCTTCCCTCAAAGACAACTCAGATATCATAAATGTTGATTTTTCCAATTGACCTATGATACCCATGTAAACATATATGTGCATATACTCTTCTTGAAAAGTTTTATTAAAAACAAGTAACATTGGTCTTCAGGATACTGTATTCAGTTTTTTGCTCACAGTTGAAAATCACATTGGAGATAAAGTTAATGTGATATATATATATATATATATATATATATATATATATACCATATGAATATAAGGTATATACATGGTAACATACCATACACAAAACACATAAACACGCGAATACATATTGTATATATGCATACATATATAACATAACATATATATCTTTATATCATATATATATTCCATATATATATATATTATATATATAATATATATATAATATACAAAACACATGCATATTACATATGATATATATGATATATATATTGAAAGAAGTTAATTTTACAGTTTCTATAAAATCTCATTGTAATATTACACAATAGAAGTAGATCATTTACATTTTTCTTTCTTGATTTTTCTTAAGATTTCACCATTCCAATTGATATATTGCATTTTGAATCTGCCTAGGTATACTTTTGTTGCAATGCGATGGAATAATAAGATTAAAAGTCCTTACAGCTACTTCTTAGATGATGTAATCTTCAGTTAAACTTTGAATATTTGAGTATTTGAATACTGTAGTGTATATAGGAACAGTTTTACATGATTTACCTTAATAAGTGAAGAGTTTATGTATTCATTGGGTGTGAAGATGTATTTGCTTTAAATCATCTAGAGGAAAATTCTTTGAGTTCAAATATTTGAAGCGTTTAAATTATGCATGTTTGTCTTATGTTTTTCAGAAAGTAAATGCCTATTATTGCATTCACATACAAATTTATGCAAATGAAAATAAAAAGATAATATCTATCTCTCTATATATAGATATGACTGAGCGAATAGCTGACCAAACTAAAAATTTAAAAGTAATAGTAGAAAATATATATTCAGTGAAAAGTAGAGAATATCTTTCTAAAGTGATTTGTGGCATAATAAAAAATTAAATTCCAAGCAATGACAAGTATTTTCAATATTGCAAATATCATTAGAAGTGCAATATGAGACACAAAATTTGTACCAACATTTTTACAATAAATTTTTATTATCATTTAAAAATATAAATCTATGCATCAGTTCTAACACTGGAGATCTACATAGGTAAGAAAGGATAATTAGAGATACATAAATGCCTAACAGTAGCAATACTATGATGTTTTATGTGGTCTAGATTTTTTCATGTATTTCAGACATAGTAGGTTATCTAAATATATAACCATCTTATTCATCAGGATTCTGTATGATATACTAAAACTCTAATAAATCAGATGGTTTGTATCCAACATTCTAGCCCTAGAGCCCAATTTAAACCCAAAGTATCTATGGCCTGAATTAAGTATAAGTACCACTAAGAAAAATGATGTAGTCCACAATGATATTTTGATTACTTTTATTGTTAAGATATTTTAACAATAATAAGTTAAAATCACAGGTTAGCATAGGGTATCAATATCCACAAATATTATATGAATGAATATTGTCAAATGTGTTTCATTTGAGGAACCAATGAGTGCATGTTGTGAAATTCTTTTGAACATTATTTGAGTGTTAAGATGAAAACTCTATGTGCATGATACATAACTAATTGTTAAAATGATTATAAACATTCTTAAATGGGATATATATATATGTTCTAATAAACAAATTTTTCACTGTGACAAACTAAAATTTCTTCTTAAATAATTTGGTGACATATTTTGTATAATTCCATAAGATTTTAATTATTATGGTATGTTTTCAAGTATTTTACTAACCCAGAAATAGTTTTATTTTATAAAGCAAATAAAAATGAAAATGGTGAGCTGGTAAGCTGGCTCATTGATTAAAAATACAGGCTACTCTTCCCTAGATTCTGAGTTCAATTCCCATCAACAAATTCTTGGCTCATGAGTGAGTCTCTAAAGTATTCTAAAGTACTCTTCTGACATGGAAATGTACATACAGGCATAGCACTCATATATTAAAAATAAACTAATTAATTGAAAATTGTTTTTTAAAAATTAAGTAAATTTATGATATTTCATTTTAAGTATTATGACCAAAATTCAAGTAAAATTATATATTTCTTCCTATCGTTTACCAAATTAAATTGTATTTGAGCAATAGTACAAAGAGAATCATCTAGACCCATATTGAACCCATGGAATTGAAAATCATTCATTTGGGCACATCCAAAATAAAACATTGTCCAAATCCTTACTTTGGTTTTACTTTCCTCAAGTAATAATTTTTAATAGGTTTTACTCCAAATTATTTTCATACCAAATATTTTTACCAGCCCAATATGCTTTTCTTCATGCTAGACTGATTTGATGTTAATAATAGACACTACATTCATTGTATGGTATAGGATCTGGATAAGAAGGGTTTTTTTTTGTTGTTTTTTTTTTTTTTTTTTTTTTAATCATTGGGTGTGGGTGAAGGGTTGACTAAAAGATAATCACATTCTAAGTACTAAAGTCATAATTTACATTCTATGAATCTGAAATATTTAGCTGCAGAATGTTTATTTGACTATGCCCAGTACATGGGTTTAGGCTTTATGAAAAAAATATTTCAGATCTCAAACTCAGATGTTTAACACCAATGCATATACAATATATATGCAATATATTCAATGTATGAATATAGGTGTAAGTACCAATAATATTTAATGAAACTACAGACACATGTAGAAAAAAGAATGAAATAACAATATTACTAGAATACTAGAAGATAAGTGAATTTCAGTTGAGTATCTCAACTTCTAGAAATATCGATCTCCTTATTTTTAGACACAAATGAAGAAGGAAATGGAGATGATGGCATTTCTGATCATACATAGGAAGATATTTTTTTTCTGAAACATTTTTTTTTAAGCCATGTGGCTGTTTCCATATGGGATTCATTCTGGGTCTATCACTGTGTTCCACTGTTCTCTGTGTATATTTTTGTGTCAATGCTGTGCTGCCTTTTTCACAATATCTGTATAATTTGAAATATGGTTCATGAGATAATTTGGAATAGATGGAGCCTATCATCATAATAAAAGTTATATGTTACAAAGTTCCAGTCATCAATGTAATAACTGAGAAAAACTCAGTGCATCCCCCTATATTAAATTAGGAATGAGAAAGTTGTGAGTACCCTTTCCACATGTATTCAATGTAGACTTTGAAGTTAAATATAAAACAAGAAAAGGTAAAATAAAAAGCATATAAACAGGAGAATCAATCATGTTACACAAATTAATGTCTTGTATGTGAAACCCTAAAACATCCATCAGATGTAAAGAGATAGTGATCAGAAAATGATGTCAAAATGGCAAACAAACTGAAAAAATTATTCAATGCTTTTAGCTATCAGAGATATGCAGACCCACAGCCAAAAATATGATAGAGCTTGGGGAACCCAGTGAAAGAGGGGGAGAAAGGATAATAGCAGCCAGAAGGATCAAAGATACCACAAGATCAGAGCCCACAAAATCAAATAAACAAGCCTCATACGAGTTCACAGAGCTGAGGTGACAATCAGGGACCCTATATAGATCTAAGTAATGCCTTCGCATATATGTTATGGTTGTATATTTTGGTGTTCTTCTGGGACTCCTAAGAATGGGATCTAGAATTGGTAGCTCTAACATTGCCTGCTTTTGGGACCATTATCCACCTACTGAGTTATCTCATTCAGCCTTAATATGAAGGTATGTGCCTAGTCTTATTGTAATTTCTTATAACATGTTCAATTGATAATCCTGGAAGACCTGCTGTTTTCTGAAGGGAAATGGTTGAGGAGTGAGAAGACTTCTTCTTTGCTCAATGTTTGTTCTTAACACAAATTATAGGCATGTATTGCACACACACACACACACACACACACAACCACAATATATATATATATATTTACATTTATATATACATATAATATATACATATACAAACATACATACACACATGTATGTATGTGTGTATGTGTGTATGTGTATATACATCTTCTCAGGGAGAGGATAGATGTGGAGAGGGACTTAGAATAATGGAGAGTGGGAAACTTTAATAAGGATATAATTAAGAACAAACAAAAAAAAAAACTACACTACTATTCCTTATCATCTGTGTCAGTGACAATATAATGAAGAAAAAACCAAGTTCTATCAAATACATGGGGAAAAGGGAACTCAAAGTCTCTGCTAATGAGATGTGTACTAATCCAGACACTGTGTAAAGTAAGAGTAAAGATGTTTCATAAAATTAAAAACATACCTATTATAGCCTAGATATCTTACTGCCAAGTATGTATCAAAAGGACTTAAATCAACCACAACAACGATTCTTGCATATCCATATTCATTGCAGCTCATTTCTCAGTGCCATATTATGAAATCAGCCTAGGCATCCATCAAAAGTTGAATATGTAAAGAAGATGTGGCATAAATACATAATGGGTTTTACTCTGGCCTAAGGAATGAAATTAGTCATTTCGTTGATGATAGATCCAACTTGAGGAATCACATTAAGGGAAATCAACCAGACTGAGAAATACAGACATTACATATTTGCTTCTATTTATGGATCATAGATAGAAAGATAGATAGATAGATAGATAGATAGATAGATATGATAGATAGACAGGTTCTACATGCCTATAATTTATATTAACAAAAATTGTGTAAGGAAAAGGACTCTCAGGGAAAGAGGAGGTCAAAATGAGACAAGATGGGGAAATAAATATATGTTTTAATATATAGAGTATACTTGAAGGAAAATTTCTAAATGGAACTAAAGTCTGTGTTCTTGACTATATCCCCATGACAAATAAAGGAATAATTAAATGGATTGTGTTACTTCTGGATCACTGAAGGAAAGTATAAATCATGGATCAAATATGATTAAAATGATATACTAGGGCAAACTGCGATGGCACATCAGGCAAAGCTATCTGCATCAAAGTTAGATGCATTAAACCTAAGTTTGATGCTTACGTCCTTCAAAGCAAAAGAAGATAACCAATTCTAGCATGTTTACTGGACCTCCACAGTCATTCTGATAGGCCCTCTCACCACTTCACATATGTGAAATGAACAAATATATTTAAACCAAACATGTTTTTTAAATGATAAAGAGTAATAATCTTATGGTTTAATAAATTGTAGCATTTTTGTATTTTTACTGAGTAATAATAAAATGTATGTAATGTTTTTCTAAGTAATTCAGAATTTACTTAAAACTTATAAAGAACCATGAGTATATATTTTCTTTGGACAAAAATGATATTATATATTAAAATAAAAGTTTCACTGTTCAATGATGTAGTAGGTTAGCAGTAAAGCCAGAACTTTCTCCATTCCTGAGTAAGCAATCCAATTAGCTTATTAAATATTTTATGATTCTCTGATGCTTCATTAAATAATTATACTTTGTGAAGTTATTCTTTGGAAAAGATAAATAATTTCCTATCCTTGAAAGGAAATTATCACTGTATTCAAAAGTCTATGGATTAAAATACTTGACCAATATATGTGAAAAATTCACTATTTACAAAATAAACTAATAAAGGGAACAAACATTTATTGAATCATTGATATTTTATTTGCTAACTGACCTAAAAAGGTATTTTCACTTCTACCTATTCTAAATAAGGCACTATTCTGTATGTTACAGAACAGCTATTCTAGGACTAAGATTCTGCCAAACTTAATGTAAGACCTAGTTTTAATAATGTTATTTCAATTAGTAATAAATATTAAGAATAAAATAAGACATCAAAATGATGAGAGAATGATCTGATTAGGGATAAATGGAGGGGCATCATCACAACAGGGATACAAGCTGTGGGTCTACAGGTATATGAGTGAACAACGGTTAGTACATTTTGTAAGAACTAGTGATACATTTACTCATTTCCTTGTTTATTATTCCTTGACATTTTTATACATGCATGCCATGTATGTTGACCACACCTTTTCCTCCACTCCATGCCCTTGGAGCACTCTCAACTTATTTCTCCCAACTTTCTCCTTTTCAGATATTACACTGTGTCTAATTAGTGTGACATATATGCACAAGTCTGTGGGGATATCCACGGAGTATTGATGTCTATCAGTCAACACTCTCAGAAGAAACATAAGTCCTCATTCTCTAGCAACTGCTTATGGCTTCACAGTAAATTGTGGGACCTCAGGATTTGCTTTATTGTTCAACCTGGACTTGATAACTGTCATGACATTGTATAGATTTTGTGCAGGTCAAAGAACCAGTTACTGTGACTTCATATGAGCAACAGTCATGTAAGATCCAGAACACATTCACACCACTTATCCACATCTTTACACACCCCCATTCTCTATTCCTCTTCCTTTATGATTCTCTCTAAGACTTGGCATGGGACAAGTTTGGAATAGATGCTCTGTCGAGGGCTGAGAATCCACAATTACTGATTCTTGGCACATCTAGCAAGAATTAGTCCCACATTAACCACTACTCTTTGCAAGAAGAAGCTTCATGACCAAGACGGAGGACAGTATAAATCTATTGAAATAGACAGTAGAAATTCAGTTTAATGTGACTTTTTAAGCAAAAGAACAACAACAACAAACATAGGTTCTATTGTTGGATTCATAACTTCCCTCTCCATGGATTTTCTACTTTATTTATAGTTCTAGACATGAATTCTCCTCTATCCAACAACTCTAGATGAATTAAGGTGATCAATTAGTTATCCCAAAAGCAGGTAAACCCTTATTGCTCTCGTAGAAACAGTAAGTTATTTGGTTGAACTTTTCACTATTTGTCAGCTCCTTGCTGGCAGGTCCAGGTGGGAGGAGAATAGTCCCGGTCCACAAGATCTCTCTCAGGGGCTGAGCAGGATGGTGAGTGTCAAGGGCCCAAAAGAAACACACCAGCCAGGAGTCTTGTAGAAGCAGGAACTCAACTTTATTGCATCAACCTCTTACTTACATAAACTCAGAGTATAGGGAGGGGGGAATTTTTGGTGAGGGTAGGTGATGTAGGAGGTAGGGAAGGATGATGGAGGGTATGGGGTGACTGACTGGGCCAATGGTAAAGCTCTACATTAGTAACGGTGGGGCAGAGGCAGGGCCAAACATGTCCTATTGAGTCATCCCAATTCAGAAGTGACTGAGATAGTTCTCAAAACTCGACCCAGGCTAGGGTTTGTCCTCAAAGCCCAAACCAGGGCCAAAATGGGGCCCACCAACTATTATAATGTGTAGGTCCTGGGTAAAATTAGAACAATAGCTTGTGCTTAAACAGTATATTTTAGGGAACTTAACATTTTTAACAATTACATCACAAAAATGCAACATAAGGAGAAAGTAGTTTAAACACAGAATACTGTGAGTTAACTCTAGAACATGTGATTTGTAATTCAGTTGAACAGACAAAAATTATTAGGAAAATTACTGAAAGAATATTTCAATGTTTGAAAATTTACTGTGATTTGAATATTAGAGTATTGTGCCAAGATATTACTCAAAGTAAATCAAAGGTAGGCACATGTCATTAATTTAAGGAAGGCTTAGGACATTTTGCACTAAATTTCTGAACATTTGGAGAATAGAGAACAGTCAGTCCTTATTTTTATCTTAAGCAATGTGTTCACAAAATTAACTTCAAATGTCAAAAACTTAGAAAACACATCAATTTTGCCTCCAAAAATTATAAGATAATATGAGTATATAGGTACATTGTGGGAGCTATTACAGTATACAGTTGGATCCAGCCTTCCATAAAGATGAATTCTCCTTGAATTTTCAATAATACTATACAGAAGAATCTGTGTCTGTTTTAATAAGATTGTAATGAACCTTTTTCCATTTTTTTTACCTAAACAACTCTCTTAAATTAATAAACAATAAAAGAGTAATTGAAGTTTAGGAAAAAATAAGGTTGTACAACAGAATGACCTGAAACAGGAAAATAATTAAAATCAGAAAGTTTGTTTATAAAATTTACTCCTTTTAATAATTAAATTTGAAAATCAAAGGACTAAATTGTACCTAAAAAAATAAAAAAAAAAAAAAACAAAAAACAAAAAACCACTAACTCACTAACTTGAAAAATCAAATAAAAAAAGAAGTGTTTATTTTCTGGACCATTGAATTCTGTGTACCTATTTCAAATTCTTATTGGTATCTACAAGTGTTAGGTATATAGATTGTGAACTCAAAAAAGAAAAGAAAAGTATTCAAATGTGTATTTGCTCACATTGGTTTTATAGAATACTTGGGTGAAGATCAAATTTATTGCTTCATGAAAATGAATGCTGGAGCTTCCACCCTAGAGAGGAACAATTAGCACTGTAATTGTAAGGAAGGATTTAAGGCAAGATGAAAAATCGGCTAGGGACAGTGAGCTGTAATTGCCATGATCTTTCTCCCCAAGGATGGCCTTTCAGACTCCTGTTCTCAGTATAAACATTACTTCTTATGCCATAGGATGAACAATTTTAACATCTGATGGCATTATAAGTACCCATAGCTACTTGTCATTTATTTTTCTTTTATTGGATATTTTCTTTATTTACATTTCAAATGTTATCTTCTTTCCAAGTCTCTCTTCTGGAACCTCCTATCCTATTCCCCTCCCCCTGCCTCTATGACCTGACCTACCCACCCACTCCCACCTTCTGCTCTGGCATTCCCCTTCACTGGGCATTAAAGCCCCTCAGGTCCAAGGGAGCTCCTCCCACTGATGTCCAACAAGGCCATCCTCTGCTACATATGCTGCCAGAGCCATGAATCCCCCCATGTGTACTCTTTGGTTGGTGGTCCAGTTCCCAGGAGCTCTGGGCGTCTGGCCTGTTGGCACTGTTGCTATTTGTCATTTCTATCTCTACCTATTAAAGAGTCAGGGAGCTATCTTAGCCCAGGATAAGGATGTGGCAGGGAGGAATGGGTGGAGAGCCATTGATTGAAGCAGAGATAAGAAGGTTTCCTCAATCTCAGAATCTGCTTTCTAAAAGTTTTAGCAGCATATGCTGACTTACCTATATAGTGTATATTCCATTAGTGTGAGGTTATGGAAAAAAATTGGGGTAGGAAATAAAGAGTATGATAATGAAAAAAAGTAGCTTCTACATCATTTTAGGCTGTATAACAGACAAAATAAAATCTCCAGAAAGGTAAAAAAAAAAAAAAAAAAAGTCAGTTCCAGGGAGAAAATTTAAAAGACATAACAGAATTGCACAAGAGGAATAGTCCAGAAATACTTTCTGGCTAAGTCAATTTATAAATTTTCATGTCAAACACAACCCTCCTTTCATAGCATATATTTTATAAAGGCGTATACTTTGAAATTCTGAATAAAGGTGATATACACAAATAAAAAAATGATAAGGCAATGAAACAGAAAAAAAAAAAGAAAGAAAGCACCACCCTGAAGACAGTTCAAAAAAAACGCAAGAACCATAGTCACATGTGTAGTGCCTTTTATAATGTATATCTATTCATTATGATTCATTTGTCTGGGTTATAATGTATTTCTACACAGACACTAATCTACTGAATCCTTGGTAGTTTGAAGAAGAATGGCCCACATATGCTTATATATTTGAATCCATGGTGATCAGGGAGTGGAACACCTTGAAAGGATGAGAAGGATTAGGAAGTGAAGTGTGGTATTGTTGGAGGAACTATGTCCTCCTTCTGGGAATTGTGGTAGTGTGCCAATTAAATGCTTTATCTTATATGAGTTGTCTATGTATAGCAGTAGAATACTAAGCTAACATCTCTGATACTAAATATACAATTCTGGCAGTGTAGAAGAATCAAGAAAAATGTAGCTGACATCTTTTGGTCTAGAGAGCAGTGAAGAGCAGCATCACTGAGCTAGTGTATGGACACAGTTGGTAAACAGAATGTAGTGTGAAATATGAAATATTGAATATTGGAAAATGTAAATCAATGAGATCAAATTAAAAACAGTAATTTGACATGTTGGCTACACTCAGGATGAAATGTAATTCTTACTGCATAATCAAAGAACAAATATGTTTACAGACTAATAATATATTCTTAATAGTAAAAGGAGAATGACAGAATGATATTTTTCTTTAATTTAGAGGGAAATAAATTCTTTTTTTTTTTCTCACATACTGTATCTTGATTATGGGTTGTCTTTTGTGTTCCTCCTGGTTCCTCCTCTCTTCCCCTCCAATCAGAATGTGTTTTATTTTTGTCACTCATTAGAAAAGTAACAGACTTCTAAGAGACAATAATAAGATAAAGTAAGGTAAAATATATTCTGTCATATCTGAATAGGAAACAATAAATAGCAAGGAAGCACAATGAACAGATATAGACTCAAAGGCCCAGTCATTCATACACTCAGGAATCCCATAAGAACACTAAACTGGAAACCACAGTTTATACACAAAAAGTGAATAAAATAGGGTAGAGGGTAAGTAGAAAAAAATAGATATAAATAAAATTGAAAATATAATAAAATTACAAAAAAAAGAGAACACTCACAGATTATTATGAGCAAAGGAACTACAAATGACTCCATTGAGTTGGTTTCCTGTGGACTATGTATTGCTAGACATGCAGCCTACACTTAAGAATCAGTACTTTGTTTCCTCAGTGAAACTGCCTCAAAAAAACTCCTAAATTTTCATTTGTGAATGATTATTTATTAGATATGGCATCTAGGTTAGGGATGGGGGCATGTGTCCTTCTACTTTCAGCTCTAGGATCCCTCTTGGTGCTGACCCGGCATGCCCTGTTCATGCTATCTTTGTCTCTGAGAGTTCTTTTGCACTTGGTCGTACTGAGTTAGTGTGCCTCTTTTCTTTGTGGGCTCCATCCTCTCTAGATCTTAGAATCAACAGAGATTCCTGTGTCCTAAAATGAGGAATTTTTTAAGTTTTCCAAGGTATCTCACTATCTGTGTAATGATTGGCTATTGGTCCCTGTATTTGTTCCCATCTGCTGCAGGAGGAAACTTATCTAATGATGGCTAAAGGAATGACCTATGAGCAAAGCAGAATGTCACTCAGATTCATTTTATTACTAATTCTCTTTCTATTTGATTTAATAGTTTCCTAGATCTTGGGTTCTTGATCTACCAAGCAGTGCCAGGATGAGTTCCCTTTCATGGAGTGTTCGTTAAGGCAAATCAGATATTAGTTGATTACTGCTACAAGATTTGTGGAACCTTTGTTATAATGTATCTTGCATTTAAGGCACTGTCTGTCATAAGATTTGTGGCTGGTTTGGTGTATTGGTTTGTTTGTTTTCTTTCTTTTTGTAGCATGCAGTGTACCTTCCTATACCTATACGATAGGACACAGTGGTGAAGGCTTTAGTAAGAACCAGCTCTAATTTTCTAAGTGGATGTTTGTAGATTACCATGGGATCCCTTTGGTCAACAACTAAATTAGAGTTATCCCAAGCTCAGTACTAGAAGATTCATTTGGTGACAAGGGATGGCCATCAGTGGCACTGTCTTCCACATTAATTTGTGATTTCATTTAAAACATTTTCATATATATATATATATATATATATATATATATATATATATATATATGTATGTATATGTGTGATATGTGTGTTTGTATGTGTCTGTATGCATGTATATGTGTGTTACAATGCTTCTACAATATAAGAGTTCTAAACTATTCCTCAATGATTTTCAATATTAGATGCCTTCCTCCTTATTCCCTCCTTCATCGCCCTTTACCTACTTTCTCCTCATTTGATCTTCCATGTCAAGATTCATGCATCCATTCTTCTATCCATTTATTCATTCATCCATCCATCCATTCATCCATCCACCTACCCACCCTTCCACAACTATCTATGTATCTTCCTTGTTATATATTGTATATAGTGTATGTGTGTGTGAGAGTGTGTGTGTGTGTTTGTCTGTGAGTGTGTAAGCGTATGTTACAATGCTTCTACAGTATAGGGGTTCTAAACTATTTCGCGAATGATTTTCAGTGTTAAATGCCTTCCTCTTTCATCACCCTTTACCTACTTTCTGTCCATTTGATCTTCCATGTCAAGATTCATGAATCCATTCTTCCATCCATTGCTCCATCCATCCATCCATCCATCCATCCATCCATCCATTCACCCATCCACAACTATCTAGTGTATCTTCCTTAACTTCCGTGGTTTTACAAATTGCAACTTAGTTATCATTGCCATAACAGTTAATGGTCACATGTAATTAATACTTACCATACGTAAATCTCTGAGTCTAGGTAACTCTTGTTAGAAAAAAAGAAATTCTATGAATTCCCTCGTGAATTTCATCTTTTTAAATGCCTGAGTAATATTCTATGGTGTAAATGCACCATATTGTTTGTACATTCATCTCTTGAGTGAAATTTAGGTTATTTTCAATTTCAGGCTACTATTAAAAAAAAAAGCAGCAATAAACATATTTGTACAAGCTTATCTATGGTAGCATGAAGTCTCCTGTGGATACATGTCTCAGAGTAGTATAGCTGGATCATGTGATAGACTGATCTCAGATTCCTGAGGAATCATCACACTGATTCCACAGTGGTTCTACGTCTTTGAATTTCTACCAGCAGTGCCAGAGGTTTTCCTTTACTCATATTATCTCCATCAGGAGCTGTCACTTGCTTTAATGATCTTAGCTTTACTGATGGGTGTATGATGAAATTTCAAAACATTTTTTTATTACCATTTCCCTGGTGACTAAGGATGCTGAACAATCTCCTGTTTCTCTGCCATTTATATTTCTTCTCTCCTTACATCAATAGGACATTTTAATTGAGTTATTTGTTTTGTAGATATCAAGTTTAATTATTTCCTTATACATTTTGCATGTTAGCCTTCCCCATGAAGTGTATTTGACAATAGTATTTTTCCATGCTGTATGCTTCCTCTTTATCTAAATGACACCATCTTTTTCCATATAGAACCTTCTCAGTTTTCTGAGGTCTCATTTATTAAATGTTGATCTTAGTGCCTGCACTAACAGTGTCTTATTCAGAAAGTTTTATTTTTCTTATACCAATGAGTTTGAGGATATTCTCCATAGTTTCTTCTCTTAGGTTCCATTTATCGATTTTTTTTATGTTGAGGTCTTCGATCTATGTGGAGTTGAATTTTTGTAGGCTGATAAGTATGAAACTATTTGGAGTTTTCTACTTGCAGCTGTCCAGTTAGAACAGAACCATTTACTGAAGACATATTCTTTTGCTCCAGTTTGTGTTTCTGGCCTTTTTATTTTTTATTTTTATTTTTTTTTATCAAAATCCGCTGTCCATATGTGTGTGGTTTTATGTCTGGTTCTTCAGTTTGATTCTGTTGATCAATGTGCCTGCTTTTTGTGCTAATACCATGTTTTTTTGTTTGTTTGTATGTTTTCTTTGTTTGTATACTATAGTTCTTTAGTATACCTTGTAACCTGGAATAGTGATACGTCCCCACATTTCCATTTTTGTTCAGGATTGTTTAAGCTATCCTGAGTTTATTTGCTTGCTTGTTTGTTTTGAAGTATTGTTGTTGTGTGTTACTTTCTTTTGTGTCCATGTGTTCTCACATGAAGCTGAAAGTTACTCTTAAAATCTGATGGGGATTGTTTTGGACCTGTAGATTGCTTTTGGTAGGATGGCCAGATATACTTTGTTAATATATATGATGTTTACTATGTTAATAATTGATTCATGAGAAAGGAAAACCTTTAATAGTCTGACATCTTCAACTTCTTTCGTCAATGATTTAACATTGTTATTATACAAATCTTTTATTGATTTTAAACTTTCTTTTGATTATTTTCTTTCATCTACCACTTTTGGATGTGATTTATTTTTCTACTTAGAAATTTAATGTGTGCTTTGAGTTGTTAGTATGAGATATCTCTAATTAGTTTTATGTTGGCAAGCACTGCAATGAGCTTGCCTCTTAGAACTGCCTTCATTGCAATCCATTAGTTTGAGTATTTTGTGTATTCATATTCATTCAAAAAGATAGTCTTTAATTTCTTTATTAATTTCTGCCTTGATGCATTTTTCATTCAGTAATGTGTTACTCAGATTCCATGAGTTGTACATTTTCTGTTTATTCTGTTATTGTTGATATATAGCTTTATCCATGGTTGTCTGATATGATGCAGGGAGTTTCTTCAATTTTTATATCTTTTTAGACTTGCTTTGTGTCTGAGTATATTGTTAGTTTTGGAAACAGATCTGGGAGGTGCTGAGAGGGTAAATACTTTTATTTGGGAGTAAAATACTGTGAAAAATGTGTCTTAGGTTCACTTAGTTTATAGTAACAGTTAACTCCTGCATGTCTGTTTAATTTTTGTGTGGGTGATCTGACTATTTGTGAGAATGCAGTATTGGAGTCTCTTAATATCAATATGTGATTTAATATGTATATAATCGGTGTCTGTAATATGTGATTTAAGCTGTAGTGCTCTTTTATGAACTTGGGCGCCCTAATGTTTAGTGCATTGATGTTAAGAATTGCAATTGTCCTCTTGGTAGATATTTCTTTGGATGAGAATATAGTCTCCTTTCCTATCTTTTCTAATTAGTTTTGTAAATTTTTTCAGATATTAAAATGGCTATACAAGCTTGCTGCTTAGATCACTTTGCTTAGAATATCTTCTTCCATCCTTACACCTTAATGAGATATTTATCCTTGATGTTAACATCTATTTCTTGGAAACAGTGGAAGGATGGATCCTGTTTTTACATCTATTTTGCTAGTCTTAGCTTTTTTCATTGGGGGATGAGACCGTTGATGTTAAGAGGTATCAATAGTACGTGCTTGTTGAATCCTTTTATATTGTTGTTGATGGTGTTGTATTGGTGGTGAGTGTGAGTGTGTATGTGTATGTGTGTGTGCTTATGTATGTATGTATGTATCTATTTCACCTCTATTGACTTGTCTCAGGTTATGTATTATCTGTGTTTTCTTATATGTAGCTAACTTCTTTGAAATGACTACTGATCTGTAAATAATTCCCTGAATTCCAATCCATTTTATTAATCTCCCTCCCAAAAAATTCGCCCATTTTTAAATTCCTACATTTGTCTGTTCTGTACAATCTGTTTATCTGGAATCCATACGTAGAAGGTTATACTTTGTCCATATTCTTTATATTAAAGGAATATACATTGTCCATATTGCTTATATGAAATGAATATGGGGTTGGGGATTTAGCTCAGTGGTAGAGCACTTGCCTAGCAAGCGCAAGGCCCTGGGTTCGGTCCTCAGCTCTGAAAAAAAAAAAAAAAAAAAAAAAAAAGAAATGAATATACTTTGTCCATATTCCTTTTATTAAATACATTTGATTGTTGTGTGAATTTTAATACATATTACACTTATTACTAAATACTTGGTTAGTTTGGTAGTTTGAATTGGAATAGCCCCCATAGGCTAATATATTTAAAAATATAGTCACTGGGAAGTAGTGCTATTTGATAGAATTAGAAGTGTTAGAATGTATGATCATTTTCGAAGAACTGTAACACTGTGATTGCTTGGAGTTTTAAAAGCCATGCAAGGCCCCGTCTCTCTGTCTCTCTGTCTCTCTGTCTCTCTCTGTATGTCTCTCTCTCTGCCTCCCCCCCCCTTCTTTCTCTTACTCTATCTCTCTCTCTGCAGGCAGATCAAGATATATGTCTCAGCTGCCATTCCTGCCACCAGGGTCTCAGGCATGATGACAATTTACTAAACCTCTGAGACTGCAAGCAAGACACTAGTTATAGTCCCTTCTTTATAAGAGCTTACTTGATTATGGTTTCGATTCACAGTAATAAGATAGACATAACTTCAGTGTGAAAAATAAATATGCCATTATTCCATTGAGCACTCTATGCTAGTCATTTGTAAAGTAGGCTTACTTCAGTCTACATTGATGTTTTCTCAGGTGACTATGTTCTTGTGTTATGTTTTATGTAACATCCCTATAGTATCTACAAAAGAATAATATTCCACATTTTGAAAAAGTGGTTGGTCTCTTATTAATTTAGTTTTTAGCTTAATAAATGGCTTACATGCAAATCATTTATGAGAGACTGCATATAGGTAAGGGAAAATAAGAACAATACAAAGAAATCTGCATTAGGGAAAAGCTGGAGTCACTTGAAAGGG
This sequence comes from Mastomys natalensis, assembly GCA_021653895.1. Taxonomy (NCBI): domain Eukaryota; kingdom Metazoa; phylum Chordata; class Mammalia; order Rodentia; family Muridae; genus Mastomys; species Mastomys natalensis. The sequence continues at coordinate 459,675 of JAJTUV010001158.1, read as the reverse complement.
AAAACAGTAGATCATGCACAAATGGGTAACATTAATGCGAGTTATGGGCACACTGCTCAAAACGAATATGCCCCAAAAATTTATAGAACACTGCTCATAATTGGAAAAAGACAGATTTTACAATTATACCCAGGACAAGCCGCCAATAGAATAAAACACATAGCTTTACTGTCAAGAAAATGTGTGAGACAAGAAAGAGGTTTAGTGGAAATGGAAAGGGGTAAGAGAGACTGCAGAGGTTAAAAGATGGAAGCACTCAGACTACAAATGAGCTGACTTACCTCAAGGACCTTGGGACACTGACGCCTACTGAAAATAAGCAGGTTCCATTTTAAAATTATCATAGAACATAAGCACCATCACAATCTGTAGACATTGTTCTTAAAATAAAATAACTGTAATTTCACAAGCATTCTTGCTAGATAAGTAATCATGTTATTCTTTTACATTTTTTACTATTTGGAAGACCTTTAAGAGGATAAAATTTAGAGATAAAGTTTTATGAATTTATCTTTTCCTAGAGAATTTGATAAAAATCACTAATGAGTATTTTCTGGGGAAAAATCTCTAGGAAACAGTATTTTTGCAAATTTAGCTCTGTAATCAGTTTTATATTAAATATTTGCATATTTTATGTTAGAAAATTATACTCTTTAAAATATTCCAAATCAGTGTGCTTCTAATCAGAGGATCTATAAACCTATAATTTCAAGCAGCATTGTATAATTTGTGCTGAATTCAAAATAATGGATATGTGATGATTTATGTGTTTTTTTTTCTTCTCCTTTGGGGAATCATAATTTTCATTTACATTTTAAAAGAGCCAAATATATATATAATAAAATTTCTTTTTTCTACTACATTTTTATTTATTTAACTTTGTGTCAAAGGAATGGAACATGTGCAAATGTAGATATCAGAATATTACAAAGACTTGTGGGTGTTGGTTCTGTCCTTCCACTTTGTGGATCCTGAAGTTTAAACTGGTTTTCAGGCTTGGTGGTATTGCTTGGCCAATTTGATCTCATTTCTATTTTTCTTTTTTCATTTTTAAAAATATTATTTAATCATTGTTTATTTACACTCCAGATTTTATATACCTCTCCGTCTACCTTCTGATTGTTCCCCATCCCATACCTCCTCCCTATTCCCTTTCTCCATGAGGAGGTTCCCACTTCACCCCACCAGACTTCTAAACTCCCTGGGGCCTCTAGTCTTTTGAGGGTTAGGTGCATCTTCTCTGACTGAATCCAAACCCGGCAGTCCTCTGCTGTATATGTGTGCAGGTGTTATATCAGCTGGTGTATGCTGGCTGGTTGGTGATCCAGTGTCTGAGAGATCTCTGAGGTCCAGGTTATTTGAGACTGCTGGTCCTCTTACGGGTCATGTGCTGTATGAAAACATATGCTTTGTATATTATTCCATTATCAAGCACACCTGCAAATGCTTAAAATAAAGAGAATTCTCACCATTTTTCAAAATAACCTTTATCCCTTATTCTTTAGTGCACAGAATACTGTAGAAATGCTGTGAAGAATTTTGGGGAGATGTCTAATCTTTAGTACCCATGTAAAAGTAGGACACATTTTCATGCTTCTCTATCTTCAGTGCTAGCTAGACAGAGATGTATGTGGATCCTGAGTCTTCACTGCCTTAACAGGCTAAGCTGAACCTATGAGTTCTAGATTCTGTAAGATTGAAATGTTTTCTCAAACAATAAGGTGGAGAGTGACTGTGGAAATCACCTGGCCTCAACCTCTTGCCTTCACATCCAACTGCAAACACTTGTGCACATACTTATAGGAACAAATATTAGAATACACTCTTATCAAGGGTACACAAAGACACTGCACAGATTTTCCATTCTATGAATGTATTTTTCCATTGACTAATGCATTATTACTTTGCTGTAGTTGTCATACTTGATCAATGACTTGGTAAATTTGAGTGTCCAAAGCCTCTGAAGTGATGTTGTCCCATGACTAATAAGCTATAATAGAGTACTAAATTTGGTAGGTGATTTTAGAAGTCATTACAAAAGAAGATAGATAATATCAGGATAAGAAATAAAATCCAGTGTGGTTTACAAAAGGAGGTCAAATGTGAGTAGATTTGGAAAGAGAAATGGACTGAGACGTAAATCTTAACATGCACGACTACTGAGATGTCAGGATGCAGAAGAGGGAGAGGAGTATAATCAGAACACTAACTCAGGAAAATATTAGCAGTTGTTAAATATTGTAAGAGCCAATTGGAAAAGTATCCTGCCAATGGGGGTGGGGGGAGGGAGAGGAAACTCAGGTGATTCAAAATTGGACAGTAGTCATCCTTCACATTTTTCAGTTATTTTTGAAGTTTATGATTATCTCTGCATGAGTTGTTACATGAAAAATTGTACATATAGATGAAAAAGAAAGCAAAGCAAAATGTAATGAGAACAAGAATAGAAGACAAAATGACACACTAAGGTAGCAACTCAACAAATCCCATAAGCTGACAAGGACATTTATCAAGTCTTAAACTACAGTCATTGGTGTTCAATTAGTAAAATAATCAACTAGCAAAGGCTCATCTGTGCAATGCTGGGAACTAGGCCCCACCCAAACTAGAGGGTGTTGTTAAAGGGTCATAAAACAACTGCAGCCCAAGCAAACATTCTTTAGTGGTAGTATATTGAAATGTTTATAATATAAGAGAGTGTTTTCATGGGTAAAAGTAAAAAGGTGAAATGTAAGAGAATGAGGGTTGATAAGGACAGTGAAGGTGACATCCAATGGAAAACTTAAAGGACTGAAATCTGATGGAGGTAGAGGAAGCTGTTTCACTGTTGCAGAAGGAGAAAAACCATACAGATTGTTGTTATTGAATCTGAGCTGATAAGATGACTCCCTTATCAAATATTCCTAAGTGACTATATTCTTCCTTGGCTCTTTTCCCTCTGGATTCCAGTTTTGATTTGCAAAATTTATCCATAACCCTCTTCAGTACCTCATTTTACAAGATTCTCAACAAAGAAACATAAACTATTAAAATCAATTATATCATACTTTTAAAATGTTTTCTTATTATATATTATAACATAGTGCAATTGCCTGAAGTCTCAGTTTCGTTTTCACCTTATCTTGGAACAGAATATCTAGATTTCTTGATGTTAATCATAGTGTTTAGTTTGAATGTACATGGTTGCATGTTTTTGTATGTGTGTGTGTATGTGGTTGCATGTCTATGTGCAGATGCAAGGGCCTGGCAAGCTCAGGGGTAATTCCTGGGTGTTCTTCCTCCACATAGCTTTGTTACTCAGTGTTCCTAACTAGCTTGCTATGCACTCATTACTATTCAGGTTCTTTCTCTTCCCAGCAAGACTCAGGGCTCTGCCCATTTCTACCTTCCCAGTTTGGGAATTGCAATCACACACCATTTTGCCCAGTTTTATTGAACCTAGTTTCTCAGGCTTGTGTGAAAACATTTTACTACTTGAGCTCTCTCCCTCCTTGCAAAATTATATATGTACAAACTGTAACTTATGATAGTATTTGATTTACTACAAAACAATTTTAAATTTTATACACTTTTTTCCTTTTTATGGGTTATTTTATTTATATACATTTCAAATATTATCCCCCTTCTCGGTTTCCTGGTTTTCTGGATGCCCATTCTTGCTAATACCCTTCCTTTTTCCATAACTAACATTCTTCAAGTATTTTTCGTTTTTGTTTGTTTGTTTGTTTGCTTTGTTTTGTTTTTACCCAAAGAGTTTTCTTCAGTTTGTTAGTTTTCAGGAGCTGCTGGAACTCAAGCAAGAATTTCTTTACAGACTAATATTCAGTGTCAACACTACTGAAGAAAATGTATTCTTTCTCCTCCAGAAAACTTTATCAGTATGTCTATCCAGACAGGGGATAAAAAGGCATTAGTAATTCCATTTATCTAGCACAAGATACCCACAGGCCATCTTGTAGAGTACTTGTGTAGATAATCACATCAGATGATCTCAAGAGTACAACAGCTTGACATGTCACATGTTCCAGTTTTTGTACCACACCTCTATTTTTTCAGTCCTTATTTTCTTTTTTCCAAACTTTCCAGTAACATTCTGTGAACCATAGCCTAGGTGTTAGAAATCTCCCATTATGTCTGTCCATTTAACATTATTATCTGGGCTTTGACATATTGGTTTTTTTTTTTTTTTTTTTTTTTTTTTTTTGGTTTTTTGAGATAGGGTTTCTCTGTGGTAGCCCTGGCTGTCCTGGAACTCACTCTGTAGACCAGGTTGGCCTCGAACTCAGAAATCCACCTGCCTCTGCCTCCAAGTTCTGGGATTAAAGGCGTGTGCCACCACTGCCCGGCGGTTATTTAAAAAAAATTATATACAGCAATGCATGCACACATACATACAAATATGCATACGCAGCACAATATAGCTTCACAGAAAAATTTTAAATACTGATTTAAAAATTTTTAATTATTCAAAATGGCAATGCAATAAAACAAAACTCCATACATAATATGAATCCACTTGTGTAAAATTTAAAAGGGAAGATTACATTACATATAAACATACCCGTGCTGAGCAAGAACACATAAGGACATATGATCACATGTTTTTTTCTCTACGATAATGGCATTCATACTGACAGGAGAGTATTTATGTTACCCAGCTGAGCTGAGTGCTTTCTACTTTATAAATAGGATTTGGGGCATGAATGGTATTTACCTTATCATATTTCATAATAAAGATGATCAATAGATGCATATATTGTATTCACATTTTACAAAAAAACAAAGACTGGAATTGTTTGGAAACCACTAATCACTTCATTTTTAAAGTTAAATCTCTACAGCATTGGTTGCTTTTTATTTACCTTAGTACTTTCTTTCCCATTTAGAACCACAGTGCAGTGCCTTACTGTTTCATTTTAGATTATCTTGCTAGAGAGCCTGATATCCCAAGGCAAATAAACCCTAAATATGTTACAAACAACAGTAGAACTAAATTGATTTAAACAGTATCCTTCCATTAAAGGATCCTATTATTTCATTCTTATTTTAGCAAAAGGTCCATGGCGTTGACTCGCCTAGGCATGTGGTCAATTAAAACTCATTGACTTTTCTTAAGTAAGTTCTCCTCTTTGTGTTTATATGAGTGGATTTTTAAAATATCAATAATTGATTTTAAATTTCTCATCTTGTTTCCTGTGTCGTAAATATTGGGAGACTCTAATACCTCAATTTAAATAGTTTTGCTGGCACATTTTTTGAGCCTCAATTCATCCTCCAATTTAGTATTAGGTAAAGTATCTATGGATTCACTGATGAGACTGGTCAACATATTGCTCACAATCAAATATAGGCCACTACTTAAATGATTGATTGAGAAAATATCTAACTAAAATGGCTTAAAATCCTGCTTCAGCTTGCTGTAATGTTGCTAGTGCCTCCAGGTGAATTCTGTTGTTTGTTGACTGCTCACAGGCTCAGGGGTTTCTTGTGCTGTTCCTTTCTTTGTCTTACTACATGTCTTTACTGTTGCAAACACTGTCTTTACACTTCTTTGGAAGATGACTTCCCCGTAGAAAGATTTGCACAACGTGAGCAGAGTCAGATCCAGGATGAGGTTTACATAACACCCTAATCGAAGAGACCAAATAAGAAAATGTTCATTCTCAGGTTCCTATTTTCTGGTGTGAAAAAATTCAAATAACACTTAATTCATCCTGGCTTGGATGATATTATAATAGAATTACAGGAGGTTTTGTGAAGTCAGGATGCCCAAGCATGTACAGTATTTCTTTTGATTAAAGTATAATTCCTAAAAAATTCTAATGAAATAATATTCATAATTAAGAAAATAAATACTAAAATATAGGTTTAGTTCAGTGGTGTCACTTACCATTAATGGATAGATTTTAAGATCCTGAAGAGAAAAAAAATATATTACTGAAGACAGGACAATGAAGACTCTCATATGTTCCTTTCAAAATTCGATCTCTGAGAATTTCATAGAAAATATTTTGATTATATTCACTCTGTAAAACTTTCCAGCTCTTCGCTGCTTTGCTATTAATCAGACTTTACAACTTTAGTTTTTAAAAATGATTCATTCAAACTTTTGCTTCTCATATACTCTTCAACATCTGGGGATTTTTCTGGGAACATGATCAGCTTATCAGGACCACATCCTTAAAGAAAATTGATTGCCCTGTGAGAAGGTATCCATTGTCTGTACATCTTCAGTTGAGTGTGAGACTCCATACCCACTTCTCTCCATGATGCTGGGCTTTATCAAGCTTGAGCTTGTTTAGGTATTGTCAAATCTGTGATAACCCCCGTGAATTTGTGTGCATCTTCCATATTGTGTCTGTCAAAGACTGATTTCCCTATTTCCAAGTTATCTTGCTTTCACAACATTTCTGTCCCTTCTTCCAAAATGATCCCTGGCTCTAGAGAAGAACAGTGTGATACAGAGGTCCCATTTATTCGTAGGTCACTAGGAGTCATTTAAATATCATATCAGTTTGAAAGACTAATATAAGAAGAATCCTCCACAGAAGCTATGGACAATCTAACCACTGTTCTCATCCAGTGGGATGCACACACCGTCTAGAAATTTGAAATTAAGACAGTAGTAATGTTGCATTCAGGTCAATACCAGTTTGATCAGTTGTTACCTTTCTTTCCTTATAGTATCCCCTCCTCTACCCTGACCTTTTACTTCCCTCATCTCTCAACCCTTCCTGTCCCACATACATGTTTTGTAGCAACAACTTCTGATTTTCTCATAAAGGTGAAAATACACATTCCACATTGTGCAGAGTTTAAGTTCTCAAGAATTTTATAGGAAGAAGGAGCATGAAGGACGATAGGCAAATATTTTTAATCTGTTGGGACTAGAATAGGATAAATTCGCACTGTGAAAATGGATACATTTTGATATTTCTAACTGATTTATTACTGCTCAATTAACTAATGGATGCATTTTAATAATGCTATATACAGGTAATTAGAATAAACACCTGGGAAGACACATACAATGTGTTGTAAATACAAAGGTATGAACAGGAATTTTTGAATCACATATTGAGAAATACATGTATGCAAGATAATATAACACAGAAATCATAAGTTACCTAATAATGGCTATGTTGTTGATGTTTTGGGAGACTGGAGAACAGTATGTATGTGGCACAAGTTAGACACACAAGTTCTATGAGGAAAAATATCTTTAAGCTTGAAGGGGTAAGTTTTCTTAACTTTAATAATTTAAATCCATCCTGGAGTAAAATATCAATAAGAGAATGTTTAATATTTATAGGTGGGAGGATCCATATATTAAATGACGTAGAAAAGCCAGATAGGTGTGGATGAGAGTATTCCCTATGAAGGGCACTTTTATCTTTGTTTCTTTCTATTTTTTAATTTTGAATTTCTTTTTTTTCATAATTTTATTGGTTATTTTATTTATTTACATTTCAAATGTTATCCTCCTTGCCAGTTTCCCCTCCAGAACCCACTATTGCCTCCCCGACCCCTGCCTCTATGAGGGTGCTCCTCTACCCACCCACCCAATCCTGCCTCAGCACCTTAGCATTCCCCTACCCTGGGTCACCAAGCCTCCACAGGACCAAGGGGCTCCCTTTCCATTCATGGCAAATAAGGCTATCCTCTGCTACATATGCAGCTAGAGCCATGGGATTTTTTTGTATATTCTGTGGTTGGTGGTTTCATCTCTGGGAGATTTGGGAGTCCTGATTGGTTGATATTGTTGTTCTTCCTATGGGGTTGTAAACCTCTTCAGCTCCTATTTTTAAGAATGGAGAAACAGAGCTAAATATATACAAGTAAGAAATAAGCATATACATATTTTTAAATATTTACTTATAACTGTTAATGAGATATAACTAGCTTCTTGATGTTCATACTTCATCTTCCTCACAATGACCCTGTAACCTGGAATTACAAATAAAATATACTCTTTTCAACCATTAGTTTTTCTCTGTCAGGTATTTTATCACAGCAACAGGAATGAAACTAGAACAATTGTGCATAATTTTTAAATTATACGTATCACTTGTGCAAAACTTCCAATTATAACTTTTCAAAAGAAATAAAATCTAGCTGTTACTCTAGCTGGCACTACTTTAATCATGTTATAAGTGGTGATTTCTTTTCATGCACCATATCACTTACCTAGCATAAAAACCTGGCTCTTATGTTAAATGTATTGTTGTACTCTCTTTTCCCATTTTTAGTTATTTCATGGCAGACACCAACCACACTGTGTCTCAGAATATGTGCTATGCTTCCAAAGACAGTTGGACAGATGTTTTCAGGAGTACAACAATGCAGGAGACATATTATTGAATCTCATCCTTTCCCTTTTGTGCAAAAGCAGCATGTTAGGGCATACTGACTTTTCACTCACAGGTAGTAAGGGGTTGGGGAAAGGCAAGGAGTCCAATATTCTGGCCACATCTCCTGACCTTAAGTTCTCTGAGGAGCAACAAAAGCATAATATAAAAAATATAGTAATGAAAATGTATTTTATTCTTCTCTTGTATATTACAATCCAACTATAGTTTTCCCTCTGTTTATTCCCCTAGTCTCACTTTTCCCCAACAATGCCTCCCTTAGAAAAAGAAGACCTTGTAGGAACATCAGGCAAACACTGCATAACAAACTACAACAGGACCAGGCACATACCATCACATCACAAATGCTATCAACTTTAATATGTTGAATACAAGTGAGTAACCAGCTTTACTTATAAGTATAATTTCACACATGGAAGAAGGAACACTTCTGAGTAGATAAGAATGGTAACATTGGTTGTGGGTTAAACAAATTCCTGAAATACTTTTGAATACATTTGAATATGAGTCAAGAAGAAAAATAAGTTTTTGATCTCTTGACTTCTAACTTTCCATTAATGTTGATTTTCCTTATTTGTCTCCCTTTGTTTTTAACCTAGAAGCAGTGTCCCCCTTGCCTGTCAGCATGAGTGAATATCCTACGCCAATGTCTTCTTGCTCCTTGCATTGAGCTGAATACATCTCATGTACTATGAATCCCATGTAGAGATTTAAACTGTCAGTGACACTGAACAATACAGTGTGTAGAATTTATATAAGCCCTGGGCCTTTGTTAAATCTCAAATTAGCTAAACCAGAGAGAAGGAGAATGCATGCTGAGATAAATATAATCACTCACAAAGCTGTTTCTTGGTTAAATTGCTTTATTTAAAAGGCAGGCACCACAGGGAACCAACACTATAATTTCACTAATTGAACTCTGAACCTAAACTACAGCAATGGAAAAAAAACCAAGATGTTTATAAGCCAGGAAAGATTAACTTAAATTAAATAAGAGTTTAATTTTTCTTTGAAGGAAATGCGTATTTGAAAAATACCTCTGGCAAAAGAAGAAATAAAAATGAAAAAATTAGAAGATATAAGAAATCAAGAAATATCTGAAGAGTCCTGGACTGCATCTAAATATTCAGAACTATGAAACCTGTGAAGTTAGTCTAATTTCTGGCAAAACAATAAAAAGTAGTTTGTTATATATTTTTTTAAAACTCATGCCAAGCACCTTCTGGAGGCTAACAGCATGCTTATAATCTGAAGCCATATTGTATAATAGGATGATACTTGTTGTATTGCAATTATAGACACATTAAATTGCTACAACATAAAGCATGATACTGGCAATTACTAGCTTGTTCTAATACGCTAAGAACAAGCCCTCACTTTAGTTTCATTAAGGAAAACATGAGTAGTGCATGCCAAGTTTTCAAAAGAGGTAATATAAACTCAGAAGTTGCAGTTTCTATATAGTCTCCAGATTGTGTGTAATTTTAAGATATGAAAAGTGATTCATATTGATACTTACGGCTATAGTTTTTGAAACCTAATTTCCTTAAGTTTTTTTATTTTCTTCAATAATTATTCGTTGTTTGAAATGATTAGAAAAACATGTATAGACAAGAAAAAACTTAAGGGCAATAGGTTAAAATGATGGATATCACACTTAAATATTAAGAGTAATTACAAAACTTGAGAAACTTCAGTTTTTGAAATCCTGAAACAAAGGAGCCTTCATTGATCCTAAACGCCAATAGCCTTAACTGTATTGAGACTCATGCCCATTGCGTAGGGGAGCACATTATAGTGTTTTGGGTTGGGTCTTTATTCACGTTAGTGAAGCAGTTTCCTAGTTGTGACTTACACGATTTGTTCTGTTTGCATAGTGATTACTGTTAGGTCTTTAGATAATTGGGTTTTCACACAGTGAAAGAAAGATTAGATATTTCTTCCATAATGTTATGCAGACAGAAGCTTTTTAAAATGAGTGTTGTATGGATTATTCCTAATGACGGAAAAAAACCATGGAATAATATCTGAATTTTAGTATTACTAGAATGCAGTTGTTAGCTGTCTAATTTTCCTAAATTATGTCACAGCTTAACCTTGCATTTGGAGGAATAGTTCATTCTCTCTCTTCCATTAACTGCTATGATCTTTGAATTTGTTTACGCTTTATCTACTTTCCTTCAGTACTGCCTTCTCACCTCAGCCTACACAGGCTGGAACTGCCTCGGGCTTATTACCAAGATGTAGGAAGTTATTAAAATATGTTAATTTACTTGACTGCAATGACTTTAAATTAAGCCCTTATAACTTTCTGCCTTCCAGGCTGTCCACAGCTATGCAATACCTGGAATAAGATATCATTCTGTGATCAAATAGTTACTCAGAATAAAAAACGTAGAATATATCGTTATGCCATCTTTTCCTATGACTGGGCCATGTTCACTGTATAAGCCTCACAATTTGAATAAAATTGGAGACATATAACATGCCCAGAGACTTTGTTCTGGGTCAAACCTGCTCCTGCACACTTTACATACTCCCTTATTATCATCACTCCTTACAACAGGACTGAGATCGTAGGGGATTTGTACAAAGGCATGGAACTAATCAGGAACATGTTCCTATGTGCTCCCAAGCTGCCGGGATTCAGGGTCAAAGACCTTGGTTACTGTAACACATGGTCAATTAAATGTTACAGTGAGTACAAAGAGTCAGTCCCTTCTTCTTTTAATGTGCGCTCTCTGCGCTCTCGCTCTCTCTCTCTCTCTCTCTCTCTCTCTCTCTCTTCTCTCTCTCTCCTCCTCTCTTAATTAAATTAAAAAAAATTAAGTTGTATTTTACAGAAATACAGATGAAGACATGGTATGTTCCTATGTCATTATCAACTCTTGCTTTACTGAACTTTTTGCTTTTCCAATAATGGGATGAAAGGACAACTCTTATCTTAAATGTCATAACAGATCTTTTATTCTGGGTCCTATTACGAGTAAATTTATCTGAAAACACTGTTTTAGATTAGCCAGTTTTTATGTTCTAATGTAAAAAAAAAGTAAGGTTTTCTTTCTTTTTGAAATTATAAATTGAAACTGTATAAAATATATTTTTATTATGGCATAACTTTCTCTATCTTCTTCCAGATCCACTCCACTTCCCTACTCATATATCTCCACATCTTATCTGTCTGTCTGTTAGTCCATCCATCTATCCATCCATCATCTATCCATCCATCCATCTATCTCTTTAGAAAACAGTCAAAAATAAAGAAATTATAAAATTGGAAAACACAAGAAGCACACAAAGAGACAGACAGGCACACATGAACAGGGGTGCACACACAAATACACACACACACACACACATACATACACACAGAGAAATTAAGAAAATACAAAATGTATAAGCAAAATGTCAGTACAATAATAAAAAAAATGTCCAAGCAATGCAGTGTGAGACAAAAATTTGCAAAGCTTCCATTGACTTTATGGTGAAAACCAGAGTCTTTTTGAATGTTCCAAACAGACTTATATAACAATATAAGGATGTCAACTCAAACAAGAAGCAGGCAATTCATGAGTATTAAATGGGCCAAAATAGCCTGAGATCTTTGGCTCTGGACCTGCAAAATTTCCAGATTCTGCAAACAATATTATAATCAGTCACTTAACCAGTTCCTGGAGAATGTGTAATGTTAGTGTTTGTTCTTTCAAACCACTTAGCTCACACTGAGTTTCAAGGACCATGAGCTCCTAAAGTTTCTATAAAACAATTCTCTGTGTCTTCTGCCCCTATTCACAGTACCACAACTCTTTTAAGCTTGTCTGTGTTACTCTTCTTATGTGCTATTTATTCTGACATACACTATTTAACCACTGATGGTGATTTAAGTGAATTGTGGGGAAAAAACCTGGGGGGCTGCGCAGCGGACCCCAGGCCTACGCGGCATCGGCCTGGGACCTGCAAGGTGGAGGCTGCCTGGAGGCTTCCAGGCAGCCTGTCTCACATACCGAAGGAAGGTCCCAGGTTCCAGTGGCTGGAGGCTTCGGCAGCAGCAGGCCGGGCAGGCCAGGCAGGCCCCAATGACACGAGGAAGTCCTGGTTCCAAAAGGGTTTATTGTGATGGTGGATGGTGGATGGATCTGGAAGTACCCCCCCAAACTCAGGGCAGACTGAGTTAAGTAGGGAGGGAGAAAGAGGGAGGTTCTGGGGAGGAATGGTTAATTGGCTCCGCCCTCTGACCTTCATTAGTATGTAAATCTCTAGGGCCTGAGGCCTGTAGCTACACCCTCTACCTGTGCACTTTGGGAGGGGCTGTAATGGCCTTGGTGACTGAACAATGTAGGTCCATGGAGATTAGACTGCTTTTCAGGACCCTCTTCGGGGGCGTTGCCGAACTCCTGCCATTTCTCCCTTGGAGTCTCGGGGTTCCAGGCCCATGCCTAGCCAAGAACCAGGATACCCTTACGCAGTCCTACAGTGCATGGCATAGTCCACAGTATTGTACTGGGAAAAATCATTATCATATCTATATTCTCAACTCCTATGAGATTAGTGTGACTCCCTTTTGTTTTTATTTGGGACAAGGTCTTACTACGTCACTCTGACTGTTCTGATGCTTTTTATGTAGTCCATGATTCCTTCCACCAGATAGAGTTTGAACTGACTCAGCTTCCCCAGTCACTAATATGTATTAATACCTGATATATTGTCTAAACTATCTAATAGTTTCAAGATAATATTTTCAACATTCACCTTTATAGGAAATTAGCCTGTTTTTGTCTCCTTTCATTAATCTTACAATCTGAAAAGTATAAGATTTGGAAATGGCATTCATGGCAAAGAAAATAGCAATGAATCCCAAACTTAACTTTTCGGTCCTTTTTAAAGCTGTTCTGGGTTGGTGGAAATCTCGTATCTCAGCTTTCAGCACCAAAACAGTACACAAATCACTGTGGTTTAATAGGCCTTGATTTTATGATCACATACCATGGTATTATAAGACATAATCAGTGGTCAAAAACTGAAATGTGAAAATTGTCTGGTTTTCATGTACTAGCTATTTACTAGAATATAGAGATTACGAAGTCAGACAAGAATAAAGCATTTGAACACCATCCTAATTCTAACACTTATGTAAAGCATACAAAAATTGACCAGCTCATATTTATAGCAAGATAAAAGAGATAATGAGAATGAGAACGAAAAGCAAAAGGGGATGGAAGAGAATCCATTGGCAACAGCTAGATAATGAAAATAGAAAAATCTATAAATATGAACCAGGCATCTGGTACATGCCTAAGATCCTAGCACTTACAGAGAAGATATCCACAAGCTCAGGGCTACTTATCCATCGTGAAATTCAGGTCACTGCGGGGTTAGTAGAACCATGTCACCAGACACAAACACTGGTAAGGTCGAGCAGATTAAGGAACTCACATAATTTTCATAATTGAGAATGGTAGGCTTTTGGATCTGCTTCCGATCCTGTTCCTGTCCTGGAGCATGTGACCAGGACATCCCACTAAGAGGACCAGGATAGCTGGTCACATAGCATAGATCCCAGAGTTCTCCATGCTAAGGAGGTACCTAGATGGGCTGCCTGAGGGTTTAGCCACTATGCTTCCCTTCCTGGACATTTCTTCCTGCAAAAGGTATTCAATCTTTGGCCCACCCTGAGTAAGTCTTACACATCAACTTTTCCACATGAATAAGCAGTTTGGACATGCAAGGAGTGTCTCCTTCTGCTAGGACTGCCTTAGGGGAAAGCCTTCCTCCTACAGAATTGTGCCTATGTCTCCCCATAGAAGGCCCCTCCACCCTCCTCGCATTTATCCTGAGCTAAGCCAGATTGCTCCAAACCGGAGCTGATCGCAGGCTCTTGGGGCCTGTTCTTGACGCTTTAAGATTCTCAGTTTCCAGCAGAGTCCAGGTACCCAGGAGTATGAAAACCATAAACTGTGCCATTTCTCATGTGGAGGAACACGGGCTGGGGGAGCTGGGGTCCCCCTCTTAGGCTGTCCTTGGCCTCCCCTGAGGCAATGAGGAAGGAATGTAGCCAAGCATCTCTACCTTTCTTTTCCCCAAGTAGCGTTTACACACCTCAGCAGCAGGGCTAACTGCAGACCCACAGGTCACCCACTACTACACCGCAATATCCCACTGCAGGAGAAATCAGTTAGAAACACCAGAAGTTTCTTGTTAAAACAAATTACAGGTGAATTTGTGTTTAGGAGAGCATTCTCATTCTCAGCTTAAACAGTGTTTAAGGTGATAAATGGAAGAATTGTAAGTATTTTGAAGTAACATTATTTACAAAATTACCAGGAGTTGTATTAAAATCTAACCATATGCAAAATATTTACCTCAAGTAATTGAAAAACATGGAATTCTTCAAATGTCCTGGGGTCACACGAAATGAATATTATAAGCTATCTTACAAGGAAAGACCAATAATAATAGTGCTCATTAAAAACTGTGTGTGACACGAGAAACAAGTAGAAGCAGGTAGTCCTGACCTAGGAAGAGAAAGCTGGAATGTATATAGTATATAGTATGGTTCCTATTATTGGCAACTTAGGAATTAAGGTTACAATGGTATGCTTTATGTGGGGAACAAAACACATTTGCAAAATAGTTGATTGCTTAAAGTACTGTAAAATTGATTATTTTTAACATATTACCAAATAATACCAAAATTAAGTCCACTTACCTCCATGAGAGTCATCATTGCTGGGTACTATTGAGTGTGATTCTTTAGAGTAAGCTGGATTTTTTCCACTGGAAATTTTTTTCATTGACTCATGCACTGTGTGTCTAGAAAATGAACCGATTAGACATAGTCAAGTGTGTATTGTAGATTTAAGGAAGAAAAGAGAACTTTAGACTCTACTTAAAAATGTTATTCATCAAAAAGCTTAAGGAATATGTATAAGTACTGAAAACATACAAAATTCAATAGGGTCTTTATAGAGAATAGTAGATTTTTAATATTAACACAGACATGAATGTCCATAACCAAAATATAATTATAAATATACATGTCTAAACCTTTGCTGTATTTCCTTCCTTTAACTTTTAAATATTTATCTCTTATTTTCTCAGTTTAATCAATAGTTTGTAGTTAAATATTGTTCCATCAATATTTAAATTAGTATGACTATGCTTTGCAATTTTCTGTTAATTTACAAACTAAACTCAACATTCAAAGTTTTCTGTACAGCCTCCCAGGAAATCTCAGAAGTTTTCGAAGACAACCTTAAGCATAAAGAATGACTAAAGCAGTTTTATGTATAGATTTGCGTGTTAGCACACATTGAAATTTGAATGTTACAAATTTAATGAGTCCTATACATCAGAAACACATGACTTTCGGAGACTGATACTTTATATTATGGGCAAGTGAATATTGCAATTTGTGGTTTATATTCATTTCTTAGTTTAAAGAATAGAAAGCTTTTTAGTTCCAAAAGGTATATGAGATTACTTGAGGGTGGCATGAAATTGTCTGATGGCTCCTGACAGATCTCTGCTTATAAACCAGTTGTTCCACAGGCTGACATAAATACTAGCAACATTGAGACCTATTTCTAGGTTTGCCTCGAAATCCTTTCACAAACCAACCAATGTAGTTTAATAATTGTCAGAATTCTGTAAAATGCTTGTTAGGAAATGAGGTGAGAATAATTTTATGAATTTTAACCATTACAATATTTAGGTGAAGAGATTTTTTTCTCTTTTTATTAATACATGAATGAAATGTATGCTAGCCTGAGCTTTCTAAAATCTAATATACTAAGCTTTCCTGTTAACACAACTTTAAATGAGTCTGCTGTAAGGATTTGACATCCTTGTTATCAACTGAAAGAAAATTTTAAACCTCAGGGAAAATGAATTAAAATATAAAAGAAACTGTACATGTAAAAACTATGATCAACTGCTTTAGGGAAAAATACAATGATGTTGTTTTATATTGTATTTAAGTAATGAGGAGGGACCATTTACCTGGCACCATTGTGAAGAATAAATTTTGAGTGGGGGGGATGTAAACTCACTAATCATTGCTTAGTATCAAATATTAATAAAATTTAAAAGCAATTTTAGGTCTCCATATACATCAGTGTTCCTCAGACACTTGAATGAGTTCCCTCTTTATGAACTTTCAATTTTGGTAGAATTTGATGTTTCTTCCTTTAGTTTATTCATATACAAAATAAATACTGTGATTACTCATCTCTTGTGCATTGTCTAGTTAGAATATTTTAGGAAAACCCTGTGTTAACCAGCCATTCAATGTTCTTCTTGAAAATAATTTTCTTTTTTTTTTTTTTTAAATATACTCTGTCACCTTCTTTATTTATACTACAGAATTTGCATTAAGAAACACTATCTAAACCATCAATGCCAGTGTAGGCAGGGACAATCATGACTGATTACCTATTACCTTATTCTATGTTTACAGTATGTTTGTGCATTGACTTGCAAACAATAGATGGAATCTCATGAATCCAGTGAGTTCTGTAAGAAGGGAAACCTTGCACAAAAGGAAAACCAACATGCAACTAATTGGTTTTCTGGATATATATATATATATATATATATATATATATATATATATAAAATGCCCAGGGTGGTTATAATCTGGAGTAAAATTCACTTATTTTTCTCAGTGCCTTAGCAATAAGTCAAAGATTGCTATATCAGAAGTCCATTTTACATATGCAAGTAAAACTAGACAAAAATCTCTTGCTTGTGGTATGTGTTGTAAACTCTGCAGAAATTTATGAATGATAGTATCCATTGAGGAATGACAAATCTTTAATCATGTTGACCAGGAAACTTGTGGGATTGTTATAGGAAAAAAAACAAGTCCAACTGTGAAGTAAAGACTTGAATGTGAAGGCTTGCTTGTTGACCCTATCTTTCTATAAACTTAAATATGCAAAGTCATTTGCTAATCACCAAACATCTTACCATAGTCAGCTGAAACAGAGTCTAATAGAATACATTTGCTCAACATCTGCCAAATAAAACTTATTGACACTCAACTGACTGTATTAAAATATAAAAAAAAATTTTAATCTATCATTTTTATTATGGTGATTAAAAATGATATCAAAGTGTGGCTGAAAAAGAAAATATTATCTACCACCCACAAAGCTTAAATTGGTCAAATAATTTATATAATTAAACACAAATAGGATGGAATTTTACAATCTGCCCTACAGAGCATGTATGGACCATGGCCTCTGCACATGTGTAACAGTTGTGTAGCTTGGTCTTCATGTGAGACTCCTAACAGTGGGAACAGGATCTGTCTCTGAGACATTGCCTGACTTTGGTTCCCTTTTCCCCTACTGGGCTTCCTCATTCAGCCACAATAGGAGAAAGTACATCTACTACTACTGCAACATATGTAAGGGTTCCTTTTCTGAAGAGAAAGGCAAACTGGATGCCAGTGGGGAGGGGAGATGGGGGACAAGGACTGGGCATAGAGGAAGGAAGGGAAACTTCCATGAGAATATAAAATAAATAAATTAAGTAGAAATAAATCCGCCTAAGAGCTGGTTGTATGTTCAGGAGTACTTTCTTAGCAGGTCGACAGGCCTGAATTTGATCTCTAACCCTGAATAAACTTTAAAACAACCAAAAATACCAAAATACAAAATGACAACAACAAAAATTAAACAAACTACAGAAGTCTTACCATACAGCATCATATGCAAATTTATAAGATAATAAGAGAGTACTGACTAATGAACTATGTTGACTGCACACTTATTACCAGAAATACTCACCAGATTTCTGTGAATCATCATTGATATGAACACCATCTGAGGTAATATTTCCAGTGTTTAGATTTTTCAACTAGTATTTGTAGGTTTCTTATGCACTTTCACTGATAAGTGACTTTTAGAATCCTTTCTTTTTGCAAATGTATTTAATATTATATGGCCAAGTAAAACTCTGGCATGTCACCTTTGGAATGGTAGCTTGATCCACAGATATCTTGAAGACAGTTGTTCATAAATATTAAAGAAAGCACATGAAGAAGCCTGAGACATTACATTATATAAAATATTACAGAGTTTTCTTACTCTTGTGAAGTAGCTTTACAACTTTTGTTATTCCTCTTTTATGAGACATGTTTTATTTGTTTGTTTTTAATTGTTCATTGTATCAAAACCAGTAGAGGTGGAATACCCATGCTATAGAAAGCTTATCTAATACTTGAAAAAGAAGCTTTATATCACATAGAAAAAATGACTCAATGTTGTATAGGTAGTGTTACCTGTCAACTCTGTAATTGAAATACAAAACACAGAGTCACAGAGGTGGAAGAAATGGTTCAGTGGCTATAGATTCTGTTTTTGTTTGTTTTTGTTTGTTTATTTACGAGTTCCTCTTCTGGTTTGAACACCTACATCATGAAGAGTACCTCCAACTCCAAGGAATCCAATATTTCTGACCTTTACAGTTTTCTGCACAAAGATGGTATGAATGCACATGCAAAGTAACAGACACATATAAAAACTCACTGGTAAATTCAGCATTATGGAAAATTAATTATATATAATATATAATTATATATATTATATATATATATGGAGGGTGGAAGGGATGGGGGGTTCTGAAGAGGAGATCTGGAAGGAAATGTAACTGAAATGTAAATAAATAAATACCATATACATACATATATATATCCCAGAGATTTTTATATCTTATTTAAATGCCTACTAGTGATTAATTGCATAATTTGAAAATGATGGTATTTATTATGGTATATATTATTGTATATTGAACAAAACAGTATGTTTGTGTTATTTTCATACATGTTTACTAAAACTTTGTTTATATTTAAATCTCTTATTATACTATGTTGTCCCAGCTGCTTTTTTGTTTTGTTTTGTTTTCAAATAGTCTTGTTGAGTAAGCTATTTCTTCTGCTCCAAACTATTTTCGTGTTATACATATGCTATGTATAGTATTTACATCATATATATCATGTATTTAATGTTTATATATCAATATAACATACTGGTAAAATTATGTGATAGAGCTTTCTTTATTTTGTTCTCATTAAGGCTCTCTTTGAAATCACTGTGTACTAGCGAATGATCTTGAACTCTTCATCTTTCTATCTTAACTGTTCAAGAACTGGAATACAGGCATGCACATACATGCTCACCTTATTTTACTTAATGTGATACATAGTTCAGTGCATCTGTTTGTGCAAATGATAATTTTCTTCTTCTATATATCTGAATAAAACATTTTTGTGGGTGTCTGTACCACCATTTCTTCATCCATTCATTTGTCTACAGACATTTGTGTTACGTTACGCATCAGTCTTCTGAAGGTTAATTTCTACTTGAAAATAGCAAGATGCACTCATGTTATGCCAAGATGAAAAAGATCTAATACAATATTTGATTTCTCCTTTCACATTAAACATGAATATGTAGAGATATCTGTTGTTTTTTACCTAGAATCCTTTAGATATTTACCAATAAATGGCAGAGATGTGTTTCTGCATAAACATCCAAGAATATAAACTCTCCTATATGTAAAGTATAAAAATGTGTGTCATTTTTTCTGATCAAATCTTATGCCACTTTAGAACTTTCAATTTGAATACCAGTTTTATTTTTCTGTTTACTATTTCAGTAACATTAAAACATTCCTATGACTATTTTTGGCACTTGGAGAAACTAGTGATTTTTAAAGGTCTACATTTTATGATCAAGGTCTTAAATACCTAATAACATTGTAATATTTTACCTTTAATTTGTTCATAAATATGTACTTTTATTATTATATTGTTAATTATATATCCTATAGTCATTACAACAAATTTAGCCACTGAATACAACTATAAGTTAAGGAGATGCAGACCACATAAACCATTCTATTAATTATATTTCTACAAGAAAACGTGTCAATGTAAAAATACCCTTCTCTCCTTTAAAAGGGAAGAAGAGATCCTTATTTTGAAGCAAAACAGTGACCAAGTCCTGAATTAGGTAGCCTGAAATACCATGTTTCACTGTGGTAACAGTGTCATGAGGATTAAATAGTCACAAACCAAAATAATCATATTTTAATATATTTTGAAAATATGAGTGTGATAACTAGACAACATATTATATCTGTGCTTTAGGCCACAGATATTTGATGACATCTTTATATATGTTCCTATGTTACAAAATAGATAAGATAAATTTTATTTGACTGTCGTTAGGATGTTAAATTAAATAATGACATGGACAATGAATTGGTGGTGATTAAAGATAAGTTGAAACAATCTTGCTAGGCTCCTGTAACATTCCAATTTTCTTCAATTACTGAAGTTTTATTCAGTTAGTCATGCTTTTACAATCTTATTAAGCTTATGCCATTTCTCATCTGACCTCAGTATAAACATATGTATTTCAGTTTTGGATGCAGTAATAGAATGATTTGACTAAAATTTCCTGTAAATTTTATGTTTAAATCTTCAATAAGAGCTGACAGGCTCTCATAAGTAGGGGCTGGGAGCTCCGATCCAATCAATGGGATTATTATTTCATGGGCTAACACATCCATGGCTTTATTAAGAGATGGTAGAAACTAGGTGGTTGTGATGAAGTGGAGAAAATCTTCACTGAGTGCGACCTTAGAAAGATGTGCTCAGTAACTTCATGGGGAGCACTTCCTTGTTTTCTGAAGTCAAGTTCCTGTTTTTGTATCTTGGTAGCATCTTGGATATATGTGATTATAAATTTATACTTAAGGAGAAGGACTCAGAAATGGCTCCCTTTAGCTGAGAAAGAAATATTTCCCTTTTTGATTTCTACATCTTATGACTTTTTCTTATTTGACTGTTATTTTTACACTTAAAAAAGTCAACTTTCCAATTACTGCAGTGAAAAAAAAGGATCTAGTTCCATTCTAGTTTTTCCCCTCTTTCTTTTCAAATACTTATATATTTTATTGATTACTTTTAGCGACAAAGATACATACGTTGTCTTGTTATATAAGAAATTGGCATGCATATTATTGCTATTTTGTTAAACCCACCTGAATAGATGGACATTACTTATACAACAAATTGTTTTTGTATTTTTTATGCAGAGTAGATTTACAATGACAAAACTTATTTACCAACTATATATTCTATTTATTATATTACTGTAATTCTCTTTAGTAACAATTCATTAATTTCTTTCATTTAGCGAATTATGTTTAGACTTAAATGCTTGATAGTAAGCATATGTGATCCAGCACTTGGATAGTAAAGAAAGGAAAGTTAGAAATTCAAGGTCATTCATAGCAATAAAGCAAGTTCAAGTCCCTTTCAGGATGCAATAAATGAAAAAAAAAAAAAAAAAAACAAAATTAAAAAAAAGATTATAAAAAACAAAAAAAAAAGAAGAAGAAGAAAGGGAAAAAAGGAAAAAATGTTTCCTTCTCATGTTTGCTTTTTAGAGTTAAAAGATGACTAAGACTCAGTTCTTCCTTGGAAGAGGTCGTCTAAATACAATCCTTATGAAATACTTGAAACATTGATAACTTGAAATTGTGCGTTCTCTGTGCAATTTAGACAGCCAGACCTTCAGATTCTATTAAGTCCCTGTGGATTTCTGTTGCCTTTCACAAAACTCTTTACCCTTGTTCCTGTATGACTTACTTGCTCAAAGTTGAAAGCGAAGTTTCATTGAATGTATTTGATAACTTTGGTATTGTGGAAGCTGCTTTTAAAGTGGAAAATTCACATCTAACAAAAAATGTAAAATGAAGAAATAGCTCCAAGTCTCTGAGGTAGGAAAAAGAATCTCATGCTTTATTTTATTTCATTAGCTTGAGACCTCTAGCTTTTTTAAATCAAAATGTGTGTGTTAGTTATATACATATATTTTTGAATATTTGAATTATATGTTTGCATATGTTATATTATAATAAATCATATTATTTATTATATGGAACTATCATCATTTTCTTAATGGATGGGGGATGAGATATTTGAAAACAGCAATGTAATCTACACACATATGAATAATCAGACGCTGTTTTCTTCACTGAATCCATGTTATACAACTTGAATCCTTATATATGTGTGATCAGTTGCTAAAGTCACAATGAAACCATGAAGAATTATACAAAATATTGGAAGATGAAAGTACTCAAGGGTTTCATTTTTCAAGCAAACCTTCATAGGAATTAAAGTTGAGTATCGTCAGCTTAGTGTTATCTTTATTGTTAACTGTAGAAAAAGCACGCATTGCAATGTGTCACAGGAAAATAGTGTTAGCCCCACTCAGCTCTCTGCAACAGCAGAATATCAAGTAGCCTCACCTTCTGTGCACCTTGTTGAAAACTATTAGTTATGCACAAAATAGCATTCTGCTCTGGCAAGCATGCTATTCACCTTGCTGGTGTAGGACTAAAGAAAGTAATTTTCTGACTCTTAACGGTTCCAAGAATTTATACAAGCTGCTTCAGTCAAAGGCTTCACAAGACACTTATAATAAAGTAAACATCTTCAGATGATCTTTCACACACAGCCCATTCTTTTGATATTGTCATTATTTGTACACTATTATTGGAGGAATTTGTGTGTTCAATGAGACACAGAATATTTTAAATTTGCCATGTAATCTCTGATGATATTTTGTTTTGTTTTGTTTTTAAATCTCTGTTAAGCTTAAAGAAGTGGAGAGAATTATTTTACAATTCGATCATTAGAGTGAGATCATCCTATTGCCTTTACTGGCACAAATGTCTTTGCCACATAAATCATAGAAGGGGAGTCTTTAAAAACAGTGCCTGTGGAGCACAAGAAATCCCTATTTACAGAGGATCAGCTTTCTGCATCAAATCTCATGTGGTGCCTTTTAAAGACAAAGTACTAAAAAGAATAACTTGAGAAAATAAAATACAATTTTTTAAAGTTTATCATTTCATTGAAACTTAAAAGAACTTTGGGAATTGTATCCTTCTGCGATACCATATTCAAAACTATGCAAACTGCTTTGCTTACAACCTGGAGTTGTTGTGTAATTTAAGTCCTTTATTTTAATGAGAAACACTTAACAGAAACATAAAATAAAATACTGGTGACAAAAGGTTCCTTTGTTTGTTCTTGTAAGTTCCTCTATGGCTGTGGGCACAGCTGTCTTAACTTTTATACTGTTAACATTTGTACAAGTGCTGAGAAGCCAAACATTGAAATTTATCTTTTGGTCTATTATAAAGAATTTAAAGCAAATTGGAAACAAAGATCAGCAAATGCTTTTTCTTTATGAGTTTGGCTCCTTTGACATTGAAACTTTTACTTTTTTTTAAAGATAAAGTCATGATCGTCTTTGTTTGGTTTTGATTTTTTATAGTTTCATGAATAAAAATATAAGAAAGTTATGACTTTTTTACTTTATATTTTATTTTCCTATATTATTTCTATTTTATTGAGATCACTGAACCATTTAGCCAGTGGCTTTTCTGACCTTTATTTTGCTCTGTGGTAAAGTTTCTAATCTGCCAGTTTCACTACCAGAAATAGAATAAGCTATTGTTTTTATTTAACAACAAATCTGCAGCTGGCTTCTAGTATTTGTGGCCATAGTACTTTAAAAGGTCCCAGAGATGGAAGTAAAGAACTTGGGTATAAATGATTACTGGATAATCCAATGAGCAGATTGGTGACTTGCCTTTTCCTATATTCATTAGTCAAAATCTTCTGTAAATAAATTTTTTAATTATTTGACTTTCCATCTAGTACTTTTGCATGATACAGAGGAGATATTATGTCGCAGGCATTCTTTCATAAAACTTATTTTCGTTTTATTTTGTTTTCTAAAGTGAAATATTTTTTATTTATTTTTGGAAATAGGGGACACACTATGTATTTCTGGTGGATATGAATCTAAACACTACAGTAGTCAAACATGTTTACTAAAATTTCTTTTTTTCATTGCATATTTTATTTACTTACATTTCAGATGTTATTCCCCTTTCCCCATTTCCCCTCCCTAGAAACCCCCTATCCATCTCCCCGCCCCCGCTTTTTGCTTTTATACCATTTTAATTACATGCATGTATTAAGTTCAGTTCTAGGTTGAGGAACTAGCAATACAATAGATGCAAAGAGTCAAGGAATAAACAAGACAATAAACATAAATAGTCAAAGAACAACAAGGCTGCTAGGCAGGAATATGACATTGGCCAAAGACAAGGAAGTGGGCTGCAGGCAGGAATCTAAATCTTAGGCTAGATCAAGGAAGTAGGCTTCAGACATGAAAATGACTTTGGGCTAGGACAGGGAAGTAGGCTCAGATATTTTGGTCATCCTGATAAACCCTTAGAAACAGTGATCACGGGAGTGTTCACTAAACTTTGTTTACTTCCTTCTTACATTTATGAGGAACTCTGCAACCCCAAGTAGACCTGCAGGTCAGTTTTCTTCTAGTCTTTCCTACTGTGATTTGTATCCTTTCGTTTTACTACTCCCTTATAAATTATATTAAAGAAACATAAATTTATTTTAAATTCTGATATCTTCTTATCTGTGTGAATATTATTAGGTTTTATCATCCTTGCTCTTCATGCAATTATGTTACAGGTTTAAATCTTTTCTTATACTAGCAATTGTTATTATCTTACGTGTCTAAGGTGTATGCTCATTGTCATATGATAAATACAAATACATAGTGTATATATTGGGATTGAAGCTATCCACTGTTTCAATCTTCAATGAGATATTTTAAAATGTTAATTGTTAAAAGAGCACTCAATAAATGTTTTTATTCATTCTTTGAAAATTTCATATGCACATACAATGAAATATGATATTATTCAGTCCTTCTTTATGCTCTTCATCTGTCTCATGATCTTTCTGGAATATATTTCTTTCCCAATTCCATATCTTCGGGATGATTAGCTCATACGTGGGCATGGGGCATGGGATCCTGTTGGGTGGAGTTGTGGTTTCCATGAGTCCAATGCCCCAGTCAGCTGAGACTGCAACTCTGGGCAGCAGAAGTGCATGTGGGATTTTTGACTGAGTTTACTCCCTGCGGCCAAGGAGGATGTGGGCTGTGAGAGAAGCTGCTTGGCTCCACCCAGGTGGGGAGATCTCACTCAGTCTGAAGTCCCACAGGGGTGCAGGGCAATTGAGTGGACCGGGTCTCTCTTCGGGGCTCCCAGATACCACTGGGGTGCCACAGACGAACAGAGACTGGAGGCATATGGGGCTGGCCTGTAGTCGAGAGAAATGGGGAGGGAGCCCTGACAGAGCCCCATGGAAAAGAGACTCTTGGTTGCTTGTACTCACTTGTCAGGGTCAGCTAGCTTGGTTGAATTGGGGTCCCTGTGGTAGAATGCAGAGAAGTCATCCACAGGAGATTAGACTACTGCTTGATAGTTGAGACCTTCTCCAGGGTTCCCAAAGACACGAGGAAGTCCATGGTAGGTGAATCTTGCTTTACTCCCGAACCCCCACAGCTGCCTTTGGTTAAATAGGGAGGGAGGAGGGTCTAGAAGGAATGCTTAATTGGCTATGCCCTGGCCTTTAGGTATCTCATTAATATGGAAATCTCTTGAGGCCCTGAGACCTGTAGTCATGATCTCTACCTGTGGAGGGGCTGGTAGGGGCATTGCCCTATGTGACTGAATGGCAAAGATCAATGGCATGTCAGGAGTCTGGGTTCTGAAGGCATGGCCGAACAACTGCCGTTGTCCCATTAGTGTCCAGGATTCAAGGCCTGTGCCCAACCAAGAACCAAGATAGCCTTTAAGGGTCCCACACATATCCTCTACTTTTTATAAAGTAAATACCCACTAAGTTCTATTAGTGTCCATTAGCTGCTATATATTTATGTGCACACATCACATATTAATGTAGACAATCTATCAATGGCCAAACCTCCAGGCAAAAAAAGTCACTTTCTTCTCCTGTAATCATTAACTATTGATAGATTTTAGGAGGGGGACCAGGTCAGCTCCTTGGTACCCATACTGGGAGTTGTAGCTGGTTGAAATAAGTGCAAGTAACCACAGATAGTATGAGTTTGTGCATATAATGTACACTCCATGTAATTTCCCAGTACTCTTCCCTATCCTATGGATCTCACAATCTTCCTATCTTCTTTGCATGTTCCCTGAGCTCTGGTGGGGAGCTTGATAAAGATGTTCCACTTATCACAATGGCTTAGGAGTTATGAACATTTGTTTTTAGATATGATGCATATCCTATTCCCAAATCAATATGGTAGCTCACAACCCACTTTAATTATATCTCCTGGGACCTCATGCTATCCTCTGATTGTTATGTGTGTATCCTTGACCTAGGCATGCAAGTAGAGCAATACACAAATAAATACATCAATAATAATTAATAATGATGAATGTTGCATGCTACAGCCCTTGCCCAGGAGCTGCTGTGCTACCAGCCCTCCCAGCTCCATTTTGTTCCACCTGGCTTAGGTCCAGGATCAGTTGCCACTGGCCCAAACCTGGCTTCCTTTTCTATGACCTTTAAGTTCCGGAGGTAATCTAGCACAATTAGTCCACTCCCAAGATTCCATGTATAAAAGATGAACACTTAGTTAATTCTCTTAGAATTTGCTTTTTTTGAGAATTTCAGGTCACAGATACCTCCCACTTGGAAAGGTGTGCCCTTACCAATTTATAATTTTGTTTCTCCTCCATATCCTTGGCACCTGCTTGTAGTGAGGCTGCAGACCTAGCTGCCAGGAAGCCTTACATGATTTTTGCCTTCTATTAGTTTCAAAGCATGGCAGACAAACCCCTCTTTCCTTCCCTGGAGCTCTTTTCCTTTTGGGCCCAAAAGTCCCACCTGTACCTTCTGCTCAGCAATTGGTTTCTGGCCTTCTTTATTGACAAATCGGGAACAAATTAGGGAATATGATCTTATATCAGAACCTCCCCTTACATACAAAAGGATGTCTCACTTTATGCTAAAAATCCATACTCATCAATTCTCAGCACTTTGTCAAGCGATTCTTTTTCATTTTTTACCTGTTTCCTTGTGTCTCTATTAACTGTGTCTTCCCTGTGTCTATGTAATAGTGATGAGTATGCCAATTTGAATTCAGCATGAAAGGAGTTATTGTCACATCAGAGATTATCTTATGCTAGGAAAAAAAATAACAAAAGGCTGCCCACAATAGAAATCTTACTCTGTTTAAGTTCCCTTTTAAAAAAATTCATCCTTCCTTGACAAATTATGCACCCACTTTGTCGTCCATTTGTCATCAGAACTACGTTCCTCGGCATCAAAAGACAGAAAGGCCAGGCTGTTCTCTGCTCATACTTAAGCTGCAGCTTCCCATAATTCTCTCTGCCTTCTATCTTAGTTACTGTTCTATTGCTTTGTAGAGACACCATTAATAAGGCAATCCTATAAAAAAGAACATTCATCTAGAATTAACATAAACATTTGGAGTGTTAGACCATGATCATCATATCAGAAGCCAGAAGAGCACTGGAGCAGTAGTCAAAATTTTAAATCCTGATTCTCAAGCAGCATGGGTGGGAGATAGAAAGAGACACAGAGAGAGAGACACACCACACACACACACACACACACACAGAGAGAGAGAGAGAGAGAGAGAGAGAAGAGAGAGAGAGAGAGAGGAGAGAGAGAGAGAAATATCTTGGCTTAGCATGGGCTTTCGAAACCTGAAAGCACATTGCCAGTGATACAACTTTTCCAACAAGAATCTTTCAAAATCCATCCTAAAATCTTCTACTAACATGTGAACAAACACTCAAACATATGAGTGTCTATGGGAGCCACCCTCATTCAAATCACCACATCCTATTCCTGAAGCAGAATGATTTAGCCCAACTCAAAAAATCCCCACAGTATTTCACAGGCTCAAGACTATATTGAGGTCCAACGTCTCCTCTGTAAGTTAAGGTAAAATATTAACTATAACACCTTGCAAAACCAAAATTAAAATAACAAACAACAAAATCAGGTAGCATCCTTCCAGCATACAGTGTCAGAGAATATACATTACCATTTCCAAGAGGAGGAAAGGAGGCATATTTGAGGGGCACAGTCAAAATGAGATGAAAAAACATGAGGTGGCCAAACTGCTATATCTGATGTAAAGGGGCGTGGGAGGTAATCTGATGGCTCTTCCCTTCCAAGTTTTCTGACTGCAACATACTTGTCTATCTTATACTGATTCCACACTTTATCTCCAGTTTTCCTTTACAGGTATCCCATAGCTCAGACATCTCTAAAACTTGGAGTCTCCAATGCAATCAGACTTTCACCTTCACAGCTTCACACAACAGCCTGTTGGGCCTTCTATTAAGGGACTTCCATGTCATATTCTGACCTCAGTGGTTTCCCTAAAAAGGAAGATTCCACAACCACTTTCCTATTTCTCTCTTGACTCTAGAGCCAGATTTTATGATCGAAGCTGCCAAAGTTCTTCTTTTTCCTGGAACTAGTCCCTGGTCCCCTTCTTTGGATGATAAATTATAAGTTTTCCCTGTTGCTTATACATAGGAATTTCTTTAGGCTTTTTCCTTTCAGAGCATCAATATAGGCTCTATTGAAATCCCCTGTCAGTAGCATTAATCCAAAACTCTTCAATTCAGCTACAACTGAACTGAATTCAAGTCAGACTCCTGGAGCAAGAGCAAAAGCAGCCATTTTTTTTCTTTCTTTCTTTCTTTCTTTCTTTCTTTCTTTCTCTTCTCTTCTTCTTCTTCTTCTTCTCTTCTTTTCTTTTCTTTCTTTTCTTTACCTTGTTCCTTTGGACCAAAAGGCACAAGAATGATCTCTAGGATATTTGCTAATATCTATTCCCACTGAACCACTTGATCTTAGCTTTTATAATTCAAATCACTCTCAGCACTTCTATCTTCAATGTTCCTAGTAGGATGATCCATTCAAAAGGACATGCATGGAATGCAGGGACAAAAATGGAGCAGAGATTCAATGAAAGGACCATCCAGTGACTGGCCAACTGGGGATCCATATCATGAGCAACACCAAATTCCTGACACTATTATTGAGACCATATTGTGTGTTCAGACAGGAGCCTGGCTATGGCTGTCTTCTGAGAGTCTCTACCAGCAACTAACCTGAGACAAATGCAGATATTACAAGCAACCATTGGATTGTTGGTCGGGATCAACGGAAAGGAAGGACTGAAGGAGCTGAAGGGAATTGCAACCCCATAGAAAGAACAAAAGTGTTAAGTAACCCAGATTTCTCAGAGCTCCAGAGACTAAGTCAAAAACCAAGGAGCATACCTGGACTGGTTTCGTGTCCCAGGCACATATGTAGCAGAGGACTGCCTTGTATGTCCCTAGTGAAAGTTGGCCTAATCCTTAGAAACTTGATGCCCCAGGAAGAAGGGATGCTGGTGGGAATGAGATAGGGATGATGGATAGTGCTGGAGCACCCTCTCAGAGGTTCGGGGTGGGAGGGGATGGGTGAAGAACTCAGGTCTAGGGGAACAGGAAAAGGAGGGGCAACTTTTGGAGTGTAGATAAATAAAATAATAAAAATAAGTGTTCAACCACTTTCTAGTTCTATCATATTTATCTATCAAACAACAAAGTCGGGTTGTTACACCAATACACCTATTCTCAGTACCAACTTCTCTCTTAGTTACTGTTCTATCACCATGAAAAAACACCATGGCCAAGGCAGCTTTACAACATAAACATTTAATTGGGGGGTTATTAAGGTTTACAGGTTTTGACTGTGGTCATTATGACAGCAAGCAAACAGATATGTTGCTGTAACAGTAGCTGAGAGCACACAACCTGATCCACTGGCAGCAAGCAGAGAAAGACATTGGACCTAGCTTGGTCTTCTAACACCTCAAAGCCTACCCTCAATGAGACCATTTCCTCTAACAGTCCTAGTCTTTTCCAAACAGCCCATTGGGGCTAGATATTCAAACATGCAGCAATGGAGGCCACCATTATTCAGACAACCACAAACTGACACACACCTTTCCTTATTAACACTCTCTCTAACTTAATTGACCATCTGACTTTCTGGCTTTGATTATGTTACTTCCTCCTATTTATGCCACACAAACTCTAGGTTCAACTTCCTCTACAATACATATGAGTTCCTCTCTTTCCTTAACTTGACAAAACCTTCTGTCTAACCTAGATACATTTAATATCCTCAAGATTGTGACTTTGTATCCATATTTGTCCTTAATTGCAATTTCTATTATCATTTTTGAATGAGAATTAAATACATAATACCATTTTGAGCTTTTATGCAAGCTTTTAAAGTAATTTTTGAATTTCTCATTTTGTCCATACTTTAAGTTATTTTATAGGAATAATAAGGTTACTAATGACATTTTCATCAACACATATGCACTTAAATACATGTACCTCCTCATCTCCCTTTTTATGTGCCCCTTTCTACATAACAGGCCTAATTCTGCATCTCTGCTCCCTCCCCCATCTCTCTTGCACATACTTCAATTTCTATTCCTACTCCCTCATTTCTCAGTCTCCTTGAAGACAAAGGAGACAAGATAAACTTAAGAGTAAATTAAGTCATTATTAAGAAAGGGGAAATTCTAATTTCAATGGCAAGAAAAATGAGTTTGTTTTATTGATTGCTTATTTAACATAACTGTGCTAGATTATACAATATATTACAATATAGATACTTTTGAGATGAAATAGAATTCGATATAATCTACTTTAACGAAAATAGTCTTTATTTTCTTTTATAGAAAATGGGCCTCAGTGCATTATTTAAATGTCCTTAAGGAATAATGCTGGATCAAATAATTAACTCTATAATAAATAGACTTTTAAGAGTTCTTGTTTGATTTGCTTTAATTTTCTTTACTATGGTATATGGCTCATGTACAGCAATGACAGATAAATAAACAAGGTAATATCTAATCAATTAAATAGAATCTGCAGTATAATAACTCACTCTGTGCTTGCCAATATCATTACACAGTTGAATATACTGTGGTCGTAAGCAATGTTTCATACCGAAGGATGTGCAGGGTTATGCTGTGCTTCATTGACGAGATGTCTACTGTCTACTAGCTTTAGGCATGGAAGCAACCTTCATTCAATCATCTTTATGTAAATAATTATTCCATTCAGTGTACATTATCGTATATATTTACATTCTCATTACAGAGAAAGGATTTCCTTGTTAGAATGGCTTTAACTTTTAAAACACAATGATCAGATGTTGCAGAGTTTTATTACATATTTGTTAGTATACCATATATTCTGACCATTTATCTGTGTGTATAGGGGTAAATTATCACTCATTATCAGAACTTCTTACTACAGTGGTACTTTATTGTGTTTGCTACTTTGCCTTAAACATAGGGTTCAATACATGCAAAACAAGTACTCTGCTACTTACAGAGATATCTCTATATCAAGTAGAATACTTATAATTGTCCATACAGCACCCTTGATATTGTCTTTCTTAAAGACCATTAGTTATACTATGGTTTACTCAAAGCACTATGTATTTTATGGGCATGGAAACCTGAAAGTTAGGTTTATAGCATTGCCAGATTATTTATATTATTCACTGTATGCTTCAAACCTTGTGTATTCCACTGATATTTGTAATATCTCAATAATTTTTCCAATCTCATGATGTTCCATATTTAGAATTAGATTGCATATTTTCTCCTTATTGGTTTCTTTCTCCTTGCAATATGCATTTAATTTTTCTCTATGCCTTTCAATGCTTCAGGTTTTTTTTCTTCTTAACATATGAGAATTATTCTTCTTTTTGACATAGTACAGTCTACTTATCTTTTTCCTATCAAAGGACTTATGGGTCTTTCATGTAATATGCAAACAATAAATACCTATATAACTCTTTGTTAGTTCAAGAGTTTTCTTTTTTAATTGTTTGGAAAAAAATGAATGACAGTGGTTACTGGAAAATTTGATAAGAGACTTTTGGGGATTCTTAGGAAACTGGTAAAATGTGTACTGTAGGTGACCTACATTGTTCATTCCTATCAGCAGTGAATGAGAAAGTCCATTACCCAAACATCTAAAGCCAGATATTCCATTCATTTACTAAGTATATGTATAGAATCTAAACAATTTATGTTTTCTAGATATTGGAGACTAAAGAAAAATCCCTGTTGGTAATGTAATGAGGGGAACATGTGTAGGACAGTGGGTGGGGAGTGGGAAGCCTGAAGAGTATATACATGCTGAGTTTTGTCTTTCACAGTGAACAGCAGGATACTAATTTCATTGAAAGGGACAAACAAGTAAAGGTTTTAAGCTGGACTATGCTATTATCAGATTTAAGCAATAAATGAATGCTCTGCACATGAAATGGAAGGCAGTGGATAAGAGCAGAAATGTCACGAGCAACATCAGAGACACTATTACCTAATATTGTGAATAAAATCATATCTTCGAGTTTCATCAATGAAGGTGTTGGGTTGCAAATTCGGGATACACTTTAAAGCTAGAATCAAGGGTGAGCTGTGGAATCTTTGATTAAGAATGACACTGTTGGTTTACACTGAATAGGAGTTGAGAGTCAGATAAAGAGAGAGAGAGGGAGAGGGAGAGGGAGAGGGAGAGGGAGAGGGAGAGGGAGAGGGAGAGGGAGAGGGAGAGGGAGAGGGAGAGGGAGAGGGAGAGGGAGAGGGAGAGGGAGAGGGTGAGCTAGAGAGTAAAAGATAGGATTCTATTGGAAAAATGTGTTACCTAGGGCAGACATATGGTTTTGGCTCCTTATTATACATTTAGATATGTTATAGTTACATAGGAATATCATTTGGGTATTCCTGAGATCAGAGATCTGGATGAAAGCTGTGTGTGTGTTTGTGTGTGTGTGTGTATGTTTGTGTGTATGTGTATCCGTGATATGTGTGAGTGTTTATGTGTGTATGATGTGTGTGTAAGTGTATCTGTGTGTATGATGTGTGTGTGAGTGTATCTATGTGTGTGATGTGTATGTGAGCCTGTGTGTGTGATGTATATGGGAGCATTTGTGTGTGTGTTTGATGTGTATGAGTGTATCTGTCTGTGTATGTATGTGTCAATGTGTGTATGTGTGATATGTGTGGGTGTATCTGTGTGTGTGATGTGTATGTGTGGGTGTATTTGTGTGTGTGATGTATACGTATGGGTGTATTTGTGTGTGTGTGTGTTAGGCTGTGTGTATGATGTGTGGCTGTGTGCATGGGAATAAGTATTCTGCACAATGGAGGGCTAAGAACTGTATCAGACAATATCCTGCTATGTAGGGTAAATATAAGGAAGAGATTCCAGCAAAGGAAATGGATATTACTTAAGGTGTATTTGAAACAAGAGAGAGGTAGCCTTCAAGTCTACATGTTCAGAGGGAGTGATGTCAATATGTGTGACATGTTACTAAGAGGAATAACTAAGAAAATACAGAAACTACTGTCTTTTGCAAAGGAGGAGATGTGAGTAGATACCTTTGAAGCTTATTTTAGTAAGGTTTTAACTTTCAATCCAATTAGGACAGAAGCATAATGAGAGATCATGGAGAAGACAGAAAATACAGTTAGAACTGTCAATAATTTTGTTACATAAGGAACAAGCTTATGAATCCTACAAAGAGGGTACTTGGAAGGCATTTTTATTTGTTAGGCAGGATTTGCTGTTTTAAAATTGTACAGAGTATTGACTTATCTTTTATATAAACTAGGAAAACAACGTTAAATATTTTGACAATGGATTTCTGAGTTGTTGGTAAGACCTGGTGAAAAAGTAATAATATAATATTAAGAAATGTTAGCCTAGAGTAAAAAAATTGAAGTTTACAACAATTTAACAAGTGCTAAATGAATTAGTATTATTGTCCTGAACCTATATTACTTTTTTCACTGAAGAAAACTTTTAAATGAATGGATAGCAATATAGCTTTGTTTCATGAACTAACGCAAAACCAAATTATAATTTTTAAAGCATTTTTGAGATGGATAAGAGAATATTAGCATTCTGTAAAAATGGTCTTGTATTTCCAGAACAATATAACAAAACTTTAAAAGAACATAAACTATCTTGATAAGCTTTATCATAGATACAAAA
The DNA here is from genome assembly GCA_021653895.1 of Mastomys natalensis. Taxonomy (NCBI): domain Eukaryota; kingdom Metazoa; phylum Chordata; class Mammalia; order Rodentia; family Muridae; genus Mastomys; species Mastomys natalensis. Next base: position 425,242 of record JAJTUV010001158.1, on the reverse strand, counting down.
TATAGCCAATAAAGTACTATTATATGTCTTTAAGATGATACAGGAAATCATAAATAGCAATATTCGAAGGTTTAATGAGAAGAAAGTTAACTTTTTATTTTTTTCTTAGAAATTAAAAAAAAAAACTAAAAAAGTATTTTTATCATGTAATTAAGAACTAGTTCTTGGTGACTGTATTTGAGTTTCTTAAAAATATATGATGATAGAAATTAGGAATATTATAGCATTATGAAGAAAGCATTTCTAGAAACAACATTGCAGAAACAAAAGAGGACAGGGTATTCTGAGGGCTGCAAAAGATGCCCTCATGATCAAATAACAACTATTAGACTCTCATGTTACAGGGAACAGTTAAAATCTATTGTCAACTTATCTGAAGATCTCATAGTGGAATGAAAGCCCCACATCATATGCTGTCAGATATAATGCAGGGATACGTGTAAGTGGCATCATGTTTTGGAAACCTTTAGTAATACAGAGAAAGCAACATTGTAACACTAATACTTCTATTGTTGACCTATGGAGGAACCTAAGCAATTTAATCTAATTTTATAGATGTCTAACTTAAAAATTGCAGAGCATATACAGTTTAGTATATTTCCAGATAGAAAATGGTGATGAAGATTTTGATTGTAAAAGTTGAACAGGAAATGGATAGCTAACATACAAATAAATGACATAGGTTGAATTTATACTATGCACATAACCACATGCCTTTTCTTCTGTATTCATGATCACAGCAAAAGTGATGACAAATAAACTGCACAATTTATTTTAGTAAAATTGCATGTCAGATTACACACAACACACACACACACACAATATATATATATATATATATATATATATAAAATATATATATACATACACATATATGTGTATATATATACGTGTGTGTGTGTATATATGTACTATATAGTATATACTTGAGTTGATTAAAGTTATTATGAAAGATTAAGATGTAATGAAAACTTGTAAACTTGTAAATGAAAACTTGTAAATGGTCACATGGGAGAATACTGATAAGTTATAGTTAAAAATATTGATATGATATTCATTGAACTGGCTCAAATGTAGTTCGAATTTAAGGTGAAATTAGTTATGCAAATTTATGGAGAGATTAATCAAACTAAACAATTTTTAAGCCTCATATATGGATACTTTCCTGTAAATCCCATGCAAAATAAAGGTTAATACACCATGGAAAGAAAGGTTTGCAGAGCTCAACAGACTAAATTTCAGTCAGGGATTCATTCTGGTTTGTAATTCCACACTTGCTAGGCATTGTTCATGAGATCTTTATTTTCTTAAATTCTTTTTATGCATCCAGACATATTGTCTCTGCCCATTTAAATAATAAATTATGTGCAATGATGCAAATTATCCAATAACAAAATATTAAATATAATTTGATATATTGGTAGATACTTTACAGAAGTTCACATACAATTTCTTTTATTCCCAGATATGCAGAAATGTTTCCCATTTTTTTCATTTCACTTCAAATTAAGAAATCAATGTAAGTAGAAAAGACAACTGCTATTTACTAACATTATCTAGCCATGAAATGACAAGGGTTTAGAGCTATATATTAACTGGCAATATTCAGTGAGTAAATCATTTTGTATTTCGGGTAAAATAAATGGCATATAAGTGGTGATTTCATACTCTTGTTATGCAGAGCTGTCTCTCAGTCTCTCAAAATCTACTTTTCTCATTTCTTTGAATAGTGTGGTCATATCTGTCAATATTCCCACAGTGAGGGATCTACATAACCACATAAGTCTATTGTTTTATATAAAAAATATTTAGCTTACTATAAGCTAGACACCCACAAGACAACATTAAAAAATAGCTGTCACGATAACTTAGGCTTTTCAGTTTCACTGTATGACTTTATTTCTTTTAACTTTCCTTATGCAATAGCTACACTGGTATGAATTTTCTTAAGTACATTCTGTTGACTAAAATTACTCTGCTCAGCAACCCTCATGTGAACGTAAACCGTGTAAGTGGGTCCGTTTGATTTTAAATACTATAGAGGAATTTAAGTCCAGTAGCATGGCTGCTCTGACTATGGATCACATCCAAAGATCTTCTAGGTCCATGTCATTCTGCTGTAATATAGACACACCTTTAATCCCAGGAGACAGAGAAAGAGACAAGCAGATCTCTGAGTTGAAGGCCATCCTTGTATAGGATAAGTTTCAGCTAAAGAAAAGCTTAGGTCCAGGCATGGTGGTACACCACTTTAATCCCAGCACTCAGGAGAGCAACATGCAGATCTCTGAGTTCTAGTCAGTCAGTTCTGTGAAGTCAGCAATTCACTGCAAAGGAGTTGAGTCAGTCAGTTGGGAGTTAGTGTGATGAGCGCAGTGCAGTGGAGTTGAGTTCATTCGTGAGGTCATGCAGTTCAGTGCAGGTCAGCAGAGGCAGTTGAAGTCAGAGAATAAGAAGGAGCCAGAAGATTAGATATCTAACTAAAGAATATGTAATTGGTATTCCTGATATTTTATGGTACAGATTCGAACATAGCTATTTAAATGAGAAGAACAGTGTTTATTTCCACGTCAATAGATCATATTTACAGATAATGTGATTCTTTCCATTTTTATTTTAAATAAAGTTAAGTGCATATAGAGAAAGTTAGTGGTATTTTTGTCCAATTAACCTTTTTTTCCACAATGAACTCTTTTGAATATGTCACAGAGTTTTCAGAAAAATAATACTTTAAGTTATTATTGATTTTATGATAATAATTACATCTATTTCAGTTGTTGGAGAACAATTAGCAAAGGAACACTGGGCAACCTAAGAATATTATGATTTCCTAGAATCAAAGTTCAGACAACATTTCAATGACATTCTGTTTTGATTCCAACACCTACTTAAGGAGACTAATAATTTTCTGTAAAAGTGTTCACAAATAAGCATTTATCTTAGAATATTTTCCCTATTAGTTTAATAGATATATTTTCAAATATGCCAGGAATATGAATAAATATAACTGGATTTGATAAATCAGTCTGGCTTCATTTTAAATCCACAAATCAAGAACTGTTATAGTCTGAGATTGCCATTAAAAGATCTCAGATGCAGGGTTTCAGTCCTAACAAAGACATTTTTGTGACCTCACTAACCTTGTTTCTTATATGTATCTAGAATCAACTGTGGACAGCTATTTTTTCTGTCTACCTACCCTGCATGTCTGTTTGTAAATTAATTCTTGTCACACAATTTTAAACAATTTCAAGCCTCCAAGTGGCACAAGAATAACCTGCTGTTTTTGAATCTAAAGATAGTTCTAGCTGATTTAAATGCCGTTGCTGTAGTGGCTTCTTCTCCACATCTCAGGACAGCTCAAATGCATACTTTACAGGTAAATTGTCCCCCAGCATTGATGGATATTGAGCCAGCACTGCAGAAAGTGCCTTTATGTCCTTTGAACTACATTGCTGTAAGTGTCTCAGCATAATGACCTCATAAATTCAGGGTTAGGAATCTGTCCTCCCTACTTGTATTCCATCCACCTCAAAGGAAGCTGAAAGATCTCATAGAAACCTCATTACTAAATCATGTATTAAACAGGCAAATGTGTGACTGAGTAGTGTATTTAATGTGTTTGCATAAGGGTAGGCTAGTATTCTTTTAACCAGATATTGACAGAATATAGTTCATACTTAGCAAACTCCAGTTTATAAATAAATAGTGGTCACCTGGAATCATTCTTCTCATGGGAAATGTGTATTCAGTAAAAAGGAGAGAAGAGAATTATTTTATGATATATTGTATGGTACGTATATACATCTCACATTAAGATACATACTCTGCAACCATATTATGATACACTATATTAATCCTTGTACTGTTATGGCAGTCCTGGAATCAGTAGGAAATCAACTTAACGTTCCTGTTATAGCAAGGGAGTTGAAGCGTGTACTATGGAGTAAGCTGTTGCAAAGGAACCATCATATCGGATAAACAGTTACCACTGTGACGTTCTCTTTACTGTTTAAATTTTCATCAGTTGTAAAGAACAGGAAGCATTGTTTCTGAGCATCATCTCATTCTACATTGTTAAGTATCAGTGTAAAGCAAGTGGCAGTGCAAGTCAAAAGATGCAGGGTACCAGAACTTTCATGGGAACTTAACAGCCATGAAAGCTTATGCATACTAGAAGCAATACACAGTCTCACTAGGTTTTGTGTGTGTGTGTATATTTATATATACATATATATGAACATACACACACACATATATACATATATAGCATATATATCACACACATTATATATATACATATACCCTGATTCATATATATATATATATATATATATATATATATATATATATGAATATAACAATAACAGAAATTTGCCAGTGAGAGGAATATAAGGTTCTGGAGGAAAGATTCTGACATTGCCTTGTATTTATGTATAAAATGGAGACAGAATTATCTGCCTTGTTGAGAATTTGATAGTAGTGTGGACAACAAAGTGAGAAAGGGTGCAGCAAAGGACTTCAGAAGTTTAAAATGACTGACTTTCATTTCAAAGACTTTATTTCATTTTGTTGTAATAGCAAATTTTATAGAAATTAGCCAGAACTAAAGTCTGTGTATATCACTGGTCTGCTATACAGTTAGAATAGACATATGGAACCTTTCAAACTTCATATTGGATTTCTAATTTTCACTAATGAATATATTTTTATTCCCTTAGTTACCACCAAAATTTAATAAAAATGTCTATGACAGAGTTAGAATGAGAAAATCACTTTGCTGGATATCCTGCTTAATAACTCATGCCCACTGCCTACCTCCATTTGGTCCCTCCTCATCTCCTTATATCACCCTCTCTTTTCTCTTTCCTACATGCTATATGGTACCCAAACGTAAAATTGCTTGTTAATGTACTGATAAATGATTGACCCCACCTATGAGATAGGACATGATATTATATTTTTATTTTCTGATGTTGTATGACTTTACATTCATATTATACATTTAAAGTTTATGCTAGAGATGAAGATTATTCATACATATGTAATATATATATATTTATATATTATATCTAATATATTTGTTTTTTTGGTTTTTTTTTTTGTTTTTTGTTTTTGTTTTTTGTTTTTTCGAGACAGGGTTTCTCTGTGTAGCCCGGGCTGTCCTGGAACTCACTCTGTAGACCAGGCTGGCCTCGAACTCAGAAATCCGCCTGCCTCTGCCTCCCAAGTGCTGGGATTAAAGGCGTGCGCCACCACCGCCCGGCTTAATATATTTGTTTTATATATATTTACATTTACATGCTATATTTTAAGTGTGCATTTCTCTCTTGATTGATACCTCAGTTGATTTTATTTTCTACCCTAATATGCCTGTATGAAAAACATGCAATATAGTTATTATAATTATAAGCTATAAGCATATTTTGTGCAGTTCTAACACTATACTAACTTATTCACCAATGATAAGACCCCTTGCTACTTAAGGTTTCCCTTGGCCACATGATTCAAGTCCATCATGACATCCTCTATGTTTTCCATCCTCACTCCTTCCCTTCTCTCGCTTCTCCCTCCCTACCTGTCCCGACTCTCAAAGACCTCCCTTCTAACCTTTCTCCTTCACTGCCCAATCATAGGATCTAGCTTTTATTGACCAGTTAAAATTAGCAGAAAGTTCACAATCACTTACCTTAGTAAGTGATTGACTGCTCAACTGGGATAACACCTCTTGAGAAAGCAGAATTAACATCAGAATACAAACAGTATAAATAGACTGGTATTAATATCTCTATAGTACTGTTCTCAGGCTGGAGGTTTAGATCCTGGGAGCTCTGGTTGAATCTTTTGATACTCGTTCTAAAAAGGACAAAAGTGCCCTCACTTTGGTCTTCCTCCTTCTTCTTGAGTTTCATGTGGTTTATGTGTTGCATCTTAGGTATTGTGTGTTTTGGGGCTAATATCCGCTTATCAGTAAGTGCATACCATGTGTGTTCTTTTGTGATTGGGTCATCTCACTCAGGATGATATTTTCTAGCTCCATCCATTTGTCTAAGAATTTCATGAGCTCATTATTTTTAATGGCTGAGTAGTACTCCATTGTGTAAATGTACCACATTTTCTGTATCCATTCTTCTGTTGAAGGACATCTGGGTTCTTTCCAGCTTCTGGCTATTATGAATAAGGCCGCTATAAACATAGTGGAGCATGTGGCCCTCTTGCATGTTGAAATATCTTCTGGGTATATACCCAGGAGGGGTTTAGCTGGGTCCTCAGGTAACACCATGTTCAATTTTCTGAGGTATCGCCAGACTGCTTTCCATAGTGGTTGTACCAGCTTGCGATCCCACCAACAATGGAGGAGTGTTCCTCTTTCTCCACATCCTTGCCAACATCTGCTGTCACCTGTGTTTTGGATCTTAGCCAATCTGACTGATGTGAGGTGGAATCTCAGTGTTGTTTTCATTTGCATTTCCCTGATGACTAGGGATGCTGAGCACTTCTTTAGATGTTTCAGAGGACAGGGGCAAGCTGTCCTCTGAGAGGCTCTAACCAGCAGCTGACTCAGACAGATACAGACATCCAGAGCCAAACAGTGGATGGAGCTTGAGGACTCTTAAAGAAGAATAGGTGGAAGGATTGTGGGCCCTAAGGAGATAGGAACTGCACAGGAAGATCAACAGAGTAAACGAACCTGAACCCTTGGAGCTCTCAGAGACTGAATCACCAACTGTGGAGCATACCTAGTCTACACAGATCTACCTCCATGGGCTGGACCTAGGCCTCCCTGCACATATGTTGTAAATGTGCAGCTTGGTTTTCATGTAGGTCTCAAACATCTGGAGTGGGGGCTATCCCAAAACATGCAGCCTGTATATGGAGTATGTTCTTCTAAAAAAAAAAAAACAGTTATTCAGTTATTCATGGAATATATTTTTTTATATCTCTTGTATTCAGTTTGCAACTACTTCATTGAGAATTTTTGTATGTATGTTCATGAGGGATACTGGACTATAACTTATATATTTTTGTTGGGTTTACAGTTGATTTCACTATTTCAATATTATTTGCTTTGTGAAGGAAAAAAAAATATCTCTATAGTAGGTTATAAAGTTCTCTTGCTATGTGCTCAGGAGTAAAATAGCTTGTTGGGCCTTATAGAAGTTCTATATTAAACATCTGAGATAACTTCAAGTTGAATCAACAATGACTAGATTAAATTGCAACACAGCCAAAAGAAAATAAAGATTTCTTTCTTTTCAACATTTGTTGTTAGATATTTTGATGATAATCATTATTATTGGAGTAAGATGAAATCATAGAGAAGCTTTGATTTGTTTTTCTTTGATGCATAGTGGTATTGAATACTTCTTATTTTTCTTTTTTTTTTGCATATATAATTTTGTGTTTTAAAATTTCAATGAAAAGCAAGCAAAAATAAAAACATGAAAGCCATATCTCATCCTTACTATCTTGAGCAAGTTGCCTGGAGTTTATGACTCTCAGTTCCCCAATTGTAAAATGAGGAGGCCTATCTACTGGTACTAAATAATTGCATTCATTCAGTGTTGGTCTATCTCTGTGCTTATGTTCTTTTTAAATTATTTTATTTCCACTCCAATTGTCCCCCCCACCATGTTCCCCCATCCCATAGTTCTTCATCCTATTCGTCCTACTCCTGGCCTTGGAGAGGATGCTCCTTCACAAGGTCTCTAGCTTCCTTGTGGCCTCAAGTCTCTCAAGGATTAAGCACATCTTCTCCCACTGAAGCCAGGCCAGACCAAGCAGACCTCTGCTATACATGTGCCAGAGTCCTCAGACTGACTGGCCTGTATATTCTCCTGGTTGGTGGCTCCGTCACTGGAACTCCCTAGGTTCTAGGTTAGTTGAAACTGTTGGTCTTACTATGGGGTCACTTTCCCCTCAGCTTCTCCAATCCTTCCCTATAGGGGTCTCTGACTTCTGTTAAATGGTTGGGTGTAAGTATCTGCTTCTGTGTCTGTCAGCTGCTTGTAGGGCTTCTCAGAGGACTGTCATGACAGGCTCCCATCTATAAGCACATCATAGCATAATAGTATCATGTCTTGGTGTTCCACTCTCCCCATGAGATGGATCCCAAGTGGGGCAGATCATAGGACCTCCTTTCCTTTAGTCTCTTCTCCATTTTTGTACCTGTAGTTCTTTTAGACGGGAACAATTTGGGGTCAGGAATTTTGACTGTGAGCTAGTAACCCTGTCCTTCCACTTGAGGCCCTTTCTATCTTCTGGAGGTGGACTTTTCAAGTTCCATTTTCTCAATGTTAGCCATTTTAGCTAAGGTCAACCCAAGGTCTCTGGTATTTTCTAGAGGGTCCCCCCAACTCCCACTCCTTGAGGCTGCTTATATCCATTCATTCTCTTGGCCCTCTGGGCTTCTCTCCTGTCCCCTATCCCCCAAATCTGATTGTGTTGCCCTTTTTCCCTTCCCCTCCCCTCTCCTACCTATGTTCCTCCCTTCCTCTGCCTCCTATATTTATTTCCTCTTCCCTTCTAGGTGGGATTGAAGCCTCCTCACTTGGGCCTTTCTGGTTGCTATACTTCTTATAGTCTCTAGGTTGTACCCTAGGTATTCTGTAATTTTTGGATAATATCTGCTAATCAAAGAATGCACACTATGCTTGTCCTTTTGGGTCTGAGTTACCTCACTCAGGATAATATTTTCTAGTTCCATCCATTTGCCTACAAAATTCATGATGTCCTCATTTCTAATAGCTGAATAGTATTCCATTGTATAAATGAACCCCATTTTCTGTAACAATTCTTGGTTGAGGGACATCTGGGTTGTTTGTTGCTTCTAATTATCACTAATCAGGCTGCTATTAACATGGTAGAGCATGTGTCCTTGTGGTATGGTGGGTATATGCTGAAGAGTGGTATAGCTGAATCTTCAGGTAGAACTATTTTCAATTTTCTGTGAAACCACCAGACTAATTTCCAGAGTGATTGTATCATTTTGCAATCCCATCAGCAGTGAAAGAGTGTTCCTCTTTCTCCACATCCTCTCCAGCATGTGCTGTCACTTGAGTTTTAGATCTTAGCCATTAAGATTGGTATAAGGTGGAATCTCAGGGTTGTTTTGATTTGCATTTCCATGATGACTAAGGATATTAAACATTTTTAAGTGCTTCCTGTCCATTTGAGATTCTTCTGTTAATAATTCTCTGTTTAGCTCTGTACTCCAGTTTTTAACTGAGTTATTTGGGTTTTGGGAGGTTAACTATTTCCACGCTTACTTCAGACCAATATCACCTATGAAAATCAATGAAAAATACTCAATAAAATTCTCACAAGCTGAATCCAAGAATACATCAACACCATCATTCAACACCATCATTCAACACCATCAAGAGGGCTTCATCCCACGGATGCAAGAATCATTCAATATATGAAAAATCCATCAAGGTAATTAACAATATAAACAAACTCAAGGAAAAAAAACACATGATCACCTCATTAGATACTGAAAAAGCCTTTGACAAAATACAACATTCCTTCATGTTACAGGTCCTGGAGAGATCTGGAATTCATGGCACATACCTAAACATAATAAAAGCAATATGCAGCACACCAACATCAAATTAAATGGAGAGAAACTAGAAGCAATCCCACTAAAAGCAGGGACAAGACAAGGCTGCCCACTCTCTCCTACCTATTCAATACAGTACTCAATGTTCTAGCTAGTGCAATTAGACAACAAAAAGATATCAATGGGATACAAATTGGCAAAGAAGTTAAAGTATCACTATTTGCAGATGATATGACAATATAAATAAGTGACCCCAAATATTCCATTAGAGAGCTACTAGAGCAGAAAAACAGCTTCAACAATGTGGCAACATATAAACTTAACTCAAACAAATCATTAGCCTTTCCTTATGTGAAAGATAAACAGGCTGAAAAAGAAATTAGGGAAACAATACCCTTCCAATTGCCAGAAATAATTTAAAATATCTTAGTATAACCCTTTCCAAGCAAGTGAAAGAACTGTATGACAAGAACTTCAAATCTCTGAAAAAAGAAATCCAAAAAGACCTCAGAAGATGGAAGATCTTTCATGCTCGTGGATTGGTAGGATTAATATAGTGAAAATGGTAATCTTACCAAAAGAAATCTACGGATTCAATGCAATCCCTATCAAAATTCCAACACAATTGTTCGCTGAGATGGAAAGAGCAATTCTCAACTTCATATGAAACAAAACAAAGCAAAACAAAAACCCAAGATAACCAAACAGTTCTTAACAATAAAAGAACTTCTGGAGGAATCACCATCCCTGACCTCAAGCTGTACTACAGAGCAATAGTGATAAAAACTGCATGGTGTTGGTACAGAGACAGGCAGGAAGATCAATGGAACAGAATTGAAGATCCAGAAGTAAATACATATACCTATTTACATTTGATCTTTGTCAAAGAAGCCAAAACTGTACAGTGGAAAGAAGAAAGCATCTTCAACAATTGGTGTTGGTCCAACTGTCAGTGTGTATGTAGGAGAATAAAAGTAGATCCATATTTATCACGTTGCACAAAGCTGAAGTCTAAGTGGATCTAAGGTCTCAATATAAAACCAGATAAACTGAATCTAATAGAAAAGAAAGTGGAAAAGATCCTTGAACTCATTGACACAGGGGGAAATTTCCTGAATAGATCACCAATTGCTCACGCTCTAAGATTTAGAATTGATAAATGGAATCTCATGAAACTGAAAAGGTTCTGTATGGCAAAAGACACTGTCAGTAGGACAAATAAGCAACCTACAAATTGGTAAAAATATCTTCACTAACCCTACATCCTATATTGGCTAATATACAAAATATTGAACACTACTCAAAATAGTTTTTGGACATTTCCATTCCTGTTTTATAAATAACCTATTCAATTAATTTGCCTTGTTGTTAATTGGCAGTTATATATTTTTGATATTTAGTTGCTACAATTTTTTTGTAAAACTTGGATATCAACCTTCTATCTCTAGTGTAACAGGTAAAGATTATCTCTGGTTCAGTAGTCTGTCAGTGTCTTCTGGTAATTGTTTTCACCAAAGAAACTGATTCTCATGTAGTTCCATTTGTTTGTACCTGAGGACAATTCTTATGATACAGGTGTTCTATTCAGAAAGTTCTTGCCTACCAAATGTATCATTGGGTAGCCTCTGTTTTCTGCAAGAAGGTTCAGCATTGATGATTTTAGATTGAGGTCTTTGATAAATTTTGAATTATTATTTGTAAAAGGTGAAAAACATGAATACTCTAATTTTTCAGCAAGTAGAAATACAGTTTTGCCAGCACCATTTGTTGAATGTGTTCTATTTTCCATTGTATTGTTTTATTTTCCTTTTCAAATATTAATTCAGTAGAGCTTTGTCATTTTATTTTGGGAGTTTCTATTTTATTCTGTTGGTCTTTTTTTAAATTACAACACTATATCTGTCTATCTTTATCATTATAGTTTTAGAACAGTAGTTCTCAACCTTACTAATGTTTGACCATTTAATACAGTTGGTCAGGTTGTGGTAACCCTCAAAGTTAAAATAATTTGTTGTTGTTACTTTAAAGCTATAATTTCATTACTGTTACAAATTTTATAAGTTTCTGTGTTGTCCAATGGTCTCAGGCAACCACTGTAAAGCATTCTTCCACCTCTCAAAAGGTCATGACCCATCGGTTGATAGCAATTGCTCTATAGGATAATTTATGATCAGGCATTAGATTAATAACATAAAAGTTCTTAATCCTTAGGGCTTAGAGTATTCCTGATCTCTTTTGGTTCTCTGTGGATTCTTTTATTGATTTTTTGAATGTTTGAGATCTGTCATGGAAGTTTTGATAGATATTACAGTAAGTTTGTAAGTTAATTTGGGTAGTAAACCATTTTCAGATTGTTAATTCTGCAAATTTAATAGTATTAATTATCTGTATTGTCTGTTATCCTCTGTGATGTTCTTTTCTAACGTCTTTACATTTTTCTTATAGTGATATTTTGCTTCTTTGGTTAGATATATTCCAAAATAATTAACTTTTATCTTATTTAAAACTTTAATATTTTAATATTTTTCTAATTTCTTTGTATGAGAGTATACACTATCTACTATAATTTTCTCTAGTTCAAGAAGTCTTAGCTATAGCAATTAGACCAGAAGTTACAGAAAAATAGTTTACAAATAGGAATGGAAGGAGTCAAACAAAATTCTTTATTATTATTTCCTCATGTGAATTATGTTGTATTACAGGAGTCCTTGCCTGTACCTCAACTAATTTTGGTTGTTGGTTTATACAAATGGACAAACTTTCCTGAACTCTGTTCCATAAGCAATAACTGACTAACATAGCAGTTTATTTGGATCAAAATAATAACAGACCACAAATCATTTACTTAGAATGATAAACTTTAATTCATCTCTCATTTCTATAAATATCAGTGTCAAGAAACAAAATCTTAGGTAGAGTTTATATTGCTTTTATAAAACATCATTACCAAAAGCAATGTGACCATGAAAGTATTCATTTCTCTTATAATTCAACATTAAAGTCCATCAATAAAAGAGGAAGGAACTCAAACAGAGTTCAAACCTTGGGACACAGCTGACGCAGAGGCTGTTGAAGAGGGCTTATTTTTCTTTTCATCTTTGTCTGCCTCTTCTTTTTCTCCTTTATCTATTTTCTTCTTTTTATTGAGAGTTTAGAATTTCAAGACTGACTCCATAATTATAACAGTTGGGAGCACATGGCAGCAGGCAGGCAGACATGAAGATTGAACAGTAGATGAGTGCTTACTTGTTTTACTCTGGGAGACAGACATACACATACACACACCACACACATGCACACACACATGCACATACCTATATGTACCCACACATGCACAAGCATGCACATGCTTATGCATACATATACACAGAGAGAGACACACAGAAAGAGAGAGACAGAGAGGCAGAGAGGTGAGGGAAAAAGGGGAAGAGGAAAGGAGAAGGAGAGGAAGAAGAAGAGAGAGAGCGAGAGGGGAGGAAGACACACACAGAAAGAGAGAGAACATGGAGTGGTGTGGGCTTTTGGAACCTCAAAGACCACCCTAGTAACACAACCCTTCCTTCAAGGCCATACCTCCTAATCCGTCCTAGACAGTTCCATGCATTGAGGACTAAACATTGAAGTATATAATCCTATGGGGGGGGAGGCAGGTGCTATCATTCAAATCACCATACTCCAGAAATGCATACTGTGCCCTTTTCTTTATCACCTATCATCCCTTTTCTCACAGAATGGCATTCCATTGTATGAGTTCATCACATTTGTTCCCCTTCTCTTCAGTATTTGATTGAACTACAAAGAATACTAATTCTAGAATTACTATTATTGCTAAGACTGCAATAAATTTCTATGACTTTATGTGGCTTTTGGTGAACGTATACAATATTTTTGTGGGTGTATAAACCTAGCAGTACAACCTCATGGTAATGTGGACCCCGTCCACAATGGAAATTAATGCAATCAAAAAATATTCTATATGTACTCTATTACCTTGGTATGGCCAAACAGTTTCAGAAGAAATGGTTCTATCAACTGGGATTCTTACCAGTTCCTTCCATCAGGTGCTCCACATAACCACTAATACGTGATAGCATCTTTTTGTTTTAGCATTCCCACAGAAATGCAGATCTGGAGTGCTAGAATTTTCAGCTGTATTTCTTTGATATTTAACGACTCTTAGTCAGTTTTGTAAGTTTGAGGCTGACTTATATATTATCTTCATGAAGAACTTTTCACTTCTCTCATTGATTTGTAGGAGTTTGTTATGTATTTCAAGAACGATTCTTTAGGGTTTCTTCTTCCTGACTTGATCAGAGTGCTTTTTGTTTTTTGTTTGTTTGTTTGTTGTTTTTTATCATATCCCAGATCATTGGATAACTGTCAGCACAATCCACAGTGAGCTATGCCCACCCATATCAATAATTAATCCAGAAAATGCACCACGTTCTTGTACTCAGGCAGATCTTGGAGAGGAATTTTCTCAATTGAGAGTGTTTCTTCCCAAATGACTGAAACTTGTATCAAGTTGACATAAAAACTAAGCAGGACAGTAAGTACATGCAGATTCTATATACTTATGCAAGGCAAGCTCCAGTAGCATTACAAGCCTGCATTACCTTAAGCAGTTAAGTATGGTGTTCTAGCTGTGGTTGACAAACGCTACGATTTTTAGAAATTTTCTTTATGTGTTACATTGCTTCATTGCTTTACTATTTCATGTAAAAACACCCACACTTTTATTAATTCATTTTAAGATTACTCACCACAGCCTAAGGGTGATAAACATGGATTGTCACTGTAATTAAGTCAGAGTGTGCCTCTTAAGGAAGTTCTTCTTAGAGACACCCATTACCGAAGGTAACTACAAGCTAATCAGTAATTTTAGGGCTACTTCTGGGAACACGTCTCGTTATTATAAATCACTACAATTGGTTTAAGACTTCGCTTATATTCTTTAAAGTAACTATGCAAGTGTAGTTGAACAGTTGATCAGCTCAAAGAGTCATTTTCTGTCCTTAACATGCTTATCTTCTGGTACACAAGAAGTTGTCTGTTGAGTTTCAATGTCAGAATGTATAGTTATTGGTTTTTTGATAACAATTTGCTCTTTAAGTATGTTTGGATTTATGGAATGTAAAACTTAAGAGCTTGTAAGAGTGAAGAGACATTCTGTGACTCTCTCAGGGTAATGTGAATAAATGTCTGGGATCCCAGAGAAGCAAGTAACAGCAAATGTAAATAAGGATACAACTGAATTCCAAATTTGTGAAGCAATGCAATGAGTTTTATTTGGTGCCTTAGGAGAATGTAAGTGAGGGTTACTTATAGTAGCAATCCTAACTCAGAGAGAGCTGGTCACCAATTCCAACTCAAGCATGGGTAATACCTCACCAAAGATGAAAACCTAGAACAACTTTACATCTTGCAGGCAGATCAACAGTTTGGAGAATATCCTTTCCCAGGTATTTCCTTGGTCTAAACCTCTTTCAGGCAGTTCATTTTGTCTGAAATGGACTCTCAGAGGTTGGTAGTGATTATATCTGAATGGGGAAACAAATGCAAGTGATTCAGTATTTTCAGAATGTTCTAAAAACAGTCTGAGTTGTTTACTTTCTAGCATACATAAGATTCTCTGTAGGATGGAAGGCTTCCCCTTCCTTGAAGCATTCTCTTTGTTCTACCTTCTTATTAACACCCTGTGTCTTAACAGGCATTCCATGGAGAAGGAAGATTTTTGTATTGTTAGTAACTGCTACACAGCAAGGCTTTTGTTATGCTTATCTGCAAATGGAAATTATTTTGATTTATTAAAATTATGTAAATATCATATATTACAGCTATGGCCATTTAATTTCAATTTCATGCACATGTTATTACAGGAAGGAAAAGATTCCATATATTTTATATTGATGAGCCTATACATATATTGAGATGGAGATGGTAGCAAGCAGGAAGGATGTTCATCCTGCCCAGAGTTTGGCTTATATACTTCTTCATATCACTTTTCATCTCTTTCCTTTATAAAATATTTTACTGTGTAATGAACTAGTAAATATAAAACTTAAACTCGTCCTTGTCAATTTTCTAATCCATGAAATGCTTTTAACACCCTGTAAAATTACTATGTTATAGGGTTGGATCATTTTATGCAGAACACCCCTTGAGATACAAGAGCAAATTATTGAACTAAAGTCTGCCAATACAAGAAACAATTCTCATCTGAAAAGTGATAAGAGAGTTCATGCTGGGTACCAATATATGTAGCCATGGGCTAGGAACATAGATTTAGGTCACCATAGATACTATGTCCCCATGTGGAAGTTTTTAAAGCAGAGGCCATTCACAGCCAAGTGGGGAAACGTCTGGTATAAGCCCCAGATGCTGCCTGGCAGCAGGTTTTAGGTTTTTGTTTGGTGGGAGCCTGTGAATGGCTTGCTAAGTTAATATTTTTCTGAAATTTTTACTTGATGGTTATGAGTATATTAGATCAGATACGGAGGTCAGAACAAATGGCTAATAATGAGTACAACAGCTCATAATGTATATTGATTATTCCTGGACCAGCAACATTCGAACTTCTTTACCATCATTGAAGTGATAATCAGGCTTACAGAAGGCTTAGATGAAGATATGGCTCCTTCCTAGGATCTTTCATTCATAGACATATAGGCCACTAAACATATCAGCCATCAGAAAAGAGGACACAATTTGCTTTAAAACCTTAAGTCCCTCCTGAGAATAGAAGTGGATAAGAACCTTGTAAGGGTTGAATGTTCAAAAATCTCTGAGTCTTATGACTCTTAGGTCACTTATCCAGCTTTAGCTTTACCTCAAATTTGGAAATATCTTGATCTTGTTGTATAGGTTTTATTATATATATTGTGTCTTTGGAGTTCATATACCTTTATCTATTTGTCCTACATTAATATTGATGTATGTTCCCCATTCTCTACTGTCAAAATAGTACTTGGTAAAAGCAACGTGGATCCAATCAGAATCATCCTCAGTGAATTTGTAGTCTAAGCAAATCAAAGAAACATTGATACCTCATTCTGCTCAATTCAAAATATCAGTTAGTCACAGGGTAACATCTTGGGGTTAAAGACCTAATCAAACAGTGAGAAATGTCCTATAACTGATAGATTTGATAGATTTGTGTATGAAGAAGCAGAAAGCCATGGTCCTTGATCTCTTACTTCTACATAAGAGGCCAGTATCATATCTATGACATACAGACACTATAGTCTTCTGAGATACTGGAAGTGAATGTCTCTCACCATTATTTATTTATTTATACATTTAAAATGATACTATGGCAAACCAAGGTTTTGGTATATGGTAACATCATTTGGATGCCACAAGGAGCCCATGAATATTCCCACACCAAAGAGACAAAGCTTCTCAGTCTGAGATAATATGATCAGAGTCTTCTACAAAGCGAGGTCGAGTCCAATTTGGATGAGGGATTTCACCACGGACACATTTAGAATATTGACATTTCAGATACAGTCTCTCATGCCACACGAACTGGAAAGAGTGAAGTCCTGTCTGTTTTAGATTCAAGACCTCTGCATTATTTCCCTAAACGTTGGGCACATCATCTCACAGTTCATGTTCAAGTTAAAAGGCAGAAGCATGAAATGAAGAGGTTCTGGCAAACTGCCAAAGCCCTGCAGCAGCTGTCTGTCCAGGTGGGATTTTATGGGGCTTAGACTGAGGAAATGTCACTCAAGTGCCTGACACCATTGTCTTCTCCCAGCCAGAGGTGTGATCGTTGATGGCTCAGTGGGCATGATAGCTGCAATTAATGTGTTGGGCAGAAATGGCTCTTCCATAGGATTCATTAGTCACTTCTAAAAATACAAACTTAAATACCAGCAAACAAATGACTTTCCCTGGAGGGAAATGCAGAACAGAGCCTTTCCATTTTCAAGCTGGTCATTCCAAGAAAAGTGAGGTCCTATTTTTATATATGAACTGGGAAATATTGAAATGAATAGAATGCAAAATGTGGTAACTATCACTTGAATCATGTTTTCTGTATATAATCATGTATATAACTTAGTATACATATGTATATAAATTAACGTGCACAGGATTGGTTTGTAATAGGTCAGAGATAGATTGATTAACAAAATTAGCATGTATGTTTTCACTTTGGCATTTTTCTTTGTATAATAAAATTTTGAGTTGGTAACCAATGTCAGAGGATACATGATTCTGGTTCACATGATTACTAGCTTATTTAAAGTTGATTCAGGTACAATTTTAGATTTCATCAGAGTAACAGAGTACATAAAATAATCTTTTAAGAATCATTTGGTATCTGTAGATAGAATGTATTGCATGGTGGTGTGGTCTCTGGATGGCCTTTCCTTCAACCTTTGCCTCAGTTTTGTCCCTGACACTATTGCTGATGCCAAGATGTGCTTGCAAACAGGAGCCTGGTATGGCTGTCCTCTGAGAGGCTCTGCCACCACCTTACTAATACAGATGAAGATACTCACAGCCAACCATTGGCCTGAGCCCAGAACCCCAATGGAAGAGTTAGAGGATGAATTTGTTGAAGGGATTGCAACTCCATAGGAAGAACAACAGTATCAATTAATCAGACCCCTCAGAGCTCCCAGGGACTAAACTACCAACCAAAGGGAATACATGGGCTAGTTCATGACTCCCACTACTTAAGTAGCAGAGGACTACCTCATTTGGTATCAATGGGAGGGGAGGTGCTTGGTCCAGTGGAGACTTGATGCTCCAGAGATGGGGGATGCTAGAAGGGGAGGCAGGAGTGGGTAGGTATGTAGGGGAGCACCCTCTTAGAGGCAAAGAGGAGGAGGGAAGGGGGTGAAGTTTTATGGAGGGGATACCAGGAAGGGGAATAACTTTTGAAATGTAAACAAATAAAATGATTAAGAAATAAATAAAAAGAATCACTTGATCTCGATGTTTACAATTGATTCTTAATTATTGTAGAGAATACTTAATTAGCAGAATGATACAGTATCAACTTGGTATATATCTATAATATTATCTGATTCAGTTATCAGATTTATATTGATATACTCCTGCACTGGGGAAAACGTATAATATTTATGTGATTCAAAATATTTTTTTCTGTGCCCATGTTAGAGAATATTTTTCTGTGTCGATCAACACATATTTTGTAGCTCATTGGAATATTGGCTTGAAAACAAGAAATCATTGTAGAACATCTCATTGACATTCAATAGGGAAATAGTGCTGACAGAATGTTGTAAGTCCTGAAGTGGATGGAAGCCAAGAGAGTAAATTAAAAACAGTCTGATAGCTGTCTTAACATTTTACAAGGCAAGCAATATGATCAAGCTTGTGGAGCTGACATCATAAAATCATTTGAAACCAGAAGGAGCTCTGTTCCAGAGATTCCCTTTTCATAACCTTGGTGCTTTGATGGAAGAGTGCGGCTTTGAAGCGTTGGCAAGTAGGACATCTATACAGATTTCATGTGGACTTGTCACCTGTTTGTTCACAGCGACTTTATATCTACCTCAAGGACAAATGAACCAACTTTCTCTGGAATTGAATCTGCTGCACATTTATTTGGCCACTTATCTATATCTTGGTTTATAAACACCACATATTTACACCAAGCTCTGACATGTGATTTCATACATCACTCTGACAGCATGATGCCTGTGAACAAGTAAAGGAGTCAGCTTACTGTGCGCACAGGCAGACACTTTATCATACTTTGCAGTAAGATCTTATCCATCAGTCTTCCTTTCATTCACTCAGGTATTAGTAACTGTCAGTATGTTAAAAAAATGAAATCAATAATGTATTCAGGAACACAGCTCACATACATTATTAAACAATTACTATGCACTTATCTTCTTTGCACTTAATATGTAGGCAAGACCACCAGGACCTATGATTAGGAAAATACAGTTTTCAGTGTAAATTAATTTATGTATGTTCAAAGAAGAAAATATCTAAGTATGCTAGTTTTTGGAAAACATACTGTTAGATATTATTTATGAAGAAATTTTGTGATTACAGGGTTTCAACATGCTTATTTAATTCCTCTTCTGACATAATGTGTTCAGATTCTATTTATATCTGTGTTCAGATCTCTATGTGTTATAGTTCTAAATTGTTGAAGTAATTGTATACTTTATAATCTAATATAATAGGCAGACATAGGTTATAGCTATTCTACATTGTTTTTGAATGTCACATATTTCTTCTTCTTCTTCTTCTTCTTCTTCTTCTTCTTCTTCTTTTCTTCTTCTTCTTCTTCTTCTTCTTTGTCTCTCCCTCCTCCTCCTCCTCCTCCTCCTCCTCCTCCTCCTCCTCCTCCTCCTCCTCTTTACATTCCATTCACTGGACCACTCCTAGTAACTCCACTCCCAATCCTTCCTCCATCCCCGCTCTCCTACTCCTTTGAGGCTCTGAAAGGAAAGGTGCTTCCTTTCCCATTGAAGTTAGACAAGACACCCTAGCTAGAAGAACATATCCCACATAGAGGCAACATCGTTTGGGATAGCCATTATTCCAGGTGTTCGGGACATACATGAAGACCAGCTGCTCATCTGCTACATATGTTGGGGGAGGCTTGGGTCCACCCATGTATGTTCTTAGTTAGTGGTTCAGACTCTGAGAGCTTCAAGGTTTCAGGTTAGTTGACTCTGTTGGTCATCCTGTGGAGTTCCTATCCCCTTCAGAGCTCACAATGCTTCCTCCCATTTTTCCATGAGATTCTCCAAGCTCCAGCCACTGTTTGGCTGTGGGAATCTCTATTTGTCTGAGTCAGTTTCTGGGTAGAACCTTTCAGAGGACAATATGGTCCTGTCTGGAAGCTTAACAGAATATCATTAATAGTGTCAGGGATTGGATCTTGCCCATAGGATGGGTCTCAAGTTGCACATGTTAATGGATGCTCCACCCCTCCATGTCTGCATCTTTTTTTTTTTTTTTTGTAGGGTGTTGATAAGGAAAGTGTTTATTCTTTTTGTTTTTTTTATTGGAAATTTTTTTATTGGAAATTTTTTTTTTACATTTCAGATGTTCTCTCCTTACCCCATTTCTCCCCCTCCCTCCCAGGAACTCACTATCCCTTCCCCCTTCCTCCTGCCTCCACGTTGGTATACCCCCATCCACCCTCCCCCGTACCTCACCTCCCCACCCTCGAGTACTCCCCCCACGACGTCCAGCCTTCATGGGACCAAGGATCTCTTCTTCCACTTATATATAGCTCCCTTGCATATATAGCTGGAGCCATGGGTCCCTCCCTAAGCACTCCCAGGCTGGTGGTTTAGACCCTGGGGCTCTGGTTGGTTGGGATTGTTGCTTTTCTCATGGTGTTGTGAATCCTCTCAACTCCTTCAGCCTCACTCTATCTTCTCCATTGTACTGGGATTCCTGCCTGGCTATGGAGGTGGAAATGTTATATATTTCAATGGTACTCAATGTTCAAATATTTTATTATCAGAATGGCATCAGATATATGTACACATCAAGCATTAGTATTGTATACATGGATTTACTAGGGTATATCTAGGAAAATATAAAATAAACAACAAAATAAAATAAATTAAAAAAAATTTTCCGTGCATGATAATTGATAAGTAGAACATTTGAACAATGGTTCTCAGGTACATATGTACTGGGCTTTTTATAGGAAGATGTGAATAAGTATGTACTCACCCCAGCTGTGACACCAATAACAGACTGAAGATATGGCTCTACAAAAGTCTATGTTAGTCAATAAATGAAGTGTTAGGGTTTTGTTCAGGAAATGAGCGAGGGTCTATGAACAAGAACATGAGTGATTCAAATAGCTGCATGACCAAAGAACCCTCCGAACCACAGTTACTGCTCATAAAATTTGGTTCATGACTAACATTTGCTCAACCTGCAAAGAGTTCTAAATAAGAATCTTAACTTTTAAACAATCACCTAACAATTGTTAACTTCTCATATAAACTTATATAGAATTCCAATGATTAAAATTTACTTGAAGATTTATCTTCCTAATGGGACTTTGTATTTTGTCCAGGAAAGGATATTTCTATTTAGAGGGAATAGCTATAGGCCAGGATGACTTTTTTTTCCATAAGGGATATCTGGTATATCAGGAGAAAATGTTTTCACATTAGATTAGTTGGTGCTATGTGGTAGCTAATTCATAGAAATCTGGGACAGTGGAAGCATAATTAAAGGCACAGAGTGTGTGTGTGTGTGTGTGTGTGTGTGTGTGTGTGTATATATTATATATATATATATATATATATATATATTATTGCTAATATATATATTATCTCTCCTTGAATTCTGGTAGAAGGGATGTGTCCTCTAGTAGAGGGAATTCTAGTAGAAGGGATGAAATCTCACCTTACAAATAATAAACAAATTTTTGGTTTCAAAGAAATTAAAAGGATTCAGTCATTTCTGTCAATGGATTTTGAAGAATTTGCCAGGCAAAATTTTAAGACATTCAATAAAACGTAGCATGAAGCAATACCAGAAAGGACATAAAGAATGTCATAATAATTCAAGGGGAAAGAGAGAGTTTTAGATTAAAGTAGTGATAGAACTAAATGAAGGAGATAGAAACGTACGGAGGATGGAGGGAGGAACCCTGTGAAAAGAGAAAGGGCAGCACTTGTGATGTAAATAAATAAATTGATTAATAATATGAATCCATTGCACCAGGAAAAGGATAAAGGATTAGCATTATGTCTTCAAGTATACAAGTTTCTAGAGATGTTAGAGAATATCACACATAGTACCTTGAGAAAGAAGAGTAAGAAGTCTATTGCTCCCTGACTTCAAGCTACCCAGCATCTACTGCAGCAAGTTCAGTTTGCTGAAAAGTGTCCATCTCAGTACATCAGTGGTACCTTGTTTAGAGACCCTGATATAAACTCCTGCAAACTCCAAATGACAGAAGTGACTACTACCAATGACTAAAGACTAAAGAAGTACCTATATTATATATATATACACCTTCCAGATTTTATAAACAATATTGTTTATAATTACTACATAAATTAGATACTATAATTACATATTTTCTCATACATAGAGTAGACTGAATTTTTTGCTTCTGTTTTTACTACTCAAGGAGTCTTCCAACAAGTGGTTTTGGGTAAAATTTTGTACTATTTTATTTATTTATTCACATAATTATATTAATTTTAACGAGATGATAGATATAAAGGACATTCATTCACCAATGGTTTTACCTTTAAAGTTTTGCTTGATGTGCATATACTGAAGGTTTGAATTGTTCTAGTGCCCATTTTCTATTAATGGCACAGAAACAAAATGTCTGTGACTCAAGGTCATAATAAAAGATGCCTATTTGGTTCTGAGGGTTCTGAAGAAAAAGCCCTGAGTATGTCAGTTCTGATGGGGGCAAGGCCCACGTGTGAGGTCTTTAATCCTTTTAATGAATTTTGAATATTCTTTTTTTAAATGCAGTGTTATTTCTCTAGGTCATGCAAGAGGCCATTTACATCAGAAGAACCATAAAAACGAAAGTTAAGAAGAGGGCTTTGTGCAGTCAAGTGGATTTACAGCTGAGCTAAGCATCAGACTATGTAGCTTATAGTTTACACAATAAACCTGTAATATAGATAAACAAACAAAAGAAAGTTCTAAGAATCTAAACAAGTTATAGCTTTGACCACTACTTTATAGATCTTAGATCTTCATTGGTAACTATATATCTATGCATATAATATCACAATGTATATATTATATCTCAGATATGTGAGGCTCAATAATTGGCCTAGTAAATAAGACAATGTGGCCTGCAATCATGAAAAACTCAACATAGGTTTGGGTCAGGGAGATGTGAGGGTCTTTGTGGTTTCCTGGTTGATAACTTAGCTCCAAATTCAGTGAAATACGGTCTCAAAGAAACAAAATGGACACTGAGAAAGCAAGAAACCTGACATCTTTTTGTGTCCTATGTGTATACACATCTGCACACACAATGTATGTATGTATGTGTGTGTATATATATATATATATTATATAATATATATCACATATGTTCCACAAATCCATAATGGGATTTAATATTTAAAGATACACAGTCTCACACACAGACACACATGATGGAATGGGTATGTAATAACAATTATCAAAAAAAGCATGAATTTTAATATCCATGTGAAATAAATGAAAGGTGATAGAAAAGATAAATGGAGAAATTATGTGACTATATAGTCTTCAAAGAATAAAAGAAAAATAGTTTTGAAAAACTAGGTATATATGTACACTTTACAATATCGTAGAGAACATAAAAGTGTTTAATCAGGATACTCATTATCATTGAAAATTACTTATTTGTGCTAATGAAGGTGCAATAATCCCATACCTAGAAGACATTGGATTTCTGATGATTGGCATATTGAAAGACCTCAAGGATGCAATTCTGGTACTTCAGTGAAGACCAACGTCAGTCCAAACACAGATCACAGTAGCTCCTGGCAACATGGACCTCAAGTTGTGTTTTATTAACTATTTTTTACCACATTTACCTCCTCATAAACTACTCATTACTCATGGATCATATGCCTTGATAGCAGGATAGTTTTGTTTGTTTTGTTGTTGTTTTTTTCCTGATATCAAGGAGAATATAATACAGACAGTTGAGATTTATCATCTAAGGTGAAGGTCCTAATGAGGTAAAATAATAGTGAATTAGACAAGCCTGATGCTTAGGAAACAAAGACTGAGGGTTTTCAGAGCAGCACTTCATAGCTTCATTGTTGCACAATGAAGTGATTTGATGGTCAGGTAAGGGAGTGTCCTGTATTTAGAAACATCTAAAGAGTATATACTTTATATTTTAGCTAGGAAAAAATCATGGCTATTTATACAAAGGTATAAGGTTTGCTTTTCTTTTTAACCTTAAAATTCGGAGTAATTTAATTTGCCATTTGCATCCTAAAGTTAAGCTTTCCTATATGCACTGTTTCCAAGGCTTTTATCTCATAAACAGGATATTTATTTCACAGCTTGATGGTACAAATTGACATATACTAAGCTGAGATATAAATAATTAATGATAACTTAACAAGGCATCAACTGTGTGACATGCTAGCAATGCAGTGAAAGCATAAATATACAGCTCTTCCATAGAGTGATGTTTAGTATATGCAAAGCACCACAATAATTTGAAAGAAGCATTAAAGTGTCCCAGTTTTAAAGACTCATAAAATATATATTCTAAAAGAAATGAATATATTACATCATAATCATATTTAAGCAAGATTTTAAAAGTATTTTATGATCACTTTACTCCTAGTGCTCTGTTCTGATTGTTTAATACTTACTTAAAATTTCAAGTTGATTGTTGAAAGATAGAAAAGCTTATTATTTTTCAGCGAGCAGTAATTAGCTGGATGCCTTTTCATTTCGTTGAGTTCCTGGAATATTGTACTGATCTTTGTGGTTTTTTCTTTCCATTTGTATATCTTTTTCATTTCTATTTTTATTTATTCTCTGATATCCTCTCATTTCTTTGCAACCAATGTATTATGTTTTTATCATCTGATTTGACTAACCTAGCCATTTTCAGAGGCTAACCTAGCCATTCTCAGAGTAGGTGACGTATCTCTCAGAGAAGGAAGAGAATGAAGGTTCCCAGTATCCATCAGAATTGGTTGTTACTGCTATCTGTGGATCCATGAGAGTGAGAAGAGCTAGATTCTCTGTGAGGAATGAATGAAAGCATCAGTCTACTAAATGTTCCATAAAGCTATTTGGATTCCATACATCTTAACTGTTTTGTACTTGAGCAGAGAAGAACATGTTTTGGTCTTCCACATATAGTGTGTACTACTTAGTTCTAACAAAATTTCAAAGATATAGAAACTAAATAAACTTATAAATAATAGTACATGCAAAATAAATATACAGAAACATACATAATACACGTTAATAAATAGTAGATGATATATGAATTATGGATGATGAAATGTAGATAGATGACAGAAAGACAAATAATAGTAGACAGCAGATAGATGATATATAGAACAATAAATGGTCAATATCTTATAAATAGATCATTGATAGATAAATATATAGATAGATGATACAGAGATAAAGCCAAGTATCAGTAAAGGAGGAAATATATGTAGAGAAATGCTTTCTAAGATGATTGCTTCATTTTTTCATATATCTTCAAATATGCTTGCATAGCCTATTCTACATATAGACTGTATGTTGCTCTTTGACTAAATTACACAGTAATTTGACTAATCTACACAGTAAATTATCACAATAGTAATATAGGCAATTGTGGTGTAAAATGAGTTGTTTAAGAAAACATTTCTAAATATAACAAAATGCACAAAAAACGATAACTCTTTTTTTGTTGTCATTTTATTGATTTACATTTCAAATGTTATCCTCTTTCCTGGTTTTACCTCTGCAAAACCCCTATCCCATCCCGCTCGCCTCTATGAGGTGATGCTCGACTCACTCATCCACTCCCACCTCACCACTCTAACATGCCTCTGCACTGGGGCAACAAGCTTCCACAGGACCAAAGGTCTCTCCTCCCATTGATGCCAGATATGGCAATTCTCTGCTACAGATGCAGCTAGAACCATGGGTCTCTCCATGTGTACTTTTTGGTTGGTGGTTTAGTCAGTGGGAGCTCTGGGGAGCCCGCTTAGTTGATGTTATTGTATCTCCTATGGAGTTGTAATCCCCTTCAGCTCCTTCAGTCCTTCCCCTAACTCTTCATTTGGGGTCTCTGAGATCAGTCTGATGGTTGGCTGCTAGCATCCACATCTGTATTGGTCAGGCACTGGCAGAGAGAGTCTCTCAGAGAACAGCTATACCAGGTTCCTGTCAGCAAGCACTTCTTTATATAAGCAATAGTGTTTGGGTTTGGTGTCTGCAGATGGGATGGGTCTGTAGGTAGGAAAGGCTCTGCTCCACTCTTTGCCCAACATTTCCTGTAGACAGAGACAATTCTGGGTTAAAATTTTTTTTGAGTTTGGAGGCATTATCCTTCAACCAAGAGGCTGTGCCTATCAACTGGATATAGTCTCTACAGGTTCTGTCTCCCCTGCCTTGGGTATTTAGGCTAATGTCATCCAAGATGGGTGTTGGAAACTTCTTGTTTCTTTGTCATCTGAGACTTTATAGTGGAACCCCAATTCCCCATCCCCTGCTAACACATCCATTCAGTTTCCTGACCTTATTACTTCTCCCCTTTCTCCTCCCACACCTGATTCTGCCCCTCTTTTTCCTCCCCGTCTTCTCTCTGTCCTTCTACCTCCCTCTAAGTAGGACTGAAGCTTCCATACTTTGGTCTTCTTTCTTCTCGAGCTTCATATGATCTGTGAATTGTATCATGGGTATTCTGAGCTTTGGGGCAATATCCGTTTTTCATGTGAGTATATACCATGTGTGTTCTTTTGTGACTGAATTACTTCACTCTGGATGACAAGTGTTTGTCCCATCCATTTGCCTGTGAATTTCATGAAGTCATTATTTTTAATAACTGATTAGTACTCCGTTGTGTAAATGTACCACATTTTTCTATATCCATTCTTCTATTGAGGGACATTTGGGTTGTTTCCAGCTTCTGGTTATTATATATATGGCTGCTATGAACATAGTGGATCATGTGTCCTTGTTATCTTAATAGGGACCTTTGTCATGAATAGAATCTGCTGCAGTGGAAGTTAATTCATGAAAGTACAGGGGACTATATAAGACCTATATATTACGGTATATTACTGTAGTCTACAAAAACACTGCATGATTTTATTATATTAAATTCTTTTTGGTTTTCAATAAGAAAATTTTTGATTATTTTTAACATTTTACTAAAAATCAAAATATGTTATATTATTTGACAAAAACAATATCTTTAGGTTGATTTTTTAAAAATGTTGTTAATTTTGAAATTTTACTTACATGTTTTAATATTTTGTTTACAATTAAGAAACATACACACTTCTTTAGGATACATAGATTCTAGCTGGTCAGTATCAATATCTGCTGCTCCATATGCTGCTACTGCATAGTCTTCAGACGCAGCCCTGACAAATTCTCCTCTCCAGTGTAAGAGGCCTTCTATGGAATATGTTTGAAGGGCTGGCAAGAGGCTCTGCCCAAGTCAAGACTTTACTGTCTGACTTTGGTCTAGGTCATTCGCTGACTAAATATTTTCTTTATCTGTATACCATTTCTAAGCATAGAGTGCAACATGTATTTTCATTTGAAACTTTTAATAATCATAAGGGTTATTACTATTAATAATTTCACATATATACACACACATATGATACTATAATCTGGTCAAACTCACAACATCTTGTCATATACTGTATCCTCTTACTCTTAAGAGCATTTTCTTCTCAGCAAGATCCCCCTCTCACTTTTATTTCTGTGTTGTTGTTGTCATAGTTTGGGTTCTCTGATTTTAACCTTTAATCAGGGCCAAGATTCAGATATAAGTGAGATGTCTGCTGAAACATGAATAATACATGAGTACTAATAACACTGTTAAGCTCTAATTTCTCATCTTCCAGAAGTTCTCAACTCTCAATAACTCCCCAGAGATGATATGGGCTCTGTGAGACCCCTGGACCCAAGGCTGAGTGCCAGCTAGCATAGTCTTATGCAGAAACTATCCAGGTTCTGTTAGGGGTTTTGTTGTTTTTGTTCATTTGTTTGTATTGTTTTGTTTAGCATAAGGGCCATGAAATAAACACAAGAAAAGATTTTCTAGGTCTACTTCTCATCTGTAGGTTTTTACATTCTTTCCATTTTTTTTAATTATTTCAGAGTCTTTGAAAGGACAATATTAATACTCCATTGAGAGAAGATTTTTTAGTAAACTTGTTGATTCCTGCAAATTTTCTGTTCTACATCAAAGCATGTATAAATTGTTTGTGTCTTCCCATGTAAACTCCTTATTTCTGGGCCTTTCTTCAACTTGTGTTACTGTCATGCTCTACAACATCGTTATAGGAAAATCATTGTTTCTAGGGTTGATCGCTGAAATGTGTATATGATGTATGACATTGTGTTAATCTAAATGAGGGATCACCTGGTAACTCTGATAAACTTGAATTTGAAAGGTCTTATTAATTTTCATCATTCTTTTTTAAGTTCTTGATTATCTTTATTTCCCAAAGGTATAAAACTATGGTTATTACATTGAGGACTTCTCACTATGTTTATTATGAATTCTAAACCAAACCCATACTTTAACATTTACATTGTGATTGTGCTTTGATCTATTTTATTTATTGAGTTGTCAATAGGAAGTTTCTTTAATGAATTATTTATTTACCTAAAAAGCATGGATAGAAACTAATCACATAGTTTTATCTCAGAGAAACAGAATTCTTGATGAATTCAATAACTTATTGAAAGTCAAGTAGCAGGCCTTTAAGAAATATGCAGAATATAGTTCTGTTGATGCTGAACTTTCTTCAGAACTATTGTGCTTCCACAGATATGACTGGTGATTTTTATATGAATTAATGGAAGAGAAAGAAGAAGATGACTAATAAAAGATGAAGAGAGACAGAACTGAACTTTCTAAATCCATTCAGATGACTATTTACATCTAAGGCACTCTTGTTCCACGGTTAAAGAGATGCATCCAAAAATGGGATGTATTGGGTATGGAGTTCTTGCTTAGAGTATCAAATAGCATAAAAGATTGTCTGTATTTCTTTGGACTGTAGATAATGTTAGTGATATTCTCAGGTAATATTTGTTTTGCCATTTGAATTACCATACCTGAGAGAAGTAATAGCATTTTCAATATATAATATATGTCTATTTTTTTAACATTTAACTATTTTGATGCCTTATATGTTCAAAGAGACCAAAAAGAGGACTCACACAATGCAAGAATAATATAAGCTTCCTAAGTTTCAACTGTTGTGACTGTTTGGGGATTGTTTGTTCCTGGTTTTTGCTTTGTCATGTTAATACCAATTCACACCAGAGACTCTGTAAACTTGAAGTCATCAGAAATGTTAAGAGTCAGGAGGAGTCAGCGTCCTATAGATCTGAGAGTCAGACTCAGAGGGAGAGTTATGTATATGCTCCCCAATGGTGAAATTAAAGCAAGTCTTCATTCAGCAGAAATTTCCTGAATTATAAATTAGCAAGAGTAGAGTTCAAATAAGTATTCTTGCTCTATAAAAAGCATGCCTTTAAATATATCTGAGTATCCTAGAAATACCATCTTTAAATGCTGATTTTTTTTTTCTAATTTTGCTGAATTTTTATTTGGAACTATTATATAATGATAACATATGTAATATCTGTTATCTATCCATCACAACAATCCATTCTAAAAACAATTATTCCAGTTTTTCATGCATAATCAGTGTTATAAATAACACCACCTTAATATGTTAACAGTCAGCTAGACTTTAGGACATGTGAAATGCACACACATACTGCACACACACAGACACACACACACACACACACACACACGGAATGGGGGCATAAAATATAAGGACAATATGTAATTCTGACTGAATAGGAATACATATCAGGTGGGGTGTGTTGAGTATATACTGTTTCCCCCTTATTTTTCTTCTAATTTTCTTACCATTTATATTATAAATATAACTTGATATTGGTTTTGCATTAAAATCCTCAAAGCAATGACTTCTGTCTACGATATCAATAGAGAGATGGCCTTGTAAGGCATTTTAGTAATTTATATTATTCCCTGGTTCACAATCTTTCTCCCTGTAGGGTCTCCAAGTATAGCCTTGAGACTTCAATAATGGAAGAACTATGTAGCACATCAAAGAGGGTGATCCTCCTCTGCTTCCCACACTGATTTTCAGTTTATCTTGTCTAGTGGCCATCTGTAAGTTTCCTTATATTGGAGGACACATTCCCCTCCAACTCCCTAATTTTTTTTGACAGATCTACTTGCAACTTTGATAGGTATTCTAGGCGAACCATGTTCTTCCTGTGTCATTGCTCCTTTATTTTCTAATAGGCCAATATAATTTTTTTTGACCTTGGCATTTTAAGAAAATCTGGTTTTGTTTTGTTTCATAATCATTTAGGGGAGAGGTTATTTTAGAGATGAATACTGACATGCATGCATATGCAGCAATGTGTATCACAGGAAATATCTGAGAATATAAAAAGAAACAATTTTTTTTTTTTTTAGATTTTATTTTATTTTATTTTATTTTTTTTATTGGAAAATTTTTATTGGAAAATTTTTTTACATTTCAGATATTCTCTCCTTACCCCATTTCCCCCCTCCCTCCCAGGAACTCACTATCCCTTCCCCCCTCCTCCTGTCTCCACGTTGGTGTACCCCCACCCACACTCCCCTGTACCTCACCTCCCCATCCTCGAGTATCCCCCCCTCCACGACGTCCAGCCTTCATGGGACCAAGGATCTCTTCTCCCACTTATATATAGCTCCCTTGCATATATAGCTGGAGCCATGGGTCCCTCCCTAAGCGCTCCCAGGCTTGTGGTTTAGACCCTGGGGCTCTGGTTGGTTGGGATTGTTGCTTTCCTCATGGTGTCTCGAATCCTCTCAACTCCTTCAGCCTTCACTCTATCTTCTCCATTGGGAACCCCGTGATCAGTTTAATGGTTAGCTGTGGGCTTCTGCCTCTGAGTATGTCGGACTCTTGCAGACTTCTAAGGAGACAGCTATATCAGGTTCCTGTCAGCATGTACATCCTGACATCCACATCAACCTCTACCTTTGGTGACTGCACATAGGATGGATATCCAGGTGGAATGGTCTGTCTCTTCTTCAGAAACTGGAAAGAACCCAGATGCCCTTCATCAGAGGAATGGATACAAAAAATGTGGTACATTTATACAATGGAATATTACTCAGCTATTAAAAACAATGAATTTGATAAATTCATATATAAATGGATGGAACTAGAAAATATCATCCTGAGTGAAGTAACCCAATCACAAAAGAACATACATGGTATTCACTCACTGATTATTGGATTTTAGCCCAGAAGCCTGAAATACCCAAGATTCAACTTACAGACCACATAAAGCTCATGAAGAATGATGACCAAGTAGGGGGGTCCTTCTTAGAAGGAGTAACAAAATACTCAAGGGTGCAAATATGGAGACACAGTGCAGGACAGAAACAAATTTTTAAAAATTGTTGATAAGTTTCTTTTGTGTTTGCAACACAAGTACAAGTTTACACTTCTATGTCACCAAAGTACTAATTATTTATGTAAGTATATACATATGCACAAATGTTTCAGAAAATTGGGAGCTTTATGCTGTGTGGACAGGGACTATATAACACTGAGGTGTGGTGTGGTATTTAAAGCTGGGTGTTTTCTATTGGCTCAGTTTGAGATGTTAGTGATGCTCTAATACCATGGGGGAAGGACTCCAGGTGTTTCCTTATGTGTCTGACTTACATGGTCCTCTCAGTGGGGTCTCCTGTTTCCATCTTTAGATCAGGTACAGAAATGGGTAGAGAGAAGCTCTATTGCAGATTTCAAGTCTTTGAAAGACGCAGGGTCTAAGCTCACTCAATCTTACTAATTCTTCTTTCTGGTGCACAGTTCACTGGCCCCATATTTCTCTCTTAAAATTATGACCTATCCAACCTGTTTTCATATAGCATATTATAATTACACATGAAAATGAATTTATTTTTAACTATTTATCTTAATCACATTGTCACAAACAGTTTTCAGAGAATGATAATTAGGCAATAAAAAGGGGGCAAGAAATGACATATTATGTGATTTACATAAAAGATTCCTTCAAAGAACAAATACAAAAACAAAAGGATGTGTGTGTGTGTGTATAATCTGTTAAATTTGCTAAAGATATAATCTAATAAAGCATGCAATTCAAAGAAATATTTTAACTTTTATTGATGACAGATCCTCAGCAATACGATAATGGAATGAATTAACAACCTTCTTTTCTCATTTTCTTTGGTTCTTTCTTTTTATGTTTCTTCCATTTTTCTAAGATGGTGTATTATGTGTCGGGGGCATTGGACCAGCTAGTGTATGCTGCCTGGTTGGTGGCTCAGTGTCTGAGAGATCTCAGGGTTCTCACTTAATTGAGACTGCTGTTCTTCCTACGGGATCCTCCTCCTCCTTAGCTTCTTTCAGCCTTTTCCTAATTCAACCATAGGGGTCCCCAGTATCTGTTCACTGGTTGGGTATAAGTATCTGCTTCTGTCTCAGTCAGTTGCTTGTTGGGCCTCTTAGAAGGCAGCCATATTAGGCTCCTGTCTGAAAGTACATCATAGCATCAGCCTGGTCTGCCCTCAGCTAGAGAAGATGTACCTAATACTTGAGAAACTTGAGGCCCCAGGGAATGGGATGAAGAATTGTCAGAGGGCAGAATGAGATGAGGGAATGTACAAAACAATTAAAAAAATCTGAAAATTTAAGATTGAGTTTTATGTAGCCTAGACTGCCCTCTACTCTCTATGGTGCTGAGAATGACTTCAAATTTCTGATCCTTTTCCCTTCACCTCTCAATTAACATGATAGTAGATATGTAACACCATATATGGCATAATTCAGAATAAGTTAAATGTACAAATTTAATTATTTAATATTTATTAGAAAATTTACATATATTACAATTATATTGTACTCCAGAGTCTACTTTGCCCTATTTATGCAACTTTGAATTTTAAAGTATCTTTCTATTCTCATCCAGGATATTAAGTTTTAAGATGGTTTAATAAATCTAACTAGTCATTTCTGGAAAAGTTCAATTCAACACAAACATATCTATTTTCATTCCCTTGAATTTATATTAACTTTAAAGTCCAAACTTAGAAATCAATATTTTAGTGATGTAGGTAATTTTAATGGACCAAATTCCTTCAGAGTACTAATACTTTTTTCAGATTAAATATTAAATATCTTTAAAATCTGTTCCTTCAAACTATCTGAATCCAATATTTATTTAATGGACTTTAAGATAATTTCACATCTATTCCTTCAAATGAGTCTACACAAAATTGTTTTAGGTTGATATAGACTTTTGAAATATGAAAAAGGAAAATTAGGGCAAAGTGAAAAGCATATATATACTCACATAATTATATCCCTAATAATCCTTTTTATTTCAATTCCACTCCCTGGAATAGAGCTGTTACTTTTAAAATGATACGTATATAATGATCTCATTCTTCTGAGACCCATCCTACAGAAGAGACTTATTGTTCCATAGCTTGAATTTTATTTGAGACTCTTGTAAATTCCATCCTCAACTTAATAACTTCGAGCAGTTTGGAACAGAAATGACAAAATTCTATAGCAAAATTGTCAGTTATTTCAATAGATGGTGAACTCACAGTCTAACTGCTTCATTTCATTCCTCTCATGCTCCCCTCTCTCTTTGAGTTGTCCTGGTGTGCAGTGGGTAGTACTTTCCTCTGGTGACAGGTTTGACAGTAAACAGACTGTAAGTCTGCAGAGGGCCCTTTCATGCTGACCCCTTGTTGCTCTTACATCCCAGAAAAGAATGATGGTTTTTGCAAGAAAGTAGAGGCGAAATTTCTCCTCTTATTGTTGATAAGGTGGTACTGAGATAAAGATGCCCAATATCTCTACTGTCTTGTCCACATTTCAAGGGATAGTGATGGCTAATGTTGTTTGCTAACTTCATGGCATCACTGGATGGATAAACATATAATGGAGCATTATTCTCAGTGTCTGTTGTCATGATATATCAAGATAAGATTAATATTTGAAGTAGTGAGTTGAAAAAAAGCAGATTTCCTTCTACTATGAGCCTGTCGCTTTGTATCTTAGGGAATCTTTAAAAGGACAGGAATCTCTTCCAAAAGACAATATTTTGACATGACTGCTTTGAACTGGAGAATTGTTTTCTTTTCCTATCTGTGGTTAGAAACTGATGCATGAGGTCTTTTTTGCTATTGAGTTTGTTGACACTCAGATTGTGATTATAACATAAGATCTCCTGAATTTCAGACTGGGACTAGAAATATCATATACATTTACAAATCTACACATCTTCCTTCAATAATTCAAATCAGATACTCCTTTAGTCTTAACATTCCATTTCGTTGGTTAAAAAATGAACAAAAAAAATCACCAATACTTTTTCATTAAAGACCATATATCAGTTGTCTAACTGATTATAGCATGGTATTTTAATATGAGCATAAAATGGATGATCATTACATTAAATACCAAAAAAACCTCTATCTTGTTTATTCACCCCTTTTAATACCTTTAATATTCCCAAATTGTCCCCTTTCAACTTTCATGTCTTTTTCCAAATCTAGATTTTACATTTGTACTTTAATTCATAGATACAAAAACAGAAAGTCTGTAAGATATAGTATTATGACTGGTACATACATTTGTGGGGTGATTCCTGGTACTCTTAAAACTCTATGAAAACTCTTTTCTGCATTCTAGACCTTAGTGTGAGAGAAGTAGCTATTAATTAGTAGATCTCAATGGCAAGAATGATATAATTGGACACAGAAGTGGCTGGGACCATCCAGTAGCACTTAACAACCAAATGCACAGAGGGATGATTAATCCAATGTGCTGGAAAAAAAGCAGTAGTCAGGGTAGTAGATCTTTCACAGAGGGATGCCACTGGTTGACTCAGAATGTGGTTACTATCAGTAAATTACATAGTCTAGCAAGTTCAGCAAGAATTTGCCTAAGTAGAGCATAAGTCAAGGGAGTATAACATTTTTGGAGGGATTAAAGATATCATACCCATAATCCTGCCCTTGGAATATGCAAGTTTAGAGATTCCTGACACAGGCTTAATCAGCTTCCCTATCTCATCAAAAACTGATAGAGGATTATCATCATCTTAAGCAAATGGTCACTTCCAATGCAGCTGCTTTGACATATGTGTTTTCCGTGTGTGAGCACATTAACACTTTCCATAAAACTTGATACGGAGTTATTAATTAACCAAACATCTTGTTTCTTTATGCTGAGACAAACAGACACCAAACGTCGTTCACTTTCAGCTAATCATGCCAACAGTACACTGTCAGTGGTCCCTCTCGGGCTGGTATAAAATGTTTAACATGCTGTAACAATTTAATTTGTAAAAATATTTCATCACCTTTCATTTGTTCACTAAAATTGGCCTATTTTCACATCCTATCTCTTCCTAGTATCAATACTATGAGGTCAACACTGATTTTTCAGATTTAGTATAATTCCTAAAGTGACATTTTTCAAAGAGGGTCAGTGACCTGGAGCAAAATGATCAAACAGAGACTGCACAGAAAGACAGGAGTGACATGGAAGTCCCAGAGATGGGAACACTCTAAACTAAGGGCCATTTGGTTGTATGGCAATCTATAAGCTACCTAAAATATACACATTCACAAATAAATTCTATCTAAAGGAAATCACCAAATAATGTTGAGACATAGTCCCAACTGGACATCTATTATCACCAAATGAAGATTCCAGGACTACTCATGTGTTACATCTTATTGTTCTGTTAGCCAAAAGGCTGCCATGAGAACTCCCAAGTAACGCAAGCTATTGCCACTTCAATTTGTGCCTCACCACACACGGACATTAAGGCAATAATTGCAAAGAAAACACCTACAGTTGTATCTGAACACAGGAATTAAGCTGTTGCCTACCTACAGCTGTCTTCTCTATGGACTGTTTATGGTAATAGGAGTTACTCTGTATACCAAAGAACAAAGGTGATCATCAAAGCAACTCCAAATCCTTCAGTCTAAAATAGAGATCTGCCTTCAAAATGCACTGCTACCAATACTAACACACACTTCTGGGAGTAAACAATCAAGATCTGATTTGATTTAAGGCCCACTCCATAAGATGAAATCTAAACCTATTACTGTTTGTGTGGCCAAGACTCTGAGACTAGATAAGCCAGGGACTGAGTGGAAAACTAAATCAGCCTCTACTACCCAGGTCCTACTAAAATAATTTATCAATGAAATGACTATTATCAGTTTTCTGCTATACATATAGACCAGTGTCTTCCTCAGTCACTATCAGAGAAACTTCCTCCTGCAGAACACAGGAAGAAATACAGAGATGTACAGTCACACAATGTGCAGAAGAACTGATATTTTTGGTTTAGACATTTCTACAAATGCACAATATCATTAAAAAAAAACAGTTCTCATATATTGTGCAATGAAGCTAGGCAAGGCATTAAATTAGTCTATAAGAATAGTAGTCATTTTCATGCTATATTCCTTCAAAGTAACAAGAGTATTTAATTTTACTCCAAATACTTGGGCTATACCATCTCAAGTTCTTGGTCAACCAAGTAATATCAGACATGGGTTTTATTTAAAAATAGGTCTTAAGACAAATCAGAGACCCACATCCAGACAGTATAGAAAGACTAAGAGGCCTTGGAACACTAACCCAAATGGGATGTCTTCATCAAATACCTCCCCTCAGGACTCCAAGAATCCAGAAGAAGAGGCAAAGAATTTAAGAGCCAGAGTGGGTGGAGGAACCAAAGAAATTGGTCTTTCTAAACACAGTACCACCAACTATATACAAATTAACAGAGAATGGCAGCAGGCACAAGGCCTGTATGGTTCTGCAACTCAAATCAATCCCAGAGTTTAGCAGATAAATTGACACATACCCTTATCCCAAAACTAGATGTTGTCTCTAACTGATGAACTACTCTTAAGAGTAGGCCTGATGCCTACAAGTAGATGCCCAATACAAAACAATGCCAATGACATCTTTGGAAGCTCTTTGTCATCTAAGTTGTGTCAGGGTATGTTGTAATTTTACCTTACATGTCTTTTGTGCATAAATTAGGGGTTCTGGTTTTGTGGGTTTTTTTTGTGTTTGAGAACATGTGTATGTGTCTGTGGACATGTAAATTTGTATTCATTTTTGTTCTTTTTCCTGAATCTTTTAATTCTGTTTGTTTCTTCTTTTGTTCTGTTTGTCATACTGTGATTAGTTTGATATTATCTTATTTTATGTAATTGTTATTCTACAGATACCTGTTTTATTTTTTTTTATTGGAAATTTTTTTTTACATTTCAGACCTTCTCTCCTTACCCCATCCCCCCTCCCTCCAGGAACTCACTATCCCTTCCCCCCTCCTCCTGCCTCCATGTTGGTGTACCCCCAACTCACCCTCCCCCATACCTCACCTCCCAACCCTCGAGTATCCCCCCCCCAAGACGTCCAGCCTTTATGGGACCAAGGATCTCTTCTCCCCCTTATATATAGCTCCTAGCATATATAGCTGGAGCCATGGGTCCATCCCTAAGCGCTCCCAGGCTGGTGGTTAAGGCCCTGGGGGCTCTGGTTGGTTGGGATTGTTGCTTTCCTCATGGTGTCTCGAATCCTCTCAACTCCTTCAGCCTTCACTCTATCTTCTCCATTGGGAACCCCATGCTCAGTTTAATGGTTAGCTGTGAGCATCTGCCTCTGAGTATGTCAGACTCTTGCAGACCTCTAAGGAGACAGCTATATCAGGCTCCTGTCAGCATGTTCATCCTGACATCCACATCAACCTCTACCTTTGGTGACTGCACATAGGATGTATATCCAGGTGGAATGGTCTGTAGACAGTCCCTCCTTCAGTTTCTGTCCTGCACTGTGTCTCCATATTTGCACCCTTGAGTATTTTGTTACTCCTTCTAAGAAGGACGGAAGCCCCCCCTACTTGGTCATCATTCTTCATGAGCTTTATGTGGTCTGTGAGTTGAATCTTGGGTATTTCAGTCTTCTGGGCTAAATCCAATAATCAGTGAGTGAATACCATGTATGTTCTTTTGTGATTGGGTTACTTCACTCGGGATAATATTTTCTAGTTCCATCCATTTATATAAGAATTTATCAAATTCATTGTTTTTAATAGCTGAGTAATATTCCATTGTATAAATGTACCACATTTTTTGTATCCATTCCTCTGTTGAAGGGCATCTGGGTTCTTTCCAGTTTCTGGCTATTATAAATAAAGCTGCTATGAACATAGTGGAGCATATGTCCTTGTTATGTGTTAGAGCATCTTCTGGATATATACCCAGGAGTGGTATAGCTGGGTCCTCAGGTAGTGATATGTCCAATTTTCTGAGGAACCGCCAGACTGTTTTCCATAGTGGTTGCACCATCTTGCAATCCCACCAACAATGGAGGAGTGTTCCTCTTTCTCCACATCCTCGCCAGCATCTGCTATCACCTGAGTTTTTGATTTTAGCCATTCTGACTGGTGTGAAGTGGAGTCTCAGGGTTGTTTTCATTTGCATTTCCCT
Source organism: Mastomys natalensis (assembly GCA_021653895.1). NCBI lineage: Eukaryota > Metazoa > Chordata > Mammalia > Rodentia > Muridae > Mastomys > Mastomys natalensis. Next base: position 386,411 of record JAJTUV010001158.1, on the reverse strand, counting down.
GATGACCAAGGATGCTGAACATTTCTTTAGGTGCTTCTCGGCCATTCGCATTTCCTCAGTTGAGAATTCTTTGTTTACCTCCTTACTCCATTTTAAATAGGGTTATCTGGTTGTCTAGAGTCTAATTTCTTGAGTTCTTTGTATATATTGGATATTATTCCTCTATTGGATGTGGGATTGGTAAAGATCTTTTCCCAATCTGTTGGTTGCTGTTTTGTCCTATTGAAAGTGTCCTTTGCCTTACAGAAACTTTGCAATTTTATGAGGTCCCATTTGTCAATTCTTGATCTTAGAGCATAAGCCATTGATGTTCTGTTCAGGAACTTTTCCCCTGTGCCTAGGTATTCGAGGGTCTTCCCCACTTTCTCTTCTATTAGTTTCAGTGTGTCTGGTTTTATGTGAAGGTCCTTTATCCACTTGGACTTGAGCTTTGTACAAGGAGATAGGAATGGATCGATTTGCATTTTTCTGCATGCTGTCCTCCAGTTGAACCAGCACCATTTGTTGAAAATGTTGTCCTTGTTCCACTGGATTTTTAGCTCCTTTGTCAAAGATTAAATGACCATAGTTGTGTGGGTTCATTTCTGGGTCTTCAACTCTATTCCACTGATCTTCCTGCCTGTCTCTGTACCAATACCAGGCCGTTTTTTATCACTATTGCTCTGTAGTACAGCTTGAGGTCAGGGATGGCGATTCCTCCAGAAGTTCTTTTATTGTTGAGAATGGTTTTCGCTATCCTGAGTTTTTTGTTGTTCCAAATAAATTTCAGAATTTCTCTTTCTAGTTCTGTAAAAAATTGAGTTGGTATTTTAATGGGATTGCATTGAATCTGTAGATTGCTTTTGGCAAGATGACCATTTTTACTATATTAATCCTGCCAATCCATGAGCATGGGAGATCTTTCCATTTCCTGAGATCTTCTTCAATTTCTTTCTTCAGAGACTTGAAGTTCTTGTCATACAGATCTTTCACTTGCTTGGTTAGATTCACACCGAGGTATTTTATATTATGTGTGACTATTGTGAAGGGTGTCATTTCCCTAATTTCTTTTTCAGCCTGTTTATCTTTCATGTAGAGGAAGGCTACTGATTTGTTCGAGTTGATTTTATAACCTGCCACCTTGCTGAAGTTGTTTATCAGGTTTAGGAGTTCTCTGGTGGAGTTTTTGGGGTCACTTAAGTATACTATCATATCATCTGCAAATAGTGATATTTTGACTTCTTCCTTTCCTATTTGTATTCCTTTGATTTCTTTTGTTGTCTAATTGCTCTGGCTAGGACTTCCAGTACTATATTGAATAGGTAGGAGAGAGTGGGCAGCCTTGTCTATTCCCTGATCTTAGTGGGAATGCTTCAAGTTTCTCTCCATTTAGTTTGATGTTGGCTATTGGTTTGCTGTATATTGCTTTTACTATGTTTAGGTATGGGCCTTGAATTCCTGATCTTTCCAAGACTTTTACCATGAAGGGATGTTGAATTTTTGTCAAATGTTTTTCTCAGCATCTAATGAGATGATCATGTGGTTTTTTTCTTTGAGTTTGTTTATATAGTGTATTACATTGATGGATTTCCAAATATTGAACCATCCCTGCATTCCTGGGATAAAGCCCACTTGATCATGATGATGATTGTTTTGATGTGTTTCTTGTTTTCGGTTTGCTAGAATTTTATTGAGTATTTTTGCATCAATATTCATAAGAGAGTTTGGTCTGAAGTTCTCTTTCTTTGTTGGGTCTTTGTGAGGTTTAGGTATGAGTGTGATTGTAGCTTCATAGAACGAATTGGGTAGTGTTCCTTCTGTTTCTATTTTGTGGAATAGTTTGAAGAGAATTGGTATTAGGTTTTCCTTGAAGGTCTGATAGAACCATCTGGTCCTGGGCTTTTTTTGGTGGGGAGACTTTTAATGACTGCTGCTATTTCTGTAGGGGTTATGGGACTGTTTAGATGGTTGATTTGCTCCTCATTTAACTTTGGTACCTGGTATCTGTCTAGAAAATTGTCCATTTCATCCAGATTTTCCAGTTTTGTTGAGTATAGGCCTTTGTAGTAGGATCTGATGATTTTTTGAATTTCCTAAGTTTCTCTTGTTATGTCTCCCTTTTCAGATATGATTTTATTAATTTGGGTACTGTCTCTGTGCCCTCTGGTTAATCTGGCTAAGGGTTTATCAATCTTGTTGATTTTCTCAGAGAACCAACTCCTGGTTTTGTTGATATTTTGTATAGTTCTTTCTGTTTCTACTCGGTTGATTTCAGCCCTGAGTTTGATTATTTCCTGACGCCTACTCCTCTTGGGTGTATTTGCTTCTTTTTGTTCTAGAGCTTTCAGGTGTGCTGTCAAGTTGTTAGTGTGTGCTCTCTCCAATTTCTTTTTGAAGACACTTAGAGCTATGAATTTTCCTCTTAGCACTGCTTTCATGGAGTCCCACAAGTTCTGGTATGATGTTTCCTCATTTTCATTAAATTCTAGAAACCTGTCTTATTTTTAATGGGGGACATCTAGGATATGTTTTATGATGAGAGCAGAGGTTAGGAAAATCATAGGGAAGCTGGGGAGAGGAAACCATATTCAGAATACATTTTATAAAAGAAATCAATTTTTAATAAAAGAGTAAATCTCAGATCCAAATAATAAAGAAAACAAAGAAACAAAGTGAATTTTTAACTTTATTATTTAATAACATATTTAGATATCTTTTTATATGTAGAATATAATTTCTAGTATCTTAATACATGTCTTTAGAATTAGAAAAGGACTGAGTAAGGTTCTTTTGCCTTGGAGGAAAAGAGATATGTGTAAGACATTAAGGAAATCAGGTATAACTTTCAGAAAATACTAAATCTTAAAATGCAGCAGAATTGGGAAAACTGGGAGACATTCCATGACTATTCCACTATTTAGAGAAAAATTGAACACTTATCATCACATGTGAATAATCTGAAACTTGTTTTTTTGTTTTCTGTGTTCTAATCTAGGTATTGGTTATATACACATATAATCATGTTTCTAATATTCACAATTATTTGGAGTTCACAATTAGGACAGAATATATTTCTGATATAACATATTTATGTTTATGCTCCCTAAGTAGTGCTAGAGCCAAGATGGCTGTTCTTAAGGAAAATGACATGCAATCTCTTCTCTCTAACAAGAACCTACAACTGAAACATATGTCTTTGTGAAAGGGTTGATGCCATGAATGGGGAAGCAGAAAGAGAGAAAAAATAGAGATGATTAGAATGGAGAAGAAATGCATAAAATATAATTGTAGAGACAATGAGAGGGAGAGAGAGAGAGAGAGAGAGAGAGAGAGAGAGAGAGAGAGAGAGAGACAGAGAGAGGAGGAGGAGGAGGAGGGAGGAGGAGGAGGAGGAGGAAAAGGAAATAATAAATGACATATATGCTAGAATAAAAATATTCTTGGCACTCAGCAAATATTTTTCTTGTAAATTTTTTAATCTCTTTTGTGTGTGTGTTTCTCTCTCTGTGTGGTATATGTTATGCACATCTTTAATTGTACAGGTGTACCTAATTATCATTCTTTGTCTCTCTGTCTGTCTGTCTCTCTCCTGCACCCCTCTCTTCCATGTTGTTCAGCAAAACACATTGGATGTTTGTCTCCTCTACTCTCTACCTTAATGCCTTAAGCCAAGGTCTCAGTATCCTGGACGCATTTCAATTCGGCCAGGTGGACTGGAAAGCCATACATCTGTACTGGCTGCTTACGCTCCTCAACACTGAAGTTTCAGAAAGAGTATATGCAGCAATTTGAGGCTTTGAGCTGCGTACTTGGGATTGATACTCAGATTTTTTTTTTTTTGGATGCTTTGGCTTAAGAGAAATTACACTTACTCACTGAGCCACTTCCCTGGCCCTACATGTAAGATTGTTTTTGCTTTAATTTTTCCTGGTTTTCCTCTCCTTGTTTTTATTTGGGTGCTCCCACAACCACCCAACCACTCCTGCCCCCACCTTTGAATTACCCTAAACTGGGGCCTCAAGCCTTTACAGCACAAAGAGCCTCTCCTGCTATTGATTTTCAACAAGGCCATCCTCTGTTATATATGTGACTGGAGCCATGGATCGCTTCATGTGTACTTTTTGGTAGATGGTTTAGTCCCTGGGAGCTCTGGCTGTTTTGGTTGGTTCATATTGTTGTTCTTCTTATGGGGTGGCAAATCTCTTCAGTTCCCTCAGTCTATTCTTCAATTCTTCTACTGGGGACCCCATGCTGAAATCAATGGTTGGTTGCTAGCAAGCATCCACCTCTGCATTTGCCAGGCTCTGGCAGAGCCTCTCAGAAGGCAGTGGTATCAGACTTCTGTCAGCAAACACTTCTGCAATAGTGTCTGGGTTTGGTGTCTGTACATGGGCTGGATCCCCAGGTGATCAGTCTCTGGATGGTCTTTCCTTCAGTCTCTTTTCCATGTGTTGTCTCCGTATTAGCTCTGGAGAGTATTTTGTTCCTCGTTCTAAGAAGAACTGAAACATCACACTCTGGTCTTCCTTATTCTTGAGCTTCATATGGTCTGTGAATTGTATCTTGAGTATTCCCGAGCTTTTGGGATAATATTTACTTATCAGTGAGTGCATACTACTCAGCTATTAAAAACAATGACTTCATGAAATTCTTAGGTAAATTGATGAACCTAGAAAATATCATCCTGGTGAGGTAACCCAGTCACAAAACAAAACAAAACAAACATATGTCACAGAAACCTCAATTTACAATCTGATCTACCTGAAAGAAGTCCTGGGACAATGGTGGTGCAGAACTTGTGAGAGTGGCCCTTACACTGCCTGGATAGACAGGAATTGGAGACTGCATAGTCAGAGACCTAGGATAATAATAGATAGGACCAAAAGAAAGAAAGAGAGAGAGAGAGAGAGAGAGAGAGAGAGAGAGAGAGAGAGGAGAGAGAAAGGGAAAAAAAGATAGAAAGGAAGGAAGAAAGGAAGGAAGGAAGGAAAGAAGGAAGGAAGAAGGAAGGGAGGAAGGAAGGAAGGAAGGAAGGAAGGAAGGAAGGAGGAAGAAGGAAGGGGGGAGGGAGCCCAGAAGGGAAAGGGGAGGGGAGAGAGAGAGGGAGAGGGACTGGGACAGGGAGAGGGAGAGAGAAATGATTTTACTATGCTTACAGATTAGTGCAATGTTCAGTTGTAATGAGATAGGTTTCCTTCTGCACCAGATAGGACCAAAGGCAGAAACCCACAACCAGACATTTTAATTAAGAGAAAGAGTCTAAATCAGAATTCTTCATCAGATTATTTTTCTAGGGAATCTTGAAGACCTGCATGGAGGAAAGACTATAAGAGTTGTAGGGGATGACAGACACCAGGAAATCATGGCCCACCAAATCAACCTACCAAGCTCACATGGCCTCATAGAGACTGAAGAGGCAAGCATGGAATCTTTAGGCAACTGTACTAAGTCCTCTGCATATATATTATGGCTGTTAGCTAGGTGTCTTTGTGAAAATCTTAACATTGGGAGCAAGTGTATCTCTAACTCTTTTGCCTGTTCTTGAAATTCTATTCCTCCTATTGGTTTGCCTTGCCAGCCTCACTATGATATTTTTGCCTCTTCTTATTTTGTCTTGTTCACTGTTATCTCTTGAAGGCCTGCTCTTTTCTGGAGGGAAAATGGAGAAAGGATGTACATGACAGACAAGGGAGTTGGGAGTAGCTGGGAGGATTGGAAAGAGGGGAAACTGGAAGTAATACATATTCTTTGAGAGAAGAATCTATTTTTAATTATATATACATAACTTCCACACATATACATATGCTGAAGAAATCTGATATTTCTATTAAAACACAGAAGTTATAATCACTTATATAGTCTACAAATGGAATAAAACAATAAATCCAATAAAAAGTGAATTATGAATATAAATTTAAGGAATTGTTTCTAGAATTACAGAAAATCCTTGAGGGGTGAATGTAGCTGACTAATAATGGGAGATTCATGCCACACACCAGGTAAAAATTTGTTTAGGCATACTGACCTATATATGCCTACAGTCATTTCTAAGAGTCTCGCAATGGTGTGGTTTAGATTAAAGTATATTTTGCAACTAGAAAATTATTAGTATAATCATTTTAGGAGAATTATGTACATGTGAATATGGTAAGGAATGAAGAACAATAATTATATTTTTTAATAGGTGGTGATAATAATCTGAGTTTCCTTTTACAAGTTTGTAGCTATACTGATAAAATCATTTTAAAATGGGCACAGAATGAAGCTCATGGGCCATTTTCTTTATATTAAGAAGGGAATAAAAGGCAGATAAGCTGTCAATCTTAACAGGTGCTGATAATGGTGTTATGGGTAAGAGGAAAAAGGATATAGATATGGTAAGAGGAAAAAGGATATAGATATTTGTGTCTTCTGACCTTGGGTCAAAGGAGAGAGCTAAGCAATAGAAGTTGGCAGCTTGCAAATGTATCAGGGGATCTTCTCTGAAGAAAGTGAGGATGTGCAAAGTTCCAGTGTAAGCATGCTTAACATTTGGGCTAATATTAAAGTAGAAAAAGGTTAAGGTTTTTAGAAGAAGATAGCTTAGCTGTGCTTTTAAGCAACTGCATTGAGGGGAGTGTTTCTTATGGATATAAATGTGTTATCTCATTAAAGTAAGAAATATTACTCCTATCATTTTGATAGATTTTGAAGCCCTTCAGGTGTCCTTTGAGCTGGTTCTCTGGAAAGGAGTTTGGCAGGTCAAGTTGGAATAATTCTTATGAGATGGTACAATAGCTTATGAAATCTTGGGGAGATTAAAATGTTACATCTCTACCCAAATCCTGGGGTTGACCTCAGATTTAATAATTTTGACCCAGAAGAACTTGCTTTCCTTTAATAAGCCTCAATGAAGTCTTGGATACTCTACCTACCTTCATTTCAGATAAGGGTGATGCTGTCCTTTAAGTTTTGTTGCCATGGAAACATGAAGTATGGTCATAAGCTGGTTATAAGGGAGAGATCCAATCTTCGTTGTCTCCAAGGCTATTAATGGTTATCTAGCTACCCCAAAATGCCGAAGATTGAGCAAAGAATCAATCTATGCTTGTCTGTGCTGTGTTAGTGGAGTTAAGGGTATAATATATGGAAAATCCTATATAAATACGAAAAATCAAACAACTCAATGTGATTTGGGAGTAAGAAGTAGTGAAACTTTAATAGCTGGTTTGAGATGGTCTTGCTCAGTGCACGGTATATAGCTTCAAATCCAGAGCTTCCACTGACGGCACAGAGAGAAATCTAACTTTGAGAAAGAACACAGATGGAATGTGTAGAAACTTGACACATGATAGGGCACAACAGAATTTACAGTGGCTGAAATAATAAATAATTCTCTACGTTATGCTTGAATACACTGGAGCAATCTTAGTACGCATACATGGCTGAGTAATATTAAAAAGAAAACAATCTGATTTTACATGAATAATTAATGACCTGAATTAATTCACCATCAGTGAGGAGATGGTCACTATGTGTATTCAGGCTGACTTTCAGGTTATTAATTCATACCCTACGTTTCACCTCTACTCAGATAATGGGTGTAAAAGATTTATGCCTATAATCATTAGTTAGTAGTATATCACATGCTGCATATGTTTTTCTGCCATGGAAAAATAGCAGAGGATGTCACAAGAGCCTGGAAATGAGGATAATGCTAGACAAAGGCATAAGGCTGGGTTCATGTATAAAAATGAACAATCTTCTTTTTGCCACTGCTTCTTATATCATTCTTAGCTAGCTACCAGCAATAGCATTGCAAGCAGAACTTGAGGAAATATATCCTTGAGCTTCCTGTTGAAGTCTTCCGTCTAGCACTTTGTGCCCTTTGTGTCTGTCCTTGTTTTTCCTGGAGGACATGCCGTACCATGAACCTGCAATTTTCCTGTATCACACTTCCATATCTGGATCAGGTAAGGTATATCCTTGAGAAAACAGCTGCAGGACATCTGTAAACCAACCACTTTCATATGGTCCGCTCTCTAAAAAACCAACCAAACAAACAACACTATTGAATTTTAAAGTAGAAGATAATTGGTATCGGGGATAATTTCAGAAGTGTTAACATTGTCATCAATTACCTAGCTTCCTTCTTGTAACTTTGGCAAAGAATGTAATTAAAAGCCATTTGTGATGGGGAAATTTTTTTTTTTTTGACTTATACGCCATGTTTAACATCCTTAGTCATCAGGGAAATGCAAATCAAAACAACCCTGAGATTCCATCTTACATCAATCAGAATGGCTAAGATAAAAAATCCAGGTGATAGCAAATGATGGTGAGAATGTTGAGAAAGAGGAATACTGGTCTATTGTTGGTGGGATTGCAAGCTGATACAACCACTCTGAAAATCAGTCTGGCAGGTTCCTCACAAAATTGAACATAGTATCACTTGAGGACCCAGCTATACTACTCCTGGCCATATACACAAAAGATTCTCCAACATATAATAATGACATATGCTCAACTATGTTCATAGCAGCCTTATTTATAATAGCCAGAAGCTATAAAGAACACAGATGTCCTTCACAAGAGGAATGGATGGAGTACTACTCAGCTATTAAAAACAATGACTTTATGAAATTCTTAGGCAAATGGATGGAACTAGAAATATCATTCTGAGTGAGGTGACCCAGTCACAAAAGAACACACAATGCACTCATTGATAATTGGATAGTAGCCCAAAAGCTTGGAATATTCAAGATTTAATTCACAGACCACATGAAGCTCAAGAATAAGGAAGACCAAAGGGTGGATGCTTCAGTCCTTCTTAGAAGGGGGAGAAAAATACTCAAGGGAGCAAATACAGAGACAAAGGAGCAGAGACTGAAGGAAAAGCCATCCAGAGGCTGCCTCACCTGGGGGTCCATCCCATATACAGTCACCAAATCCAGACATTATTGTGGATGCCAAGAAATGCATGCTGACAGGAGCCTGATATAGCTGTCTCCTGAGAGCCACTTCCAGAGTATGGCCAATACAGAGCAGATGCTCGCAGCTAACCTTTGGACTGAGCATGGTGTTCCCAATGGAAGAGTTCAAGAAAGGAGTGAAGGAGCTGAAGGGGTTTGAAATCCCATAGGAAAAACAATATCAACCAACCAAACTCCCCAGAGTTTCCAGGGACTAAACCATCAACCAAAGAGTACACGTGAAGTGACCTATGGCTCCAGCAACATATGTAGGTGAGGATGACCTTGTAGGGCATCAATCGGAGGAGAGGCCCTTGGTCCTGTGAAGGCTGGATGCCCCAGTGTAGGGGAATGCCAGGGCAGGGGGGCAGGAGTAGGTGAGTGGGTGTGGGAGTACCCTAATAGAAACGGGGCAGGGGAGATAGGATAGAGGGTTTGCAGAGGGGAAACCAGGAAGAAGGATAATAATTGAAATGTAAATAAATAAATTCCAATAAAAAAAAAGAGAAGGGGAGGGGAGGGGAGGGGAGGGGAGAAAGAAAAGAAAAGAAAAGAAAAGAAAAGAAAAGAAAAGAAAAAGAAAAGAAAAGAAAAGAAAGAAAAGAAAAAAAGAAAAGTGAACAGGACCTCAAGCAGAGGCTTGCAGTGGAGTCTAAGGAGACATGCTTCTTGCTGCCTTGCTCACAGGCTTCTGTTAAGCTCTATTTTTTAACTGTCCAGGATGAGCTGCATAAGACATATGCTTCACACAGTAGTGATTCTGACGTTAGTGTTTTACTTAATACTGTTTCAAATATTGCACTCCAACATTTACTTACAATTAAAAAACTCCTCCCCACACCATACACACACTCTGGCCAATATAATCTGAACATTACCCCAATCTAAGCAGACATCTTTGTTCTCTTTAGACTGTACCATGTTGCCAATTAAGAGAAACCCACCTCTAGTCTACTTTACACACAAACATATCACTTCCAGATATTCTGAATTTCATTCTTTGTCTCCTTTGCCATCCAATGTGCCATATTCATATCATAATCTAAATCTTTGAAAACTTCAACACTTGTAGACAAAAGTAAAACTCTGGATTATCAATGAAATGTAGGGAGATTATCAATAATTGTTGTGTAACTTATAGATAAAAAATATAAATAAGAATATTGATATTTTTGCCAAAGATATGCTAAATGATGTAATGGGAGTATTTAACAGCTTTAAAATCATGTTATAGGTGGATATGTCACATACTTCATGATATTTCATTACTATTTTACGATTTTTCTGTTGTAAAGTATCACTTAAAATCTATTAAAATATCAATTTTAAATTTATACAACTCTGGGGCCATATGATTCTGAAAATACAGATTAATAGTACTTTGTAAATATTCTGTTACAATGGCAAAAACTTTTAAAAGTTTCTTTGGATTTTTACAGTCAAAAATAAAACCAAATAAAATGAAAGAATTTGACTCTCCCTTCTAAGTAACAGTCCATCATTAAAGAAAATCATAGCATAAACTCAAGAGAGAATTTACAACAGAAAATACAGAGGATGCTGTCTCTTGGTTTATGGTTAACAGACTTTGTTATTCACAATAGGTTTATTTGCTTAGGGATGGTCCCAAGCATTTTGGGGTGTGTCAAGAGAATCTCCCACAGATATTTCACTCTAATCTGGCAATTTTCTCAATAGAGAGTCCCTTATCAGGTGACACTAGCATATGTCCAATTGGTAGTCAAAGCTAATAGGACAATAGTGCACTTAAATAACTGTTAATTTGAATGTTTCTCATAATGTATAGACAAGCCTGGTCTATAAATATTAACTCCTCAATAATTTCTTCTAAATATTGTTCAGTGCTAAAGATAGGCATCCTAGAAATGACTCAACTATTAGAAAAGAAACACACTGTAGTTTTGTCAAACTCTCTATTGCTTAGGATTCAATAATTCATGACCCCTTCAAATCATGCAGGAAATACCTTTTTAGTCTTATTTATTTGTTTGTTTGTTCATTAGTTCATTCATTCATCTCTCTGTCTCAACATCTTGACTTGTAAGATTATAGATAAGCATTACTATGTCCAGTTTGCCTGGTTTTGGAGATTGAACCATATTTCCATGCATACTAGCCTAGCATCTAACAAACTAAGATATATCCTCAGACCTAATTGTATCTCATTTTACAGGCAACATAGCCACAATTATTTATTTCATACTAGTCAAACTGAATCTCTTTCCTGCTATAATGTGGGGTCATTATGATGGATTATACTGTTGAAGTTATTTAATATCTGTTTATTTTACATTGATGTAGATATTCAATACTGTTACTGGGATAGAGCCTAAGTTCAGAAATCATTGCTCCAATAGTTAACATTAACATTAATTCATGAAAATCTCTATCAATTTATTGTCTTTTATGACATAAATTGCCCTTAACTTGGCTGGAGAGTGACTGGAGATAAATATTACATGTCTACTCTACAAATTTTGTTCTAATTCTAGTAAAAATTATAATTCTAAAATATGTTTCTCTTATTTAATTTTAGCAATTACATTCAAATAAATGTAAATCATTGTATATTGCATATTAGAATTACTGTAAGACTTAGCAAACGTATATGTCTATACTTGATCTTAGCTAAAATGCTAAGAAATATTAAAGGCATGGGATTAAAATGCAACAAATATATTACTAGGATAAATAACATTCAATTTCAGTGTAGTAAAGTATTAATCTCTAAAAGGAATTTTTTTCTTTCCTCGTTTAATTGCCCAATGGTATCAAACATAGTTAAAGTTCAAAAATCAAATTGAGATCAAATACAAAAAATATCCTATTTTAATTTTTCCTCCTATGAAGTAAAAATTATCAGGAGCATGCTAGGAATTTAACACATCATCCTCTCATATTAGGGATGAAATACACTGTCCCGTTTCTCTCACCCAACTCCTGCCAAGATGAATTACTATCATTTACAAACAATTTTCTCTGGAAAAAAAAATGAAGAAGAAGAGCACATGAGATTGATTGCTTGTCCCCAGAGGAATTTGATACAGCTGAAGGCATCTAAGTCATAATAAAATTGTATAACAAATAACTACATATAAGTAATACAAAACTCAAACCAAGTGCTATCTACATCTTTATGCTTATAATAATACAACTATAATCATTTAAATCTAATCATGCACAACTGCCAGATATCTCATTATATGGCATATGTCAGTTACATATGTATATACATATAACTACATGCTCTTTCCAAAATATTCATTAATTTCCATCTTCCATTATACAGTGACCACTAAGTAATTGTGTTTTGTTTTACTTGACATTATTAAATGTGTTGATCAGCTACACACTCCTATATAGTCTCCCCCTTTTCCCATCCTTTATCTTCTTAAGACAATATGAAAATATGATACTATGCATTATTCACAGAGGTATCCATGTTATTCAATATAATCCCTTTAAATTAAAAGTTTCTTACATTTTTAACACAGGCTCACAATGCATACTGACCCCCTCACCTTCCAGCTTCTCACAACTTCCTAGGATCCCATTCCATTCTGCCTCTTCTCTATAAATCTTTCTTTGTTTTCATACCTATTTGTTTTTCATTTATGAACTACTGAGTTGAACCAGGATCAACTGTGTTGTTATGGGTTTTGAACTATTCACTGAATCCTGGTAGGTTCTGTAGTAGTTATACAATTCAAGATAATTATCCTGCCTATCCAAGAATATATTAGTAATTAAGGGAGTTCATCTGTAAAAGAGAGTCCTGGGATTCCACCCCTCTTTAGTGGCTATAGAACAGGGCTGATCTTCCACCATACCAAGTGGGTCTGGTATAGGTAACTATAATTAGCATTAGCCAATGATTGCAACAGTGGTATGGAAAATAGAAGATGGGACTTCACAGCCCTTCATATTATCTCATGACTGTTACATACTTCCTGTTCAACATCATGCCATGTTCCCTGAGTCTCAGAGAGATTTGTATTAAAAAGTGTAAGTGGTTTATTTAGAACTGAGCTCACAGTCCTTAGTTATTCTCTGCATTTTGGGCAGCCTTTGCCTCTTCTTCATCAGGCCAGGTTTCTTGGATTAATGCTTAGGGCACTATTTTGTATGGGTACAATCATATATATTTAGAATTCAGCTAAATGTCACCTTCTTAACATTTCCTAAGTTTACGTGAACCTGACTCATTGCATATATTCTTTACTAAAAGAACAAATTTGTGTGTGTATGTGTGTGTGTGTGTGTGTGTGTGTGTGTGTGTGTGCATTTGGGCAGGTACACATGAAAAGTGAAGAAAATACCAAATTCTGTCATTCCTATGAATCAAAGATTTAAGACAAGTTTCCTCACTACCTTATATTAGTTATGTTTCTGTTGCTATGGAAAAATATCATGACAAAGGCAACTTATAGAAGGAAGAGTTTATAGGGTCTACAGTACCAAAGAGAGCAGAGCTTATTGTTATACAAAAGCATGGCAATAGACATGTATGACATTCAGTGTAGAGGCTGAGGAGGACACACATCTTTAATGAAAAACACTAAACTGCAAAATAAAGTGGAGAGTGACTATTATTTTTCAAAGCCTGCCCAAACTGACATCCTTCCACCAGCAAGACTATACCTCCTAAACCTCCTCAAACAGTTACATCAATTGGGAACACAACATCTAATATCCAAACCTAAGTAGGATATTTCTCATTCAAACCATCATAGTGCTGAACCTCACCAGATGAGTGCTTAATGACAAACCAATATATTATTTTAAAATGAATTGAAAATGAAAGAGTTCATAAAGGTCAAGGGTGAAATCATTTGCACTAAAACCTAAGCAATGCAGTATTAGACTATAACACAGAATGTTAGATGATGATGCCTGACTCCCACTGGTGCACATAAATCATTCAATAAGTATATGGATTAATGAATGGTCAAGCAAAGAATGAGATGTCAAAAATAAACAAATAGCTCCCACAAAAATGTATAAAATATCAGCACAGAATTTCTCACTGAACATACAAAGTTTAGCCTCTCTTGATTTTAGACATTTTTGTATCTGAACACGAAACAGGGAGTAATGCAAAAGGAGAACCCAAGCAACTTTACAGTAAAGAACTGTGTGATAAACCAGAGTAAACAATTGATATCCAAACCATAAGCTATTCTGATAGCTCCATGCACATGAAGGAATGAGAATAACTCTTAAGTTCTATGTCTTGTTCTCTCTACCCCTAAGCCCACTGTAGCCATGAGAAATACAGGAGGAAAATCTTAATGGACTGTGTTGTATACATATGAGCATTACATTTAAAACTTTTTGTATTATTAAAAACAAGGGAAGGCTAAAAAATTGCACTCACTATAGTATTCTTCTAAAGACAATGTGGTACCCAGGTATGAAAATAAAATAAAATTGGAGAAAGGACAAGTCAGTGTTTGTAACATAAGGTTCTATTTGCTGCAATCTATCAGAATCTAGGTCAAAGGTACCATCATAAGATGCTAATGGGATAATCAATTCTTATGTTAATGAGAGAGTAAATTGCTTTTTGGGTTCCTATGAACCTCCCATCTTCTCCTGACAAGTTTTAATTAAATAGAATTTACAAATGCATACATGTTTAACCATAGTGGACATTCATATTGTGTTTGTTCTTGTTTTTCAGCTTAATTACCCAACTGATCCATTGTTCTGAGGAGTGTAATGAAGTTGGAACTCAATAGAAGTCTGGGATATTGAAAGAATGGTAGACTTTATAAAGGTAGGCAGCACATCTTTTCAGTAATGCCTATCTTTTAAAGCTCAAAATTAATACTTCAAAGAACAAACTCCATAACAAACTTAAAATGTTATTTTATAATGTTTATTTATTTCTACTTTCCTGGAAATTAAAATTTCTATAAATAGAAGGTCATTCTAGATAATAAAATCATGAAAAGTTTGTGATCTTTTCTTTTTCCACGGAGTTTATTTATTTATTTAATTAGTTAGTTAGTTATCTTATTATGGTATCCTCAGACCTTTTAAATTAATATGTAGATTTGAGAAAGTCTAGTGGTTTTCTTTCTCTTAATAAAATGAATGTCCTTTTCCGTAATCTTTTTTTTCGGTATTTTCCTACTCTCTCCTAATTGGTGATATTATTTGTGCTCAGTCACATGTGTCTCATTTTGATGACAAATATAAGATGAACCTTTTGCTTGTGCACAGGGAAAACAACAAACTTCCTCATCTTTTTTATTTTTATTGTAGGTCACCCAGGTTCAATTGCATCATTTTTGCTGGAAACACTTGGGTGCTATTCACTGTGATAGCAGGAATCTACATTTTGGTATTCAAACACTTAGTTATCTTTCATGGGCACAGAAATTAAAGTGCTTCAGTAAACACTTCCAATCCGATAATGATAGAGTCTATTCTTAGCTGTAGTCAAACCAGCTGTGATATTCTCTGTCCTTGATCAGTTATCGATTAACATTAACCATTACTGTAGAATCTCAGAAAAATTTCTTTCTCAGAAAGAAAAGTTAAAAGTAAGTCAAAGAATCTTCTACACTCATGTGTCTTTATGAATCTTACTGTGATATTTGTAAAATTTCTCTATGTATGCCTAAACTTCGTAAGTATAAAACTGAAGATATTATTTTTACTACTACTTTTGTGAGATTAGCTCCTTCAAACCATGGTTGACCTCAACTTAATTTTATAATATTATCATATAATTCCATCTATTACCTTGAATAAAAGTTATGTATATTCTGTTAAAATTTTCAAATAAGATAAATTTTCAGAGGAAACTAAGCATTTTATGTCACAAGTTTGATTCTCTGTCCCATTTGTTCCTTTAGTTTTCCATTAGTAATCGTAATCAAAATTTAAAATTTCTATTTCAGAAGAAGCTAATTTGACACTGTAAAATCTAAATTG
The DNA here is from genome assembly GCA_021653895.1 of Mastomys natalensis. Taxonomy (NCBI): domain Eukaryota; kingdom Metazoa; phylum Chordata; class Mammalia; order Rodentia; family Muridae; genus Mastomys; species Mastomys natalensis. The sequence goes on along the minus strand of JAJTUV010001158.1, from coordinate 370,515 downwards.
CTGAAAAGACAAATTCATTCTTACATGATCATTGCTAATTTTTAGTATTATCATAATATATATTACCTATATATTTGTAATATATATTATACTCATATAATAATATAGATGAATATTTCTAAGTTAATACCTGCCATCGGCAATTTTTCTTAAGAAACATAAGATTGCATCAACCTTGATATGTTATATAATATAAATATAGTTTTTTAGTACCAACCCATTCTAAAATAATTATTGATATTTATTTGTTATAATACAGATTAAACCCGAGGTATCTCATATCTAGGCAAGTGTTTTATAACTAAATAACATGAACAGACTCAATTTAAAAAGTAATGTAAATTTTTCCTTAAGTCTTGATAAGACTTTAACACATCCGAAGTCCCAAATGAATGATGAGAAACACAATCTTATCAAGAGTCCTGTTTCCTGTTGTTTTCTAACTGAATTTATAACAAAGAATAAAGGGAAGCTCATAATTCTTTAGTTTAGAATAATTTGAAGCTCTCAGCCTGATAAAAGACAAAGAAATCAAGATGTTCAATTTTCATTAGTGGGAGTGGATTTCACACTCTATTAGACATTCAAAGAGAATGTTTTGACATTGTTTCTTCTTACTGTTTTCATAAAATTCACCTATGAAAATTGGACTCTACCTAGAATAGAATTGGGAAATAATGTGTAAAACTACTAAAACTATTGCTACATAAAATTGTCCTTATTAAGAATGTTACAGTTACTTGTTTTAATTTTATATAGAAAATATGAGGTCCATTTAAGTTCAATAATCTCATACTTATTATTGAACAAGATGAAAAAATGTTAACTTCTATAACACTTTGTGAAGCTGATTAAACAACAATATTCAGAGTTCTCTGATAGGAAATAATGAATTTAAGCAATGGTGAGTCAGGAACATTTGTCCAGTACAGCTTCCCAGTCACCGTTGTCAGGACACTCAGCAAACTCACAGGTCAGCATCAGTCTTTGTCCTGGAATCAGCATGTCTCAACCGTTGCTCTGGCAGCCACCATGATCCTTCAGCATCATGCAGATAAAAATAACCCTCTTCCCCATATTTAATATCTGACCAGGATCATTCCTTATGCAAGTAAGTGGATCATTCCTATTCACATATGCATAAGTATATAGAGTTGTAGAGTTGTATGAGTATGTAGACATAAGTATGTCTAGTTGTAGACTGCCATAGACACTCAGCAGAAAGTTCCTTGGCATCCAAATTAAAAAAAAAAAAATTAAATCAAAAATAACAAGAACATAATTTAAATAAATTTGTGGTGTACTGGATATATCTCCCTTTTTTTGTTGTTTCTTTGTTTTTTATTGCATTTTTTTTTTAATTTTATGAAGATATTGTTTTAAAAGTTCCATGGGCCCGTTACACAGTCTCTTGTCCTTGACAATTATAAGGAATCCCCATAATATGAATAATGTTAAATTGCTGCTAAAAAAGTCTAAAATTTTTGACTTCAATGGCTAGTTCCATTATCTGGTTTTGTTTGTTTGTTTTTCTTTTCATTTTTTATTATTTGGTACTATATTTATCTACATTTCAGATATTATTCCCTTTCCTCATCCCCCCCAGAAACCCTGAAAATGGTATAAAGGCAAAAAGGAGGAGGGGGGATTGGATGGGGGTTCTAGGGTGGAAAAATGGGGAAAGGGGGTGACATCTGAAATGTAAATAAATAAAATATCCAATAAACAAAAAAAAAGGAAATAATAAATTTGTGTCTGGTAAGCTTTATTCTATTTTGGTGTTTACCCTTTTAAATGGATATTAAGTATGAGACAACTTGGCAGATAAATCCAGGAGAATAGATAATGGAAAGCAGAATGAGGAATCTAAAACATGTTAGGCTTTGCGTTCTTGTTATACAGAAGATGATTTTGTCGTTGATTCTTTTTGAAAAAAAGAAAAAAAAAACCTGGACAGAGTTTTGGTTATGAGACTTTGGGGAAGCAGATTACTATGATAATTGACAATTTAGTTGTTGCATATCAGTTTCTGATATTTTAACAGTCCAAGTTTAATTTAGTGTCTGTGCATCCTTTACACACATTATATTTTAAAAATGAGGAGACAGGGTAGATAAAAAAGGAATGTTTGCAATATAAGCTATTAACAGACACAGAAATAGAGATATAAGGGCTATCTTTAGAGAGAGAGAAAACAGTAAGCCTTTAGAGTATTGTCTTGAGTGGCAGGTCCTGACCCTCAGGAAACACCAGCTCTGAGTTGATGATGAGGTGAAACAGGGGCTGATGGAGAGAAACAGCAGGCTCGCTCAGCTGGAGTCCGGAGGACATTTCTGGTTTCTGCTCACAGAATCCTGCTGACTGAAGAGCTGGGACTCAAAAAAATGATTCACAGAATCTTAATTTTAAATGCACTCTGTGAGAAATAGGTAGAAATCAATGTGTAAATTGTTAGTACAGTTTCCCCAGACAGGATTTCCTTTGACTCGTAATTAGCAGATCTGAAGAAAATAAATGGAGAGATATTTCTAATTTGGGGGATTGTCAAAGGTTAATAATTTTAGACATGCTTATTAGGGTTTCACAATGGACTTGTCATCGGGAGTTATGATTCATCAACTGCAGAGATTAACAAGAATTGAAAAGACAAGGAAATGCAGAATCCATTGGTTATTTCAACCTGGCCTCTGCCAGACTTCTTGCAATGAAAGATATTCCCGTTCTTCACCATGACTACAAATTTCCAGGACTGCTAAAGCAAGTTCACTATAAGAAATATCAGCATGAGAACTTTCTGCAAAAGTTCTCTCATTTTCCACATTTTTTTTCATTTATTTGTTTAATTTTTAATTTAAGTTTTATAGGACACAGTACGGAATTAAAATAAACAACACGGTCAGATCAAGGATTATTTGCATGGATTTTATTCCATGGAAGATTATTTTCAATTAGTCTTGAAATGTCACCCTCCTCTGTAAGCCTTATGACACTTTCCTTTCAATAAAGATAAAAGCACGGAAAGAAAAACATAGTTTTTGTTTTTCTTATATTCTTATAGTTGTCCTGGTTATATGTTATATGTTTTTGATATACTATGGCAAGTCACAGTCTAAGACATGGTGCTATCACTTTGGTTAGCTAGTATTCCCTTAGTCCATAGGCTGTGAGCACATAAAGATTCTTTGTTCTTAAAAAAAAAAAAAAAAAGAATACTGCAGGCTAGATGAAGAGAATGCTCGGTTATGGTCTATGGAACAACAATCCATAATTTACTTTGCAGATGTCTGTGTAATTTAAGCAGCAGGCAGAACAACCACACAGTTGTAGCTGCTCTAGGGAAAGGATATCAAGAGGCTCATAAATCATGGTGAGGATTAAAAGCAATGAGCATTCATCTTCTTAACCCTGTAATACAATATGGAAAAGCCAAGTATCATAACACACAGAGCAGCACTCATTTTACAAGGAGAGAAAGAGTCGAAGTTGTCATGACTTCCCTCAATTACCATTGACCTCCTGATTTGCAAGTCAGCAGAACATGATTTTAAAGTTGATTAAGAAGAGACCCTCCTACACACTAAATTCAATTGAATAAGCAGTAAAGTACATTGCAGGGCACTAGTAAGCCTAGATAAACCATAGAGAACTGTTAATAAATTCCTTAGATTAAATTCACTTCTTCTTGGACAATGTATAGAAAATTTCCTTAAAAATAACTAATCCTCAGAGATCTCTCTGTTAAGAAGAGTGAGGATTTTAAGTCATGAAACTTCATGAAGAAATCCTAATTCAAGAGCACTCTAGGAAATGTGATTCAGGCAGCTGGCTCTCTCCTATAACATAGAGTAAATAAATGGTCTGTTACTGATTGTTTATATTTGAAACATTTTCTAATCAAATATCTTTGGATGCAAATGAGAAAATCTTCTAAATAGTAGGGAAATTTCATTTTCTTTTGAGGGTACAAACCTTAATCAAATTTGAAAGGTTTTGAAAACTAATACTTTGTTAATTTTCTTAGGTATTCCTTTAAATTAAGTTCATGGCACAATAATTGCCCTTCCTAATCATATAAAAGTACAATGATAGACAAGAAGAATAATTTGATCTTTATGGAACAAGAATTTTGAAACTATTTAACTGTTTTGCAGCATATGAGGAAATTTTATTTCAATGTATCTAGTATAATACAAAATAACCCTTGACCATGATTCCACACACATTCTAATTCTTACCTGTTATAGGTGAGAGGTAAATGATCCTGACTGACTGGCATATATATATGTGTGTGTGTGTGTGGTATATATATATATATATTAATATATATTTATATATGATGTACTATATTTCTTATTTATATTGAAATAGCTTGATTTTGCTGTTAGAAAGTAATACTGCCCTTTTTGATAGCATAATAATAAAATACAAAATATGATCATTTGGCTGCTATCCACACAATTATTCAACTATTACATCACCCATCCCATGCAGGGGCTATCCTTTTTGAGTAGAGGAGGCTAAACTCCAATTCTTTGTACATTTTTGCTGCTGTTTTTTCTTCCAGTGGAATGATGATTAAGCATTCTTAGGTTGATAAAATCCCAGACTATTATGTTGATGGCATGGTATATATTTGTGTTTTTTTCTGTTTTCTAACACAAATGTCTTTATCAGTCATTCTTTTAGAGAAGTAAGGGGCAAAAAAAATGAATGATATTAAGGGGAAAATAAATTTATTGCTTATATTTGAAAACTAAGAATACAGAAAAATGACTTGAATTCACAGTTATATCTTTGATTTAACTGTAAATATGGGGGATTGCAAAATATTAGGAATAATAGACTGTCATTAACAAAAAGCAAAGCATTTATCTCTGTGATCACATTTAAATGATTGTTAAATAGCATAATTAAATTTATCTAATTGTTTATAATGCATATATAAAACTATAGATTGCAACTCATTAGTATGTAATATTATCATTCATCAATTTAAATGAAATTAACAGTTGAAAATGAATGTACATCAGAAATAAAATATTTAAATATATTTATCATCATTTTTTCCAGTACTGGTTTTATGTCTTTAATTTTTTGATAATTTCACCAAAGTATATAAGGTATCTGGGAAAAAGCCACTAAACAGTGGCTTCCTGATAAAGTTTCCACAGAAACCTGAATGACATTGTTATTTCCTTTATAATATAAATGTCTTAATGACGTTGGTGATATACAAGCAAATAATAAACTCTCCTTAAAGTTTTCTTTTTTTTTTCTATTCTAAAGGAAGCATTCACACTCATGAGAATGTATAGTTAATCACAGACTAATGAATTGATTTACTCAAGAGTAATTTTATCCAGTCTTTATATTAGCTGTGACATAAGTTATTCTGAGTAGTTTATTAATTATTAAATATTATTAATCATTCAAATGCATTCACTATAGTGTGTAAACTAACAGATTATAGATATATATATATAACAATGATTGATGAAATAAGAAGCCAAGTAGAAGGAGAGTGGAAGGAGTATAGGAAAAGGCTTGGAAAGAGAAGAGGGAAGGGATAAACATTTTAATTAAAATAAAATTTCAAAACAAAACAAAAAAATAAAAATGTCATAGTTGACAATAAAATTATTTATAGATTAAGAATTATAGAAAATACCTTACAGAACATGTGTCTGCACTGCCAGGAACATTTGTAACTACAGATGGGAGGGAAAATAGTATGCTACTTTTCAAACTGTGAAAGTATATTTAGATAAAACTTACTCCCAGTCAAGTAACTTTCAATACATTTCAAAGGATTTCATGGCTTGTTTTCTTTTTGTTGCTAGGATAAAGCATCATGACCAAAAGCAGCTTGGCAGGGGAAGTGTTTATTTGGCTTATAGACCCAGATCATTATCTGTAGTTGTGAGTTCCACAGGAATTCAAGTACAGCAGGACCTGGAAGTAGAAACTGAAGCAGACAGTATGAAGGAGCCTTTGCTTATTGCCTTCATCTGTTTGCTTTCTTATTCATCCAAGGATCAGTGATGGTGATGCCCCAGTTGATGAGCCATCCCATGTCAATCATTAATCAATAAAATGCCCAACAGGCTTGCCTATAGATCAGGTTGTTGGTGAATTTTCTTAACAGAAAAGGAAAAAGATAGGAAGGTGAGAACATCAGAGTACAAACTTCAAAGGGAAATCAATTTTGAGTAATCAGCTCATGACATATTTGATATATACAGAGGCCGGCAGGCAGAGCACAGTGCCAAGGTTAGGAGAGAATAAAGAGTTGTAAGTGATGAGGACCCATGGACAGTGGTCATTTCAGACAAGTAGAGGGGGTTTGCTTTTCTGATGCATTATGGAAATTGCTGAAGGAGTCCATTATTTGGTAATCATTTAACTCTTATTGATTATTTTGTAGGGAAACAGAGGTGAGGTAGAAAATTTTGCTTATGGGAGTCCTGACCAGACAGATGAGATATGAATCTATCTGGAAACTAGAAGAAGACTAAAGATAGAAAGCAAGGAGACTGAGACAAAATAATCATATCATGAAAATGAGGTGGGCTGTGAAATAGCTGGGAGGAATAAGCTTGGTTTTGTTGAAAGCTGAGAATATAAAATCTGCTTTGCCTTTATTTTTTTTTTTTTTAATTTTTTTTTGAAAACTTTTTTTTATTGGAAATTTTTTTTACATTTCAGATGTTCTCTCCTTACCCCATTTCCCCCCCTCCCTCCCAGGAACTCACTATCCCTTCCCCCCTCCTCCTGCCTCCACGTTGGTGTACCCCCACGCACCCTCCCCCGTACCTCACCTCCCCACCCTCGAGTATCCCCCCCCACGACGTCCAGCCTTCATGGGACCAAGGATCTCTTCTCCCACTTATATATAGCTCCCTTGCATATATAGCTGGAGCCATGGGTCCCTCCCTAAGCGCTCCCAGACTGGTGGTTTAGACCCTGGGGGCTCTGGTTGGTTGGGATTGTTGCTTTCCTCATGGTGTCTCGAATCCTCTCAACTCCTTCAGCCTTCACTCTATCTTCTCCATTGGGAAACCCCGTGATCAGTTTAATGGTTAGCTGTGGGCTTCTGCCTCTGAGTATGTCGGACTCTTGCAGACTTCTAAGGAGACAGCTATATCAGGCTCCTGTCAGCATGTACATCCTGACATCCACATCAACCTCTACCTTTGGTGACTGCACAACTGCTTTGCCTTTAAACACATAAGAAAAAATATTGACTAGGCACATAGTTATATAGAATTTAAAGGTGTTTTTTCCTGGTATATAAATTATATTTAATTGACCTTATTTCACTTACTTGGAAAACCATATCCTGTATCTGTCACGTATTATTCTCAGCTTCTTATAGGTAACAATTCATTAAGCAACTCACCCTAAATCCGATGGGACACAGGCTTTGTTGTACTGTACTCATTGTGCAGACGAGGAGCTCTAAGGTGAGAGAATACAGGATCATTCTCTAATTTTATACACCTGGAGAGTAGAAGAATGGACAGATGCCGAAGCACATGATCTGAGCAGCTTGTCACATGGATTTCTTACAAATGGAAATTAACAGACAAAGCTCTGGGGGATCCTTCTGGAAAAGTCAGAGAGATTAGGAAGACAACGGACTGGCATAAGTGGTCAGCAAAGGAGAATGAGTTAGAATGGTGAGTTGAAGTTCATCGAAGAATGTTCCATTTGGGTCAAGTGCCGCTGAGGATGGAAGGAGATAGGGGCGAAAAAGTTGTCAACTGTGAATTTGGTTGGTTTTACTGACAAGAACATAATACAAGGGTAAGGAAAAGTTCAGTGAGAACGCTATGGGTGGCCTCAACTAGCATGGAGGCAAATGCTTGGAAAGAATTTCTGGAGATGCATTTGGTTAGTTTAACACATTTTAAAGGAAATAGTGATTTAATAGTTCCTAGCTAAAAATGTATCCATGCGATTGCCAGTTTTAACCCATATTTCCACGACCAAACTTAGACTACACTGACATGAGACTCAGCGAGAACTCGGTTGTAACCTTTCATCATTTTCTCCGGAGCATGGTCACTGAGCTTTTAAAATTGCAAATTAGTGTCACAAAAAATTCAAAAGACATCTGCACCAGAAGGTGCTGGCCTGTCAAACCGACTAATCAGGGCTCACAAGGTATCACAGCAATGGAAGCCACAAGCATGGGACCTGCGTGGGCCTGTATCAGGTCCTCTGAATATATCTTATGGCTGTTTAGCTTGGAGTTTTGTGGGGACTCCTAACAGTGAAAGTGGGTTTGTAGCTACTCTTTGCCTGCTCTTCGAACTCTTTTCCTCCTGTTGGGTTGTCCTGGCCTGCCTGTATATGGGAGCTTTTGCTTTGTCTTATTTTATCTTGCTTTGTTGTTTAGGCTGTGGTCTGTTCGGGACCTGCTCTTTTCTGAAGAGGAAATCGAGTGAGTGAGGATTGGATATGAGAATAGAAGAGGAGGAGGGAGCTTAGAGGAGCACAGGTAGGGAATACTATGATTAGGATTCATAAGAGAAGAATCTATAATTTACGAAAGAAAAAAATATCTATAATTTATTGTTAGTAACATATTTTACAATAGAACTGGAGGAGTTTCATAGATGTGACAAATTTCATCAGCCAGGGTTTTTACTTGGATCAATGAAATACAAGGATTGGTTTTTGTCAGTGACCGATATTCCCATTTCATTAAATCAGTTATAAGTAGTGTGACTCACTGTAGGTTCTCAATAGCATGAATCCTATAGAATTATTTTCAGAATTAGATGAACGAATGTTTTCTGAGTTCAGTTTGTGTGTGTGTCTGTGTGTTTGTGCACGTGAGGGCAATACCCACGTATGGCACAGAAGTATGGCGGGTCTCCTAGAACTAAAGGGATGGGGAGTTTTGAGCCACCCATTGTAGGTGCTAGGAAACAAACTCCAGTTCTCAGCAAGAACAATAAATGGCCGGAACCGCTTAGCAGTTTCTTCAGCAGTACTTCTAATTTTAAAATACATAGTAGAGCATTTGACCTTCGATGGACAAGGTTACGAACTTTTGAATAAGCTAGAGGTTTAATCTCAATTTTCCTCTGGGATTTGAAGTAGTGAAATGCTTTCCTACTCTTCGTTCCCAGTTCTGAGAATCTGTTGATGCTCCTACAGTTCAAATAAGCTAATTCAAATTGCAGATTACAGTTATTTTCCTAGGTTCCGCTGCACTCTTAACAGGATTGAAGTTTGCACCATCTTCATAACTCCTTCTTCATTCTATTAATGAAATGTCCTAAACAATCAATGTCTTGACATATATGTTTATATGATATATATGTATGTCCAAAGCTGCCATATATGTTTTACATTTGGATTTCATTAAAGTCATCAATCCTTCATAGATGATGCTAGTTAAACTGGGCAGATAGAAGATTCATGGATATAATAACATAGTCTCGGAAACACCTATCTTTCCTAGGAATCAAATTCACGTATTTGAAAGTGTTATCATTTTCTCACTTTTATCTATAAACCTTCCACACTTGAATAGCTAACTTAGACAGCTGATGCAGAATTTTACTTATCACTTTTAAAGGATATTTCTTCGAAGAGTTGTATGCTCCTTTAAAGTTTTTTTTTTTTTTTCTTCCGTATTGGAGACAGATGGAGAACTTTTTCCTTAAGCATGATATTCATTCTGTTCCTTTTCATGTTCTTAGAAATCTATTCTCTTGCCTCAAGCGATGCCTGCCTTCTAAGCACAATCTGAAAGTAGATAGGAGGCATATGCTCAATGCAAGCATCAAAATAAAGGAGAACTATTTCTTCGTTTGTGCAGAAGGGAGCCTCCTTCTTGTATCCGGTATTCATTCAGCAGTGCAAGAGGGTGTCTTGTGATCTTTTGGCACCTATCACAACATTTTCTTTCAAAGTGATAAAAGTATTCTTCAAGCAACTGACTGTTGACTCACATCACAAGTTGTTCTGTCTCATCACGGAGTGCTCTCGAGTTTACGGAAATCCAGAAGTAAATTCTAGTGAAGTCTTTAACCTGAATTTCCACATGTTGCAAAGATAGCAATGATCATTTTGTTGTTGCTGTTTCATCGTCTTCATTTCAAACCAATCTTCTCAGCTTCGATAGAATGCAAAGCCTTTTATCCTTCAAACCTTTCTCACGTACCACTTTCCCAAGAAGTAGAGGTTTCAGTGCTCACCCTGGTTCAAACCTTCTTTTCTTCATGTATCACACTGTTTTCCTTTCTCCTCCAGCATTCCATTGCAGACAGGTACAACATCTTTATCTTACATATGTCTTTCGTCTCCAAATCTTTTCTCCAGATATCTCTTATTTCATGTTATGATATTAAATTATGGATTTATTTCAAGGCTGATTAGCTTTTTCTCAAGCTTTTGTGTCCAATTGTCTGTTGTGAGTGCAGTGTATTTCTTTTTACACTGGCTTTGTTTTCATGTAGTCCCTTTCTACACAGACACCTCTGAGGATATCGACACTTCATAATTTTAATGGAGTGGCTTTATACATGCCACCCACCTAGGATACTTTGTAAACCTATAAAGCCTTTTTAAATATTCTGTTAATCACAATGTACAATTCTTCAGGAATAGGTAAGTGTTAAAAGGAGAGCTATAACTTCTGGAAAGATAAAATAGAGCATATTTAATCCAAAGAACTGTTACATTAAATACATAGAACCATCTTGCAATACAGGCATATGCTTGTGTTTATCACTAAAGAGATACCATGACCAAGCAACTTTTAAACTAGAAAGCATTTACTTTTCATCTTGCTTCAAAGAGTTTCAAAGGTTTAGTCTATTATTACATTGTTGAGAAGCATTCCAACCTGTAGGTGGGCACTGGAGCAGTAAGCAAGTGATTAACCCTGATCCATAGATAGAGTTACTCTGGGCTTAGCATGGGATTTTGAAACCTCAAAGCCCACTCCCAGTGAAGACTTTCTCCAACAAGGCCTCACCTCTTAATCTTCCTAACATTTTCAGACAGTAACCACTCACTGGTGAATAAACAATCAAACATGTGAGCCTCTGTGGCCATTCCATCAAACCACCTCATTCAGGGACCCAAAAAAATTGATATGATTCAATAAAATATTATATATAAACTGTGCTATCACATTACATATGGTATCGAAAAATTCAATTGTGTAAAATAAGTTTTTACATAGTATCAAATCAGTTATTGCATACTATCAAAGCAAGAAAGTAATGAAAGATAAACGTTTCCACTCATATTTACCTGGTCTTACTTTGTTAGGGCACTGTTAAGACACTTAGGATCCAAACCTTTCATTACAGACAACAGTGTTAGGATATGTAGTTCCCAATAACCTCCTGGTATTAACATGATTGTTGTTGTCATATTGTTTGAATCCATTTAGAGGTCATAAAACCACACTATTAAAGAGGAAGCATATTACTGTTTTATTTTTGTTTGTTTGTTTTGAAATCTGTTTGTTTCAAAACATGATGATTGGATAGGAGGAACAGATACTGTCTGGATCTCTGGAATATGATGCATTGGAGCCTTGCTGACATAGCTAAAGGATGTGTGTGTGTGTGGCACGTGCACCCAAAACACACACACACACACACACACACACACACACACACATTATAAGGGATGATAAGTGAGAGAAAAAAGGCACCACTGCTTTAATGTGGTCTCGACTTATGTTGTAAAGAGCTAACATTTGGCAGATGAATGGACAGCAGAAACTTAGTCATAAGCAGTCAAAGCCAGAGGAGGATATACCCTATGCAGTATAAAATAGGGTCTGCACATGAGAAGATGAATAAAAAAGATCCACAAGGCTTTTAAAAATCAAAAGAAACAACTTAACTTCTTGTTCCCAGAAGCTGATACGTATGTTATTTGAGTACTTCTGAAGGGGACAACGTTACAACCTGGTCCGTTCCACGTTTGGGGGCCACTTTGTTCCGGCCTGAGCTGCCCCACGTTCAGGAGCCACTTTGTTCCAGCCCGGAGCTGCTGCTCTGGTCTGCTGGTCAGGGTTTAGCAAGAGAGAGAGGGGAGGGGCAAGAGATGTGAAGAATGGAGACAAGACAGAGAGTCCGATCAAGTCTCGTTTATTGAAAGGAAATCCTGCGTATTTATACCCTTTACCATGTGCCTTGCCATCGTGGACAAGCACAGCTGAAGGCACTACGTCATGTGCCTTGCAGCGTGCAGAACACCTGCGCCTAGCTAGCTATGTGGAGACCACGTGCACCTTGCAGCTAGGGGCACTAAGCAGCAAAACAAGATATGTGAGAAAAACAAGATGTTTATCAGAGTGTGCTCAGCTGTTGTGGGCTATTGAAAGCAAGTCTCTTGTCAGGGTATATGGCCTGAGATGGCTGCAAAGATGATAGCCGCTCTCTGCTATAAGTGGGCGCCCAACAGGGCAATAAACTCATGTTCTTCTGTAGAAATAATCAGGCCACACACATCACACATTAGGAGAATCATTTCACAAGGTAATCTTATCTGAGAAAATATGTAAGAAATGGGGTCTACAAACTTCTTCTTGGATTCACCCAAGTCAAGGTACAGTCAGCATCTGGAGTTAATTTTAGATGTCACAGTACATATAATAATATGTTTGTATGTTATACAATATGAATAAAGTCAAATGTCATTTCAAAGGCAATGGGATATATCATTATCAACAACCATTTTTACATTGTTTTCTTAGAAGAAGGATATCACATTACTCCACTTTTTAAATGAAATTAGAGTAAATAAAATGTGTCTTAATACATAAATGAAGTCATATTTTATTTGCCGTAATAGATACATTTGCGGATACAGTGGTCACATGTGTGCTGGCAGTGATGATATTTTATTTGCACTTAAAGTAAAGTGGAAATGTCCGTCCATTTTCAAAGGGCCAAAGAATAAACTACAATGTGATTGCCTGCTTGCTGAAATGATCATATATTTATAGCTCTTCTTTTGAATCCTAGGCTGAATTAGGTAAAGGAATAGAAACATGTACCCTTTAGAAGAAAATATGCTAGATGAAACACTTAAAATATTAATAGTTCCAAATTAAAATTATAGATGATTAGGTGAAGTTTTGAAACAAATCTCCAATTCAGAATTTTCGGTTTGGTTTTGATAATGAAAACATATCAGATCCCCTGGAACTAGAGTTACAAATGATATGAGCCAAAAGATATAGATCCACATGGAAGAGGAGCACATTAGATTGGGGAAAGTTTATTTCAGTATTTCTGAATCAGCATGAGGCATGCTGGGCAAATTTTTAGGTAAGCAAATGTATCAGTGAAGGAATGAATGTAATAATCTGTGCATATGCAAATAGATACTAAGCACTATAATTGTTACAGAACATACATATGAAGGACAAAGGAAAATGTTTTATAGATGCTACTGTTGTAGCCTGAGAGGACTTGAGTTACAATGTAATTGAGTGTGACAGAAAAAAATCAGTCAGCAAATAAATACTTTATAAGAGATTATTAGAGTCTTATAAAGAAGAATACTACTAAACAAACTGTTTGGCATGTCATGGATGAACTGCGCATTCACTTAGAGAAATGGGCATAAAAATGTCTTTTTTATTAATTATTTTATTTATTTATCTTCTTAACGTTGCTCCCTTTCCTGGTGATCCCTCGCCGAGTTCTTCACCACATCCTCCCTCCCCTTTACTTCAGAGACAGAACTCCCTTACCAACCCACCCACCCCTATTTCACACTCTGATGGCATCCCCCTTCCCTGGGGAATCAAGTTTTTATAGGATTAACCACATCCCATCCAACATTGGCCAGAGAAGACATTCTTCTGCTGCATATGTGCCTGGGGTCATGGACCAGCTCATATATGCTCTTTGGTTGGTGGCTTAGTTTCTGGGAGCTCTGAGGGGTCCAGGTTACTTGATAATGTTGTTTTTCCTGAGGAGTTGAAATCTCCTTCAGCTGTATCAGTCCTTCCCCTAACTCTTGTATTGTGAATGTGACCTCAGTATAATGGTTGGCTGTAAGTACCTGCATCTGTCTCCGTCAGCTGTTGGTATTAGCCCTAAGAGGACAGCCATACTAGGTTGCTGCCTATGAGCAAAACATGCATCAATAATAGTGTTAGGGTTTGGTGCCTACACTTGGAATGCATGTCAAATTGGCCTGGTCACTGGGTGTCCTTTTCTTCGGTGCCTGCTCCACTTTTGTCCCTGGATTTCCTTTAGACAGGAATAATTCTGGGTTCAAATTTTGTTAAGATGGGTGGGTGGCCCCATGTCCCAACAAGCGGCCATGTCTATCTACTGGAGGCAAATAGATGGACCTAGAAAATATCATCCTGAGTGAGGTAACTCAGTTTCAAAATGACATGAATGATATATACTCACTGAAAAGTGGATATTAGCCCAAAAGTTCTGAATATCCATAATACATCTCTTAGACTGTGTGAAAGATGCTGAACAAGAAGGAATGCCCAAGTGTGGATTATTCAATCTCACTTTGAAGAGGAAACTAAATAATTAGAAGATACACAGGGAGGAAGGGTCCTAGTTGAGAGAGAAGATAGGGAGGGGAAAATGGAAGGAGGTAGAATCAGGTATGGGGGAGACAGGAGAGAAGCCCAGAGTGACAGAGGAATAAATGGAAATATGAAGCTTCAGTGGATGGCGTGGGGGTGGAAGAACCTCTAGAAAGTCACAGAGACCTGGGAAATGAGAGACTGCCAGGACTCAATGGGGAAATTAGCTAAAATGCCCAACAGTGGGGAGATGGAACCTGAAGAGAAAAATGTCTTTGAGGTGACATCATTTGAAATATGATAAATAATTAACAGGAGATTGGATGAGATCAAATGGAGATTTATCAATAGTGTAAGAACTCATAGCTGAGACACAAAATGTGATAAACTTGAAGACAAAGAAAATGTCACAATGTCTGGGGCTAAGAAAGACAAGTATTTGTGAGAAGGTCAATTGCAACCTATTGTCACAAATACAGGCCTGCATGTCATCCATGACAAGGAATCTGAATCCTTTATCTAATCAGTGATTCTTTAAGACCATATTGGAAGGCAAATGACATGATTGTGAAACAGAATATGACTATTAATTTTCTAGAAAAAGGTTATGTATAAACCAAGGTGATAGATAGAATATCCAGATAAACTAGCCACTGAAACCTATCATGGAGAAAGAAAATATTTTGACAAAGTTAATAGAAGAGTATTAATGAAAACTGAAGATTTTATTAGCAAATGGAAAATCACTTAGTATGAATGAGTTGTATATGATGTCTGGCGTTTGTTGAGAAAGACTTCTGGGAAAAATAACTGGATATCCTGGACATTGGTCCTGATATTTCTTTTGCACTTTGACTTCTGGAGAGCAGATTATTGCACATGGCAGAGATGTCTTTGTTTCTGCCAGCCTTTGTCATGGGACATGACTTCTATAATAAAGACTGTCACTAGTCAACCTATTATATCTTGCTTCAATATTTGTATCTTTTATATATAAAATAAGCTAACATACAAATACCATCATCTGAGAACACGAATAGAGTTAGAGTATGAATGAAATATTAAAATAAAATGAGGATTGAATGGTTAAACCCAAATTCAAAACTACGTTACCTATGTCTAATGAGAACAACAACAAAAAATGATCAAGACACAAAGGGGTGATCTTAGATGTCACTGCAAGAAAGCAATCATCTGCAAGCAGAGTAAAGAGGTGCAAGACTGGCCATTGTAACAAAACTATAAGAAGCAATCAGACTACAGTTGTTTTTATCTTGGAATTTTAGGTCTTAGAATCATCATTAAAACTTCGGTGTTTCACTCACCTAACCAAAGGAGTTTGCTATGGCACACTTAGAAAGCTAATTCATCATCCACACAAACTATTGTAACACCTACAAATCATTTACATGTTTAATGGAATCTAGGATTTTAAAAGCAGAAGAAAACAAGATTAAGCTGTGTACATGTTTTATATCCTTCCTACTAATGACAGGTCTGGGTTCTCATATTACATCCTACCTACATTTGCATATATTAAGCAGCTAAATAATTAATAATGGGAATAGAATCGAGTAGTTGCTTGAGGTTTCTTTTGCACGTTTTTATTCTATAGAAAGAAAAATATTCATGTTATGATCATATGCAATTTTTTATGATTACTACTTAAGGAAATAACATTCATAAAAATGGTTTATTCTCATAATAGAATTTTCCCTTTCATCATCATCATCATAATCATATTATTATTATTATTATTATTATTATTATTATTTTCAATAATTTTTCTTTGTTCTGTTCTCAGACTTGTTCTCAGTGTGTGAGTTCTTCCCATAATGAATGTTAGTTGTGATCACTTTAGGAACAAGAAAATGCTTTCTGCTCTCTAGACAACAGAGCACATTTTGTTAGGGCAAAGCAGATTTATATCACAATCAAGATCTACAGAACGATGTAAAATAATAAAAACAAAGTATAATTTATCATTTCATTGCATCAAGTTTCCAGTTTCAATTTCAAGTCTGATTTTTTTTCCTCTGGTAAGTAATACTCATAGTGTACTGTAAAAATATCAAAATTCTACAATTTAATATAATTTCAGATACATTTAAGACTAAAATTATGCATTTATAATTATTATTCCAGACATTAAGATTTTACTTGCCAGAATAAATGAAAAGGTAATTTAAAATCTTATCTTAAATTTCTCAAAAATTTCACAAACTCAAAAATATTGAAAGACTAATCTGAGTTATGACTTGACATATATGAGTATATCATGAGTATCTAGGATATAAAAATACCAGGTTTCAGAAGTAGATGTGAAGACACACATTGTCACCGTAGAAGACATGATTTCGCAGTTTCTCAGAGACAGAAATTTTATCAAAATTACGAAGTCAAATGGAGGAAATGTGTGAGTCTAACCTACACTAGAGTGAACAAAAATGAAGAATATGCAAGGACTACTCATGGGAATGGTTACTTGTGCTATCAACAGGACAACAGGTAAGTTTACATGTGTTTAGAATTGGTTTATTTGAATAAATATAATAGGTTCTCCGCCATTAATTGATAACTTGCTCTAGAATTAGAATAGATGTACAGTAACTCAGAATCTGAGGTCCAGTAAGAACATAGTTAATGTATGTTCTCTGAATTGATGAGTTTAGAAAGATGCACATCCACTTAACACTTGTAATGCTCAAGAATTAGAAAGATCTGTGAATGGTCAACCTCCATTGTCATCAAATACTTACGATGTAACTGTTTCAGAATATACAAAATAAAATCCATACATAATGTGATTAATTTGCATAAATTTTAATTAACAAATGTTGTAATTCAAAATTTTGTTTTATATGGTTATTTCATGCATTAAATATTATACTTAAATAAGGGTATGTTAAATTAATCCCCAAGGAAATTTAAAAAAATACACTGTAATTTCAATAAAAGGATATTCATGATTTAGATTGTTAAGTCATTTTGATGAATAATTTAAAATAAATGGAGAAGTAGACAAAGAATATTGTTAGGTTTTATTTGATGAGTTACTGAGCTGTCACTTTCAATAGATTTCTATATCAGATGTGTCAAATCGTGTTACAGGAGACCACTACAATTTTACATTTCTGTTTCACAAGTACTCTCCTCTGAATTTATACCGTTCTCAATTTTAAAATATGATGCATAAGATTTCTTTTGCAATTATTATTTTACTGTTATGGATTTTATAACAAAGTAAGTTATTGAAATCAAATGACATACTATAAGACATGTCGCTATGAAATAAATATAACTGGCCAAACACATATTATTTTAAATATGAAATTTTAGAATATAAGATTATCTGCTGATATTAAGCCTTGGTTTTATGTACTTCTTTCATTTTTTGCTGGATTGTGCCAGCCATATGGAGGTGGGACCTTCTCTTTTTAGTTATTTCCATTTGGAAGTAACCTGTTACACATTTGCAAAGGTGTGCTTATTGGGTGGCTGCAAATTGAACCAAGTGTGATCACTTGGATCTCTGCATCAGCCTGACTGCACATGTAGGTGTTCAGGTTTACTGAACCCGAAGAAAGCACAGCTTTCTGGCTTCGATGCTGTTCCTGTATTGTAACTGCTTCATTAAGACTTAATATTCCTTGATAGATGATTCATTTCTTGTGTACATCACTGACCAAACATCACCAGTTCCAAGACTCCATGTTTCACTTGCTTTAGGGTTTTAAAATTTTATTACCTGGTACATTCATTAGAGGGATTTTAAGACTGTGTAACGACGTGATTAACATTTTACATTTGTCTTTGTCTCTTCTCTTGCTGTTCAAAGTCACTGTAGCCAAGTCATCTCTTATAAAGAAAATCACTCACTTGAGTGACTGCTTAGAGTTTCAGAGGTTTAGTGAATTATTATCATGCTGAACAGCATGGCACCTTGTATGCAGGCACTGGAGCAGTGGTTGAGAACTTTACATGCTGGTTCATAAAGAGAAGGGGGGTTGGTCTGGAAATCACTTTTGAAATCTTACATCTACTCCTAGTTAGACTTCCTCCAATCCTACTCCTCCTAATCCTACTCATAGATATTGAATTTTGAGTAATGGAAAAACATTCTAGTGTTCTCTTTATTACAACTCTATCACCAACACATGGCACCCACATCTTGAAGATATAGGGTATCAGGCCTATATTGGAAGAACATAGAACAGTTCACTGCAGTGATTGGATCCGTGTTTTTCAACCACCTTAATGCTATGAACATTTAATCTAGTATTTCAGGTTGTGGTATTCTCCAACCATAAAATTATTTTTATTGCTATTTCATCAGTATTATTTTGATAGTTATACAGCATAACATAAGTGTCTGTGTTTCCTGATAGTCTTAGGTGACCCCTTGTAAAAGGATTGTGCAACAGCCAAAGGTTGAGAACCACTGGATTCGATTTTCAATAATGGTTACTGAGAGAATAAGCAAATATCTCAGTGTTTATTTTAGTTCCCTTGGTCAGCTAAAGTTTGTTTTTCTAACAAGACTGTAAAAACTGAGACAGGTTTTATTGTTCATATTCCTCCACAGGAAATAATATTATATATATATATATATATATATATATATATATATATATATATATATAATAGATATAGATATATAAAATTACAAAATAATGAATAACATATATATCAATAATTATATGTATATATAAAAATGATACATATAAGATAGTCTCAATTAAAAGTAAGTATCTTTTTCAAATATTTTCTGTTACATTTATATTTGTTTTACTAGCTATAACTATTTAAAATCTTTAATCCATCTCATATTTACAATGAAGAAAATAGAAAGACTGCTATTCAGTTAAGCATGCCTTCCTATGTACTTCTGAAAGTCACTGGATCATTTTTACTGAAAGTTTGGTGAGGCATCAGCAAAGCAAATGAAGCATTAAGTTGTCAAAGGGTGTCCATCACTGTGAGAACATCCTGGCCATGTGAGTGAATTAACTGCATTCGTGTGGACATTTTATGATGAGCATATATCAATACATTATCTTACAAGGTGAATGGGATTTGTTGGGAAAACCTGGGACATATCTACTATGTAGCAGAAATTTAATGACACATAAGCAGAGCATATGACAGGAAGAAAAAGAAAACCCACAAGGCAAGTACAAAGAAAAGTACTGCTTGCTGCAATGTCTTGAAAAACACAAATCCAGTTCTTATATAGAAATTATTGAGTTTGCTTTCCGAAATGTTTGCCTTGTATTTTAGCTAGATTTGCCCTGTGTCAAGGCTTGTTGAAGGGTGTGTCAATTCGGGTTGAATGTTTGTACTTTTTATAATAGCTGTAGGAAAGTTACATCTAAAACTAAGTGAGCATCTAAAGTGTTCAGTGTGTGGTGAGGTTTGTGACAGACAGTGTGCCTCTGGAATGAAACGATGTTTGAAGAGAATATATTAGGGAGTTCTGTGGGCGGTGACTCACTGATCCTGGTTGTTTTTGAACTGCTTTCCTCATCTAAGTGTTCCGAAAGCCTAGTTAGTTGAAGTCATCTAAGATATCTGCTATAAACGTTTGTTCTATGGCTGCAAATCTCATAGTTTATTGACTCCATGAACCATCATCCCAAGAGAAATAGATTGGAGATGATTGCTGTTTGTGAGATTTGCATTATCTTCCTTGATGTTTTGGTCCTGTCCATACTTCTTCATATTCTGTTATCTATATTGATAAATTATGTAAAACTCCTTCATATTTTATATATACAATCTGATCACTAATAAATGGTTCAGTCTATCAGCTCTCTCTAATCCCATGAGTTGTCTGAGGGACAGTGTTGAGCTGAATGTCTGTCAATTTTTCATTGTTCACACTTTATGCTCATTGAAAACAGTTCTCTGTTTTCTTTTCATCAGCTCTTAACACCCATCTTTCTATTATCTTTTTATGGCGATGTGGCTAATTTAGACAAGTGTGTGTGGCATGTGTTTGTGTGTGTGTGTGTGTGCATGTATGTATGTATGTATTCATATGTGTTTGTGTGTATCTAAGTATGAACACAAAACAATATAGGGTATCTTTCTCTGTTGCCCTATACATTACTTAGAGTATTAAACATGTAATAGATAACACATGGAGCTTTATTTTTCCCCTCATCAGTTCTGTCTGTCTAGTTAGGAGACATTTGAAATAGAGCTTCTTCTATAATATTCTTGAAGGCAAACGTCATTAATATCACAACAATTTTGCTTTTAATGTTATTTATTTGAATGTGTTGACAGACTCAGCTGACTCTGCACTTATCTGTTTGAATAAGCACTCTGGCTCATTTGTAATGTATTCAGCAGTTACTAATTGCTTATTGATTCTTTCAGATCATTTCCTTTTAAATACCTAGTGATTGGAAATTATTCTTCAACTTGAGCACTCAAAGTAGGAACACCAATGAAAATTTTATTTTACTTAAGATTTTTCAGAAAGTGAAAATAGAAATTGCCATTAAAATGAATTGTCCCCATTGTTTTGGCACACTATAAGGGAGTAGTGAGCCTCTCATGGAATAAGATACACAAGTTATCATTCATGCATTTAAAGTGAGTTTCTAATTTCAAGTGATATATATTTCGTTTAGAAATGGTAACTTACATGGCTCGTGGGAAAAGTCTAATTATGTTTGCTATCCTTAAAGACCAATGTTTTCTCACACCAGCCATTGATGTGTGTGATTAAGAATGTAAAATTCGACACATGCTTTGATCACAGTTCATTGCACTCAATAGAGATGAAGCCAAACACCAAGATTTTTTCCAACTTGGATGGTTTATTTTTTTTTCATTGTGTAATGTTGCAGTTAACTTTTGCTTTTTAAGCTTAAGAGTGGACAAATAATAATAAAAGTTTCTTTTAAAACTTTAATTTATTACTTTATTTTTATGTTTATTTATTATTTTCCATACAATCCAATTGATTACATCTTTCCCTCCCTCCACTACTCCTTTTCTCCACCATTGGTAGTCTCCCCAAGATTCACTGCTCCTCCATTTTCCTACAGAAAGAGCAGTCCTTCTATGGATATCAACTAAACATGCTATAATGAGATGTAACAATACAAGTCACAAAGTCTCACTCATATCAAGGCTGGATAAGGCAAAACATTAGGAGAAAGAGGGTCCTAAGAACACACTAAAGTTGGAGACAGACATTTATCTATAAGTATAGCAGAATATCATTAGGAATCACTGTCCATCTTGTGTAACCAGACAGGATATCAAGTGGTAGGACTGGACACAAAGCCATTGGTCAACAACCTGTCCTGCCTGTTGCCTGAAAGATGTACTGGGTGACTGGGTGGCTCAGGGCTTGCCAAAGTGGCCAACCAATGACTGATATAAGTTGAGACCCATGCCACTAGACACAGCTCAATCCTAACACTGTGTGGATGGACCAGAAACTCAAGGTACAACAGAATACAACTGACAAACAAATAAATAACTAATATAATATAATATAATAAATATAATATAATATAATATAATATAATATAATAATATAAATATATATAATATATTTATATATAATTTATATTTATATTAATATATAATATAATTATATAATATATTTAATTATATTATATAATAAATATAATATATTTTCATTTCTTGTGTATAGGTATTAGATAGCAATTTGTTATAATCAACATATTTAATTATGTAAAATGGTGTCTAAAAATTTAGCAACATAATCAGAAATAAAATAAATCCCATGACCTAAGAAAAACCCATTTCACAATGCATACCCACATCTGGGCTCAGACAGCTGAAATGGTTTTTTAGCACTACAGAAATCAAAGTTGCCAGTAGGTAGTCATGTACAAGAAAGTTTTGTTGACAAATTATACCTACATAACCAGCAAGAATGAGAAGAATTTAGATGTGATTTGGTGAAATTGTACTCAGAGGAGACAAGACACCATTATTTCTTCAAACTTGTGACTTTATTTCATTCTGTATGTTGCAATGTAGTATTGCTTTTCAGCTCAAAAATGGACAAATGCGACTATATATTTATGTTTCTCATTATTATTTTTGCCTACCAGTATGCCTGTGAGCATGTGTGTACATCTTACATTGAGGACAGAAGTGTCAATTGGATTCCCTGGAGCTAGAGTTATAGGTGGTTGTGAGCTGCCATGTGTGTACTGTAACTTGAATGGGGTACTCTGGAAGAGCATAAATTGTTATTAACCACTGAGCTTTATCTACAGCATCTATCATAAGTTTCTTAAGAAAGAGAGAAAGAAAGAAATGAGGTAAGACAGAGTGTTATGCATATGATAGTAGAATTCTTAAAACATAGATAAATCAAATGTCTCTTTAGATGCAAACATAATGACTTTATTATAGCTATTGATACCAATTTTGCTAAAGCTCCTCTTTCCACCTCAATGTGCTGTCTCTGTCATTATGCAAGTAATAACTGCCATAGTTTTATGAATACATATATAAGTATTTGATTAACATTGTTTTAAGCAATTTACTTGAGATCAGACTTATATATAATATAATACCCTCTAAAGTTTTCAAAATCAAGTGCAATTCATCTTGCTTAGAGAACATCAAGTAAATACTGACTACAAACATAGTTTGGTATGTACTCACTAATAGGTGGATATTAGCCATAAAAAAGTACAGAATACCCAGGATACAGTGCACAGAACTCAAAAAGTTCAACAAGCTGAAGGGCCCAAGTGAGGAATCCTCAATCACACTTGTGAGGGTGAAGAAAGCAATCACAATGGGAGAGGGAAGGAGGGAGGGACCAGTGAGGGAAAGTAGCTAGGGGTAGGGGTAAGAGGGGAATCTGATCTTGTATTGGGTGAGGGAAAAGGACTGAAGCCCTGATGGCCAGTGGAAAGAATGGAAACAGGCAATCATGTGAGGTAGCAGGGTTGGGGGACCCTCCAGAATGCACCTGAGAGATGAGAGAATCTCATGATTCCAGACCTTAGATGAAATGCCCAATAGTAGGGAGAGTTAAGTTATAGAGCCCACCTCCACCAGGAAGACAGGGCATCAACTGAGGAAGGGGTTTCCATCCCTCAGTCAAAATTCTTACCCATAATGGTTCCTGTCTGAAAGAAATGCAGGATGGAAATTGAGAGGAACCTGAGGAAAAGAAGGTTCAGCAACAGGCCCAACGTAGGATCCAGCTCAAGGAAAGGTCCCAAGCCCTGACACTATTACTGAAGCTATGGAATGCTCACAAAAAGGGACCTATCATGACTGCCCTCTGAAAGACCCAACAAGCAGCTGAAAGGGTCAGATGCAGACATTTGTACCATACCAATGGACAGAAGGTACTGACCCCTGTGGTCGAACTAGAGAAAAATTGGAAGAAGCGGAGGAGAGGAGAGTGTCCCTGTAAAAGAAACAGCAGTCTCAATTAACCTGGACCTTGGAGATCTCTCCAACAATGGACCACCAACCAGGTACCAGTCAGCATACACCAGCTGATATGAGGCATCCAACACATATACAGCAGAGGACTGCCAGGTCTGGGTACATTCATAGAAGATGTACCTAACCCTCAAGAGACTGGAGGCCCCAGGGAGTTTAGAGGTCTGGTGAGGTAGGAGGTGGGAGGTTAGGGGTTGGGGAAATCCTCATGGAGACCAGGGAGTGGGGAGGAGCCATGGGTAAACTTGGAGAATACAATCTGTAATTTAAAATAAATAAATAAATTGATTAATTAAAAAATTGTACATAAATTAGATGATGTACGTTTGAAATTAATAATACTCATGCCAATACAGAAATGATGTTAATTTCTTTGGGCAACATTTAAGCCAATTAAAACTGCTGATTATATTTACATTGCAATGTTAACTCACATTCACTCTGCGGAAGGGAAGGAGGAATGCTTGAATAAAATCTTATAGTTAATAGTGCATTGACCAATGTTACTTCTTAGAAGAAGAAGAGAATCCACATGGATCACTTTAGTAAATTATTAGGCCATAAGTTTCTTACAATTTGAACTCCATATTTAACTTTTAAAGTCAATTGGATGGAACCGTTTTATACAAATGATTCACTTGTTTTAATAAGCACTAAATCATCTTACTTAGGCTTATTCTTAAATGTATTAAAATCTATTTATTTATACAATAATTTATATTTTTGAATAGTGATCATATAAATAAATGTATATATAAATATATATACATACATTGCATATGTATATATATGTATATATACATACATTGCATATATATATATATATATATATTATATATATATATATATACTTGCAATTCAATTATTTAAATAAAATATCAGGAATTTTGATATTTATAAATGAAAATATTGAAGATTTTCAAACAGGTTAAATAAATAGCTAATAGTCACATTGTGAAATATGCACAGACAAAATTCTATTAGGCTAGATATGTAAAACTGTTACATGAATAAAGATTTAACTTGGAAAGCTATTATACAGGCAAAAGCTTAATTTTTTTTCTCCCAAAATACACTGGCTAAGTATTTAACATTTAGATTGAAACCAGCTTTTTCATTACTGTTTGTATTAATGTATCAGTGGTTCAAAAGAAAAATATACTCTCAGAAGTTTTATGAGTGATTATGACACTAGATATTTTCCAAGGTCTGGTAAATTACAGCTAATACAACCTCTAGTATTCAAAAGTGACTTGAAAAAAATTAAGTAAATAAAAGTGACTAGAAATTTCCATTTAGAGTATCTTGCTTCTTGGTTAATATTACTGCCCAGATCGATTTTTTTAAAACTATATTACATTTCTTTAAAAGATTAAACTGCAATTTCTCAATTTTAGAATAAATTATATTAGAAAAACTTAATGAAAAATATATAAAGGATGAATTTGACAATTTCTAATACAGTTATGTTTTTGTGGCATAAAATGTGTTTTATCTTTACCTGAATTTTAGTTTCTCAGTGAGGTATTTTAAATTTTATACACTCTTTATATATTAATATTCATCATGCATCTCTTCTAATTCACATATATTTATATTAATACAGTGACTTTATTTTCTTCATTTGTCTTTTAAGACACCTGGGTATTTACTTATATCTATTTTTCAGTTAAAATAATATATTATTTAACATAATAAGTAAAACTGATTACTAGATTTTTTTCCTTTATTAGGCAGTAAAAGTTAAACCAAACTTTATATCATATTGTATTTCAAAACAGTTCTATACTGAGATTTCTAAATTGCTTGAGATTATTTTTTATTGGATATTTTATTTATTTATGTTTCAGATGTCATTCCCTTTCCCAATTTCCCCTCCCTAGAAACCCCCATCCCATTTCTCTTCCTCCTTTTCCCTTTTATACCATTTTAATTACATGTATTAAGGTCAGTTCTAGGTTGAGGAACTAGTAATATAATAGATGCAAATAGTCAAGGAAAAATGAAGACAATAAATACAAATAGTCAAAGAACAAGTAAGGCAATAAACAAAGTTCCATGAACAGTCCCATGATCACTGTTTCTAAGGGCATATCGGGGTGACTAAAGTATCTGAGCCTATTTCCCTGTCCTAGCCCAAAGTCATTTTCATGTCTGAAGCCTACTTCCTTATACTAGCCTAAGATTTAGATTCCTGCCTGAAATTACTTCTTTGTTTTAGCCTAATGTCAGATGCCTGCCTAAAGCCTACTTCCTTGTCCTTGGCCAATGTCAGATTTCTGCCAAGCAGCCCCAAACGTTCTCCACATCTACCCATTTTTATTGCATAAAAAAGACTGACCTTGTCTTAGGTTGTTCTGCCAAGAATGCCTTCCTTACATGTCATGGAATATGCATTATCCAAAGCAATGCATTTCTGTCTTAGGTTGGTAAAGCACTGTGTGGAATCTTTCCCATCTTTGGCTTGCCAGCCTGTTAATTTAATGACACTGTATGGGGTCCATTTTCAGGTTCAAGCCATGTACTTTGGCTGCCAAAATATTGATGTTGTTAAAGATAAGCTATAACACTATGGACAGGAATAAAAGTATTTCCTGGGCAAAAAGAGCTATCATGTTCAAGCTATATATGCTATTCTGGAAGCTTGACCAAATAGAAATACTGACCTCAGGGCATGGGTAATTTTATCAGCAGTATCTACTGCATCAACGTTCAGTAGAGCAGCAATCTATAAATTCATAAGCTCACTATGCAAAGTTAACACATCCAGAGAGGTGTTAGAATTATGCCAAATACACTGCAAGTGTCTTTAAACTTTTTCCTAATTATAATAACTGCCACTGTAAATTTTAGTACTAATATAAATCCAATGGTATTTGGTGTGATACTCGAGATGGCTCCTTACTCTTAAACTCTGAACCTCCTTCTAATAATTTGAATAGGATAAAGAGCATCCATCTGTTGTTCCAAATTCCTATCTATATCCTCTTGTATATTCAATACATTAGTAACATTTTTTTGCTAAATGATTACCAGAAGTAGCTGTCTTAACTTCTTGTGTCAAAGCAATTGCAGAAGCAGTGGTGCTAGCAATAAATGTCATTAAAGCTGTTATACCAGCAATAATCAAGCCTACTATGCTCTTGCTTCTGCTTAAAGATTGACTCACTTCTTCCAGTACTTGCAAGCATTTTTCAGAATATGAAGTTTCTGTGATACTCAGAACAATAAAACAAAAGCTGGTTGATAGACCTCTGTAACAGACATTCTGGGTTTCAACACACTAACAGAATTAGAAAGTGTATATCAATGCAACTTACGTTAAATACTGTAGAAGAAACAAAAATGATTTTAACTTGACAATTAAAAGAGCCTTAACACATATACTATCAGACTTTAAAATTTTTATATTTGATAATTTATTTATTTACAATACAGATGTCATCCCCTTTCCCCATTTTCCCTTCCTAAAAGCCCCTATTCCATCCCACCTCCTCCTTTTGCTTTTATACCCTTTTAATTACATGCATGTATTAAGGCCAATTCTAGGTTGAGGTTCTAGCAATACAATAGATGCAAATAGTCAAGAAACAAGCAAGACAATAAACATAAATAGTCAAAGAAAAAGCAAGGCATTAAACCCAATTACATGAACACTCTGGTGATAACTGCTTCTAAGGGCTGATCAGGATGACCAAAATATCTGAGCCAAATTCCCTGTCCTAGCCCAAAGTCATTTTCACGTCTGAAGCCTACATGTAATTCAAAGATTACATTAAGTAGCAAATTCAATATTTATGAGTGAAATTAGTGAAAAATATTCACTTTAGAAAAATTAAACTGGTGTAAGAAAAACATAAGTTGTATTGAAAACCACAGTACTAAGCTAACTACATAGTGATTAAGTGTGAGTTGAGTAGAGGAAGATGACCCATAACAAAACCCAGTGTGTTAGAATATTCAGTGTTTACCTTAAGAAACGAAAGTGGTACTTTATTAATATTCATTCTATAATGTATTTTGTAGATTATATTATATATTTTTTGTGCATCTGATTTGAATTTCAGCATCATGTCCAGTCTTTAGTCTGTCCAACTCAAAATTAAATTTTTAAACCAGATTATCAAAAAAAAAATCTATCAACACTTAATATATGATTGAGACCATAAATCACGGATGTTATTAAATAATCTTTGCCCCTCTTTAAAGAAGAATCTTGTTTATGCATAAAAATTCCCTGACTCTTTGTTTCTACTCGTACACATGCTCTATTCAATCAGATCTTGATTGTCATTCCCAGATAGGGCTTTGATGAAATTTGAGCTCAATGTATTCTCTTTCTGTTCTACAATTATCATGAATAGAACCTGCCTACGTATTTTAAAAAAATGAGAACATCATCTTTAATAGATTCATCATTTTGACCTGAATTGAACCAGTTCACAAAGTAGGCATAAAAAAAATATATTCTCTGAAAAGTGATATCTTGAAATCTAGAAGAGGAAAACATTAGAAAAGAGTGATTGGTTCATGTTATATGGTCCTATTAAAGAAAGATTATGACCAAAACTTCCATCCTTACAAGGTCTTTGGTCATCTTGATCATAGACTCAGCTGAATGAATGAATATTTCATCTAGAAAACAAGACAAAAGATCCATGGAAGCAAGAAGACAGGTATTTTTCACCATAAAGCTTTTATAAAATATTGGAATGAACAATCTTGTTTATAGAGTAAAATATGTGCATGAATGAATATTTGTCTTAAGTTATAATTCGGTATTGCAGAATAGATTTATAATCCTGATACTGATTCTCAAGTGACTGAATAAAATATTAATAGGAAACATGCTGAGATTACTCTAAAGGAGCATCAGTGGTGTATAGGACTCCATGCACACACGATATAACTTTTATAATTATAAAAATATGGACATTATCATCTATTTTAATTGCAAGGTAGACAGAGGAATTCATATGCTAAATACCAGATGCAAATTATGCAGTAGATTTCAGTGGACTGTGCAAGCCTTGCTTATTGACATGTAAGGAAATAACAAAGTTATAAGTCGAGATCTGAGACATTTGAGACAATGAGTATGTTTTTAGGCTCTATGTAGTACTTTGTAAGGTTGCTTTGAAATTGTCTCTTAAACTAAAACTAAGAAATAACTATTTAGTTAGACATTTCCACTGAAACTTTTACAAGGCTTATTAAATAATTAGAATTTCAATGACAGAAAAGTTGAACTATAACCAGTCTAGAGAAAATTATCCTGGGTTGCTTTAGCTCTCTTACTATTCTCCTCTGTATGTAACCTTAGTAACATCTTCACAACCATTAAGAAAATACTTCAGATTGCAGGAATGGACTGCTTCACAGTGTCCAACCAACCAAAATATAAGAGATGTTTTGAAATCATCTCTATGAATGCAGTGCTCTGTTTTCCTTACTATGCTGGAATTCATTCTGCCGATCTTTCCATCAGTGTCTTTGAAAAATGACATTATTTATGATTTTCTTTGCTTTGTTACCATAAATTCTTCACCAAACTGTTATCACACTCAAACATGGAATTTGTAGTAACCTAACGTGTTCATAAGCTGTGTTTACTCATGTAAGATGAATTTCACAGAAACACTATTTTATAGGAAATATTTCTGAGATTTCTGAATTCTTTCAATTTCTCCCTCATAAATTTTCCAGAACATGCTGAATTTTGCTTTATCCAGAATCGTGCCACTTCATATTTTATTTATAGTATATAAGCATGTCTCTAAAGTAAGCCAATATGGTGCCTATAGTTCAACTACATTTCTTCAGCTCATCACTTCTATCATTCCCAAATGTAGAAAGTCCTCAACTCGTTAACTCTAAAAGAAAATTAATAATTTAACACTGTAATAGAGCCTTTAGGGACTCTATCAGATATCAAGTAGACTCTTGCAATGTTGGCTAAAAAAATGTGTTTGTTGAAACTTAATTGAGGAAACCAAAATTGGATTATTTAGTTTTCAATTTCCACTGAAACTTAGTTTCAATAGAGAGAACAACTTGGTCACTACTGTTTATCTTAATAATCATTTAAAAAGAGAAGGTAGACATGGGAGAGAGATGTTTTGGGGGAGGGTTCCTAAGAGAAATGATTGTGAAGTACTGTGGGTGGATAGGAACAAAGTATTTTCTATTCATGTACAAAATTCTCTAATTAATATATATATATAATATATATATATATATTTAAACTGGAAAAGAATGCTTATAATCATATATAGTAATGTAAGCAGAAATAATGTATCTGTTCCCATTCTAGCTCCCAAATAATTGACACAAAGACATATTAAATTTATAAACAAGCTGCAAACCTAGGCTGGTCAGGTTTCAAGCTATTTACTTCCCAGCAAAAGTCCCAATGTATTTGTCAATGTGTTTTTGTCCAGGCTTACACTGGGCCATGTGTATCTTGTCTACGCTGTCATCATGAACTCATGGCAAATACTCTTGGTCTTTCTACCTTCTTTCCCCATGGTCCTTCTCTTATGTCTCACTTTATCTGAAATCCCGTGGCTGAAATCAAAGTCCAGCTTTCTTATCTCCTCTGCTGAGCCACAGCCTGATCAACCCTTTATTAATCAATGAGAGATAAGTGAGGAGCAGTTTTTACACCACACTGATATAGGAGATGGTTCAATAATCATGACAATCCTGGCCTTTGCGATGTAACAAAATCGCACATGGCACAGAAATCAGCAACTGAATACACAGTGCACAAAACCAACCTCCAACATGTGATAATAGAAGGAAATGAAAAATATGAAGTGTCAGTCATAAAAGAGCAGTGACAACTAAGATGACAACGACTTCTCATAAACAAAGCACCTGACCTGATGAGACAGTTACATTTAAAGCAGACTTTCATTTAATGCTTAGACCTATAAGGCATTTATAAAAGAGGAATCCAAATGTAACTTGAGATTCACCCACCATACTTTCTCAGTGCTGGAGGCTTTGAAGGAGACTGTATTCTCTGTGCTCATCCATTATTCATCATGACAAAAGATTCTACACCAGAAAACACCACCTTCCCTTTGATCTTTTCACCTCTGGCAGACTTAACCCAGCAGTTTTCATGCTCTTGTCTTAGGGTTCCTGGTTTTTAACTCAAAAGAGGAATGGAGGAAAAAAGACACAGAGAAACACTTGCTTACATCATATTGTGGACGTGGAAGCCTGGAGAGTATTGAGGAATTAGTCGAACTCTGAAGATTTTGCAGAAAAGGGTTGTGATTTCTTTGAGAGTTTAATAAATAATGACCTTGGGGTTTCGTATCAATGAATGTCGTTGTGCATATTGACCTCGGGTGCAGAACCAGCTTTAGAATATGGTCTTGTCACACTTGAATAGAGGAGACATTTTTGAAAAAAAATGAGAAGTGAATATGTAGGTATTAATAATTAATCTTAGATTGATAATACCAGAAATCAACATTTTTCCATTAAACCTCTTATGTGCTAAGGGGTGGCCACTTTCCACATCTCTGCATGTACAGGTCTAAGTCTCCAATGACTCAGAATAGGATATTTTAAGAAATATTTCACAGATGAATACAGTTACATCATTTCCCTTTGTCTCCTCCCCGAAACTCTCACATTTACCACACCTCCACTCTCATTAAAATTCATGGAGTATTTTTCTGTAATTGGTGTGTTTGTCTTTGTGTGTGCTTATTCCTAAGTATATCAATATAACTTGCTCACCCTGTATAATGAAACTTGCATGCACATGTTTTCACGGCAAACCATTTGGTATTGGATATCATAATATGATCTAGAGGTAGCTTCTTCCATAATGAAGTTATCAAGCTTAACCATCATTGGCAAAGCCTTATTCCAGTATGACAGTGTGTTTATAAAAGGAGGAAGTCTTTACATAGGTATTTTGGAAGATCATTTAAAAATCTAGAAGGAAGAGGAAATTTTCACATATATAAGAATGGGCCTGGAGCAGGTCTTTCATCCAAAACCTTCCTAAGAAACCAAACCTAGCCTGTCTTGATTAAGAACTTTTGACTGTTGAGACACTAACATTTTTTGTTTTTTAAACTGACTAGTGTGCAATGAATGGACAAAGAAATGAAAAAGGAAAGCAAAAGATGTGACTGTTCCTAGGAATGGTGGAGGAGAAAGTTTATTACAGATATGTGAGACAGCATAGCCAGAGGCGGAGACATCTGTGAGTTCAGGGCGATCATGACACTTAACCATGTGGGGAGAGGGAGAGATAAAAGCGAGAGAGAACCAAAAACAGCATCCAGCAGGCCACGGTATAAACGAAGCAAAACAGAGTTAGAGATAGTGAAGGTAACCAAAATATCTGGATTATTTAAGGCTAAAGAATTCAATATATTTGAATTTAGGTATTTAGGTAAGGACTGAGGGATGTTTAGAGGTCAGGTATGCTTTGATATGTTAAATGGGCATCTTAGCCACAGTTTGAAACTTAACAGGCAATACTTTGTTAAGGCATCCCCAGAAAAAAAGTAATGTCCTGTTTATTTTCTATTTTTCAGTTGAGAAATACTTACTTGTTTTATTCCGATCAAAGTGCAGCTGAATGCATTAGAGGAGCCGGTTTTCAAAGACTAGGATATAGAAATCAATTAAAACAGATTTGTGCTGGTGCAATGGGATAGAAATTTTATCTCCATCCAGTTTTTTTTAATGTAAATAAGAAAACACTGATCAACTTGGTTAAAGAGATGACTCAACACTTATGCGCACTGACTGATCTCCAAGAGGATCCAGGTTTGATTCCCTGCACTCACGTACATGATAATAAACTTCTGTAACTCCAGTTCAAAGTTGTCTTTTGGCTTCTATGAATGCCAATTTGATCTGTTGTACACAGATATACAGTAAGTTAAACATTCATACACATAAGTAAAATGAATAAATACTGATATTTTAAAATTGTTTTCCTCTAGGCTAGAGATACAGTGAAACTGAGAAAATTTATGTCCAGCAGACATGAAGACCAAGGTCTTAGTCCTAGAACCACATAAAATTAAGGAAGCAGATATCTGAAATCTAAGAACTTAAAATACAGAAGCAACATCTTCATAAGATCAAAGTTATCGTCACCTGCTAAATAATCAAGTGTCAAGGCCATCCTGGAATATGAAAAATTCAATATGAGAGAGAAAGCAAGGGGAAAAAGAGAAAAGGAGGAAGAGGAAGAGGAAAGGGAAAGGGAAAAAGAAACAGGAATAGAAAGAAAGAAAGGAAAGGAAAGAATGAAAGTAAAGAAAGAAAGAAAGAAAGAAAGGAAGGAAGGAAGGAAGGAAGGAAGGAAGGAAGGAATATATATTGTATATTAATGTATATATTTAATATATAATATATTATGTTAATTTATATATTTAAGATATATCAATATATATAAGTATTAGTAATTTTATTTTTGCCCATACTTCCAAATTCGAATATATACATATATACGTTTGTGTGTATACAAAGAAAATAAACTTTTGCACACACATGTATAATATATAATATAATTGATATATTATTTATGAGAGTGATGGAAAATCTCCATGTAATATGAGTATAAAATTTTATATTTGAATATGAATAAATTTCTTATACTTCATATATTTCTGCTTGAATTAGAAGATTCATTAATGATTATTATTTTAATATATCAATAATACATCTTACAATATATCTCAGCTTATGGTACATGGCAGTTGGTTGTCTAAAGAATCAATTATGGTGCAATATTAGACAATTTGTGCAAGGATGGCTTTTCTATAAATTTCCTACTATTAAAATATTTAGCCTAACCATGGTGTCACAAGAGACTGAGAGAGCACTGAGATTTTGAACAAAAAATAGCTACATAATGAATCTTAGGTCAGTCTAGATGATGTAATGATATCCTGAACTAGATAGAAAGATAAGGAAATTTAAAAAATATTTACTTGGAAACTTTCTTTCTCTTTACTGTTCTGTTTATCTCTCTCTCTATGTACTGATGAAAACAGAAGTACAATAAGTAAAAACTATTTACCAGACAAACATTTAAATAAATGAGTAAATAAATGTAACAAAACAAAAGAAATATTTTATTGACAAAAAAGGAAATGAGGTGCACTATAAACCTTTAATATCTACATCTAACTTTCTAATTCATACATATCACTGATATCACATAAAAAAATGCTTTCACAAAGGCAGTCCTACTGATGACATCAGTTCTGAACTTAGCACCTTAACAAATATTATCCAGGATATTCTTTTGGATTTAGAGTTGTTTAGTATGTCTTTGTATTCATTTTGGCTTGAAACTTCTGGTAGGCTCCAAGTATATTTAATAGATTGATCTCTCCTAAATTTATTTTCTGTTCATAAAATGATGATTCAATCTCCACTACTTGCTACCACTGAATCAAAATGAAATCGAGATAAATATTGATGGATATTACCACTTATTTAGGAAAGTTGCATCACTGAGGAAACCATAAAGGAAAGGTTTTGGGCACTCTTATTTTTTCATAACCTTAAAGTCACTGAATATCATAAAATATTCTCAAATATCTCAACTGTAATTGTTAATTCATAAATTCTAGTCTAATTTTTATTTGCTTCAAAGTGAATAATTTTAGCTAGACATGGTACCATGATCTCTTACTCACAGAATTTAAGAGGCTGAGGCTGATGCATATCTGTGTTCATGATTAGCCTAGTCTACTTAGAAGATCTAGTGAGACACTGTGTGAAAAATAAGCAATATAAAACAATAACAACAAACCCCAGAAAAAACACAAAATTATTTATATTGGTCCAGACTTCCAACATTTGAGTTTATGATATTCAACACATTACCATGTCACACATTTTTGGTTGCGTATTCGGCTTTCAAAGAAAACAGAAATGGGCTTTGTGCTACTTTTCTTGCCTGAATGATCATTGATGGAGGGCATGGAAAGAATCTAGGACTGAAGGGATGGAGATGAAGGTATGATGGTAGCAGGGAGCAAAATTCTGTCTGTGGAGCTGTAGGTTCTTAGGATTTATTAGATGACTATGATAAATAAGACAATAGCATTGTACTGTTTGACTGAAAACAAAAGCAGTAAACTACCAGTAAAAACATCAACATGTTTAGAAGCTTACACAATCAATGCCATGTATTATATTTTGATAGTTTAAATTACAGCTTTTAATTATTGTTAGCTTTTACATTTCTTCTGCTACCCATTCTTACTCTATCTGTGTCTACATTTGCATGTACATAAACATTCTTAGTAATTAGAAGTTACTTATTTGGATGATTTTTATAGCAAAATATTTATTTAATTTTATTGTATTGAATTGTATCTCTATCTACTAATATATTTTACAAGATTGTAATTTATTCCTTCATACATTGTCTCTGTAGAAATTTCTTTTTTCTATTACTTTCAAAGTTGGATACATCTCCATTCATTCAGAAAATATAAAACCACCATTCTCTGAGATTTTAGTCTTTTTCTTTTCTGTTATTACATAACATATATGTGATATATATATATTATATAAATTTACGTAAAGCACTACTTATTAATTTATTTTATGAGCAACCAAGTAGTATGAGGTATGCTGTAACTAAAATTAGTTTCAAATGTCTATCACTTAATATTTTAATCAACGGAATTTTATTTTGGCATTCAAAAAGATACACGTTATGTAAATGATTACCATGACAATTTAAAAGGATAAAATAAAGCTCTTCATAATCTGACAAAGTAAATAATTGAAAGATACATAAATCAGAAAAATTAATTTGGTGCCTTAATATGATATTGTGTATTTTATGAAATAAAATTTACATGGCTTATAGTTAATTATTTCCTCACTCACAAAGAGTACTCATTGTTCTGAGAAAATTCTGAGAGACACTTTGGCTCTAATTGTGTTGCTGAGAGTACAGTTTAACCTCAGACAATCATTATGGCAATAAAGTTAATGATCTCATTAAAAACACACCAACATATTTATAGGGCTGTTAACTGGATATACTTATTCAAGGTCCATGAAAGGCAGAAGATTTTAATAGGTAGTAATAAAATAGTGGATATTTTTGTCATTTATAAATATTTTAAATCCAACTTAACTGGGAACATGATTAATTACAATGGGAAATAATGAAATGAAAGGTATATTGAAGAGGTTTTGAAAATCACATTCAATATAATAATTTTAATTTAACATGTGAAGCATTATTGAAATATATTTATAACTAATAAAAAAACACCAAATGTTCTAAGAAGAAAATACGTAATTCAAAAGTCTAAACTTGTTTTTATTCATTTAAGAAATGCCTTCTTACTCATTTTTAATGTGGATTTATGTTTTTGCAATTATATATTATAACACTGAATTTTCTGACAGGTGTCTGCATATTTGTATAGACAATCAAGCAAAACTAATGGACGCTGGTTCCCTCTTTCTCCCATATGAGTCCTGAGGATCAAACACAGAGTGATCCTTGGAAGCAAATGGTATTACCTGGTAAACCAATGTGATGGCAATAACATTTGACCTTCCATGGCTTATCATCGCCAAAGCAGAATTTAATGTCAGTTTTTAACTATATATATGTTATGTTATATGTGTATATATACATACATATATATATGTATGTATATATACACTTCCCCCCTTTTGAATCTCTAGAATGATTTATTATATAATTTTAATTTTGTTTTTGAAAATAGATTCTTCTCTCATACAATAGATCCTAAACTGTACTAAAACATAGTTTTCCATCCCCCAATTCCTCCCAGTTTCCCCCAGCTACTGTCTCCCCAGATCTGCTGTCTCTCCTTTTATCTTTAGAAAAGAGCAGGCCTCCAAGAGAAACCCAATATGACAAAAACAAAACACAATAAGACAAAGTGAAAGCCCTCATATTGAGACTGCTAAGGGCAACACAGTAGGAGGAAAAGGGTTCCAGGAGCAGGAAAAGAGTCAGAAACAGACCCCTTCCCACTGTTATGATTCTCCCAAACACCACACTAACAGCCATACACATGCACAGAGGACCATGTCTGTGAGGACCCATCAGCCCTGAATCAACTAAGCTCACAGAGCTTGAAGTGGTAAGCCTACTATTTAATTTCTTAAATGTATGCTATTCAAATATAGTTTTGTTATTTTTCCTTTTTTTTTTTTTTTGGTCCCTCTAACCCTTCCCCTGTACTCATCTTGCAGTCTCTAAAATGAATCTCTGTTTCTCAATTGTTATATTCTCTATAACTTATACTTTTCAAATTATTCTCTGTTACTATGTTTATATATAATATATAATTATATTACTTTGAAATATATATAAATTTGGTATATTTCTAACTATATAAATATACTTGCTCAACCTGTATGATATATAATGTTACATATA
This sequence comes from Mastomys natalensis, assembly GCA_021653895.1. Taxonomy (NCBI): domain Eukaryota; kingdom Metazoa; phylum Chordata; class Mammalia; order Rodentia; family Muridae; genus Mastomys; species Mastomys natalensis. The sequence goes on along the minus strand of JAJTUV010001158.1, from coordinate 333,064 downwards.
TTATTTCAGGGTGACAACTTGGTGTTAGCTAATGAATTTACAGTCTCTTCCTTGGGGAAGAATATTTCTACCACTGTTATTTAGTAATCTGTCTTACTCTCTCTAGGACTGGGCCACCATGAGCTTTCCTCCTTTCATGTTAGCATGCTTATTTGTGTTGCCCTGGTTCAGGACCTGTGTAACCTGCTATGTCGATGGGACTTTCCTGCTACAGCTTCTCTTCTCTGCCATTTATAGGACATAAAATTTTCCTTCAAATTTCCAGGTTTCCTGGTTCTTACAGTCTTTCTAATTCCTCTTCTGAAAAGATCCCTGAGACTTAGGTATAGGAGTTGAGTTCTAGATATATCAGTTGGGACTTGACAGCACAAATCACTTGTTCTCAAGATTTTTTTTTTTTTATTTATTTGTTCATTTTTAGTTGACAAATTATATTTTCATACAATATATTCTGATCATGTTTTCCTGTCCCACTATTCCTCCTTCCCAACTCTAGAACATCTCAACTCCATACTCTTTCTTTCTCTTAAAGACATGCAAAACTATAATTAAAAATAAAGAAAAACAATAAGAAACATGCTTCCCTTACCACATAACACAAACAGAAACGAAGATATACAACCAAAAGACCAACAATGCAGTTGTCCAGATTTCAATCTCCTTCAATCTATTACCTGCTATACCAAATTCCCTGAGCTTTATATGTAGAGTTTGTGTTATATATGTCCCATTTAGATCTACATACCCAAAACTTATTCTTTGCCTCACAACCAGCTGTAGATTTTCTGTGACAGTCTTCATTTACTGCAAAAGTAAACTTTTTCAATAGCCAGTATGACCTACACCTACTTGTGGGCATATGGATAAATATTTAAAATGCAGATAAAACAGTCTGATTCATTTATTCGGCTTGATTTAACTGGCTTTGTGTAGACGTTTTTGTAGGTAGGTCATTTAGTTGTTTCCAGCATATGAGAACAATTGTCATGTCTCTCACCTCTACCCAGGTACCTTTGCTGGCCAATCTATTCAAAGTAACTTTCCTAAGTATTCCCTGGGACCATGAGAAACTTTGAAATGACTCATGTTTGGCTCACATTGCTAATTTAACTGAATTTAAAAATAGGTTCCTGGCTGTTTCATAATAGGAGGTGGACAGACTTGTTAAATTCACATTCTAATATAGATTTGTGGAGAAGCGTACCTTCTGGCTGGAATTTTACTCTGTGGCAATTCAGCACTGAGCAAACGTAACTCTTCAGAATGGACTCAGGTCATCTGAAAGTTTCAGTTTTGCAGGCAACACACACTTCAGCTTTTCATGACAGATTGGAAGCTACTGGTTGACCTCCCGCTTACTGTTTCCACTGATCGCATCCCTCTTGGTTTAAGGTTAGTCCTGAGACACAGACCTGTAGCACTTTATTGTCTTCTTTATAAAATTCTCAGGTCTCCTTAAATTCTGCGGTATTCGCTATGTGTTCTACCTCTGTCTCCATTTCTCCATTTAATTGTTTATTGCATCTTATTTCCTCCATAGTCATGGAGAGAAACTAACCATGTATGAACTAGTGATCCATCTTATTCAAATCTACCGTCAAATTTTCCATTTATTTATTTATTTATTCATTTATTTGCACTACAGATTTTACTCCCCCTGCCTACTCTCTGACTGTTCCAAATCCCATAAATCCAATCCAGCGCCCTGTCTCCATAAGGCTTTTCCCATCCCCTAACCCACTCCACCTGACCTCTAAACTCCCTGAGGTCTCTAGTTTCTTGAGGGTTATATGTATCGTCTCTGATTGAACACAGATCTAGCAGTCCTCTGCTGTGTATGTGATGGGGGCCTCATATCAGCTGGTATATGCTGCCTTTTTGGTGACCCAGTGTTTGAGAGATCTCAGGAGTCCAAATTAATTGAGACGGCTGGTCCTCCTACAAAGTTGCCTCCTCCTCAGCTCCTTTCAGCCTTTTCAACCACAGGGGCCAGCAGCTTCTGTCCATTGGTTAGGTGCAAATATCTACAAGCAGCAATTATTACAATGAAATTATCAAGAGTTGTCTAGTTAACCGAAATTTACAACGTCTCTCTAGAAAGAATATTTTATTCTAAGTAAGACTATAGACCACTGATTACTGAATTTCTCCCCAAATCTTTGATAAAATTCCAGCTTCCTATAGTTCTGAAGATAGACTTTAAAAACCAGTTCTGGTGAAGTCAATACATTCGAATGAATTCATTAGGTAGGATCCTAGTCTAATACAAATGGTATTTTTCTTTGAAGAGGAGATGAGGTTACACAGAAACAAGATCGATGCTTATGTGACAAAAATGCAGAAATTGGACTAGTGACATCTGTGGGTCAAGAAGTTATAATTGCCAATAAACCATCAGAATGTTAGAGGATATGGATATAGATACTCTCTTCTATGATTTAAAAGGACCATAGCTCTACTTACACATTGATTATAGATTAATGCCATTTAAAACTATGTGAAAATAAATTCCTTTACCCTGAGCCATACAATTTGAGATTCTTTTTTATAGTAGGCACAACTAAAATAGGCAAGGGGTATCAGGGATGTTTTTGCTTTCAATTTTAGTAGCGCTTGTTTTGAAAGAAGAGTAAGATAGCTCCATTTCAATTATACTGCAGCTTGGTTTTAAAACAAACCTCAATGCCTGCAGTTTCGAATTGCTTAGTGAGAGCCTCAATATTTTTAGGAAATGAATTATATCCCACCTTATCGTTACTTTTAAAAGAGGAAGCTATGATTATAAGTTGTCTACTCAGAAGACCCAGCAGATGCTAAGCATTCAGAGGCCTTGTACCTACATAAACATGTATCTTGAGCTAAAAGAGATACGTCAACTTTCACCTAAATTTTATGTCATATTTGAATCTTGCATGAGCTAATCATTTCAGAGTGCATTACATTCATGTGATTTATGTGTGTAATTTTCAAAAGAAACCTTACTCATTTTTTCTAATTCTCAGAGGACTTCTATATACATACTTGCAAATTTCACTACATTAGGACCCAATATAGATTGTGATATTTCATATATATATATATTCCAAAATGCAGCATAATTCTGTCATAGATATCTTAGAATGTAGGCAATCTAGTGAATAAATATACAAGCAGCAAAACCAGAGTTTCATAAGACCTAGAAAACTCAACAATTCTTTCCTCTACTGCTATGTGAAAGAGTTTTTCCATGTTATCTTATAGAAAATACTTAATTCTCGGGAGTTTTTAAGGCTGAGTTGTTATACATATGCATTTTTAAAACTTGATTATATATTTACATTTATAAACATTTATTATATAAGGCCATTAATACTGAATACTAAAGAAAGTGTTTTGAATTTTTTATGGAATCTACTGTTTTCTAGTTTGCTCATTTATATATTAGTTATTGTATTTCTTTTGATAAAATCTTTCATAATAGGCTGGTTCTGTAAATCACAAACCAAACCTCTGGACATGATTCAAGCAGGTTGTTAGTTTAGAATCCACTATGACAACTTTATAGAATAGGAATTTACAATCAATGCTAAGCAGCTGTTTGGTTCTACACACAATTATTATGCATTAACTAGTAACTTTTTCAATATGATCTGCCAAACTTGGTAACTTCATTGATGGCTATTTGACACTTAAATCCTTTTAAAATGTCTTTTTTGCCCCACTTGGCTTTCATAATTTTTCTGTTCACAATTTTCTTTAACTTCAGATTTTGCTTTTTAAAATACTCTTTACAGACTATCAAAGCTGTGAAATTTTGGCTTCAGTACCTTGACTTGCAAATGCATTTATCCATTCATTGCTTAAATATTATGTATTGTTACTCATTTTCAGCCTTATGTGCCTCAAAATTTTAGTGTCAAATACATAATTATTTACCTGTATAATTTCTGCAATCAACAATATTTTAAAATAAATATGTAGCTGTTTGTTTTTCCTACAGATAATTCTGACATATTTGCTAAAACTGAGTTAGATGTTGACTCTTGGAACTTTAGACTCAATACATTTAGATTGGTAATAGTTTTCCAGGTAACAATGCTGGTGACCTTTTTGGAATATTATTATATTCTTGCTTGTTCTGGTACTAGAGATTACAATTGTGACTTTGTTGTGCTAGGCAAGTGCTTTTCCACTGAGCTATGTCAGCTGCCCTGTATCTACTCATGAAACCAGGTCTCATTATATCTTCCTAATCATTTTTGAAGTAATTTTCCAAGCCAGGTATTCTTTGAACATATAATCTTCTTATCTCAGCCTCTGGAGTATTTGGTTCACATGTCTGAACCACTAGACCCAGTCTTGAAATGTATTGGTATACAAAGATTATCATTAAAAGATTTATCTTTTTATATCTTTAACCATGACGATGGTGCAATTTTATTCTTCTCAGCAAATCCTAAAGTTTCCTCTCCACACTTGAACTGGTATCATGTTTAAACAAGCCCACATCAACTTCCATAAAGAACATCTATAATAGCTCTTAAGTGGATTTGCTTCTAATTTTGCAATCTACAGAGTTTCTGACATGGAAAACATACCTGATTTTAAAAGAGATTGTTTAGTATGTCCAAATTGTCTTATATTGCACTTCCAATCTTCTAAGATTGCTTACACTTATTTATATATTTTATTTTAGTTTTCAACTGGTTTTTACTTAAATCTCCATTATCGTTTTTATGGGTTTGTTTTTTAAAAGTACTACTATTCACCAGTATTAGCGTGTGAAATTTCTGTTCTCAGTTCATTTTGTAAAGCCCTACCTCCAGGTCTGATGTGCTCTCAGAATGATGAACATTTGTGGGGTGATTTGGTTTAGATTAAACCATGGCTATACTCTCAATTTGATTGCACCAATTAGAACATCAAAGTCTTGCCTGTATAATTTGACAGGCAGGAAGATTCCCTGCAATGCCTATAAAGTCTACTGGCCACTTGGTGTGGAATTTATAGCATTCAGAACTTGAGAGATATCAAGACACTCTCTCACAGTATTTTGTTCTAAGAAGCCTAGGGCACAATTTGAGGTCTTTCTACAGAGCATTTCTTCCCTCTTTTGTAGATATCTCTGTAGTATTGGCTAACTATAAAAGACAGCTTTAAAAGGAAGCATATTTGTACAACAAAAGAACTAGGGTGCGTTTTTTTAAGATTCACGAAATACTGTCTGTTTAGTATAGAAATCATTTTTAAAATGAAAATTGAGCTAGAAAGCTAATTAAAGTGATTGATTTCTAATAACTGAAATAAAACAATTCAAATCCCTTTTCTTTTACTTCATGGACAATAAGTATCAGTGAATAAATAGCAGACTTTTGAAAATAACTTCTTGAAAAATACTTTTTTTATACTGAATATGTATTTAACCTTTTCTAAATAGTTGTATCACTATATGATTAATATTTGTTCTATATATTTCTTATATATTCATATCAAAATAAATATATTATTTTTTCAGTTAACATGGTAGCTATAAATTATTCATTGATTTAAAAAGTCACACTAATTTCAAATAAGTTATCAATATATAAATTCTTGATTACCTAGAAATATATTTTTAACTAACTTATTATTTCATACAGAATATCTATTATAGCTCTTAAGTTTGTCCATGGTGAATACAATGTACCATACTCACTCCCTCATTGTCCTCTAAATTTTGAGCCGATCTTCCAAATGCCTGTTTTTTTTGTAAAGCTGACTGAATCAAATTTTGCTGCCCATATGCACATGGATGTAGTCATTCACTAGGACATGGATATCCCACTACTAATCACCTTCCCCCAAGCTCCAAAGTGACTCTTCCTCCAACAGAAGCCATCAACTGTCAGTATCTCCTGAACCAGAGATGTGCCTCTTCTCAAGGGCCCTCCCTTCGTGTTTGAATTTTTAATAGACTTGAGCTCATGTGGGTATTATGAGGGTAACTACTGTTGTGAGTTCAGTTGTGTAACAGTCATACCATGTCCAGAGTACAGCATTTCATAGCATCCTCATCACCTTTGGTTGATATGTTCCTTCGGATTCTTCTTTGATATGTCTTGAATATTGAGTAAGGGGTTAGTACAGATGTTCCATACCCTTTTGAGCACTCATAATTCAGTGTTCATATCACATTGAGTAGTTATGAGTCTGCCTTAACCACTATCTACTGTCAAAGAAGGTGCTTTGATCAAGATTGAAAAAAGCACCAACATATGTTTATAAATATAAATATATAATAGGGAGTTTAATAATATAAGTATTTTAAAAAATCTTCTATTCTGTACATAGCCTAGAGCTTAGAAACTCACAGATTAATGCCAACAAAGTGAGTGTTGGTGATTTCAATACCCAATTTTCTCCAATAAACAATATTTGGAATAATTTCTATAAAGAATTGTTAAGGAAACAAACACATCACAGGAAAATCAGATTTACAAAGAAGCTTATGAATAGGTCACTACTAAGTAAACTATTGATGAACCACTTAAAATGTAACATATTAGAGAGTTATTGGTTAACATTTAACGCCTTTTAGGAATAAACTCCCTCACTGATTTTCCAGTGCAATGTGTTCATTATGGAAACTATATGGACTCAAACAACAAAAATGTACTCAGGAAATGGTATTATGTGCACACACAAACACACAGAGTAACTTAGAAACAATGAAAATGAGGCTATCAACTTGAGAACTGGGAATAATAGTAAGAGGTTAGAGTAAGGAGAAGTGGAAGGAGCAATGGAAGGAAAGAGAAACTAGGAAATTACAAATCTGTGATATTTTTACATGAGTGAAAATTTCAGGGTAGCTATTTATGTAAACTAACAAAAAGTTAAGCCTTTGATTGTAAGGAGGGGCAAAGTATAGCATTAGGAATCTATTCATAAATATATATTCAGAACTCTGTTATATCTGGCACTATGGATTTTCAGTAAATAATTTGAATTGTTTTCTCAGGGACATAGTGATATTTTACAGCCTAAGAGTTGATTGTGAGAATCTCTGTGCTTAGTTCCAGTCAAAGAATAGATGTATCATTTCTGGTCCAGAATATATTTCCATAATTATTTTACTGCTGAAACAAAATTCTTCCTTTATCAGAGAAAGAAAAAGGCAGAAATTATAGTTCTTCGGTATTGGAACCACATGGAAAGTAATTTTAACTGCAACACTGTCTGGCATATAATAAAAACAAAGGAAAGATAAGGCTTTGCATTGATAAGCCACTAAGCCCATGATAACATTTGTTACCACAGCAGGACCCAGGCTATCTTAACTGATGTAAGGATAACCAAGGGTGGTCCCTGATAAAAACATAAGACTAATAAGAAAAACAACAGAGGATGAATTATGTCAGGAAACTGAATATTCTGTATTCTTTATAGATATACAATCTCCTTTTAGCCCTATGATATGTTGGTATTATTAACTCTTTTCACAAAAAAGTTTATTCTGTCACAGTAAATGAGCTTATGTGAAATCTCAAATATTATACCTGTTTTCATAAAGGTAGTATATAGGCAATTTGACTTATGTCTTATCACTATAATATCTATTTTTTTTTGTAAAAAGATTAATTGATTTATTTTAGTAGCTAGGCAGATAATGATGAACTGAGTTTAATGTGCTTATTTTGTTTGGATAACATTAAGTTTCAATCTTGAAAATGACCTACTTATTCATTTAATAGTTAACCCTATTCTCATTGCATACCCATAATATTTTGAGTATTACTTTACTTACTGACGCAGGTATCATGTGCATGGTAACTATTATCCCTGTTACATGAAGCACAAAACATATGTATCAAGAAAACATAATACAGCAATGAATGAATAAAATAAGAACAGAAAAATATAAGAATGGATTACTGATTGTTGACTGAAGAAAGAATGCACAGTGAGCCTTTGAAAACAAGACTAGGATTTAAGATGCTAAATTAAAAAGGAAGCTGGTAACATTTTTTTCAATCAGAGAACAACTATGTTCTGAAGGAGACTATATCATGTTCTGCATTACACTAATAAAATGAGTAGAAAAAAAATGGGAATTCCTCAGCTGCTAAACCTAAACCCTTTTTCAATTCACTAGATTAAGAAATCAGCCATTTTCAGTCAGAAGTAGTAAATGGTGATTTTAATGTAGAGAAAATACATCATGCAAATGATTTCTTATTTTAAAAAGAAATTTAGCCTACTGAGAAATACAACACAAGGACATAGGCAAGAAGAGAAGTTTAGCATTTTTCCTCAGACTTGGAGCCAAAGGTTATGTGTAATGTAGTAAAAACAAACAAACAGACAAACAAAACAGATGCGAGGATTTCCAGATGTAGATGTAAAAATGTACTCAATAAAGCCATGTAAGCATTTACAATGAGCACACGTATGCTCTATGAGTTTGTCTTGATTAATAGCAGAACAGGTGTTTCTGATATCAGGATAGAAAAGACTTCTTAACAGATATTCCATGAAGGTGGTAGATTCATTCACATTAGGCCATGGTGATTTGAGCCCTTAAGTGTTTGTCCATGTAGGTATTTTAAATGTATATCAGAAAGTTACGTGTAGCAAGGCCATGCTAAATAAATAAAGATGCCAATTTCAAAGGTCATTTAGCATGGAAGATTTAAAAAAAAAAATAAGAATCATACAGAGTGTATTTTAAACCTAGTATTCACTGATTTCAAAGCATCATAAAAATTAAATTAAATTTTTGAGAGAAGAGAGTTCAGAGTACAGAAATGAACCATTAAATATCTTCTGGACCTTAATGAGATAGTTATTAAGCATACTTCAGTCATTCTATTTTCACAATAATATATGTTATAATTTTATTGCTTTAAATATAGCAGCTTTATAGATCCTTTAAAATATATAGGATATCTCTAATACAAATGATAAACAAGGAATTGGCAATAAAATAAAATTGCAAAACTTTTTGTATCACAAGTCAAAAAGAATATTTGGGTTGGGAAGCTTTACATGGAATTCTGAAATTCTCTATAGCGTGGCATTGTCATATATTACTCCTTGTAGAAGCAACATGTTTATCATGTTTACTCCTGTACATTAAAAAATGTAATACATAAAATTGAAGTAAAGTTGTAGTCTTGATGTTTCACCAATATAGGGTTTTTCTTCATTGGTATGCATAATGGCCTGGAATGCAAAACTAATCATATTCAGGTTTTTAGGGGGTCTTATTTAAATTTAAAAATATCATTTCATTTCAAAGTTGTTCTCCTAACACATGTTTAAACTCAAAAGATGTAAGTATTTTTAAGAATATGAATTCTATGATTTTAAGTTAAGAATCAGTGGATACCTACAATATTCCTTTAGGCAAAGATACACATTATCAGTTAAAATTATGATGGTATTACAGGTGTCTCAAGTTAACACAGATGTAACTATCAAACACAAGAATTTGAAATATTTCAAGATCAGCGTAAGTTCTTTTCCAAAAAAAATTAAATTAGGTTTGGGGGACATGACCCTACAGAAGTACTCACACTAACAACAAATTGAAGGTGTAAGAATTCAAAGTATTAAAGATTTCATTCACACAAAAAAGTCTCAGCAAGTATATGTGTGTATATATATTTCAGCAGTAAATGACCAATACAAAAGGAACACAGCCTTGTTTGTCTCATAATGCTTTGTACATGTTTTACATTACTGTTCTTTGTTTATGTATTATGGCTTCTGGTTTTGTGCTTTAATGGGATTTGTGAGTGTGTGTGTGTGTGCTTGTGCTCTGTGAGTCTATGTTGCGTTTGTTTGTCTGTCTGCATATGCATGTGTTTTCCCTATTCTTTTTTAGCTTTGATTTGTTCCATTTACTTTTATAAGCTATCTGTTTTCAAAAATATAAGAAAAAGAAGGCAGAAGACATAAAATTTTGGGGAACTGGTGGGGGAGTGGAACAGATCTGAGGGGAAATGAGGAAGTGGAGACCATGATCACACTATATTATATAAAAATAGATTTCCTATTTAAAATGAACTTTTTCCAAATTATTTCACTCACATTTGTATGAAAGCATATCACATTTGTAATTAAGGGTAATTTAGAAGATTTTATTCTGATCAATATACTTATTTCTTATTAAACTTTATGTTGTATTTCACTGTGAAATCTTACAGTAACAGAAAATCAAACTTACTATGTCTCTACACAAGCTAACAATGTATTTTGATGTATGTTTGTAGTTGACTAGAATTCTTTGATGGCTTTTATGCATTTTTTTATTTTAATTTTTTCATTTTAAATTTATGTCTTACTTTTAATACATGAAGATACTTGAGATAAATAAGGATTCCTTTTGTGTGCTAACACAAATGACATATGTTCAATTGTTGCCTCATGAAAAAAATATAATAAAACCTTTACCTGTACATTACTTCAGATGCTAGTATTCAATAGAAACAAAATTCTTACATAATATTTGAAAATACTACAGGAAATGTCCTGAAATATATCCTGAATTGTAGTGTTTTTTTTTTTGAATCCAGGATCACCCTCTTTCCTTCTAATAAAAATTATTCAAATACTATTTTTGATATTTTCCATAGGGCTGTTTAATTCAATAATACTTCAAACTATAGAATCAAAATGAGAGGAAAATTTAATTTTATTGTTCAGGAAATTTAAGCAAACTAATAATTGAAGATATTTATATATCTGTTCATTATAAAAATTGTACAATTTATTAGATAATAGCATTTTGATCTTGCTTATATTTAACTTGCTATGTATTGAATGTCCTTTAGGGATATCTTTTTATTATTATTTTTCTTAACTGTTCTTATATACATCTTTCATGTACTGAGTGCTATTTTTATACTGAAAAATATAGTAGGATATACACAATATAATTTTTAAACCTTTTGATTTATTATTTTTCTTGTTTTGAAATGACCGAGACTTGAAGTGATAAACATCTTGTTCACTGTTCAACACCAGGCATAATCCTGATCTTTTAATGGATAGTGAAGTCTGTTCTTTGTCACTACCCTAACTGATTGGACATATTTGATCTTTCAGTCTTAGATTTACAAAATGAGAATTAGTCATCTGTCAGGGTTCTTATGTGTTGACTGGCAGCTCATATTATTATGAGTTTGTCACTGAGGTTAACATGATTCTTCCTTATGCTTGTCTGAATCCCCCTTTTTTTTGCTTCCTCTTAACCTTGCCAGAAAAAAGTAAAAGAATAATATAATAAAGAATTTTGGGGATTAACTAGACACAGCAACATATTGGGAGGAGGGGAGAAAAAGAAATGTTAATGCATATTAAATGTAGTAGGTTACTCAGTTGGAATTAGGGCTTTCATACAAAAATCATGTTATCTTCTACTTATGTTCAGCAATATAAAGGTATTAGCACTGCTTTACATAGCACATAAAGAAGTGCTATGCCAAGAAGTATATACTATCGAATCATATATTAACCCAAATGTGAATAGATAAATGCTTTACTTCATTTAGTTCATTTGGATCATCAAATGTAAAGGGCAGCCTCTGTGTAACCAGACAGATCCATGTGTCTCTTAACACCGAGAATGCTGTGAAGCTCGTGGATGTAAACTGCAGCAATTCAAGACAAGAGTTAGGACTGCTGCTCATTACATAGAATACATGGAGGTCACTTGAATGGACTTGGAGCACTTGTCCAGGATTTCTCCTAACAATGGATTGGTGACTGTGTTCAAAGGGGCTTGAAAACAGCAGCAGCCTATATTATTAGAAGGATGTAGGACCGTGAAGAACAGCCTGATTAAATCTCCAAAGACCCCTCAGGGTTTCCGGCAAGGGACAGGCATTTAGTCAGTCCTCGACAAGTGGCCCTAGCCCCACGGGGGAGGGGGACAGACACTAGAAGCCCACAATTTAACCCAACAAGTAGTCTGCCAGACAATGGGAAAACCAAGTTGTTCAATGCAATGACATGCTAAGAGTTTAAAAGAAATAGTTATAAGTAGTAGACTGGTTTGTTGAAATACACATCTGCCATTACCGAAGAAAATGAAGTAAGGTATTCAAGGCAGAGTAGAATAGGGAAAGAGGTTATAAAGATTTGATACAGAGAAATTAAAAAAAAAAAAATCTAGGTTTAATTTATAGTCAGGTCAGCAGGCTCATATGCTAAGTTACCAAGAAAGCACTATCTAAAGAAAGCCTTTAATGTTCTTCCTTCATATGTAGATTTCTCTTTTTGTCTTTATTTATTTATTTCTCCCCCAGATTTTATTCTCCCATTATTCACCCTCTGACTTCTGACTGTTCCACATCTCACACATCCTCCCCATACCCCGTCTCCACAAGGATATCTTCATCCCCCTCCCCTCACCCCACAAGACCTCTACATTCCCTGGGGCCTCCAGTCTATTGAGGGTTAGGTACATCTCCATCTGAACCCAGACCCGACAGTCCTCTGCTGTATTTGTGTTGGGGGCCTCATATCAGCTGGTCTATGCTGCCTTTTTGGTGGCCCAGTGTTTAAGAGATCTTGGGAGTCCAGGCTGAAACTGCTAGTCCTCTTACAGGGTCGTTCTTCTCCTCAGCTTCTTCCAGCTTTTCCCTGATTCAACCACAGAAGTCAGCAACTTCTGTCCATTGGTTGGGTACAAATACCAGCATCTGAGTCTTTCAACAGCTTGTTGGATCTTCCAGAGTGTGGTCATGATAGGTCCCTTTTTGTGAGCACTCCACAGCCTCACTAATACTGTCAGGCCTTGGGACCACCCTTTGTGCCTGTCACTTTGTGCCTGTCACTGGGCCTTCTTTCCTCAGGCCCCCTCCATTTCCATCCCTGTAGTTCTTTCAGACAAGAACAATTATGAGTCAGTGTTTTGATTGTGGGATGGAAACCTCCTCCTTCACTTAATGCCCTGTCTTGATCTTGGAGATGGGCTCTATAAGTTCCTTCTCCCTACTGTTAGACATTTCATCTAAGGTCCCTCCCTTTGAGTCCCGAGAGTCTCTCACCTCCCAGGTCTCTCGTTAATTCCGGAGGGTCTCCACAACCTCGTAAGTCCTGATGTTGCCTGTTTCCATTCTTTCTGGTGGCCCTCAGGGCTTCAGTTCTTTCCTCCCACCCAAGACCAGGTCAGGTTCCCCTCTTCCCCACATTCCGTCCACTTTCCCTCCCAGGTCCCTCCCTCCTCACTCGCTTTCTACTACCTCCTAAGTGGGACTGAGGTGTCCTTATTTCAGCTCTTCAGCTTCTTTTTGAGCTCTGTGGACTGTATCTTGGGTATTCTGTACTGTTTTTTTTCCTAATATCCACTGATTAATGCATACATACTGTAGATATTATGCATGTCCTTTTATGTCTGAGTTACCTCACTCAGGATGATATTTTCTAGTTTCATCCATTTGCCTGCAGACTCAAGATATCCTTGTTCTTAATAGCTGAATAGTATTCCATTGTGTAAATGAACCATATTTTCTGTATCCATTCTTATGTCCTGGGACATCTGGGTTGTTTCCAGCTTTGGACTATCACAAATACGGCTGCTATAAACATAGTAGAACATGTGTCCCTGTGGCATGATGGGGCATCTTTTAGGTATATTCCCAAGAGTGCTATTGCTGAGTCTTCAGGTAGATCTAGTTCTAATTTTCTGAGAAACCTACAGATTGATTTCCAGAGTGGTTGTACCTGTTTTCAATCTTACCAGCAATGGAGGAGTGTTCCTTTTTCTCCACATCCTCATCAACATGTGTTGTCACCTGAGTTTTTGATTTTAGCCATTCTGATTGGTGTAAGGTGGAATCTCAGAGTCATTTTGATGTGCATTTCTCTGATCACTAAGGACTTTGAATATTTCTTTAGGTGCTTCTCAGCCATTCCAAATTCTTCTGCTGTGAATTCTCAGTTTAGTTTTATACCCCATTTTTTGATTGGATTATTTGGTGTTTTGATGGTTACCTTCTTGAGTTTTTTATATATTTTGGATATTAGCCCTCTATCAGATGTTTCAATACCCTTAATCTCCAAAACATCCACTGCTGGAGATGATAAAAGCAAATGGACCCTCTGATGGTGTGCTGGACTAGAGATGCTGTTAGGGGAGAGGGCTAAAGAGAGGGTTCATTGATGAAACAAAAGTGTCTGAATTTGAAACCACAGAACATATGTCAACTAACCTGGGTCTGTTACTACTTCTTTATAATTTCAGTTTTAAAGCAAAGAATGGTGGACTTATGACTGAATCCCTGAAACATCCAAGGTCAGCTAGCCTGGCTTGCAAAGCAGTAAACACAGTAATTCCAGAATGTGAGAACTTAAACCTGAGCTTGCACACTGACCTCCACATATGTGTACTGGTACATACAACCATACTTATATGCATAAATGCAGACATACATTGATATCCCATACATATTCTTTATACTCCTCAGACACACATGTACAAATACATGCACACACACACACACACACAAACACATAAACACAAACACAAAACACACTAAAAGAAGTATTATTTCTCCTTTACTATACAATAGAGAATATTTGTGACTAAAATATAGCTATCATAACTCTCGTCTAATGCAGGTAGACATTTAAAGTTATAAATTATACAAGGACAAGAAACAGTGGGTTTTACAGAACTGACATATTTGGACAAGGTGATCAAAGAACAAGGAAACATTTTATTTTGATAGTATTTGTATATTGCTTTCTTTTCACATTCACTGATTTATTTTTATTGATCAAGAAATCTTTAATTTCTTAATTTAATCATTTTTATTTAATTTAAAATCTCATTAAACATAAAATTATCTTTTACAATTATCTTTGTGTTTGGGGAAGTTTTATATGGTCACTTCCCACATGTCAGTCTCAGTCACAGGGGAACTTTGTGACACTTCCTAACAATTGATTCAGATTCTTTCTGTGTTATATGGCAAAAGGAATCTCATATGTTCTTTGTGTCATATAAGAAATAGGTTTTCTTGTCTATTAATTTCAAATTTAATAAACATTTTCCACAATTAAAAGAGTTGTGTTAATGCTGGGGGCCTGCCTGGCCCTAGGGAATGAGTTGAGGTGGACACAGTCTTGGGCCAAGGCCAAAAGACTGATGATCTGCTCTTGTATCTGTCTCTAACTGCTTGGGATGCTATTACTCATGGCTTCTGGAGACTTAACACTCTCTTCCTTATTCTGTGCCTGAAAACTCACTTGTTTTGGCGATTAACACAGAGCAGCAGGGAATTAGGTAAAGGATTTATTGCTAGGGCTCCCTTCTCTATCCAGGCAGCAAGAAAACTCTCAGCTAACTAGGCTAGTTAACTCTTTGTGAACCAGAGAGGAAGGAAAGAAAAAGAATTAAAATCCTATACACAGGTAAGCATTCTCAGATATGCACACATTTATATCAAATCGTAGTAAATAAGCTACTCCTAGAAAGTCCACCCACTGCCAGGCTTCACCTTCCTAGATAGCTCCTGACAGGTTTATTAGAAGGTATAGCGTCTATTTATTTATAGTGATTTTCCAAAAAGAAAACAAGAATAGAAAGTATGATCCATATATCATGTAAGTAATTTTCTAAGAAATACAATTTGTGTCTGTTGATATAAAGAGGGATTAAGGTTTTCATCAATATATTAGGGATGAAATAATATAAGACATCATGAATTACTCTTTAAAAAATAAAATAAATCTATTACGTTCTTACAAAAAATGTCATTACTCTGTGCAATGCTCAGATGGCATATTTACTTCTATTATAAAACCTGATACCCTCATAGGACAAGACATGTTATATGATTGTCTCTTTCTTCATTTGAAATTCTTTACCTACAGAAAGAAAGATTTGATTACATTCAGAAGAGTTTAATTAATACTTAACCAATATCTTAAATATTTCTTAAAATAGAATTTGTTATAGAGAATGCATTTCTTTTTACAATTCTTTATGTCTGTCACTGAGTTCTGCAACCAAAAGGAAATAAGGCTTTGGGGGATTGTAAGCTCTGCCATTTTATCCAAGTCATGACTTCTTTCAGCTAAAAGATTAAAAGCTGTTCTTAAGTCAGGTAAACACTGTCTGAAGCTTTTTCTAGAAAATAACTCGAAAAATCACAAGAGAGCCTCAGTAACTTTGATCATTGCATTTTTAGGAAAAAGAAGGTTGTCAGGTGTACTCTTTATGTAGAACTCAGACCATTAAGAAAAATAAAGGTTTTTATATAGATAATAATTAATGTCCTGAATAGTATTTACTTAGTTATACTATTAGAAAAATAGCCACAGAGTATCCCTGATGCTTTTACCTGTGAGAATTAGATTCCTTTACTTCATGGATGTAGCAAAATGGAAACAAATGATGTATCAGTGGAATTCTGCATTCTTACATATGAGCACGTGCATACACATTCCCAGAATTAGCTTACCAGAAAACTCTGTAATGTCTACAATATAATGACATGAGGCAGTGAATATTTGGGGGATTGAAGTTATATATTCAGACTTTTCTGTCTTTCTTATTTCCCCTTTGATGTTGTATAAATTTGAACATATTTTAATTGAAAATACTATCATGTTTTATTGTACTGTTATGACTGTTATTTGTTTCAAAAACTAAGAAATCCTTGGTCCTTTACATCTTTGTTTTCAAAATGATTATTGTCAAAATCGTTATTTTCCTTTCATGGATGTCAAATTCCCTATCTGCATTTAAAATTTACACACCAAAAAACATCAATGCATATGTTCACACACATCTATAATTTTCACATGTATGTACTTTTCTGTGTGTCTACACGTGTGATAAATTGTAACGTCAGCATTACTTTTACTATCTCAAACTACCAAAAGCTGCTCAGCGAAATTGTGCTACAAATAAAACCAATTCATAGCACTCGGCTTGTAAACAATGCATACTGAACTTTACTTAGGATGAATTTTTTTTCTGATAATCATGGATTATCAGAACATTATGCAAAACACTTAAAGGACAACCAGAAGTATTTATTTCAAAACATTTATAAAATAGACTGATAATTTCTGAATATACTGTAAATCATATCAAACAGTGAAATTAATAGCTTTCAGCTTCTGAGCTGAGTTATAGAAAGGAAAGGGATTTTGTTCTCAAGATCCTTTACAGTCCCCACGTTGACAATATGCAACATAATTGACAGCTGTTGCCTGAAAGTTCTTAACTATCAACTTGAATGTAATTGGTCTGATCCTTTTAAATTTCATGAGAGGTTTGAGATTTGAAAGTCACTCTAGGCTCATTTTGTGTATGATATCTATGCCTCAGAGTTAAGACACAAGTTACTAATTGTAGGGGCAGCTTTGAACTTTTAGAAGAGGCTTCCAAAGGAGGTGGACTATGATATTTTACTGCCTTGTCACAAGTTCGAACAGTTGCACAAGCGTTTGTGAGAGAGGATGAGAAATGAGAAAACCGTGTCTGGAGCTATATATGATAAAATCTAAAGCACTTGAATAAATCTAATTTTAGAGCATGGACCCTCCTAAAGCAAGACAAAGAATCCAGATAAATAATTATAGCATGAGTGGACATGAGAAATATGTCAATGCCTATGCTGTCACTACACATATCCAAAATAGGTCAAGAAACTTTCTCTTCTATATAACATTAATATACATGTTTCGTGTGTTTGTGGATCTTAAATACTGTAACTGAAAACTGACAATATTTAGCTTTATTTGTGTTATACCTAACTTGGAACTAGCAATGACTTTTAAACTATAAATGTAACACAGGTTTTGCATTAGGTTACTTTCAGCTTTTTTTACACTGTTATATGAAAACCTGATGATATGATCATTCTTCATATTTCTGACTTTTGACTAGACATCCACACAGCCTCTATTTTGAAGAGCTACATGGGATGTTCAAACACGAGTACATCAATATTAACCGAATAAACAGTAGAGAGTTCATAGATAGTAGCTAGTGTTACAATTCAGAATTAACATGAGTCACAGAGTCATAGCCAGATTCATGCCTTGTAACATTAAAAATGGTTTAAATGTTCAAGACTGTAAAAGAAAATCATAATAAGAAAAAGGATAAAATGTAGACAGTGTGGAAGCTAAGAAAGTTGACAATGTACAATGCTCAATGTCATAGAGGGATTTCTGCCCCTGGCTTTCATCTATTGGGTTTATGTCTCCACTGTCTCTTGATAATTGACAATTCATATAGTATCAATATGAAAACTATACTATAGGAAGACATGAATGGTAGTTCATAGACACATTTAGTTAGTCACTTTATACCATATTAAACAAAATGACTACTCATTTGAGTTTCAGAGTTCTCATGAAAACATTTATATTTTTCCTCTTTATATAATTAATCTAGGAATTATATTGTAAACAGTTATTAATAACAAAGGTTCCTATCTAGTATCATAGTCACTTTCAAACCTGAGGTTTGACTAAAAATTCAACTACATTTTGACAGTAATTTCATTCTCCAA
Organism: Mastomys natalensis; assembly: GCA_021653895.1. Lineage (NCBI taxonomy): Eukaryota > Metazoa > Chordata > Mammalia > Rodentia > Muridae > Mastomys > Mastomys natalensis. The sequence continues at coordinate 314,561 of JAJTUV010001158.1, read as the reverse complement.
AAATATGTACAATGTAATATGTATTTTACATTCATTTTGAATATGAATTTTCATATTCAAACAAAAAAATTCAATGAAATATTAATATGTAATTTCTAAAGCAATAATTTATGATGATTATTACATCACACTATAATTATTTTCTACAAGATTACTCTTGAGACAGATTAAAAAACATGTATAATGTTTAAATAGTAAATCAGAGGTAGAAAACCAGGAGAGCTGGCAGGCAGAAGATACCCAGAGGCCCACCACGGCTATGTGGCCAGCCCACAGTTGAAGCCACTATGACATGCAAGGATGTACTGCAGAGATGAGAGAGAAAAAGAAGCAGAATTCTTTGCTGTCTGAGATGAGAGGCATAACAGGAGAGAGGAAGATACAGTTGGTATAGGTGGTGGAGATCAGGAGGTAAAGTGGAATAGATTGTTGTAAGTAGCCTGCCCTGTCACCTGAGGCCATTGTGAAGTCCTGGTTCCAATGAGGGTCATGACTAGGTAAGTGACCATGCAGTGGTATGTATCTGTGTTGTCATTGGCTAATACTACCAATGGCCATGATGACACCAGGGCCTGGGCTGCCTCCAGGGACCATGCTAATGTGCAAGGGCTGTGTAACACTGATTCTACTCCTCCATGGATGCTGCACTTAGAGAAGCTGGCACTGTCCCTCCCTTGGCATACCATAACCTTAGCAAGGGAGAGATATTTGCCTCATTGTCACCTATATCAAGTAGGAGAGTTGGCCTAGAGGTAATGAGAGCCAGAAAGCTACCTTTCCCCTCACCATGAGAGCAGGCATCCTACCTGGTTATGACAGTAGAACTGCCCTTGACTTTTGTAGGCCTGGGCACTGGATGATCTAGCCTGGGCAGCATTGGGGAGTTTTCCTTGGTGGCATAGGTGCTGGAGAGCAGGCAGGCTGCTTAACTTAGCTACCATACAGGCCCAGATCCATGACTTCGAGTTAGCCCATCCCATATATGAACTACTAGAGCAGGTGAAGTTTCTGGTGCTGCAGATCGAAAGCTTCAAGATCCCCATGGCATAAATCAACAACAAGATAACCTAGAGGAATCCCAGTGTGAATCTATTATTGATAGTGTAGAAGAAGTCAGAGTACTAGAACCAGACCAGTGACTTATTGCAATGCACAAATGATATGAAGACAAAAATGGTATATTGTATGACATACTGTGACACACTAAGCTTCCATGATTTGCTATTTTATTTTATTTGGGATGAGTGGTTGCAAGGACAGAGGGCACATATGAAGGGATGGGTATATGAGTCAGATTGGGGTGCACAATGTGAGATTCAAAAGGAATAAAAAAATTAAGAAAGAAAGAACAAAAGAAAGAGAAAGAAGGAAGGAAGGAAGGAAGGAAGGAAGGAAGGAAGGAAGGAAGGAAGAAGGAAAGAAGAAAGGGAGGAAGAAGGAAGGAAGAAAGGGAGGAAAGAAAGAAAAGAAAGAAATTAAGCCAGAATAGTACTCATAACATTTGATCATTTAGAATTGTAACTGATAGAAAATCAAACAACAAATCAACAGTTAGATCTAACACACCCCACACACACACACACACACACACACACGGACATATAATATTTTTTAAAGGAGTCTTGTAATGTTCAGTTACCCTAGCCCTGAACTTAGAACCTACCCCAAGTGCACGTGTTTTATTAACCTAACACTAAACACGTTGAATTACAAAGACTGAAAAGCACAACAGGTCTATATTTGCTTAACTTGTTTGTAATAGACCACTGAGCATTAATTACCTCACGTACTTTTAGAAAATATTCATAACTAAAAGCATCAATATTTACAGTGCTGAATTTTAAATGAGGGGTTTATCACTGTTAAGTTTGAGAATATGAATTGTTTCTGTGTTTTATTTTGGATAAATGAGTGATAGAGGCTACTAAAAGACTAGTGTTGTCACAGTAGCTGTGATTTCATACTAACACCACAGAACTGTTGTTTCACAGCGTTCTATTAGAGCCTGAACACTTTGAGGGAAGCCACTCACTATAATCTAGAAATTTCTAACAGGGAATTGATACATTTTTGAGAAACAATTCTGAAAAGTTATATATAGATATTTTTTTTCTTCTCTCATACGATGCATATTGTTGGCAGTTTCCCTTACTTCAGCTCCTCCCAGTCCTTCCTTCTGCCTCGAACTCCTCCAGATCAACTCCTCATCTACTCCCCTTCAAAAAACAACAAGTCTCCCTGGGATATCAACTAAAAGACAATATAAAAAGTTTCAATAAGACTAAGCTCAGTCTCTTATATAAAGGCTGGATGGAGCAACCCAGTAGGAGAAAAAGGGTCCCAAGAGCAGGCAAAAGAGTCAGAGACAACCCCAAGTTTAGAAATCCCATAAGAACACGAAGCTATGCAACCATAGAATGTATGCAGAGTACCTAGGTCAGACTCAACAGAGACTCTGTGGTTGTAGCTTCAGGCTCTACGAGCACTGTGGGCCCTGCTTAATTGATTTATTTTAGTCCCATTTTCCTGGTGTCCCATTCTCTACACTTCTGACTCCTATAGTACTTCCTCCCCTTCTTCTGTAGAGATAACATGAGCTTCATCTAATCTTTGGCTTATGTCTCTGCATCTGCACCATTAACTGCTGAATGAGGCCCCTCTTATGGTGATTGGGTTAGGCATTGCTCTACGAGTATAGCAGAATATCATTAAGAATCATTTCATTTACCTTTCTTTCTTATTTTTGCCAGTCATGTTTGGCTCTATCCAGGCTACCCAGCCTCAGGTTTTTATCCAGGCGATCTTGCACATGGGTTTCCAGTAGTAGTGTGGGCATCGAGTTAAAACATTTATTGGTTGGTCATCCAGACAAGTTCTGTGCCATCATTGCCCCAGCATATCAGACAGGCAGGACAGATTGCAGCTCAAAGCTTTTGTGGCTGAGAAAGTGTGCCAGTCTCATAAATGGAAGCCTGGCCTGGTTAGAAAGGATGAACAGTTCAGGCTCTGAATCCTCCATTACTAAGAATACACTCTAGGGGCACTGTAGTAGATTGAATTATTTAAACCCCAAATAAGATCTTCTACCCAAACGAGACCAGTCAAGGAAGACACAACTCAATAGTTATGGTATAAATAGCATGCCTAGATTGGGCAGGTTTACCGCTATACTACTCTAATCCCTGGCTATGAGATCCCTTATAACTTGCGGTTTTATCCAGGCTGCATGGTTGTCCAGCTCTGTCATCGGCTTCCTTCTACTGCAGGCTTCCTTCTGCTTCAGCTTCCTCCTGCTTCTCCTCTGCTTCTCTTTCTGCTTCTGCTCTCCCACCGACTCCCTCCTCCTCTGCTTCTGCTCTGCCTTTTATATCGAATTCCCCTCACTCTCCTCCTCTAAGCTTTTTTCTCCGCCTCCCCTTCTACTGCCCAATCTCTGGCTCTAGTCTTTATTTTACAGGTTTTAATTGGACAGAAGGTTTACAAGATGTCCTCTGTGTACAGATTCAATCATCCTCTGCAGCCCCTCCCAGAAGTGTGGAACTAGGATCAAAATACAAGGCTGGGGCTATCCACAACATTGATTCAATCCTCCTCTGGAGGCCCTCTCAGTGGGGGTGGAACTAGGATCAAAATACAAGGCTGGGGCTATCCACAACAGGGCACTGTCATGCATTCTAGAGCAATCAACTGCACTAGGCTTTGCATCACACTTCAAATGCCCTCCAATCCCAGTTGTCTCTCCTCATACCCTCTCCCTTTATCTCCCCTCACAACCTGATCCCTCAGACCTCCATTTTGATAAGCCCTCCCCAGTCCACCTTCAAAATCTATTCTATATTTCTTTCCCAGGCAAATCTATGCAACCTCCCTTGAGCTTACCTTACTGTTCAGCTTCTTTGGGTCTGTGGATTGTAAAATGATTATCCTAACTTAAAAGTTAACATAGAATTATAAGTGATAATTTACCAAGTTTGTCCTTCTTTGTCAGGACTATGTCACTCAGGATGATTTTTTTTTTCTAGTTCCAGACATTTTCTTGCAAATTTCATGTTTTTAGGAAATAGTTAATAACCCAATGTGAAATATATTATTTTCCCATTATTCAGTTAACTTACATCTAGGTAGTTTCCAGGTTTTTGTTACTATGAATAAAGCTGCTATGAGAAATATTGAGCAAGTGTCTTTGTGGTAAGATGGAATATCTTTTGAGTGTATTTCCAATAGTGATGTAAGTGGGTCTTTGGTTAGATTGATATTTATTTTTTGTTAAGCCATTACTTCAGCCCAAAGTCCTCTTTTATAACCCACTTAATTCAATTAGTGCTGCACATATGTACACTGGTACTGGATTCCACTACAGCTTGGGCAACACATTAAGGATCATGTCGTGGAAGAAAACTGATTTCTCTCAAACTCTAACAGCTGTGGATTCCCAAAAGTAGTACCTCTGACAGTAGTGAGGGCTCCATTTCCTCTTTTCTATTCATTATGAAGTCTTGCCTGGTAGGAAACCGCAGCTTATTTGATATTATGTAAACAACAGCTCTATTAGTTCCTAAAGTCACTAGAGAATCGATTTTCTTACAGCCACTTCTTTCCATTAAAATACTACTAAACTCCTTGTTTTGTTTTAATATCGACACAATATTTGCTTTGTTTATGTTATACGAAATTCCTCTCTTTAATCATTTTGAACTGTATTTAAACAAATAAATCATAAGTAACATACCTCTGTTTATATGCTCCAAAACATTTCTGTATGTAACTATAAATAATGAAGGAAAATAAAACTCAAGTTTATCTAATGTTCATTAACTTGAAATTGTTCCCTTCTAAGAGTCTTAAGCAAGTTTGTTTTCTGCACTAATTAAAACATCAAAAGGTTGGCAAAATCTTAGGCACAGCAGGAAGGAACAGGCAAATATTATTAAAAATGAAAAGGGATATATATATATATATCAAAATATACAGAACTAAAGATCTTGCAGAACAGAAATATGGAGGAAGAACAGAATTCATGTTCTTCCCATCAAAGGATAGGACATATTAAAAACTATTTTTGGTACCCTGGAATGGTTTTCTTCTCTTGGTTTTGTTGGTCACCTCAGATAGTGAAAACGTAATTGATAGTTCCACAGCTTACAGTAAACATGTTCAAGAATGGCCTTCATCATGTTAAACAAATCTGAACATCTAAACCTTTGTTTTTGGTCAAGAGATTGAGGAAGAAACTGCAAGTTTGCCAATAATCTGTATCCATATTCAATGTCTGTCTGTCTGTCTGTCTGTCTGTCTGTCTGTTAGGAGTCTTTCTAGCTCCAGTCACTCCCAGTGTTTTAAAATGTGAAAGTCTTAAAAATAAAGGCTTTTGAAATCCTTTTTTAGTTTAGCGAAACAAAAATCTGTATTTAAGGATTGAAAAGAATGTAATAAAAATTTCAAAGACTTATCTAGCACATGTCACTAAGTATATTAACATGTTTCTTACATACTAGGAAACATATATTATTTATAGCAATACACATTCTAGAATTAATTTCATACAAGATAACTTTAGGTATATGCTTTGACATAAATATTTCTCTCACTTTGAGAGCAAAATTGCAATAATTAAGTAAATGTGCTGTGACACACAATATATTTTTTTTGAAAGGCAGTTAGGGCCTATTAATTTATTTATTTTTTAAATTTATTTAATTATTTAAATCACATCATAATTTACTTATTCACACAGGGGTTATAAACACAAAAAGGCAGGATGTGGGGAAGGGAATGACACCAGAGCATAGGTGTTCAGGGGAGTACACATACCTTTCAGAACAGGGTATCAGCTGGGTGAAGGTTCAGGGGACAGGTCACTATGACTTTGCCTATGATTCACTTGTCCTTATCTAAATTGGTACTGTCCACTGAGGCTGCCTATTTATAAGATCTATGACTACTCAGGCTGGTAAATTTCCACAGAAGCTACCTGTTTACAATAGCTTATAGCCTTCTGTTTCCATGTTTTCCACAGAGACCCAAGACTTTATGTTAGCATGTATGTATGTCAGGCCTATTGCTGATTTTAGGCCTATGGCTGATTTTAGGCCTTCAGTGTATAAGCAGGGCTGACCCTGACATGTCCTCCCTTCTCTAAATATGGAAGGACCTACTAATCTTGTGAAGGCAGGGATAGAGGTATGACCTCCAATAATTGAAGGGGACCTTGTAATGGCTCTGGGCCTCCGGTCTTTGTCCAGACACACAAATATTTACAAGAATCTTCTGTAGTAGACAAAGTAGTCAAGCAGTGACAGGGGGCTCACCATGTGTGGCTTCTTTCTTTAGGTCTTGCAAACAAAAACCAAACCAAAACAACAACAAAAGACAAATGGCCAAGGTTTTTATGAATCAGTTTCATCCATGCTGTCCTTGTTCACAAAGGTGTGCCTACCTATAGTTTGTTAACACACACAAAACTGAAGAATATACTTCTAATCCATCTTTAGGGCAGATTGATGTGCAACTCCTCAAAAAGCATCTATAGGATAAGCAGCAAAATTGTTAATATTTTACGTGACGACAAAGTGGAACTTCCATTTTTCCAATAATCTAGAGACTCCATTAGCTGAGATTATCCTGTCTCATCTAAGTTGATATGGCAGAATCATTATTGTCTTAATGAGAGGGCAATAAAGGCATTGAAGCCAGTCAGGCACAATTGTGCAGACGGATAATAAATGGGTGTGTTAGGCACCTATAAGCAGAGGGCCAGAGGCTTATGGGAAAGGTACTAAATCTTCTCAGCCCTGTAAGATCTTCACAAGAAAAACAATAGTGCTGAATGTGGGGTTTTAGTTCAGTGAAACTGACTTTGGGATGCTGCAGTCAGATATGTCAGGAGAGTCCTGCAGCTTTAAGAACTATGATGGTAGAATCAAGAAACTAAGACAAATATAGATAAGCATTTACCCTGATCAAGGAGTAGGCACAAAAGCATAACTTTTCAATTTTATAGGGATAGTAGCTATGAAATGTGCAAATGTTGTTTTCAGCTTATTGTTTCTATAGTCATCATGTTTAGATCACTCATAAGGCATCTTTCAATTTACTTCACATTTCAAATTTGTGATCATCTCCACTACACATACATTATGCTTTCATATTCTAAATGGATCTTTATAACACTATATAGTACATGAAGAAAACTTCCTGAAATAATGTATGGAATGGGTTAGTTTAGTGGCATACTCGTATATAAATCTTTTAATCCTTGCAATATATTAATTTTTAAAGAACTTACTCTTAATGGTTAAAAGTAAACATGAGACTGAAGCTATCAAAGATGAGACTTAGCTTCATGACAGTGGGTTGGTTGTCAAATAATACAAATAATTATGAACCAGTGTTATTACTATCAATTATGCTATTTTAATGGTGACAGCTTGAGATGTAAATAAAAATAATACATGAATGCTACTATCTTATAGAGAAATCTATTATTTGTTTTTAATTGGTAACCTGTATTTTTACTCTGTATTTCATGACTATGGTTCTCTCTTCTCAAATTCCATTCACAACCTTCCACCTATACCCCCATCCTAATCTACACCCTACCTTGATATCTTTGTTTTAGATGAATTCCAGAATATGTTCTTTGACATAGAGAAGCTTACTGTTCATCTGAAGCAATCACAAGACATCACCACATTCACAGTAAATTTATAATTGTACGCAATACTTTAAAATAGAAAGTTTTAACTCTTCCATGGATATTCTCATGTTAAGTGTATCCCTTCCAACATATTTGTAGATTAAATAAATTGTTGCATTTTTACCTGATACATGCACATTAAATTGTGCCTTGATATTCAAAAATACTGCACAAATATTCCCTGTTATGGGTCAATTTTCATCATACATGAAATATTAAAATATCTCTGTATATCTAGCAAATTTTCTCAATTTATTTTTTATAAACTAAAATATTTAACTTTTCCTTTTGTTGAAATATATTCTTTTCTCATACGATGTATCCTAATTCCACTTTTCTCTTCCTCTACTACTCCCCCTTTCTCCCCATGGTTCTTTCCTTTCAGATCCACTATATTTCTGTCTCTTATTAGAAAAAAATATAGCTTTCTAAGGGATAGTAATAAAATATAATAAATAAATCATAATAAGATAAAACAAAAACTATATCAGAGTTGTGTACGACAAATAAGCAGAAGAAAAAGTCCAAGAGAAGGCACAAGAATCAGAGACCCACTTATTCATACAATCAGGGATTCCATGAAAACAACAAACCAGAAGTGATAATATATACTATGAGGTGTGGTGTAGAGCTGCACAGGCCCTATGTTGGCCTCCCTCATCTTTGTGAGTTCATGTATACTATAATCACATTAATTTACAGGTTCTTGATTTCATCCTATCTTTCATCTCCTCTGGCTCTTACACTCTTTTTTTCCTACACTTCCAAGGTGTTCCCTAAGCCCTGATGTGAGGGGGATTATGGAGACAACCCCTTAATGCTGAGTGTTCCAAGATAGCTCATCATAATATCTGGCTATGTGTCTCTAGAGGTATTTTTTTTTTCCTACCTATTTCAGGACGGAGCTTCTCTGGTAGTGGTTGGGCAAGAGTCTAATCTATGAGTAAAAATGAATGCAATTAAGAAACATTTGATGCAAAATATCACTACAGTTTATGGATTTTCATCTGTTTGTTCTAAACCAGAAATATGTTTTTGTTTTTGTTTAACTCTAGGATCCTGGGTTATCTTGTTTCTGGTTCTTGGTCATCTTAACACTGCAGGTCAGAAGTTCCATTTTGTGGAGTGAACTTAAGGTGGATTCAGATGTTTTTTAAAAACATTTTGTACATATTTAGATATTAGCTCTATATTAGCTGTTTGGTTGGTAAAAACATTTTCCCATTCTATTGCCTACTACTTTGTATAAATGGTGGTATTTCTGTCGTATGAGGTCCCATTTGTTTATTTACTGTTGATTTTAGTGACTGTGATAACAACATTCTGGTCAGAAACTCCGTTTCTATGCCAACAAGTTCAGGAGGTTTTCCTGGTATATCTTCTTCCGTATTTAGTATATCTGGTCTTTGTTTAGTTATGTGCAGGGGGATGGATATAGAACAGTTTGGATTTTGCACCATTTATTCAAGATACTATTTTTCTTTCCATGGTATATTTCTGGCGTTTTTAAAAATTTGTCCATACATGTGTTGGCTTATTTCCAGGTCTTAATTTTGATTCTATTGAATGACGGGCCTTTTGCTATACCAGTGTCATGTTGTTGTTTGCTAATATTGCTCTGTAGTACAATTTGAGGGCAGGGAGGGCAATATGTCTGTTTTTGTTATTTTTTTTTTGTTATTTTTTTAATTAGTTTTCAGGATTCATTTTACTATCCTTGGATTTGTGTGTGTGTGTGTTTCAATATGACATTAAACATTTGCCTTTCAAGTTTGATGAAGAATTTTGTTGGGATTTTGATAGAGATTGCATTGATTGCTTTTGGTAGGCTGACAATTTTTGCTATATTAATACCATTTATACATTAGCTTGGGAGATCTTTCTATAATCACACAGGTTTTAGGGATTTTCTTTTTTATATATAAGCTATCAGTTTTTATTTTTGGATAAGGTAAATATTACTTTCTGATTTTTAAGTTCAATTGAGTTTAATTTATTCATTTAAATGGTCATTTACACTAACCCAATAATATTGTTAATTTAGTTACCTAAGTCAATTTCAGAAGTCATGGCAAATTTTGTAACCCACAAAATTTATTTATTTATCTTATTATTTGATTTATTATTTATCTTTATTTATCTTATTTTCAATGATATAATTAACTTGAGGTTTAGATTACATTGTGTATGTACACATGGTCAATATTAAAGCACTTGTCTCAATTAAATCTAACTAATCAAAATAACTTAATTCTCTCTCTCTCTCTCTCTCTCTCTCTCTCTCTCTCTCTCTCTCTCTGTGTGTGTGTGTGTGTGTGTGTGTGTGTGTTTGTGGTGTGTGCTTCTTTGTGAGTATGAGGTGTATATTGAGTCTTTTTTTTTTTTCGTATATTTTACTATATGAGCCCTGACTGACCCCTTACCGTTCATATTGATTGAACTGTGAGGGCCAGAAAGCCATCTTTCTCTGTGTCCTTCTATTCAGGGTGTGTGTGTGTTGTGTGTGTGTGTGTGTGTGTTGTCATCCCTGGCTTTTTGTTGGTATATTTGGGATCCATCTGTACTGTTTCATGCTGGGATAGAGTATAATTAGTCCCAGAGTAATCTAAATTTTATTGTGTCTCACAAACACAGAGATATATTGATACTACTGTCATTTTATCATTGCTACACCATTACTTTTATGTTATATACTAATTTTACTAATTTTAAATTTAGTTTAAAAACAATTTTCCATTTTCACTTCAAAATCAAAACTGTAATTAAGAATTCTAAGTTATGTAATGTAAATATTTTATTTCTATACGTGATAATTTTATCATGCTAATCAGATAAGAAAGACACCAATCAATGTTGCATTTTTAATTCTGATTATTTATTCCCAGTCTAATGCAGTAATTTTTGGACATATAAGAGTTTAAAATTAGAGATCTATAGAGTGCAAATAAGGTCTCAAATTGTTAAATATACTAATTTAATTGTAGTTTAAACATAGATAATAAAAATGACTGAATGATAATCATATTTAAAAGTGGCTATAAATACAAGAGTCCAAGATTGTGATTCAGGTGAAGATTTTTTTTATTAATTTTTAAGCTAATGATGCCACCTCTCTGAGCAGGAATAAATTCATCATTTAATCACATCCCATTACATAAGAGCTACAAATTCCATGATACACTGTGCAATGTGATGCAGTTGAAATAAGTAATCCATTATCTGTTCTCTGGTTTTGACATTGTACACAGTGATACCAGTAATGCCACTGGGAATTATTCAGTTGAAGTTGTGACAAGTGCACTGGAACAAACCCAAAAGTCCAATGACAGTGTTTGAGAGCATTCATCAGAACAGGTGAGGAAAAATGGAATCAAGTTTCACTGAGAATGAAGGTGAAGACAAGTCTACATAAAACTGTTCACACCAGTGTTACTGCCAAGTTTGATAGAGCTATAGACACAAAAGACTTTAGTATGCATCAAAATTCTGGGATAAAATTTCAACACAATCTTCTCCCTCCAAGTGGGATTGAAGCATCCTTACTTGGGCACTTCTGCCTGTTAACCTTCTCGAGCTCTGTGTATTGTATCCTAGGTAGTCTGTAATTTTTTTGTCTAATATCCACTTATTAGTGAGTACATATGATGCATGTCATTTTGAGTCTGAATTATCTCACTCAAGGTAATATTTCTAGTTCCATTTTCCTGAAAAACTCAGGAGGCAGAAGGAGGGAGGGATCTGAATAAGAGAGTGGAAGGTGAGGGGAAAGGGGACATGGTCAAGAATGGGAGTGGAAGAGAAGACAGGAGAGAAGCCCTGAAAACTAGCAGAATGAATGGAAATATGCAACCTCAGGGATTGGGAGATGGGAGAACCCTCTAAAAAGTACCAGAGACCTGGGAGGGGAGAGACTCTCAGGACTCAAAGGGAGAATCCTTAGATGAAATTCCCCAAAATAATGAGGGAGAACTTGTACAGTCCACTTCTGGTAGAAAGACAGGGGCATCAAGTGTAGGGATGGGGTTGACATCCCTCAGACAAAATTACTGACCCAGAATTGTTCTTGTCTAAAAGAATTACAGGGACAAAAATGAAGAAGAGACTGAAAGGAGGTTCAATGACCAGCCCAACTTGGAACCCAACTCAAGGAGGAGGCTCCAAGGTCTGGCACTATTACTGGTGCTATGGTCTGCTTACAGACAGGAGTCAACATGAGTGTCCTCTGAAAGGCTCAACAAGCACTTGACTTAGAGAGATGTAGATACTTATACCCAACCATTGATCTGAAGTTGGAGACCTCTGTGGTTGAATTAGGGAAAGACTGGAAGAAGCTGAGAAGGACAGCAACACTATAGAAAGACCAGCAGTCTCAACTAACCTGGACCTCTTATATCTCTCAGACACTGAGCCACCAACCAGGCAGCATAATGAGCTGGTCCTAGACCCCTTACATATTTATAGCAGAGGACTGGCTAGTCTGGCCTCAGTGGGAGAAGAGATGCCTAACCCTTGAGAGACTTGAGGTCTCAGGAGTGGTGAGGCAAAGACATATTTAAGAATCTATAACTATGAGAATAAATAAAATCCTCATATAAATAAAATCCTTTGGAAGATGAATTATATGCCTTAATACCCTTACTAATTTTTCCAAATATTCCTGATTCTCACTGAAATATATTCAATATAACACTTTTATTTATGTCTAAGTTTTGATTTGGTTTTAGGTAGCACATAACATTAAAAAAATATACATTAATTGAATATTAGATCAAAAAGTTGATCAAACTTTCACATATATAATATCATTTATACAATAAAGTTTGTGTATGTTTTCCCCTTCCCATTTACTCCCAGAACATGACAATCATATTTGCTCTCTCAGTCTCTCTCTTCTTCCCTCCCTCCCTCCATTCTCCATTCTCCCCTCCTCTCTCTCTCTGTCTCTCTCTCTCTCCCCTTTCTCTCTCTCCCTCTCTCTCTCCTTCCCTACCTCCCTCACTTCTTCCCTCCATCCCTCTGCTCCTCTCTCTCTTCCACAACAAAATGAGTATCAAAAAACAATGAGGCAAAAATTAAACCCAAGAGACCACAGAAAGACAATAGAGGCCCTTTAAGCTTCTTGCAATAGCTTTAAAACACCAAAAGACCCACAACTAGACAGTGTTCAGAGAGTGATTGCCTCTGGAGCACTCAGTAGTACTAAATGTGTTATCTTCATTGTATACATTACACACATCCATTGCCAAGACTCAGGAATCTAGGAAGTAAAGAATGTGGAAAAATTGTAAGAACAGAGGTGATAGATGACTCCAAGGAAATATTGTCTGACAGATACAAAAGGACTGATGTCCATATGAACCTAAGATGGCTGACAAGTCTGATCAAGATCTAATCAAGTTCAAAATAGACAAAAATTCCAGCACAGAGAAGGGGGTAGTGGACACAAAGTTCTATCCCTAACTAAGAATATTCTTGCAATTGATACCTGTTGGCAAACAGAAAACTATGAATATAAATATAGTAAATAGTTTACAAAAGTAAAAGCAACTGAGAAATTTTAAACTATATAAATATAAAGAGAAATAGTCCATATTTTCTTTCTTCTCAAGAACATTGCAAATATAGAAGTCTATTTCAATTTAAACTGTTTTTGTTTGTTAACATAAATAGGGCAAACCTTGATCTGCCTGATGAATGTTTAAATTTTACTGCCTTTAATGTAAAGGAACATCAACAACACACTGTGAAGAAATTTCTGAGGAATGTTAAACTTGCAGGGAGTTTGACAGGAGGGACTTTCCAACCATAACAAGGACATCTTTTCCAATTTTAGAATCTTGGCAAATGAGAACAAACTGAAATCATTAGTGGTTAGGCCATGGTATAGTGCTGTTTGTTCCAGTTAAGACATCAAATGCTAGGTAACAGTTTGTTGCAATGTACCTGCAACAAACATTAAGAGCAGCATGTTGCACGAAATATAAGAATGATAGATGTAGATTTGTATCTACCTGATCTTCAACAACTGAAGTAATCTGGGGAGAGACAATAATTAAGAAGGAAATTCTAAAACAATAGCTTCAAAACACTGGATAATTAAAACAATTCTCAGGATTTTTGCATCTTACTTCTACAAATCATTCAAGTGAGATCTCCCAATACTTTTGATACTCATCTTTTTATTTATTTTCTTACATGCAAATGAGATAGCCACATTTTTTTTCTACTTTACAAAAGATAGATCATGGATCTTTGATCTCTTTTTTTCTCCCTAATTTTTTGCATGTACCTGGTAGTCGGAGAAATTCTCTAGGGTTCAAGTTGTCCTTGTCATTTCTGGAAGGCATTACTAATTTAAATAGCTACAGTTTCTAGAGCATGCAAAGCACACACCATACTCCAGTGGGTGATTACTTCTAACAAGCAGATTTAGCAGAAAGCCACCCCCTCACTATAATTACCAGTTCTACAAGTATTTCCTCAAGTAGTAAATACTCTTGAAAACACGTAACAAAGGAAATGGAAAACTAATCTTGCTTAAAATAAATAGCAAACCTTTAACTGCTCTGCTTCACTGCATCAATTCTGCAGTAGATTTCCATCATTCTCGCTCACTCTTTGGTCGTCAGCACTAATTGCATTCTCTTTATTTCTTGTGTAAACAAGATCCAGCTTTGAACGAGCTGATTTATTGTAGAGAACCTAACAAGTTCTTCAGTATCAAATATTTATAAAATATTTTAAAATATTTTTAAAATATGAGAGTTCTCAAATAAGGCAATACTTTTGCATAACTTAATGTGAAATGGAGTCTGATATGGAGTACTTACAATGAAGTGTTTGAACCTAAAATAATGCAGTTTATAAACAAGGTCTTATTACATTATGTTGAGTCTATGGAAAATTCACTGAGACAAAACTAAAACAAAACAAACAAACAAACAAAAAACAGTATTGAAAAAGGATATATTGTAATGAATATGGGATATAATGTTGTTATAAAGGAGAGATGTAAGTGGAAAAGAGAAGAAAACTGGCAGAATAGAAAGATGTAATTCAAATTACATAAAGTAATTTTTTTTCAAGTTAATTTTCTCCAGAGGTTGGTTTTGTAGCAAGTTTTCAAAAAGAACGTTGGATATTGATTGATCTGATAGTTAGTGCTTAGAAATACGTCAGTAGCTTCAGAAATGTATAGTATCGATGTTTTGCATGAAAACTGGAGTGAGATAGCTTTGCTCTCGAATTTCAATCAAAATGTTATATGAAAGAAAATGGAGTAAGGTTGTTTTAGTATAAATCTTAGAGTATTGAAGAGCATATGATTTGATTTGAAGTAATTAGACACATCCACATATGCATAAAGCAAGCTACTCTCTCAGGTTAACATGGAATGCCATTAATCTATTATGTAAGAATGATAGAAAAAAGAAGTGAACATAACTAAACTCAATACCAGCTGAGTATCCAGCTTCTGCTAGTCCACTGCTTGTTGGACTTGCAATATAACTACTTATATCTACACCTACTTCTTTATGTTTTAGCATTTTATCCAGGACCCAGAATAAAATAACCAGTCAACCTCTTTAAAATTTCTCCCCAAAATCTCTCTCCTCAACCATATGTGTTTGGGTGTGTGTTTGGGTGTGTGAGTATCTCTGTCTCTCTCCTCTCTTTTTCCTCTTCCCCTGTCACTCTTTCTCCTCTTCTGTCTCCTCTTTCTCCCTCTCTTTGTCATTCTCTCTTGCATCATTCTCTTCTCCCTTTCCTATTCCTGTCTCTCTCTTTTTGCTCTCCTTTCCTCTTTCCCCCTCTCACTCCCACTCCCTTTTCCCCTCCTCTTTTCCCTCTCCCTTCCCTTCCTTCCCTCCCTCCTTCTCTCTCTCGTTTTCTTGCCCTGTCATTCTCCTCTTCTCTTCTTTGTCTCTCACCCTTCTTTCTCTCCCATTTTCTCTCCTCCCTCTCCCTCCCCTCCCTTTCTCCTCAATATTTGATTAACTTGTATCAGACAAATTTTTTGCAGACAATACTTTTGCAGCCTAGTATGCATACACTCATATACATAAATTGTGCTGAATGATCAAGAGCATTTTTCAATGAATCTCAAAATAAAATTACTATTAACCTTATCAATGCTTTATGATAATTAAGGATGGCATATAGTTACTTTTTATGATAGACTGTTAGAAAACTCAGCACTGTAAACACATTCAATCTGATGAGACTATTCTCCATGTATTTCAGAGAGATGATGACTTATTTCAAACTACATTCCTATATGTATGTTTATAATTTTTTGATAAATACACTATAGTAAAACTATACATTGTCATGGTCTTGCTTGCACAAATTGGAAAATAATGGAATATTATAAAAGGCTATTTAAAGAATATGAAAAACTCTTATTTTCCAAATCAGTTACAAAATCAACAACTAAAGAATCAGAAACTATGAAACTTTAGAAATTTTATAACATAAATTGATTCTGTAATTTCATGGGTAACTATTTTGTAATACATATATACATATATATAGATAGATAGATAAATAGATAGATAGATAGATAGATAATGATATAGATATCATATGACATATAGTTAGTATTTTTTGTGTGCTACATGTTTAGAAATGGAAGAATAGCTATTCAAACGTATCCATAATTATTTCATCACAAATTTAAAAATAAATCTTCATCAAAATACATGGCATAAAATATTATCCAACCACCAATTCTTAACCTAACTTAACAAATACTACTCAATACTTCTTAAATTTTAGTTGTTTATTATTTTAAGAACATAATGAAGAAATTTTCTAATACTAGTTTTTGATTCCTCAAATCAATATATTAATTACTCTGTCAAAGACTGACAGAGGAATACATTTTTTGTAATTGCATTCTCATCAATTCTTTTGCACAGGTCTGACTGTGTTTAATCATGTATGAATATATGAATAAAACCACTCATTAAAATTAATTCCAATTAATTCTCACTTTATATTTTCTTTATATTTTACTATTAAAAGTTCTGTTTCATTATTTTTACTTTTTTGCCATTGACAGCATTCATATTTAGTTTGTTCTTGCTTTCACAAGTTTATGACTTTCACATCAAATAATTTGTTTGTATTCTTTTTGAAGATTTTTTTTTTTTTTTTTTTTTTTTGGTTTTTCGAGACAGGGTTTTTCTGTGTAGCCCAGGCTGTCCTGGAACTCACTCTGTAGACCAGGCTGGCCTCGAACTCAGAGATCCGCCTGCCTCTGCCTCCCAAGTGCTGGGATTAAAGGCGTGCGCCACCAACACCCGGCCTTTTTGAAGATTTAATTTAGTTTTCTATAGCAACAACATATATACATATGTGTGTATACATATACATATGTATATGCATAATTTACAAATTAGCTTTATCCTTTGATGGTCCCTTTGTTTATATGACTATACTTTTGTTAGATTCTGGCCTAACTTTCCTTTGTGGTTCAAAGTTAGTTCTTTCCCTGTTCTTGGACTCATTTGTAGGCTGGCCATAACCATGTTCAGGTTATATGTACCAAGCTGACCTTCCCCCTACTTTGATTTTGTCTCCTGTTAAACCTTAAGATGTCTCTATTCTCTTCCAATTTGTTTGCATAAAACTTAATATAGCCTATCTGAGTATAGTATGTTTTAAGAGAATAATCATGTTCAAATTTAGCATCATAACTGTTATTATAATGATATGGGGTTCTTTTGCCTGCCTGTTTTACTACTAGTAATTCAATTTATATGTCAATTTTTGTTCATCCTATGTGATATTGTTAATGATACATTAAATCATTATTATCATATTACAAAGTAATAATAATATTTTATACTTTAAGAATTCTTTACTGCAATATCCTGAGAGTAGCAGTAAATGGCTCAAATATTGTTCTCCAGAACTCAGCGACTTCAATTCAAAACCTTTAGTACGTCTTACTCCAGTCAGTCACTTACAATGATGGGGGACATTAGTAGGTTTACCTGATTCAGTGTCTTATTAATATCTAAGATTACTTTTAACTTTTAGAAATAAGGTTAAATAGTATATTAAAGTGGCAGAAGTTCATTTTGGCCATTGCCATGGGATTTTATTACAAGAAAGAGGAGAGGAATGTGAGTTTCGTATTATGTGATTATTTCATTCCAATCTATAAAGTATGCTAATCTAAACCAATAAAATGTCACCCTTAGCTATGAAAAATAGGTCAATTTTCAGCCAATATTAAATTAGGATGGAATACAAAAGAAGTAGTATATAGGGTACCTTTCTCTATTATTATATTGTTCATGGTTTATTCTTTTATAAAACCATATAATTTTATACATGCACCAAGACTAGAAGCTCTTTCTGGAACAAAATGTGTTCATAAGAAAAGCAGAATGTAAAGCATGTAGGAGAGGAAATGGAAGAGGTTTCTCTAAGATCAGAAAATATATAAATTTATAGGTGTTAAAGACTTATCGGTCACACACACACACCCACACCACACACACACACAAATATTCTTCTAAGATCATAGGTGTTGAGTGTACTTCAACCCTTTGAGACCTTAACGGAAAAGCTCTTATTCAAGTTACTTATTTCCCATTGGGAATAAAATGCATAACACTTTTGTAGCAAATCTTTATGAATGTCTATCTATACTTGAGTAGCTTTTGACAAATTTCCATTATTATATTAAACTCAATATCCTTTGTATCAACACATGATAGTCCAGGTGTGTTGATTGAGAGACGTTAAGACTAGTTTAGCAATTTTCACTTCACTGTGCAGACATAAATTTACATCAGCATCAACATCATATATAAGTAGAATTTTATTGTAATTGTAAAAATAATCTATATAATATATAAACATGAATAATATACAAGTGAAATACATATAATACTGGTATGTGTAAAGATACTGTATATAAGACACAATTTGAATCCTGCAGTATTTTTAAAACTAAATATTTTTTAGATTCCTTCTTTTCCATGTCGTAAGATACTAAAGTATTTCAAACAACATGATTTCTTGTACTACTAAACTGCACAATGACTAGTTCAGTTATAATGAGATTAACTATTTGAAAATACTCAGTAAGAAAAAAGAAGAAACACATAGAATCTTTCTGGATTGAGTTTTTCATTTTTGCTACACTGTGGGCATTAGTTTTTATAGATATTGTGTCTGACAATATGTGTAATTTCTTTTGATCAAGCATTTAGCTTTGTTACCAGTGGATTAAAATCAAAAATCAGATTATTCTGCTATGAATTTTGACGATTGATGCCATCCAAACAAGACAACATACCCTGACCGATTTATCAACATGGAAAAGGTTAAACACTTACTCTGTGACATCCCAAAACACAATCTGATAATGGGCATAAATAGAGGTAAATTCCATAAGGTATTACAGTTAATAAGGGGATACAAACATGTCTCATCAGACACTGTTGTGCACAATGTCAACCAATCAGAGCCCCCAAAACACACACACACACAAACACAAACAAACAAAAACAGAAAAAAAATCACTTTAATGGAAAAATCCATACTTTTCAATCTTTTCAACTTTGCAGACTGGAATACTTCATAAAAATAAGCCATGGTATATGTAGTTCAGCAGAATAATGTTGCATAGAATGTATGTTGTGCCATTATGGGATAAACAAAAAACCTAACACTTTAATTAAACAACAGACTATATGTTATTATTGTCAAGGCACAAGAACCTAGATTCAGTTCCTGTATCACAGAGAAATACAGGGAGGATGGATGAGGAAGAGCAGGAAGAGAGGGAGGGAGAATGGTGATGAGTGAGATGAGCAGCAAGTCAATTAGAGACGAATAACATTTAGAATTAGGAAAATAGTTTACTAATTTAAAGAATGAATAACATTAATGTTGAATAGCAATGATAGTGTGAAGGAAAAACGGAAAAGTTGGTGCTAATGTACTGGGCACATAATCT
Source organism: Mastomys natalensis (assembly GCA_021653895.1). Taxonomy (NCBI): domain Eukaryota; kingdom Metazoa; phylum Chordata; class Mammalia; order Rodentia; family Muridae; genus Mastomys; species Mastomys natalensis. The sequence continues at coordinate 294,885 of JAJTUV010001158.1, read as the reverse complement.
ATATTTAGTGGCACCTTAAGAGCTACTGACAGATGAGTAGATCGAGTGTTAGACTTTAAGGATTAATGCGCTTCTCACTCACATACACAATCCTAAGAGCATACACTATGAAGGGAGTTGAAAATCCTTTCTTTATAGTTCACTGAAATGCCAATGGCTCATGCAAGAACAGTCTCTTAGCTGATAGATAGAGGATTATATTGATTTACAACACTACTAATAGATGCAGGTTAGATTAATTTCTTTCTAGCAGTAGCCAACAAAATAGAAACAAGATGAAGCAAAGGTTTTAATTTTATATTTTCCCAGTGTTGTATAAATGCTAGCAGCTAGGCATGAATAAAATTCTTGACATTTACTCTGACTTATGTTCATTTGTATTTATATATTTACTTTCTTTTTCCCAATATGCATTTGTGTGAATATTTTGCTACACTTTCTCAAGACAAAGATTGTTATGCAGTTATGCATCTTATATCTTTATACGTACAGGTACAGATTCTTTCAAATATATCATAGTTTCTGTAATGGTGTTTTACAAAGAGCTATCTTTAAATGATCCACACTAAAAAATGAATGTAACATTTGTCTATATTATCTCACACTCGTCTATTCTAATTTTGTAAATTTATTCTCTGAATATCTTCCAAATATATATTTCGGTATTAATATATAAATGTCTTTATTTAGTCTGTTGCAACTCAGTGGGAAGAATGTTATTGCTTTTAATCTCAGTGTTATTCAGCTTTTTTTCTTTTATAATAAATATTTGAAACTGGCCACTGAGGTGTCCCAGGAGTGCTGCTATGTACATGTGCATTCCTAGGTGACAGAGAATAGGCTATGTCTGTGCAAAATATTCTGACATGTGAACATTTAAATGATTAGTAGTCTAACATTCTTTTAAAAAATGAGCCTGAGATGACCACCAGTCCAGTGACTCATGGCCTGAGGGGACAGACCATGCCAGAGATGAACCCATGCCTGGTGCCATACTGAATAGGTCGGAGGCATAGCATTCCTGAGATCACTACCAAGACAAGCCCAGACAATCAGAAACTCAGGTGCAAGTAAGTGGGGCCACTACAAGTAACAAGTAAGTGGTAGAGAAATTCACGGGAACGAGAAACAGCAGCATGAGGGCACAATGAAAAGAGGCAGAAATGGAGACTTGAGGATAGCGAGGAGCATCCTGATAAGAGCAGCCTGTGATGCCATCTGCATCTGTTAGTGTCAGGTTACCAAGCTACAGGGCAGCTTCAAGGGAAAGGGGAAATGAGTAGGCTTGGAGTACATGAGGTGACATTCACAAAAATCTAATTATTTTTTTAAATATCCTAAACACCTGAGATAAAATAAATTATTCAGAAGAAAGGTTTAAGTTGCTTCAGTTTTAGAGAGGTCAGTCCGTATCCATCGACCCTCCTTGTAAATCTTTACTATAAATATTTGAGTAAATTAACTTGGCAGCTGTATATCTTTAACTTATGCTAGTCCCCAATAACTGCCCAGAGAAACTGAGGTTATTTAAAACTTTACCTCAGTACCTGAGCAATTAAATGATCTATCTTTACTTTCTATCTATACCTCAGCTCCATCCCGTGATAGATGAATATTATTATTGATCTGGCACTTTAGGTTTCAGGTGTGTTTCCATGATGTCTCTCTCTCTCTCGTCTCTCTCTCTGTCTCTCTCTCTTCTCTCTCTGTCTCTCTCTGTCTGTCTGTCTCTGTCTCTGTCTCTGTCTCTCTCTCTGTCCCTCTCTCTCTCTCTCTGTGTCTCTCTATTTCTCTCTCTCTCTCTCTCTCTCTCTCTCTCTCTCTCTCTCTCTCTCTTCTCTCTCTCTCTCTCTCTCTCTCTCTCTCTCTCTCTCTCTGTCTCTCTCTCTCTGTCTCTCTGTCTCTCTCTCTGTCTGTCTCTCTCTCAACCCCTTCCTTATGGCTCCAAATCTTCCTTCCTCTCCTGATCTGAATCCTCTTCTCTCCCCTCTCTTCTTTCTCTGGTTTGCAGAGGTCCTGCCCTACTTTCTACTCTGTCAAGCCACTGGGTGATCAGCATTTATTGACCTGGCAGAGAATAAATGGTAAGGACTGTTTACACAAACTGAGACAGGACATTCTTGTTATAAGCATTGCAATATTATGTCACAAAAAAAAATATATGAAGGCAGAGAAATCAGCATTTGAATAACACAAGGGTAAACTACACATTGTCCAAAAACGTCATGCCTAAACTTCCTATCTGGGATTTTGGTAGTACAAGAGTGAATGTCAAATGATGCGCATTCTCTTTATGACTGGATGCAAATAAGAAGAGGAGAAATGAGGAAGTGTCCCATGCTATGTACAATCACAAAGTGCTTCATCTGGGAAGTTTCCTCAATATCTAAACATGCTCAGAATCAGGCTGAGCACTTAAAACATGAGGAATCATAGCAGTCTCAGAGGGAAAAATAATTACATTGAGCCAGCTTAAACTTTTACTCCTGTTAATGTGTCACTATAATATGCCTTTTGGAGTATAGTATATACATTGCAGCATTGTAACTAATGACTTTACATTGAATATGTAGCCTTAATTACGTTCCTGTACATTGGAGTATAGGAAGTTTGCTGAATGACAAGATCCAGCGCTGAGAGAAGACTACCATATTTTCATTAGCATTCTGCTTCATTTATGGCCCCAAATTTTGTCTTTAATAATAATAACAAAGGCAATGGATATAGAAAAGACAATTAATTTTAAATATAGCTGGTAAAAAGAATAAAATGATTGCTGACACTTATTACTAGAGTTTATGATCTGCATCTGAAACGTTAAGTGTGAAGAAATCTTCACCCAGCATTGTCTTTGCTTTCTTTTGTGATGCACAACCACCAGACAGATTGGTGTGACAAGGCTGACTTCATTCTGTCAGGAACTAAGTCATGTGACTTATTAAAAATAGATTTATCATTTTTTAGCATTCTATTGCCTCTTATAATGATAATATTTTATCTCATGCAAATGTGCTCAGGATTTGAATTATTTATTTTAATTGCACTTCTATTTTTGGAATTTGGCTTGGTTGGGGGCGTGTCTTATACATGAACTGGTAATGTACATGAGATTTCAAGAGGTCATAAAAACATAACAACTAATGTTGGAAAAGGTTAATTTTTGTATCAATTGTATAAAGGGTGAGCATTTTAGAACTATAGTTTGTATGTATCTTTAGTATATTGTAATCAAGTTACTAAGAAGGAATGGGTATAAATTCTAGCTAGATCATATGCTAGAGACAGTAAGTAGAGTTTGCCACACTCTCATATGATTTTGACAGAGTATAGTGTGATCAAGTAGAATTAAGGTTAAACCATTTCTCATGGTTGACTTTTATTTTCACATTGAATATTTTATAACAGACAATTTTTATAACACCACTACATGCTGCTAATAGTACACAGGATACGCATAGAGCTACTGGCATTCTTGAATGTATGTCTCTAATTGCAAATGGTATTTCCTCAAAATTGCTTCTTTCATAAGTATTCTCTACTTATTCATTTCTAGAAGCATCATGCTGTACAATAGATCATGTTAAAGGTTAGTCATTATTTTGATGCATGAGCTTCATTTTACTGGTTAGAAAGCCATAGCTGCTCTAGACATTTTTAATCAAATGCATAACTTAGGCAAATGTGTAAAAATGTTTATCTATGTATTAATACTCTTTTGATGATGTTTCTTTTACAAGCTAACAAGAATTGAAAAAGTAGAGTGATTCTAGCCAAGATATATAGACAAAGTTTGTAAAGTCATAATCTATTACTAAAATGAACACTCAAGTTTCTAACATGTAAAATTATACTGGTTTTATGTTATACTAAAAAAACTTTTAAAAAAAGAGGGATCGAGATTTTTAATTTTAAGAACTCTACTATAACCTATAGTCTCTGATAACTGTAGATGCAGAATATCCAATATTTCCAATTGTAACATTAATAACTAATGATGTATATACACTCACCTGCAGGGGGGGGAGAAATGAATATAATATACAAACATACACAAACATACACACAGAGAAAGACACACAAACAGAAAGTTTTCCAATGCTTACTATTGGATATATTACACAATACATCTAATGAAATTGCTTTTGCGAATCAATATTACATCATAATCTCTCATCCTCCAAGAACTTCATCTACCACATAAAATAAGACAGTCAAATATTATCTTATTACATTATATTTAAAATATAAATTAATTTGTAGAAACCATTTTTTCCTTTGTAATTGGGGATTTATTTTATTTGTTTGCTCAGTCCTATTCAAGTTTGTTTTAATTTTATTTTATGTTATTTTACGTTTGTAGATGACTCTTTGTCCTATAATTAGAGAGAAAGAAAAGATGTGATTATGAGTGAATGAGGCCAGGTGAAGAGGATCCAGGAGAAGCTGGGGAAAGGAAACCCATAATCATCATAGATAGTATTAAAAATGTGGTTTAATACAAAATAGAAAAGATACAAATATCATAAATAGACATATTTAGAATTTTAAATGTTAAAGCAATGCACCTGAATGAAGAGAACAGTCCATAAGTAAGTTTCATTTTGTTTCATAACAACTGGTTATGACTGAATTAAACAGAGGGAAATCATGTTCTAGTCTTCTAATTGAATGGTAAATGCTACCTGTTTGGCTTCTTCTTAAGGATACATGAAGAAACAGATTCTATAGTGGTCTCTTCATTCAGCAGTGATTCTGGGCTTTAGACTCTACACTCTTTATCCTTACTGGGAAGCCATAGCTCTACTAGTGGTCACGTGGTAGCTTTCTCCTTTCCATTATTCCTCTTTCCTCTCTGACCAAGATGATGGTGTTTCTTTTGAATCACCTTAGAAATATTGAAGGATTATTTTTCACAAGACTATCAACATAATGCAAAATGAATTAATCTTCAGTTTCAAACTGATCCTTTCACTATTTTCAATATCCTAGTGGGTTGCATGGAATTAGAGATCACATACTTTATCTACTCAATTGTACATTGAGTATTTACCCCTTAAATCCTGTTAAAGTGTGTATTTATAATATTTAATCTGTTTACTATCTAGTTTTAACATTATTTTACTCCGATTATATTGATATCTTCTACCTGATCAAACAATAGTTCCTTTTTAGTATGCAAATCTTGGGAAGTACAAACAGTATATCATATTGTAGCCAAGGTTCCAGTGGAACACATGGAAATCCTCCTTTTTGTGTCCTCTCAAATATAAGGATTACAAGTGTGAGCTCACGTGAAATATCACTTGAGTATATTACTTCAGATTGAGACAGGAACATTCTGTTTGCTAAAGCGAGTCTATGAAAACCATGTCAACTTGATGAGGAAGAGTGAGAATCTCTCTGGTCAAGAAAGAGTAAATTCATAACTTTGTAGATGATTGAATTTAGCAAGAACTATTGATTATTTAACAACAATAACTCTTGCTGTAGTGGGCTTATCAAAAATGTTTACATGTATAGTGGGTTTTCTTATACAATATCATACTTTAAACTATCTCTTATGTAAAATCTTCTCAACATAAAAATGAATATAATTTTTGCAGTTACAATTCAATGTATGTTTTCCTATCATACTTTGCACACAATTGTACTTAGGTAATGGGTACCTCATTGAAAACCAGCATTCAGAAGAGGAAGAATAGGAAGTACAAGGTGGACATTAGTATGGGAAAGAATTGAACGCTCCTTGCTCTGGCAGTGCACATTATCCCTGTTAGACCATCTGTTAGCAGCTGGATTTGCTCTCTGGCAGGAATTATAGTTTTCATTGTCCTCAATGGCCTCTGGATCCTCCTTTCTGGAAGGCTTGTTTTGCTCTGTTATGTGCTTTGTCCACATGCGAGGCTGGCAATGAAACAGATGTCCTTTTTTAGGACTGAAAGCATTAAAATGATACTTTAATGAATGGGAGTTTATTGTTCTGAGGACTTTCAGGGTACACTTCAAATATTTTAATTTGTGCTTAATTTTGGTTTTTTGCAATGATATTCAAACAGAGAAAACATTAAAATAATTCTTGTATATTTGACGTTTTGTATTATCCATTGGAGGATGTATGCATTTGTTACCTGTGAAATTATAAGAAATTTGTGATACTTGTCTATCTTGTATGAAGATGAGAGATAGGAATATAGATTGGTAGGTAAGTAGCTAGCTTTCTAGCTGCCTATATGTTAGATAGACAGACAGACAGGCAAATAGATGATAGAAATCAATACATAAAATTATGAGCAAATATGTATATATACACACTTATTCACAGGCACACAATTACTCAAGCTAAAATATTAGTCACTATGAGTAATTTTGAAAGAATTCTAAATTTCATAACAGATACTTAATACTACTGCTCTTCCTTCTGCCACAATCTTCCAAAGCCAATGTCACAAACTGAAAGACACCCTTTTTGTACAAAGTGAACTTCAGCACAGAAGAACTCGCATGGTGCACTTTGAAGCTCATGCAAGACTTGAACCATCTACCATTCTACATAAAAGATATAAAAGTATTCTGTTGAGTATTTTATGAAAAAAGAATTTAAAAATTAGACCATGAGGTTCCAAGTAAAACTTTGTTTAAATGTGACCAAGTATCAATATCTTTGAGGAAAGTGGTCAATGAACACCCTATCTACCAAAATTTCAAATAAAATGTGAAAAGTAGAAGAAAACAACACATTTTCTGGCACTATGATTCCATTTCTATTGTTCATGAAACTCCAAGTGGGTTGTGAAAACATTCTTATATCCATCCCATTGTCCCTTTAGAAAGATAATGATGTATAATATCTCCCAAATATGGGCCTCCATCTACATCTCCATCCTTCCTAATATTAACATTGTCAGCTAGAAAGATTCTTAAAAGGATGAGTTACTGTGAAGAAGCATTTAAGTTTGTCCTTTACCCAGAAAAGTATCTACTATTTGTCTGAGAACCCATTAAAGCTGATTGATTGGAATGGCCACAGGATTCCTGTGACTATGCTACCTGGGAGCAAGTAAATCCAGTTTCTTTGGTGTGAGGAGCAATAATTTGCATTTCTACCCAACAGTGTTCCATAATGTTGTTATGGTCTAAGTGTAATCTGTCTTTAAAGAAGTCCTTCCTTTACTTAATTGCATCCATTGGTTACATTTAAGGTATTATTCTATATTACAAGTCTTTACTCATTGGCATGGATAAGTAAACCACTATACAGTTTATTGGCTTAAATATTCTGATCCCAGAGTTAAAGGAAAAAGGTGCTAGCAGGATTGATTTCTACTGTGTCTCCCTCCTTGACACGTGTAAATTTGTGTTGTTTCTTTTCTTTGGACTTTACATTTGATAGTTTTAGGTTGTAAACATACATAATTTCTTCCTCTTATGAGACCACTCTTGGTGAAGCTTTAATACATGATCATTTTCACATAGTTTCTTCTTGAGAAGCTCTATTTTTAGTTTGGTTCATTTTCTAAAATACTATAGATTAAGACTTTCTAAAATTCATTTTAATAAAATCAAATTTAACTCATAATAATATTATAACTTAAAATATACAACTTCCACATTATGTGATCTACCCTATAAAAGAACATCCAAAAAAAAAAAGTTTACTATGAATCTCTACAGTGTTATAGGGTCAAATTATGTGGTCTGCCATGTGAGTCTTTGCCATCTGTTGTTGGACCACATCCATTAAGCCAGTGGCATGTATTATTTAACTTGCATCAAGAGAGTTAAATTTAAGATCTTTATTAATTAAGGTTGGATTTAAATATAAATAACAAAGACTCTCTTTCTAATTAAAAGAAGCCAGTCTCACTTACAGCTTGATAAGCAAGGTCATAATCATAAGGATTGGCTTGTCTCTGTATCTTCTGAGGGACTCAAAATGCTTTTGTTTTGTTATTTCTCTATGAAAAGCTCAATTTGTAAGGCTGGCATTGTGTCCAAGCCCAGCCATTGTGGAAGGATGAAGGGTGATGAGGACTTTGCTGTCATTATTTTACAGAATATCTAGAAATTCTGTTCCAAAACTATCCATTCATTTCATTAACCATGCAACATAATGTGGTTTACACACAGCCACAGGGGAGAAAAAGGACATCCTTTTCACCAAGGGTCACAAATGTCCAGCTGATAAAGAAAAGAGAGAATAGAGAACATTGACTCTAACCAGCATCCTATAATCTACAAAATATTATACTCCTAAAAGATTAGAAGAAAACATGAATATTTTAATGATATATTGACGTAGAGAAATTACAAGGCAGTGAACCATGAAGCAAGATTTCAAGCCAAGTAAAACAAATAAATAAATAAAGAAAAAACATATGGAGACAATTTGTGACGTCATGAAATGATGGTAACAAAACAGATTTGGTTCAATCAGATTTTCAATATCTTAATTAACCTCAAAAGGTTTCCTCACAGTATCTCCTATGCCTGTCTTTTATGTTGGGTACTAGAAATTCTGGAAATCACCAAAAGGAATACTTTTTATGATATTGTTATGATTTTCTTGGTTGAAGTTACAGACTATTTGATCATGAAGTATTTAGAAATGTTAAAAATACAATACAGATCCAGCATGACACATTCATAAGCTGTGCAAAAGCACCGATCATCTATACAAAAGAAGGAATGTATGCACATTAATTCTAACTTCAGTGATATTAACCCAACATTACAAGATGAAAAAATGAGTAAGGCTAAGATAGAATGTGAGAGACAAAGTTAAAGACAGACATGAGGTTAATTGAGAACTAAAGAAGTTAGTTGAGAGTGAAAGAAAATACAGATCCTCACAGTGTTCCTAATTCTTTGCCACATTCACAGTTTATCTTCTTTTTCTAATTTATACTGCTTTAATCAGGACAGCACAATTTTACTATCTGAGTATCTTAAAATATCTTCTCAGTTGTAATGTTTCCCTCATTAATTTCCTTAGGTTTGGCATTTCCACTGACATTTTGGATCCATAAACTGCCTATCTAACAAACATATTTGATTATTTTAATGTTACAGGTGCATAGCCTAATACACTTGAAAGAAAATCATTGATTTATAACACCCAAATAACAAAAATATTTTCAGGTTTTTTGAAAAGCCTCCTCAGACAAATAGGCCTGAGGGAAGATTAAGTGTGAAATGATTTTATTGGGTTGTGCTAGCTCCTGTGGCTCTCATGACAAATTACCCAAAACCAGGTACTTTAAAACAAAAGGAATTTTTTGAAGTGTCTAAGGCAATATGCTTTTATTTTATCTTTTAATTTTCTTTTATTGGATATTTTATTTATTTACAATACAGATACCATCCCCTTTCTCCATTTCCCCTCCCTAGAACCCCCTATCCCATGCCCCCTCCTCCTTTTTGCTTTTATACCATTTTAATACATGCATGTATTAAGGTCAGTTCTGGGTTGAGGGACTAGCAATACAATAAATGCAAATAGTCAAGGTACAAGCAAGAAAATAAACACAAATAGTCAAAGAAAAAGCAAGGCATTAAACACAATTACGTGAACACACCCTTGATCAGGAACTTTCTGCTGAGTGACTATGGAAGTCTACAACTAGGCATACTTATGCATAGGTGAAAGGGAAGGATCTACTTACCGGCATAAGGCATGATATCAATCAGGTATTAAATATGTGGAAGAGGGCATGTTTGTATTTTTTCTGCAGGATGCTGAAGGATCATGGTGGCCTCCAGAACGACAGGTGAAACATGCTGATGCCAGGACAAAAAATAATACTGATCTGTGAGCTTGTTGAGTGCACTGACAATGGTGACTGGGAAGCTGTATTAGACATATGGTCCTGACCCACTTTTGCTTATTTGTACCCCTGATGGGACAAGCTGCCTTGCCTCAAGTTTTTAGACCAGTGGAACAGAGAATAAAAAAAAAAAAGAAGTTACAATGTGTCTTGTATTGTTATTAAATGTGACCAGTTATTCACACTCAATCATGGACTGGTCTACAATTCAATCCAATATTGGAAATAGTAGTCTTCTTTTGAGAGTCTGGATCTGGATATTTTCAGAGACCTATTTGGAAATTAGCTGTAGTTCTCTATGATGCTATGTTAGCAAGAGATAAAGTTGGGGCAGGATCTGGATTTCAAACAGGTGTCAGCACATGCATTAAGGCTCTTTTAATTGTCAAGTTAAAATACTTCTGTTTCCTCTACAGTATTTAATAAAAGTTGCATTGATTGTACACTTTCTGATTGTGTTTGTGTTTTGAAATCCAGCATGTCAGCTATGGAGTTCTATCAACAAAAGGAATTTTTAACTGCAATTATGTAATGTGAGTTCATAAATGGACTTGCTAACTTTCTTCTATGTAGTTTGTGTTCTGTATAGTTTTCAGTGCTTGCCCTTTCCAGCTTCAGGTACACAGTAGTATGTCTTGACTTGTCACCTGTACTAATATGAGTATCATGATGAAACCACATTTTATCTATGGCTGCTTTTGCACTGTCAGAGTCTGTCTTCTTCTTCTTTTTCTTCTATATAATGCCATTTTCTGTAGGAATTTGAAATTCCCCATATTTTTTTAGAGGTGATCTTAGTGGTGGAATGGCAATGATCTGGGAAGATTTGGAGGAAAGATAAATAGTATAGTCGAAATATATTGTATTTTTGGAAGTTCTTTAACTATACATGTATTTTTTTTTTCTTGAAAGAAATGATCATCTACTACTTTCAAGGTTAAAAGAAGAAACTATATTGATAGCAATGACTCTGAGCTCCTTGCATTCTGTCCTTTAGCCCCTCTAGATTCATTTACATCTCCAGATAGCCTAACCCATTACCACAGGAATTTTAATCCCATAAACTCATTTATCTGTCACCAGTCCAAACTTATCCTTAAAAATGTATACATGATACACAGCATATGATAAACTCTCAGGCAACATCCCTGTTCCTGTATGGACTTGTGATATTGAAAAATAAGGTGTTTGCTCTTAAAATAAAGTACCAGTGTTGTAATAGCTTACCCATACTCAATCCAAGGGGGGATATCAAATTTAAATGTAACTGCAACCTATCTTGAAATCTAGCAAGATAGTTATATTGGCTTTCAGAGTCACAGTGACATGTTCCTGTCTGGCATTGAATACAGAACTATTCTCTAAGACCAAGCTCTCCTTACTGTCTTCAGGGTTCATCTCCCTAACTTTTTCTGCTCATGGATGCACCAGTCTTTGTTTTCCTACAGGAATCACACATATTGTAGCTAATTATACCTGTAGGTGTATTTCTGACATGGAGACATTAAGATGTCTAAAACCTTCTGTCATGTTCTTGTGTTCAATTCCGGCCATGCTGTTGGTATTTTGCTAAGATCCCAATCTATTAGACAGGAGATTTGCCTGTGTATATTTCCAAATACCCCATTTCTATTATGGCTCCTGAAAAAAATCCTCAAATAGATTCACAATTTAAGAAGATTTAATGTCAAATTTGTCCAAACTCACCCTACACATTTTGGCCGAAAAAAAATTATCTGTGGCAAAACTTCCCAAATAATCAACTGTCAGTTCCTTTTCTTTGCACTTCTTTCTTTAACTTATGTCTGACATTTGTCTTGAGAAGCTTGTGAAATAATGAGTCAGGTTGTATTTTAGCATTTTGCTGAGAATCTGCTCAGTTAAGGTTCACCACTTACTTGGCATTGTATAAAACAGGGCATCAACAAATTACTGAGCTTTCTGGCTGGAAGTGGCAAAGGTAGTATGGACTCATTCAACATCACTGTCATCAGGAAGTGGTGTAACGGTCTGTGTGGAACACTATGAAACTTATGATTATACCAAAGTCAGATGAAGGTGTTAAAATTGCTTTGCTGTTCCACTCATTATTATATCTTATACATACTCTAGTCGCATCCATTCTCTCTCTCTACTTGCTCCCTAGAACACAGGCTGTGCATTACATTCTCTGCTGTGTTATTAGCAAAATTTAGATATCTTTATTCAACAGTTATTAATGAAATAACCAATGGGTGCCATTCAGTATTGGTGATTTTTAAAAGGTACTAAATAAGATTTACTTGTTATTTATTTAATGGCATGCAAGGAGCTTTTACTCTTTGCCTAGTTAAACTGTGAAACATTTAAATACCAATGAAATTAGCTTAAACCTAACAATTCTTTATTTTTACATATGAACACATTGAGAGAGGATAAATTTCTTTGCCTTCCTAATGCTTACATCAGATTAGAATTAACCATTCTGACCTTGGACTTCTCAACAGAGAACAGAGACAGGGTGGCTAATAGACACCAACGAGGAAGCTGACCTCTACAATTCTGTGTTTATTCCCCAGTCATTCTTTGGTCAGACAGTTTTACTTTCCTGGAACTGACTGAAAAAAGGGTTAGAAGCAAGACCTGAAATGTAACAAAATAAACATCAGTCTCTCTAGAAAGAGGGAACCATGGTATTATCACTAGACTCTTCTACTGGATATATTTAATTTTTTATCCATTTGCTAACTTTCATTCTTGTCTCATAGAATACATAAAATTCATCATTTAATATCTAAAAAGGTTTAGTTTATGTAGCAGCACAAAGACCTCATTGCTGGTGATTATGTTTTTTTTAAATTTTCATTTCTAATATTTATTACAAGAGGTTCAGCTACACAACATTGTGACTTCATCTTTTTAAAAGCTATATACAATAGTAGTGTCTATATGTTCTTGTATACCCTTATACTGGAGCATAGTTGACATTTCAGTTCTAATTTTTTTAAATTATTTACATTCAAGTCATTGCAACCCATCTTTTCGGTCCTACCTCCCACATTTATTCATCCCTTTCCTCCTTCCACGTTGCCTCAGAGAGAGTGCTCCCTACCAGACCTCCTTGTTACTTGGGGCCTCATGTCTCTTGAGAATTAAGCACTTCTTCTCCCCTTGAGGCCTCACCAGGCAGACCTCTACTATATTTTTTGCCAGGGACCTTGGATCAGGCCATGTGTACTCTTAGTTTGTGGATCAGTCTTTGGGAGCTCGCTGGGGTCTGTGTAAGTTGAGACTGCTGGTCTTTCTATGAGGTCATTTCTCTTTTCAACTTCTTCAATCCTTCCCCTAATTCAACCTAAGTTCAATGCTTGGGTGTAAGTGTCTACTTCTATCTCAGTCAGATGTTGGTATGGCCTATCAGAGGACATCCAGACTAGGCTCCTGTCTCTAAGCACATCATAGAATCAGTAACAGTGTCAGGCCTTGGTGCCACCCCATAAGATGGGTTCCAAGTTGGACCTCTTTTCCATCAGTCTCTTCTCCATTTTTGTCCCTGTAATTCTCTTAGACAGGAACATCCCTGGGTCAGAAATTTTGAGTGTGGGTTTGTAACCCTGTCCCTCTTCTTGAGGTCCTATCTGTTTATGTAGGTGGACTCTTTGAGTTTCCTTTCTCCAGAATTGGGCATTTAAATCAATGGAGGAGACAGTTCTAACTTTAAAGAAAACCAATTCTTCCTTTCTGAACATCTCTCAATTTCCAATAGCTACTCATCTAGGGATAGGACTCTGTTAACCTTGCCTCTCTATTCTGAGAATCATTCCTTACTTCTTGCTCTATTCCTGTTTGAATGCCTAGATCTGGTTCCCCTCAATGGGCGACATCAGTCTGTAAACTGAAACAAGTCCTATTCTTTCCTAAGCAGCTCTTGGTCAGTGCTTTATCACAGATGCAGATGATTTATCCTTCTATATTTGGCTGTGTCACACAGTTAACCATCACTGTAAACAAACATCTAAAGCCACTCTATGTCATCAATAAGTTGGGTGGATAAATATACATTTGCATGTGGGTGTTAATATCATGTGTATGTACACAGAGACCACAAGTACATGTTGAGTGTCTCACTGAATTATTCTCTACCATTTTAGACAGAGTCTCTGAATCTAGAACACACATCTTTAGCTATGTTTCTTGATCTATGGGCTCCAAGTATGTATGAAATATGTTCGTAAGAAACTTCCAACATACAACCTATCATAAGTTACTGTGGGTCCCTGTTGCTGAACACAGGGACTTCCTCCACAATGGCTGAAATACAGCATGCCCCAATAACTCGAGAAAGTTCGTGGGTTTCCAAAACAGATTTATTGGCATGATAGATGACAGTTGAATCTGGATGTGCACCCCTGTGAAACTCAGGGCAGACCTGAGTTAAATAGGGAGGGAGAAGGGGAAGGGTATGGGAAAGAATGTTTAATTGGCTATGCCCTCTGGCCTTCAGGTATCTCATTAGTATGTAAATCTCTCTAGGACTGAGGCCTATAGTTATGCCCTCTACCTGTGCTCTTTGGGAGGGGCTGCATTGTCCTATGTGAATAGAGTTCCATGCCATGTGTTAGGAGCCTGGATTCTGGGAGTGCAGCAAAATAAATGCTCGTCCCTTGCAGGGTCTCCGGGCTACTTCCAGCCAGCCTTTCTACCAAAAACCAAGACCCCTTTCAGGGCCCTACAAGTTACCTTGGAGTTTTCTCATTAGTATTTTTTTCTCTTCTCAAAAAGTAAAATAAATGAAGAAAACATGGTATTGTTAAGGTCACATTAATCTGTAATAAATTAGCTTTTAATGTGCTAAATATTAAGTCCACCTTAAAAGCTCATCACTATTCATTTTATGCTTCAGGTAAATGAGTCTGGGAGACATATAGCCAACCAGGAAGACATCAGTCTTCAATGCCCAGATGTAACATAAAGGAAATGGACATTAGTTTCAGATTACACTAATCTCAGAGGATCCGTATAGGTATTGGCTCAGCCATAAATTGACAAAGAACCTTGTTTGCCCTCACCTGTCAAGAACTATAAAAAAAAGATGTTTAAAATGTTTTGGAAAACTAATGGATGGCCATTTCTTTAAGCTGCATTTCTTGTATTATTTACTTCTCTTGGAAGCACCATTAAAAAGGGGATTAAAGTTTCAGATACAGTAATTCATAGTGATAAATATTCCATCCACAGATTTAACCAGTCATCAGAAGAGTTATACTGAAGATATTTAACTTAATATTTAGAATACATGTATCTAATATTAAGTAGTTAATATATTTCTGAAATTAAAGTCATTCTTCTTATAAAATCTGTTAAAATTAGCTATCTGCTATAAATAAACTTTTTTATAGACTGTTCTATAGGTCCCATCCAAGGTAAGTGAATCAAATCAGTATCTTAACATTATCCCAAAGGACCAAGGACCTCTCCTCCCATTGATTCTCAACAAGGCCATCCTCTGCCACATATGTGGCTGGAGCCCTGGGTCCCTCCATGTGTACTCCTTGGTTGGTGGTTTAGGTCCTGTGCCATTTTTCTACTCATTTTGCCTGTTCTAGAAGATTGATTACTAGATCTCCTAAAACAATGACATTATCAAACTCATCATCAGAAGGTTTTTAAACTTGGAGATTAATCTTTTAAACACACATTTGTAGAAATAATATTTAGATTAACTATATACTGCACTAGCAGAAGATGACTTTAATTATGTTATTATAGATTTGTTTTATACTGAACAAAACTAAACAGTTTATAAAATATAAACACAGGAAATAAGCTTGTTCAATATCATCACGTCCCCCTTCTGTGGGTTTTCTGGATTGGTGCTGAGATGTTTATGTATTTTACCTAGACTGCTTTGTCTTTGCCTTGCAAGTGATATGTATGATAAAGTATGCCAATGAATATTGCATGAGAACTCCAACTTTCCATGCACGTCAGCCGACCTGATAACCCAGACAGCTACACAAAGACAAAATAGAGAACGGTTTCAATCAATGAGATGATTTAGAACTAGAGCAGACAACGAAAGCGGAGGTGGTTGGTGTGGTTAGGGAATGAGTGATTCCTAATTGATGCTAACAGATGATAGGCTCATGTTCTCTGTAATGGAAGAAGAGGCTCTACTTCCCCTGCTAATTACTATTCAAAGCAGCATTGCTAGAATGGAAATTTATATTTAATAAAGAATTATATATGAATAGTTCAGTAGCCAACCTATCTATAAACCAAGAAAGAAATCAAGTTTATACTTATTTAAAGGATTAATACCTATATATTTTTCCTTATTTATAAAGTAATATAAGTATTTAAATGACTGGAATATTTTCTGAATCTTAGTTGTTTATCAGTGGTTGTTAAATAACGTTCATGGTGATGCTAGAGTTGTGAGGGTAGGAACACTAGAGTTTCTATATCTCTAGTCACTTAAAAAGTTAATTGTTTCACTTATAAACTCTTGATACTGAATTTACCCAAGGTCTCATCAGATGCAACCACTGGCAGTGATGGAAATTCACGTTCCTTTGAAGTTCATCAATAACAGTGAATTTTATTCTATTCTCTTTACCTACAAAAATGGATTGGTATTTAAACTTGGTGAGCTCTGAATATGAATACGAACTTGTTCCCCTATAATAATCTGCTTACATATTATGTAATGTCATAAACCAACATTGACAATAAAATCATAAAAGTGCAAAGGAGATGGCAAAACTAGCTAGTAAGATGAGAAATCTCCATCTAGGAATGGCTGAAAGAAACCCAAGGAAAGATCCACTGTGATGTGAGGCACCCCTGGGGGTTATAGAAATCTCTCAATGCTTGTTGTTCAAGATTACTTCAGGGGGAGAGTAAGGATGCACTTTCAAGTTAATTTGTTGAAGTTATACATTAATAGTATTATCGTATATGTTTATTATATTTTTATGAAATATTTTTCTTCTTTTCCCAACTTTTATGTTTTTGCATGGGCCATCTCAAGCTATCTTGAGAATTGAAACTGCATTTTTTTTAAAGTGGGACTCAGTATGTAGTCTTAGATGGTGTGGCACTCACAACATAGACCAGGCTAGACTCTATTTCACCTAGATCCTCCTGTTTCTCTCTCTGAAGTTTGGAATTAAAGTGTGCACCTTCATACCTAGGACTTTTAAATTTAATTATTGTACAAAATGTTGGCAGTAATTGGAATTAGAAAGAACCAAGTAGTTTTGATGAACAATGTCTAAAATAAAAACATTTGGAAAAAAATAATTTCACACTGAGAATTGAATCCTCCAAAATTTATATCCCCAAACAAGAATTTAATAGAGAATATATTAATCTTAATAAAAGTTTATTTACTATTGGTATTTGGGACATTCTTTATCCTGAGCAACAAAATGGACAATCTGCTATTGCAATAGTATTTTAAACATAACAGCTACATTATATAGAAAATATGCTATTAAAATAAAAACCAGGAGCAAAACAAATCAAATTGACTATCATAATATAAAACTTCTTACTGGAAGTGGTAAGTTAGTGGTAAACTGAAAGGCTGAAAATGGAATAAAATTGAAGATAACTTTTCATGTTTTCATTAATGAATATCCTTTCTTCAGGTTTTATATAATTTATTGACACTTTCAAGATATTGAAAGTAAGGCCGTCCAATCATAGGTATGATTTTTAGATTAGACAATTTTTAAGATGGTATTGCTCAGTGGACCCATCTGATTTGAATTTTTAGATTTGAGTATCATCATTTTGAATTGGCATTAAGTCAGTATTTGAATGTATGAATAATATCTTCCAAAGCTATAGGGGCTATTGGCAAGTAGGACACCCTCACTACAATTAAATTTTGATGAATTTATTTCAGAATGACACTTTCCCTTAGGAAAAATAGAATAACTTTTATTATAGTCATACATACTTTTTTTTCCTTTATATCAAAATCAATTGTCTTTTGTTATTTAGATGAACATTGCCACAATTTGTCTTCTTTATTGCCACAAAGGAAACTAGCATCCCAGGATTATATTCCCTAAATTTCTTACACAATACCTTCTTGAATCTCATTTACATGTCTATGAATATATTTAGTGTGCTTAAGGATAATTATCTAATGTTTTCTAAATTGTTCAAGGAAGTAAGCCAGATTTTTCCCCTAACTTATAAGAATATTCATTTTTGACAGTTGACAGCATTTGAGATTTCTGTATTAATTACTGTGCTTATGTAAAATGAGCCTTATATAATTGTGATTCTTATTACACACATTCTAAATTTACACAGATTCCTAAAACAGTATGAGATGACTAATTTAATTTAATGTGATGTAAATATATCATTGCTTATGTATCATAAAATAGAATCATTAGACTAGTACTAATGGCTGATTTTAAGAGCTAGTATTTCTAAATATAGATGACGTTGGAAACTAATGATTTCATTTTAAAATTATAAAGTAGTATTTATTTGGTTTCATTCATGTTATATCATCATCATCATCATCATCATCATCATCATCATCATGACCAAATAATAATTTGTTAAACCTACAGGGTCAACACACATGGAAAATAATTTGCTAAATACAATTATGTTGATAAATTTGACACATGAAATGTGTGTTGACTCCACATTTTTGTATCTCAGAGAGATGTAATAAAAAGTATTTCAGAATAAATAATTTAACTAAAACAAATAAATTTTCATAAGTTAATGGTTTAGGCATAAGTAGTGTGATCAATGCTTAAAATTTCTCCAGTGGGTGTTTTTGTTTGGTGTTGTTAATCAATTACTTTGGTGTTAAGAATGTATAATATTACTATTTCCTAGGAACTCAAAAGTCTGTCTCTGGGCTCTAAGAGGTTTCCCATTTCCTCCCGCTGAGTAGCCTTAAGCCTAAACTGTATTCAAAAACTATTGTGTTAGTGCAAATATCACAGTTTGCATTGATATTTATAAAGTTAAACGGGGCTTCTGAATTTATCCAAATATTAAACATATTCCACCGCTAGATCATCCACTAGTCCTTTGCAAAGTATATGATTCCTCCAATTCACCACTACAGGTATCAGAACGAGAAGATAGAAGTTTATCTGCCTGAAAGCCTACCGCTTGAAGCACCAAAGTTATGAACTTGGTAGCTACAAAAGTTATGTTTTCTAACAGTCAATCACTTGTGTCAGAGACATGCCAGGTGACCACAGCAACTTTCTTTCCTCTGTATATATCATTCCTTCAGATATTACATCTGGACAGCAGCTTCCCATCCTGTTTCTCCTCTTGGTCCTCCCTTCCTTCATCTCCCCTCTATGTGAGATCTACTCCTCCTTCATTTCCCTCTGGAAAAGGCAGACTCCCGAGATTTGGGAATTTTCCCTCTTATTTGGTTGCCTCTTCCAGCCATAGTGCCAGAGTGTGTGCCTAGTCTTACTGTAACTTGGTATGTGATGACCACAGATCATAACTGTAATATTAACACTAGTGCAATATTAGAACACCTTTGAGGCTTACAGCTAGATAAAGGGAGGAACTGGGAACATTCATATACATACTCAGACACAAAGTATGGAAGTCTTAGGAAACTCCTAACTCAATACCAAAAAGGATAACTTCAGTATTTGACACATGGAAATTTAAGGCACTCAGTTTCTTTTTCTACCTAAAAAGCTGTGTTCCTTCTCTAAATACTGACAGGACTTCCTTTTCCCAAATTTCATTGCAAAGCATAATGGAACCTCAACTCCATTCACAGATATGTGGGTCTTCTTGATCTTCCAACTTGTTGAATTACCCTCATCTTGGCAGATTTTACTTTAACTTATTCTCGTGGGCTTTATATTTCTATGACTACATTAAATTTCTTCCTTAAATTTTGAACACTTTATTTTCCAATATCTGTCTTTCTAATACATTTCAACTCCAATAGTCATTTTAGTCATGAATTAATTTGTATACTAAAAACTGTTCCTATAAAATAATATATTAATTTAATAAGTGATAAACACTCAATACTAATTAATCATTTGATTAACTTCACAATGTACTTCAAAACATTTACTCAAATAATATATGCACATATTTGAATCCCCAGATTTTTTTAGATAATTTTTTTCAAGTTGAAGAACAATCGTATTTGGTTATTTGAAAAGGGCTTACATTGAATTCTTCCAACATATAATGATACATGCATTGTATTTTGTTAAAAATATAGTCTCTAAGTTTAAAGGCTCCATGATTGATATGAAAAGATGCAGTTCAGCATCATTAAGTTAAAAAAAAATGATGTGAGAACTATTTTAAATGTAAATATTTATAAAAGAATATTAATTTTGTCTTTAGACAATGTACCAGTGATCATTTTAGGTAACCTTAGTCTTCACTTATAATTATTTATTTTCATCTTCGTAAGGCAAAATTTGGTATTTCTTCCAGGTTTATACCCCCATTTATGATTCTACATATCAAAGCTACTTTTCATTCATATATTTGCCTGCTGTGGTTGAGTTATGACAGTGCCTCTTCAGTTAATGGTAGCATTGCAAACTATTTATCATTAACCAACCCCCAAAATACTACATAAATATCTGCAAGAAAATAGTTTTTCGTCAAACTGTAGTAATCTATAAGATTTATTTTTATCAGCAATACTATGAATTTTAAGAATGAGGCAAAAGTCCTTCAGCTTATTCCTTTGCAATACATTGACACATTTTTTTCTTGAATTTCAATGGCACCTGAAATAACTGACTCTCTTCTCACATAGTACCACTACTTGTAGATGTTACAATAGCTTCTGTTCAGAATTATAATGTTTTCCATCAAAACTTAAGGATAATAAAATATAAAATTGAAACAGTTTTTACTAGTAGTGGGGGAAAAAGGATTATTTTCTACAAATAGCTATCCTAATCTTAAAATTGTCAGTTTTAAAATAATATTCCTTACTAATAAGTGAAATATTATTACCTCGTTCCTTAATATTTACAAGGTCTCCAGAAAACTTTAATGGGCTATTCAGGCCACGTTGTTACAATTTCTGATGTTCCAAGTCACCTTCAGTACTCGCTGGCACGTTATTTCAAATGAAATCTTAGTGAGCTCTTACAGATAAGGTTTAGTACAATTTCATCCTGTTTTCTTTATGTGCTGCAGAAGTACGGCACAACTATGTGATAACAACTGAGAAATTCAATGCCTTTCTTAAGTGCTAATCAAAATCATAGGCACCACACTGGAGGATTTTACCGAAATGAGGGCTGGCTATAGTAGACTATTGAGATCTAAATGCTTCGGGAAGGTAAGAGGTTTTCGTTCTGTATTGAGAGGTATTTCGTTCCACTAGTTCAGCTAGAGGAGAGCTCATGACTACTTGTTCATGTTGCCCTAGTTCTTGCACAGGCAGATGCAAATGAGCAGGCAGTAAACTCTCACTGTGCTGGAAGTCATCCTATTCCACCAGGAAAGCTCATTTTAGAGTAAAGCTGGCAGACTCCATGACAGTCTGCAAGATGAACTGGACTGGTACGACCTTGTTAAGCTAATGAATTGGCAAACTTCTATAAAGTCTGTACTTATCCACGTTCTCTTTCTTTTAAGCCACTAAATAACATTTAATATGAACGTTTTCCTAGATAAGAGAAATCCACTTATAGAGCATGTTAAATTGTAGGCACGAAGGGCAGGATGGAGCAAACATAATGGTTCAGTGCCCGCATTAATATCGAACTAAATCACTACATGACTCAAAACAAAAAGTTTCACATTCTCTCTGAAAACGTACCGAACACCTCCCTATAAGCAAACAGTAAAATAACATGGCGAAGTCTTTGCTTGTTTCTTTCAGAAGATGCCACAATATCTCTGTTGTTAAGATATAATACTAATTAATTTCCTTCAGTGTTTAATTAATAGTCCTTCAGTGTTTTTAACTTCTCTTGTGTTAGTTGTTTGGTACATAATCTATAGGTCTTCTTGGTAGAATTGTTTCTAAAGCCAGTTAACACATATAATACAGAGAACAAAAATATTTTGCTTTAAAAAAGATTAGTATTTATTATTGATTAACTAAAATATTGAACAAACACTACTTAAATCATTGATCACATTAATAATATATAATAATGTTTAAAAATCAACAAAAATATGAAAAAGATAATTTGATAGGAAACCCAAAATTATGCTAATGTTACTATTGGAAAACATCATAAATTGTACTACTCTGTTAATAAAAGAAAAAAATAGGTAATTTAAGGTCTGAAACTAATGAATTATTTCCACTATGTTATGCTAAATTATGTTATTTAAAGAAACATGATATTTATTGATATAATTCAGTATTGGTTTTACATTGCATAAGTACATAAAATATATGTATTAACTTTGGAAAAAATTCTACTTGAAATTAGAAGTGATTCCAAGTTGTTTCTGAGTTCAGTAGTTCATGATTATTACAATTCCAAGTTTAAATTGTCAAGAAGATATACTTATTAATATCGAGAACAATTGAAATAAAGCTTTAAGGAGAAATATTTTCATCTGCAAAGATTTTTTTGAACTTTATGTTGGTATACTTTTGGTAGTTCTATCTGATTCGAAAACTTTTCTACCTATTGTTTTCAGATAATTTTCTTGCTTTTGAGAGTAGAAAAGGACAAATATTTCATACGTTCATCAGCTATATGAATGGCTTTTTAGTTTTTGATTATAGTTTATTTTTAATCCAGTTTTCTAAACAAAAGAAGTTTCCTTTTGATTGTAGCACTAGATTACATCTATATTGTTTCTTTCATCTGAATCAAAAAGTCTAGGAACATAAATGTTGAAATTTTGAATTTTTAAATTTATGAATATATAACATGGAGATAAAGCTTCATTGTATAACACTCTGTATTCACAATGCACTGGAGCTTCTAGCACTGCACAGTGGGAAAAAAGGAATAAAATGATAAAATCTATAAGTACTGAATATTATTATTATTTAGAAAATATTTAAATCATTATTCTATGAATTCAAGGAGAATGACTGAAAATTGTGACATGGAAAGTATAAGTGAACTGAAGGAATAGTTTTCATGAATAGTCATTCGTAAATTTATCAATATGGTGTCACTATTACTTATCTACTTAGTTAATGTTTTCTTGCTCAAAGTTATCAGTGAGTTCATAAAATGAAAAGTTGAAAGGTAACTATTCAAAACAAGATATAAAGTCCCATACTTTCCTGGAATATGATTAAATAAATTGAAAATATCACTTGATTAGACACACTCTTCAAAGGAATGGAGTAAGGAACAGTTGGAGGCAAACAAGGAGGGGATAAGACTGACTGTAAAAAAAATATATAATAATAATAATAATAATAATGATAAAGAAAAACAGATCAAATATTTCTCAAGAACTGTAGAGATACTATACAGTATTTCTCAAAATGCACACACTCTCAAGATTGCATCCTATTCCTCTGTCTTTAACTCCATGCCCAGTACCCCTCTGCTTCCACCTCCATCTCCTTCCCACCATGGAAACCTGTTCATTGATATTCTTTGAAACTAAGAGCTTTGAGTTATATGGTAATATAACTACTGTGGGAAATCCAAGGTTACAATCCTCTGTATTTTGACCATTTGTGAGTATCTGTAGTGGTCTCAGTTTACTGCAAAAGAAGTCAATTTGATGAGCTTCAGTAAGAATGGCACTTTTCAGGGAGGCAGGAGAATAAGCATTAGAACATAGTTATAGCTTTGCTGACTTAGGAAAATGTTATTAGCATTGTAGTATTACAATTCTCTCCTTAAGTGTCTGTGACCTTTTCTCCCTTGTGTAGAAGAGTTATACAATCCCAGACATGAAGGAGTTCTTGGAATGTTATCTCAAGCAATGAGATTATTACCCAGTCCCAGCACTAACACATATTGGAACAACAGTGAATAGACTTAGTAGGTTTAATTTATATGTTAAAATAATGCTGTGAATCAGAGAGGGGGTAAAATAATGTAAATATATATTCCAAAAGAAATTCTCAACACAGTTTAAAATAAATCACAACAAGATAATAGCATTTCATCTTGTCACCTCTTAATGTGGACTTTCACTTTTCAGGCAATATTTTTCTAGCAATAATGCAAAGGTTATTTGTAATTTATAATCTGTAAACCATTGCATTTTCTTATATTTATTCTATGTTTAAAAGATAGTCAATCCATGAACACATCTAGTTTTCTGCTTTGCGTTTTATGGATTCCTCCATGTGGCAAAGTTTTCCCATAGCACTTCTTGTCTCTGCACCCAGAACTATTAGTTATGCTCTTATTACCAACTATTACTTGGCTTGTAGACTGCTAGGTGAGTGTTGGATTTCAAAGCTTCCAAAGGGTCATCTCACTAGTTGTTCTAATATAGAATGAGAATTGAATTGATCTTTAAGCTAACTGGCAAACTTAATAGTAAAGGAAACTTATTAAATTCATTCTAGCCAGGAACAAAATCAGATTAGTGCTCAGAAGTCAGCAAAGTCAAGTTTACTAGATTTTCTTCTGAACCCCAACTGACTTAAAGGAGATGTTTACAGTAGAAACCTCTCAAGGGTTGGGCAGAGTTGATGTTATAAATTTCCAAATATAAGTTTAAATATACACATGAGGGGCGGGAGAGTTTGCTCTGAGGTTATAGTCACCATTGTTTTAGAGACCCTGATTTCCAATGCCCATAGAGGTAGCTCACAAACACCTCCAACTCTGTTTCCAAGAAATGTGATGGCCTCAGAGGTACTTTGTGGATATTTGCACCCATATGCATTTATCATCCCAAAATATACACAAGATTAAGAAAGAATAAAACTAAATCTTTAAAACCTGAAATTTTTTACTAAGGAGCAAAAGAAAAATTTGAAGTTGATGAAGTGTGGAAAAGTTTTCAAGTTTTAGAAGGAAGAAATGGTGATGTCTGCCTGTATTGTGTAGCGTTTACCCAGCTGAAGCAGGGTTGTTTGCTAATTTGATGGTAGAAAGGAAGGAAGGAAAGAAGAAAGAGAGGAGGGGAGGGAGGGAGAGAGGGAGGAAGGTGCATGTATGACAGGAAAAAAACAGATAGGTTGAGAGAGAGGAGAGAGAGAGAAGAGAGAGAGAGAGAGAGCAACATGTCATTCATCTTCAGCTTCTCTTTCTGCAGAAAGTAGCACACAGGCAGAACATTCTAAAAGGAAAGAAGTTGTTGGAAGGATAAGATCAACTTTCACTTGTTTCAAAATATAAAACAAAATTAAACATAAAGGAACATGCAAATAAACAATATATTTGTTAAGTGATTACATGAAGTCAGTTATGATATTATTGTATTTGGATTTTGCTTTCCATTTCATTATAACAAATTAAATTAATCAATTTAATTAATCATTGGAAATACCTCATTCTAAAGCATTTTCTCCATTTCTCTTCTGAAAGTTTCTTACATATATTCTATGTATTATGATTATATTCATCCTTCCCCAAATATCTTCTTATATTCCTCTTACTATGACCTGCTTCTTCTTTCTATGCAGTTATTAGGTAGCTTAACCATTAGAAAAAATGGCACCCTTTCTTTCAGCAAACAATATCAGTCTTTATGTTCCCCCCAACTTCCTGCTCCCAGAAAATGTATGAATTCAAGCTATGAAATTTACAAAAATAGCTAAAACTGGAAAGTTTTATAAAGTGTGTGTTAAGTTAATCTCAGTAAGATGAAGCATTTTTCTCTGTGAGAAGTATTTGAAAAATTACTAGGAATCTACTGGGTTTTTGTACACCAATTAATTTGGACTTGATTTGGATTGCATTATTTGAGAGTAAAACTTTAGTCCATAGAGATATAACTAATCTGTCAGTGAACATTTTCTACTGTGAGTATCCATAGAACTTCATTTAATTTTGTTCATGGCGAGACAATTATCAGTATCTATTTATCATCTGCTTATTTATGTGTGTAATTTATCTCCAAGAGGACTAGAAGCACTTTAAAAACTGACACACTTCTGATTTATCTTGCATAAGTCAGGAACTGACATCAAGATGTTACTTAATAATATCATTGACTGAACATCTCTGTCAAGATTGTTTTCCAAACATCACAATCTCAATGTACCATGTAGCCCTTGAGATATGATGATTTTATCAAACCAGGAGCCTTGACTATCTACACCCGTAGCAGACAGTATTTGACAAGCACTTAAGATCTTCTTTCTCCTTCTCTACAATCCACACAAATATTAAAATGCACAAGCTTAATATTGCATGCATCTCCACTCTTAGAAAATGACTTATTGGCCAACACTATTACCAAAAGAGAACACACCATATATTAATATAAAGTGGTTTTCTTGGTCTGTCTGTTATGAAAAATTATTTATTATTTTCAGATCAAGGAACTGGGTGATAATACATTGTTTGTTCTACCATTAGTCTATACTCTATTAGGAATTACTGTTTTGTTCTAAAGGGAATAAATTGTGTTTTATTATCTCTATTGTTTCCTTCTTCGATGAGTGTTTTGTTGCTGCAAAATGGTAAATAATATTAAATTCTTGAACTCATTACTTACTGTCTTCCAGTTTCAACACTGCTTTGATTCAGTATGTACATATACATATTGAGGCACCATAATATGACTGATCCCATATCAAACTGATACAAATATTTATGTTCATGTCATATGTGGATAAGGCAATATTAGTGTACTATATTTTTATTTAAAAACTTTTGGGATAACAAATTATTTACTTAAAAGTGGATGCTCAAAACTTTTGAGTCACAACTTCTCCCACGCTGTAGTTGTCTTACTATGAATCCTCATTATTTTCTAACTTTCTTCATCCATTCCTCATCCTTTCAATGGTCCCTGTAAGTGGTCACAGAGGGGAACTGTCCGTGGAACCTCACTGAGTGTAGGCTCATCACAACCCTGTCAAGAGCTAAATAACTGTGGATGTGATAGATAGTGCGAGACTATAGGCAGATTTCTCTAGCAATCATGCGCATTAAGTGTTATGCTTGTTTAATCATATCAGTCCTAATATTGACTGTCATTCCATGGAGTGAACATAGACTAGCCCTTTGTAACTTTCTTCTATTCATCTTAATCACATCTTACTATAAACCAAAATAACCAAAATATTAAAATAATAAAGCAAGACAAATTATATATTTTCCTTTGTTTGATACTAGTATGACAGCTTTAGTTTATATCTTATTACATTTTATTCTGTTAATTTTTAAAGGAAAAAAATGAATGAATGAATGAATGAATGAGTGAAAGAAAGAATGAATGTTAATCTAGCCACTGTAGTAAAGGTTAACTATGGAACTGTGTTTTATACCTGCTGGGATAGAAAGTCAGTTTTCTCCTCTAATGGAATGATATTGTATTTATCAAAAATCCCAGCAAAGATAGCTTATGTTCATGAGTAGTTGACAAATAAATATGGATGCCATGGTTCCTTTTGTTGTTTTATATGTGTGCTTTTGTTTTGAAGCAGTTTTGTTTATTTGTGTTTCTTTTTAGGTGATATCTTTTTTTTTTTTCCTAGTTTTTGGCACATTTTGTTATATAGCATTTTGGGTTTACTTTTTGAAAAATAACTTAAAATTGGGTGAATAGGGAGAAAGAAGGTATCTGAATAAACTTGAGAGAAGGAATTTTAATGTGATTAAATATATTTAAAATTAACAATTATTTTAAATAATAAAAATAAAAGAACAAAAACAGAGAGAAACGAATTTGCTGTATTATTTTTAGTATATCTCTTTCTAAATAGTACAGCTTCATAATATTCAGACTTTCAGTTAAAGGGTAAACGTGGAATTTTTATGAGATTGGCTTCTTTTCGAGCATTTTCTGAGGAAAGCTCTTCCTTACTAGGTACACATGAAAGTTGGAAAGAAATAGGTAACAACAAACAAACAAGTAATGAAAAATCCATATATTATTGTATATTCAGTGTGCCTCAGTGACATAATTAGTATTATTGATCACATCTTCAAAGCCCGTTTGTAAATAAAGAGAAATTAAATGTGAATGGTGATGTTACTGGCTTTGTATTTCATTGTTTTGTTTGCAAGAAAACACTCATTTATAAATAGGAAATTTCATCCTAACAGGATTTGGTTTATAGCTCTAGTTTTCATCTTTGATGTATTGATATGTAAGTAGCATTAGTAATATCAACTTAATGATTTGTTTGTGTTCATTCTGTAGCTAAGAAGATAATTCAACAACTTATCTATCAATGATTAGCATGAATGTATTAACTGTTGCTGAATTATGTATCTTCATTGAGAATGGAATACATTTCCCTTAACTTGGATACGTGCTACAGGGCTGTCTCTCAGCAAAACACACAAAGGGAAGACCAAGGTTATATATTGGCAGCCATGTTCTCCCAATCTACATCAACTACAGAACATGTTTGTCTGAATTAAATTTTCTTTCTTTCTTTTTTATTTTCTCACTTTTCAATTTTTCTTTTTATACTTTAGCAAAACATTTTCTCCTATTTGAAATATTAAATTGATATTTAGTATTAGAATACTATTGATATAATTTCTGTAAGTTAAGTTATATAATCTTTGTAAAGGTATCAATTTTAAAATAGATGTCAACTGTCCATCTGTACAGAAACAAATATATAACTAAACACCAGAACCCAGAAATAATTGACAGTAGCCCCAGGAATAAATATTGTGTTATTACACATGGGAATACACTACCAAGTCAGGTTTGAAATTCTATTGGGTATTTTTCTGTTTCTGTAATGCTTGTTGTTGGTTTGTCAGAAATAACTATATTATGTTTGTGCTTTTTACTAAAGCACTGTCCATGTCAACTAGTCCTCCTCATTACATATAGATAATGGCTTACACACACACACACACACACACACACACACACACACCCTGTTCAACCAATATCTTCCACAGATTCAAAAAGTAAGTATTTTTCAACTATTTCAAATATATACTATTCCAATTTTAGTTACTTATAATGATTTACCTAACAGATTATTTTTTCAATTTTCCAACCAACATTTGATAGCCTTAGCAATCTTACTTTCACCTCTCTGTGCATAGTTCATCGCACATAGAACATATTTAAATTATTAAAAAACAATACAGATTTTTAGCCTGAAATTAGAGACTGCAGTCTTCATCACAGTGGTAGTGAGGTTCAGATGATTATGGGTTGGTATGAAGATACATTTGTATTTTATCACACTTTAGTGACAATTAGCAATACACCCATGTAATGGTCAATTAAGATTTGCCAAATTATTATGAAGGATATATCACAAGTAGTATCCATGCTTGCTTTTAACATTTATTAATTTCAAAATGTATACATATATGCATATATTAATGTACTCATCTTACATCAGACTACTCCAGCTGAAGTTTCACTGGTCTGATTTTGTTTATAATTTAAGAAGTTTAGTTTGGTCTTGTTAGAAACAAGTGTGATATACAAATGCTTTTATTTATACAAAGCCATGAGATATAGATATGCATATATAAAGGCAGCTATTTAGACACAGAATGACTATAAAAATCAATCGATAATAATTACTAAGTGAATATCAGGTGTACCTGAACTGTCCTAGGAAATGGGAAAGAGGTTCAATATAATCCCTCCTATACAGGAAGAATTGTATAAATTAAAGTTTTAATCATGTGATCTGTTCATTCTAATAAAAATATAACATTTAAAATGACATGTTGATTAGATTTGATTTCTTGCTAACAACATCATAAAGTAAGAAAATGAATGTTTTATAATGTATAGGTATTATTATGAAAATAATATTCTGTTTGTGTTGGTGTTTATCCCTCATTGTCTTATTTAAGGACTTAAGTAAATTGTCAATTTGTAAAGGAGTACGAATTACATGGTACTTTAGATATGGCTGTATTTAGGTTCTTTTTCCTTATGATAACATGTAAGTAGTTCTAGTTTCCATTCTACTGGTGTCATTTTAATGTTAATATTTATTGCTAAGACTATATAGCCTAGGGATCTATGGTAAAATCAAATAATCCTGTTCTAAAACAAGGAAGTGGACAAACAAATGAACAACATCAACAAAACAATAAATTGATTCCTAATGACATTTTTTTTTATACTCAGAGATTAGTGCCTTTGTCAGCCATCATCAGAGAAGTTGCTTCCTACGTCATATTAAACAAATACAGAGACCCAGAGCTAGATGGTATGCAGGGACTCAGAGACTTTGCAACACTCAGTGCTAAATGGGATGTCCTCATCAAATCCCTCTTTTTGGATCTCAGGGAAAACTACAGAGGAGGAGTCAGAAAGAGTGTAAGAACCAGAAGGGTAGAGGACACCTGGGAAACAAGGCTCACTAACTCGACGTGAGCAATCCACATATGAACTTACAGAGAGTGAAACCAGCATGGTTGCATAGATATGCACCACATCATCTGTCCTATATATTAGTGCTTCCAGTTTAGTGTGTTTATGGGATTATTAAGTAAGCCAGAAAAAAAAGTGTATCTTTGTTGTTTTTGTTCCTTCCTGGGCTTTTTTTCTTCTTATTGTTTGTTTTGTTCAAAGGTAATCTTTTAGTTATGTTTTATGTTTTTATTTAATTTTTATTTTATTATTGTTCCTTAGAAACATGTTTTTATTTGTGTGGTGGTGTGTGTGGTGTTGTGGTGTGTGGTTTTATAGAGAGAAAGGGATTGAATGATGATGATATGAGGGATGGGAAGAAACTGAGTGGGTTGGGGAGAGAAAAGAGTCATCAGGAGAGACTATATGAGAAAAAACTATTTTCAATAAAAGAAAAGATATGAAATAGATTTCTCTGCGTAGAATCCGAATAGAGCTTTCTAAAAAGATATGTAACTATGTCACTACTCTCATTAAAACAGAGCAAAACAAATCTGACATCACTCACTAATTATGATAAGTACTATAAAGACAAAAAGAATGCAGACAAGCATAGTAAGAAGATGACTTCTTAGGTGGTAATGTAAATTAATATAAGCTGGTAGTGTGATACTTTAGGAAGAGCTGATTATTTGGTAAAAAATATGATTATGAATGGTTCACATCTTTACTTTCAGAATTTAGAAGTCTAGGCCAGAGGACTGTAATGTGTTTGAAGGTAGCCTGAGCTAAATAGCGAAGTGTAGGACTGTCTGAGCTAGAGGGTAAGATTATATCTCAAATAAAGTAAAATAGAAATAAAAACCAAAGACAGCCCATCAAAGCTCATTGTATAAAAATACACATAAAGCAAATATATGAAAAACTAGTATTATGTATATGGCCTACATATAACATCCAAAACATATATACAATATGTCATAAATAACCATGTTATATATACTTATATATAATTACATGCACACATATACATATACATACACATACATATATACATATACATCATAACATATACATGATTTTCAAGGAAATTGCAGTTTCATACCATGAACTTTAAATTATTATAACCTGGTCCCAACAAAAAAAATATTAGTTAAAATAGACACCATTACAATCAATAAACATTTGCCAGTGAAATTTTAATTTGTACATTTCTGTAGCATAAATATCTGTGCTTTAGTTGTCAGTGAACTCTTGAAATATTTTCTATTGGTTTCTCTTTAAAAACAAGTTTTTGAGATGCTTGAAGAAGTGGTTTTTAATTCATAAGAAATCAGATCATTATAGTGAATGAGGAAACCTTGGGAGCCTAATTCATTCAACTTTTAAGCACTGGTTGTCACATGAGGTTGGATATTATAATGGAGAGAGATGGGCTTTTCCTGTATCTTCATTCTGGTTGTGTGAGCCTAATTCTTAAATGCCATGAGTTTGCTGGGATTTGTAAAGCTTACTGGATCACAGCAGTGACCCAACAAACAGTGGCCATGATCATTTTAGTGTTAGTTTGGCTTTGGGAATTGCTTTGAGCTTTTTAATGGCCCAACCACTGAGCCGGTAATTATAGTTTGTTACATAAACTCTACTCTTGTCCCAGATTACTGGCCAAAGAAGATGTAGTCTGTCCTTGTGTAGACCCAGATAGGACAGTAGTTCAAAGGAGTTTTTTATTTTAATTCTCAATCATTTTCTGAAGTACTCAATTACAGAACCTTTCATCTTTCCAAATCACTTCAAATGGCTATCTTTGAATAATTTTGTTGAATTCCTTGACAGATTATCATGTGAGGTTGTAAGAGAATCAGCTTCAGTGATTCCTACCATATTGTCATTGTCAACTTCTGTTTGGCCACTGTGCTCCTCAACTTCAATTCTCTGGTTTCTTATTCAAACATCATAAATTTGTCACTGTGCTGTGAGTTCAATAGTAGTTACTGGTTCAAATGTGCAGATGATATTTGGAGTTCCCTCTGATGTTCTCTCACACATTTTTGAACCCCAAAAATTCAGTTTTGCTTTTGCCTAATATAATTTCCACAATAGAAAATAAACATCAAGTTGTAAGCTATTAGAATTGTAACACAAAGTGAGAAGTGCATATTGACTATATAACAGAAACACATTTATTAAAAAGAGGCCATGTATTTGAAGACAGGCCAGGAGTGATATATGGAAAGATTTGGAGTCAAGAAATAGAAAGAGAAAATCTAATTAAATTATATCTTATGACCATTAATATATGTATTAATACACACACACACACATAAAATATATAATTTCATTTCAATGGGGCATCACTCAACAACGCAAAAACATAGCTTATTTTTTTCAATCTAAAGTGTGTATGTGGGTCATCTTCTAGGCTTCATAGCAGCACTCATTGGTGATTATATTTCACAATTATGGTGCATTTTAAAATAGCTATAAACATGGCTTTTTAATCATCCCTTCTAGCACACACATAAAATTTGTTATTTAACTGGATGAATATATAAATTTGATTTTTATACCTTTTACAAATTTCATATTCTGTAGACATGCAAATCATATATTGATCTAAGGTGATTCTGCTAAACTTTCACTATTAAAGATTTTGAAAGATGTCGGAATGATAAGATATCTTTAAACATTTCATTTGCATTTCCCTGATGACTAGGGATGCTGAGCACTTCTTTAGATGTTTCTCAATCATTCGAGTTTCCTCAGTTGAGAGTTCTTTGTTCAACCTCTCTACCCCATTTTTTAATAGGTTATTTGATGGTCTGGAATCTAGTTTCTTCAGTTCTTTGTATACCTTGGATATTAGCCCTCTATCAGATGTAAGGTTGGTGAAGATCTTTTCCCAGTCTGTTGGTTCCCGCTTTGTCCTGTTGACCATATCCTTTGCTTTACAGAAGCTTTGCAGTTTTAATGAGATCCCATTTGTCAATTCTTGATCTTAGAGCATACGCCATTGGTGTTCTGTTCAGGAACTTTTCCCCTGTGCCCATATGATCAAGGCTTTTCCCTATTTTCTCTTCTATTAGTTTTCAGTGTAGCTGGTTTTATGTGGAGGTCCCTTGATCCACTTGGAATTGAGCTTTGTACAAGGAGATAAGTATGGATCAATTTGCATTCTCTACAAGTTGACCTCCAGTTGGACCAGCACCATTTGTTGAAAATGCTGTCTTTTTCCACTGGATAGTTTGAGCTCCTTTGTCGAAGATCAAGTGACCATAGGTATGGGGTTCATTTCTGGGTCTTCTATTCTATTCCATTGATCCTCCTGACTGTCTCTGTTCCAATACCATGCCGTTTTTATCACTATTGCTTTGTAGTACAGCTTGAAATCGGGGATGGAGATTCCCCCAGAATTTCTTTTATTTTGAGTGTAGTTTTTGCTATCCTGGGTTTTTTGTTATTCCAAATGAATTTTAAGATTGCTCTTTCTATCTCTGTAAAATTGAGTGGGAATTTTGATAGGGATTGCATTAAATCTGTAGATTGCTTTCGGCAAGATAGCCATTTGTACTATATTAATCCTTCCGATCCATGAGCATGGGAGATCTTTCCATCTTCTGAGATCTCCTTCGATTTCTTTCTTCAGGGTGTTGAAGTTCCTGTCATACAGGTCTTTCACTTGCTTGGTTAGATTCACACCAAGATATTTTATACTATTTGTGACTATTGTGAATGGTGTCGTTTCCATAATTTCTTTCTCAGCCAGTTTATCCTTTGTGTAAAGGAATGCTACTGATTTGTTTGAGTTAATTTTATACCCAGCCACTTTGCTAAAGTTGTTTATCAGGTTTAGGAGCTCTCTGGTGGAAGTTTTGGGGTCACTTAAGTATACTAACATGTCATCTGCAAATAGTGAAACTTTGACTTCTTCCTTTCCAATTTGTATCCCTTTGATCTCCTTCTGTTGCCTAATTGCTCTGGCTAGGACTTCCAGAACTATATTGAACAGGTAGGGAGAGAGTGGGCAGCCTTGTCTAGTCCCTGATTTTAATGGGATTGCTTCAAGTTTCTCTCCATTTAGTTTGATGTTGGCTATTGGCTTGCTGTATATTGCTTTTACTATGTTTAGGTATGGACCTTGAATTCCTGATCTTTCCAAGACTTTTATCATGAAGGGGTGTTGAATTTTGTCAAATACTTTCTCAGCGTCAAGAGATATGATCATGTGGTTTTTTTCCTTGAGTTTATTTATGTAGTGGATTACGTTGATGGATTTCCGTATATTGAACCAACCCTGCATTCCTGGGATAAAGCCTACTTGATCATGGTGTGATAAGTGTTTTGATGTGTTCTTGGATTCGGTTCGAGAGAATTTTATTCAGTATTTTTGCATCGATATTCATAAGGGAGATTGGTCTGAAGTTCTCTTTTCTTGTTAGGTCTTTGTGGGTTTAGGTATAAGCGTAATTGTGGCTTCATAGAATGAATTAGGTAGTGTTCCTTCAGTTTCTATTTTGTGGAATAGTTTGAAGAGAATTGGTATTAGATCTTCCTTGAAGGTTTGATAGAATTCTGCACTAAAACATATCTTTGAGTCCATAATAATAAATGTAGTAACCTTTTATACTGCAAAAACAAAATGATAATATACCCATTCTTTAACCCTTTAATTGCTTTATTTGTGCCTCAGACTATCACGGTTACTTCTGGGTGACAATTTCTTTCAGTGAAGACAAGATATTTTTTAATATTCAGGGTTTTGAGAGCTCATTTTTACATGAAAATCACACAATGAAATAAACCCTTTTTGGCAGATATTAGTCCCAAGAAGATCATATCATAAACCATACTTGTAACTATAAATTTTTAGTAATGGCTGACATTTCAATCTCCAAATAAGATGGTCCTATGAAATCATTTATCAGTGTGAATTAATCACAGACAAATAATTGTTCCATTGTTAGTCATCAGTTTCCTTACTGAGTTATGTGGTTATGAGACACGATATGCTACATGGATTAAATTTTCACAAATATATGTTTCCTAGTTCTGTTGAAACCCCTTCAATTTCTAGAAACTGATTTAAATATACAGTTTGTTATAGAATATTTTCTTGTTTCTTTGATATAATACTCAAGCCAATTCAAATTGAGGCATAAGTTATTTATATCAAAGTTAAGGTACAGTCCACCCTGACAGGAAGTAAAGGCAAAAGGAACTTAGATCAGGTAGCCTTATTGTATCTACTATCAAGAAATAGAGCAGGTATATGCACTCTGTTACTCATTCCCTTTTCTCGTGTATAATACTCAGGGAATGGTAACAGTTGACTCACCTTTAGGCTTATATTTGTAGCATCGATATAATACATCTAGGTTAGGTGCAGAGATAGAAATCCCTGGTAACTCAAGATTACGTCAAATTGATAATTGATATTGATAATCACAACATCATCCCTTGTCCATATGAAACTCATCTCATAATTTAATCCATAAACCACCTACTGTGTTTCTCCATAGGCTTATAAAAATGTTGTGTTGTAAAATGCAGTCAGTCCAACCAAAGGTCCCCATATGCTTCAATCATTTTAACACCTTAAGGATCCAAAGTCTCTTAATTATGAGTGCCTATAAAAATGCTAACAAAAACAAATGCAAGTTGAACACAATAAAGTATCTATACCTCCTGCAAAATAAATAAATTTCAGATAAAACATATTGCATCCTTGAACACATTTACTGAGTCTATTTATGCACCTTCATTATACAAAATGTTTGTGTCTATTAATACATTAACTTATTCTCCCTAAAATATTCTCTCAGATTTTAAATTTAAAATAAATTAGGTTTCTTTACTTTCCTAGATTGGAATTATGGTGATGTAATAATTGCATAATCACTATTTAGGAGAACACAACATCATTGTTTTTTGACAGTATAATTTATTTATCATATTTCTTCTTTTCCTCTCCTCCCTCCAAGCCTTCCATATATACTGTCCTACATTCTTTCAAATCCATGGCTTTTTAAAAAATTATTTGCTGATATATCTATATCTATATCTGTATCTGTATCTGTATCTGTATCTGTATCTCTATCTCTATCTCTATCTCTATCTCTATCTCTATCTCTATCTCTATCTATATTTATATCTAACCTATATCTGTTTCTAAATGTAATCTTTTCAGTACATATAATACTGTCTGTATTATGTTTTACCAGAGTACCATCTGACAGTAGTCAATCTATTGTTCTTTTCTTGGCAGGACTACTTATTTCTCTCACTCGAAGCTTTCCTGAATTGCTTATAGTTCTCTGTGTAGGCTCGAGGCCTTGTGAGCACTTTTCCATCCAATTTGACATGTTGCTTTATGGTGTAGCTTCTGATATTACTAAGAGACATTCTCACAGTAAACCGATCCTCTGGCCCTTACAGCCTTCCTGTCTCCTTCATTGGCAGTGTTCTCTGATTCTAAAGTGTGGGAGTATCCATTGGGACTGGGCCCTACATCTTTGCATTTTGATTGGTTGTGGTTTTCTGTATTGGTCTCTGTTGGGATTCAGACCAGGGAAACATGGCTGAGGTCTTTACTTTACATACCAAAGCAGCTATGACCTCTAGGTTCTCCCAGCATCCTTCAATCCTTACCTGTTACAGGGCATGGCTGACATACCCTTCCTTCTGCCCTGAACTACTGTCCAGCAGAGGAACTCGGTTCCCCTCCCACAGAAACTCTTCCCTTTATACTTCAGATCTCTCTCTCTCTCTCTCTCATTCTCTCTACTCTCTCTCTCTCTCTCTCTCCTCTCTCTCTCTCTCTCTCTCTCTCTCTCTCTCCTCCCCTCTCTCTCTCCCTCTCTCTCCTCCCTCCCCTCCCCTCCCCCCTCCTCCTTCCCCTCCCTCCTCCCCTCTCCTCTCTCCCTTTCCTCTCTCTCCCTACATGCATATGTTATGCTTTTTTCTCTTTCTCTTCCTCCTCCCCTCTATAGCCCTCCTCTTGGTAATTTCACTGGCCTCAGGGTGAACTCCCTGGAAAGCAGCCTCCCAATAAATCTGCCATTATATAACTTTAATTTGTCTTGAATTGGCTCACTTCATCTGCAGAGCATTACTTATCAGTCTCTGTTACAAAGAGAAGTGTCTTTGAAATGAGACAAGAGAACAATTCTTTTTGCATGTGTGAAAAAATGGTTGCAGATGGTCATTAAGGATTGTGCTGGTTTAATAAATTGCTGATATGTAGATTCTCCTTAAGTAATCATGAGTTTGATAGCACTGATTAGCTTTTTCCTGCAATAGAGCAAACTTGTTCTCTTTCTATTTGTTATAGTAGATCATCTCATTATCATGGGTGTAGATCGTTTAGTTTCAAGTTTTTCATAGACGCTGATTAAAAAAAAAAAAATCACAGGAATGATACTGAGCTGTCCATTGCTCTTCAGTAGGTGTAAAGTGGCTGAATCACATCCGATCATTTGAATCA
This sequence comes from Mastomys natalensis, assembly GCA_021653895.1. NCBI lineage: Eukaryota > Metazoa > Chordata > Mammalia > Rodentia > Muridae > Mastomys > Mastomys natalensis. The sequence continues at coordinate 257,178 of JAJTUV010001158.1, read as the reverse complement.
GATTCTCAGCACGTTGTGATACAAGCTTCAGTTCTGTTCAGGGCAAGGTCCAGAGGACAGAGGCTTTTTACATTGCAGCACTGCAGATCACCTGACTGCTGCACAGAGCTCCACCTCTAGGCTCCCTATCAGCCCTGAAGAGAGAAGTCCATGGCAAACCACTTTGGTTTTACAACTTACTAACCATTAATTGGATCCAGAATTGAGGCTTTTGTTCAACACTCCACAAATGACTCTATGGTTAAAATGTGTAATATTGTTTTCTGTCATCTATTTTTTTTCTTTCATCAGTATTCCTGACCGGCCTCATAAACTCAGCAAGCAAGCAAGCTAACCCTATTAGAATTCAAAACCTTTTATTTCCCCTAGTCACTCTACTTCCAGAAAACAGCTTCTATATTACAAGAGTGCCTTTTATTTTCTTTTTTATTTCAAAGTATCATTATATTTCATAACTCGTATCATTGCTGTGTCTCTCAACATTATATAATGCACAAGAAAACAGGTTCAGTAACAGGAAAGAGCCATAGGGTGAATTACTTATAAGAAACTAACAAAAACAAAGGCTAAAAGTCAGGAACAGATTTAATTTTATTGCTCATGCATACAATGATGATGATGATGATAATAATAATAAGTTTTCTGACAACATAAATGGAAAGCAGATAATAAAGATGGAAAAATGTCTAATGGATTCCTAACCAAAAAAAAGTATCTTAAAAATTATATTCCATACTTTAAATAAATAATTACATATTAATGAGTTTCATGAACTTAAATTTTTAAATTAATTATCGGTTGTTAATTCAAATTCCTATTAGCTGTTAAGTCAAATTTCTATATAATTTTTAAACCAAGAAATTGTGACATCTGAAATTAAATACATTATAATAATTATAATTTGTACTGTTTTTTTTTGCAGAATTTTCTGCTGTCTTTTTCAAAGTGACATATTCTATGAATTGGTTCTACTTCTTTTCAGGTAGAACCAAAGAAGAGAAGATAATAATAGGGAAATGAACTATTACTAAAAACTACCCATTTGTATTCTGATAATCTATAACTTCTTTTATTTATTTATATTTATTTATTGGAAAATTTTTATTGGAAAATTTTTTTACATTTCAGATGTTCTCTCCTTACCCCATTTCCCCCCCTCCCTCCCAGGAACTCACTATCCCTTCCCCCCTCCTCCTATCTCCACGTTGGTGTACCCCCACCCATCCTCCCCTGTACCTCACCTCCCCACCCTCGAGTATCCCCCCCCCACGACGTCCAGCCTTCATGGGACCAAGGATCTCTTCTCTCACTTATATATAGCTCCCTTGCATATATAGCTGGAGCCATGGGTCCCTCCCTAATCCATCAATGTAATCCACTACATAAACAAACTCAAAGAAAAAAAACCACATGATCATCTCATTAGATGCTGAGAAAGCATTTGACAAAATTCAACATCCCTTCATGGTAAAGTCTTGGAAAGAACAGGAATTCAAGGACCATACCTAAACATAGTAAAAGCAATATACAGCAAACCAGTAGCTAACATCAAACTTAATGGAGAGAAACTTGAAGCATTCCCACTAAAATCAGGGACTAGACAAGGCTGCCCACTCTCTCCTTACCTATTCGATATAGTACTGGAAGTCCTAGCCAGAGCAATCAGACAACAAAAGAAATCAAAGGAATACAAATAGGAAAGGAAGAAGTCAAAATATCACTATTTGCAGATGATATGATAGTATACTTAAGTGACCCCAAAAACTCCACCAGAGAACTCCTAAACCTGATAAACAACTTCACAGCAAGGTGGCAGGTTATAAAATCAACTCGAACAAATCAGTAGCCTTCCTCTACATGAAAGATAATCTATAACTTCTAAAGACAGTTTAATATTAATATAACATAGAGAATATATGAGGCCCTGGTTCAATTACCAATATTAAATATATAATAATAGACTTACATTAAATAATTGGAAAATAAAATATCATTGGCACCGTGAGACTTTCATTAGAAAATTATCATAATAAAATTATATTTGTATATCAAAAACACTAAAATAAATATGAGATGTTGATATTCTAAAATGTAAAGGCTGTAGTATTAAAGAAATTACACAGCATGTGTAAAGCTCTAGATATAAAGGCCAGTAAATATAAAACATCAAAGCAAAATGAAACAAATGAAACATCAAAAGAATTCACCACTATAATCTTAATTTTTCATAGTGAATGCTGCATTTAATTTTTGCTACTTGAAACTGTGTAAGTATAGATAAATTTTCTAAGAATTAAATTTTAGAAAGTATGATATCATCTTAAATAATCATTAATTTATTTTTAAATGGTGAACAACATGATTTTGAAACACTGTAGCTATTGACTCAAGTCAGCATATGCTCGTATAATAATCAATAAGCCTGAGGCAACATTGGAGAATATCAATTTATTTTATTTTCGGTGTTACTTCATAAAGGCCAGGCTCTCGTCAAGTGTCCCTTGAGGGTACAACTTGACAAGGGCATTATGTTCCACTTGCTTGTCCCCATATGTCATGCTCAAAACATGACAGCCCAGATCCATTATTCCTTTTACTTTTCTTCCATGGTTTACTATTAAAAAGTACCCAAAACATTCTGCTCAAACAATTTTAATCATATTATGCTGTTTTTTTCCCAAACAGTATCACCAAAACTATCTTGGGAAGATATATAACTGCTTAGTTTCGTTCAGGAGGGTGTCAAGGAGTTCTCTGTGAACAACAGAGCAGGTAGAGAAGATTCTCCTTGTGAGGTCAAATGGAACTCAGGTCAGCAAGACTTTAGCTGAGTTAAAAACTTCTTGAGTCTGACCAAGTGGTTTATTATCCTTGCACAGTTAAAAACACAGAAAAAACCTTGTTTAGATGTGAGAATTAACCCAACATGTCTTTAAGCATGGCTACACTGAAATTCCCTTGTAAAATACGTCTCTTTGGGAATTAGCTGTGTACCATAAGAATGGATTCTTAATAACTGAGAAACAGTGTTCAGAATAAGGGCACAGTGAGGAGAGATTTGTAATAACCATAAGGATGACTTCTGTTGACTGTTAATTCTGACAAGTGCATAGGCCTTCTTCAATAAAACGAGTTCTGTTGACTGAGAGGGAAGCCTGGGGTGAAGTCCTGAAGAGTACACAGGATTTGGGGCGATTCAGATGAGGGCTGGCTTCATAGATTCAAAAAGGTGGGTTGTTTTAATGGAGATTACATTGAATCTGTAAATTGCTTTTGGCAAGATGGCCATTTTTACTATATTAATCCTGTCGATCCATGAGCATGGGAAATCTTTCCATTTCCTGAGATCTTCTTCAATTTCTTTCTTCAGAGACTTGAAGTTTTTGTCATACAGATCTTTAACTTGCTTGGTTAGATTCACACCAAGGTATTTTATATTATTTGTGACTATTGTGAAGGGTGTCATTTCTCTAATTTCTTTTTCAGCCTGTTTATCTTTCACATAGAAGAAGGCTACTGATTTGTTTTGAGTTGATTTTATAACCTTCCACTTTGCTGAAGTTGTTTATCAGGTTAAGGAGTTCTCTGGTGGAAGTTCTGGGGTCACTTAAGTCTTTACGTAATCATCACATTATCATGTGTAGATCTGTTTTTAGTTTCAGTTTTCATAACGCTGATTAAAAAAAAAAAAATCACAGGAATTGATACTTGAGCAGTCCATTGCCTCTTCAGTAGGTTAAAGTGCTGAAACACAATCCGATCATTTGAATCAGATTCTCAAGCACCGTTTGATACAAGCTCAGTTCTGTTCAGGTCAAGGTCCAGAGGACAGAGGCTATTTACATTGCAGCACTGCAGATCACCTGACTGCTGCACGAGAGCTCCACCTCTAGGCTCCCTATCATCCAGAAGAAGAATCCATGGCTACCACTTTTTGGTTTTTACAACTTACTAAACCATTAATTGGATCCAGAATTTGAGGCTTTTGTTCAACACTCACATATGACTCTATGTTAAAATGTGTAACTATTGTTTTCTGTCATCTATTTTTTTCTTTCATCAGAATTCCTGACCGGCCCTCAAAAACTCAGCAAGCAAGCAAGCTAACCCTATTAAATTCAACCTTTTATTTCCCCTAGTCACTCTACTTCCCAAAAACAGTTCAATATTACAAGAGTGCCTTTTATTTTCTTTTTATTTCAAGTAACATTATATTTCATAACTCGTATCATTGATGTGTCTCTCACCATTATATAATGCACAGACACAGTTCAGTAACAGGAAAGAGCCATAGGGTGAATAACTTATAAGAAACTAACAAAAACAAAGCTAAAAGTCAGGAACAGATTTAATTTTTTATTGCTCATGCATATCAATGATGATGATAAGATAATAATAATTAAATTTTCTGACAACATAAATGGAAAGCAGATAATAAAGATGGAAAAATGTCAAATGGATTCCTAACCAAAAAAAAGTATCTTAAAAATTAAATTCCAACTTAAAATAAATAATTACATATAAATAGTTTCCTGAACTTAAATTTTTTAAATTAATTATCGGACTTGTTTATTCAAATTCCTATTAGCTGTTAAGTCACATTATCTATTATATTTAAACCAAGAAAATGTGACCCCAAATACCCAGAAAAATTTTAAAAAATACATTATAATAATTAATTATAATTTTTGTACTGTTTTTATTGCTGAATTTTCTGCTGTACTTTTTCAAATGACATATTCTAATGAATTGGATCTACTTCATTTCAGGTAAACCAAAGAAGAAGAAGATAATAAAAGGGAAATGAACTAATTACTAAAAACTACCCAAGGAATACCCTCCCTTTATACTTTTTACCCCAATCCTCTGTATATTCCACTTCATACCCCAATGACTCACTTCATCAGGTACCTACTTTAAAGACTATATAACTACCATGTTCAAATCATAATGTTATATAATAGAAAAAACATGATCATCTCATTAGATGCTGATGAAAGCATTTGACAAATTCAACATCCCCTTCATGGTAAAAGTCTTGGAAAGAACAGAATTCAAGGCCCCATACCTAAACATAGTAAAAGCATATACAGCAAACCAGTAGCTAACATCAACTTAATGGAGGAAACTTGTTATAGACATTCCCCCTAAAATCAAGGACTAGACAAGGCTGCCACTCTCTCCTTACCTATTCGATATAGTACTGGAAGTCCTACCAAGCAATCAGACAACAAAAAGAAATCAAAGGAATACAAATAGGCAAAGGAAGAAAAGTCAAAATATCACTATTTGCAAAATTGATATGTAGTATACTTAAGTGACCCCAAAAACTCCACCAGAGAACTCCTAACCTGATAACATACCTTCAGCTAAGGATGGCAGGTTAATAAAATCAACTCGAACAAATCAGAGCCTTCACTACATGAAAGATAATCTATAATTTTCTAAAGACAGTTTATATATTAATATATAACATAGAGAATATATGAGCCCTGGTTCAATTACCAATATTAAAATATAATAATAGACTTACATTAAATACATTGGAAAATAAAATATAAATTGGCACCGTGATACTTTCATTAGAAAATTATCATAATAAAATTATTATGTATATCCAAACACTAAATAAATATGAGTATTGATATTCTAAAATGTAAGGCTGTAGTATTTAAGAAATTTCACAGCAGTTAAAGCTCTAGATATAAAGCCAGTAAATATAAAACATCAAAAGAAAATGAACAAATGAAACATCAAAAGAATTCACACTTTAATCTTATTTTTCAAGTGAATGCTGCATTTATATTTTGCTACTTGAAAACGTGATAAATATAGATAAATCTTCAAAGGGAATTAAATTTTAAAAAGTATGATATCATCTTAAATAATCATTAATTTATTTTAAATGGTGAACAACATGATTTTGAAACACTGTAGCTATTGACTCAAGTCAGCAATATGCTCGTATAATAATCAATAAGCCTGAGGCAACATGGAGAATATCAATTTATTTTATTTTCGGTGTTACTTCATAAAGGCCAGGCTCTCGTCAAGTGTCCTTGAGGGTTTACAATTTGACAAGGGCATTATGTTCCACTTGCTTGTCCCCATATGTCATGCTCAAAACATGACAGCCGCAGATCCATTATTCCTTTTACTTTTCTCATGGTTTACTATTAAAAAGTACCCAAAACATTCTGCTCAAACAATTTTAATCATATTATGCTGTTTTTTCCCAAACAGTATCACCAAAACTATCTTGGGAAGATAATAACTGCTTAGTTTCGTTCAGGAGGGGTTGCAAGGAGTTCTCTGTGAACAACAGAGCAGGTAAGAAGATTCTCCTTGTGAGGTCAAATGGAACTCAGGTCAGCAAGACTTTAGCTGAGTTAAAACTTCTTGAGTCTGACCAAGTGGTTTATTATCCTTGCACAGTTAAAAAACACAGCAAAACCTTGTTTAGATGTGAGAATTAACCCAACATTCTTAAGCAGGGCTACACTGAAATTCCCTTGTAAAATACGTCTCTTTGGGAATTAGCTTGTACCATAAGAATGGATTCTTTAATAACTGAGAAACAGTGTTCAGAATAAGGGCACAGTGAGGAGAGATTTGTAAATCCATAAGGATGACTTCTGTTGACTGTTAATTCTGACAAGTGCATAGGCCTTCTTCAATAAAACGAGTTCTGTTGACTGAGAGGGAAGCCTGGGGGTGAAGTCCTGAAGAGTACACAGGATTTGGGGCGATTCAGATGAGGGCTGGCTTTCATAGTTTTCAAAAAGGTTGGGTTGTTTTAATGGAGTTACATTGAATCTGTAAATTGCTTTTGGCAAGATGGCCATTTTTACTATATAATCTGTCGATCCATGAGCATGGGAAATCTTTCCATTTCCTGAGATCTTCTTCAAATTTCTTTCTTCAGAGACTTGAAGTTTTTGTCATACAGATCTTTAACTTGCTTGGTTAGATTCCCCACCAAGGTATTTTATATTATTTGTGACTATTGTGAAGGGTGTCATTTCTCTAATTTCTTTTTCAGCCTGTTTAATCTTTCACAAAGAAGAAGGCTACTAAATTTGTTTGAGTTGATTTTATAACCTTCCACTTTGCTGAAGTTGTTTTATCAGGTTATAAGGATTTCTCTGGTGGAAGTTCTGGGGTCACTTAAGTCTTTACAGAGCCAGAAAGAGAAATTCTCAAATCTATTTGGAATAACAAAAAAGCCCAGGATAGCGAAAACCATTCTCAACAATAAAAGAACTTCTGGAGGAATCACCACCCCCTGACCTCAAGCTGTACTACAGAGCTATGTTGATAAAAACTGCCCTGGTATTGGTACAGAGACAGGCGGGAAAAGATCAGTGGAATAGAGATCAAGACCCAGAAATGAACCCACACAACTATGGTCATTTGATCTTGACAAGGAGCTAAAACCATCCAGTGGAACAAGGACAGCATTTTCAACAAATGGTGCTGGTTCAACTGGAGGACAACATGCAGAAGAATGCAAATCAATCCTTTTTTATCTCCTTGTACAAAGCTCAACTCCAAGTGGATAAAGACCTTCATATAAAACCAGACACACCTGAAACTAATAGAAGAAAATGGGGAAGCACTCTCGAATACCTAGGCACGGGGGTAAAAGTTCCTGAACAGAACACAATGGCCTATGCTTTAAGATCAAGAATTAACCAATGGGACTTCATAAATTGCAAAGTTTCTGTAAGGCAAAGGACACTGTCAATAGGACAAAATGGCAGCCAACAGATTGGGAAAAGATCTTTACCAATCCCACATCTGATAGAGGACTAATATCCAATATATACAAAGAACCAAGAAATTAGACTCTAGACAACCAAATAACCCTATTAAAAAATGGGGTACAGAAGCTAAACAAAGAATTCTCACTGAGGAAATGCGAATGGCCTAGAAGCACCTAAAGAAATGTTGATCATCCTTAGTCATCAGGAAATGCAAATCAAAACAACCCTGAGATTCCACCTCACCTACCAGCCCAAATGGCTAAGATCAAAAACTCAGGTGATAGTAGATGCTGTGAGGGATGTGAGAAAGAGGAACACTCCTCCTTGTTGGTGGGATTGCAAGATGGTGCAACCACTCTGGAAAACAGTCTGGCAGTTCCTCAGAAAATTGGACATATCACTACCTGAGGACCCAGCTATATCACTCCTGGCATAATACCCAGAAAGATGCCTAACATATAACAAGGACATATGCTCCACTATGTTCATAGCTGCTTTAATTATAATAGCCAGAAACTGGAAAGAACCCAGATGCCTTCAACAGAGGAATGGATACAAACATGTGGTACATTTACACAATGGAATATTACTCAGCTATTAAAAACAATGAATTTGATAAATTTTTAGTAAATGGATGGAACTAGAAAATATCATCCTGAGTGAAGTAACCCAACACAAACGAACATACATGGTATTTCACTCACTGATTATTGGATTTAGCCCAGAAGCCTGAAATACCCAAGATTCAACCCACAGACCACATAAACCCTCATGAAGAATGATGACCAAGTAGGGGGGCTTCAGCTCCTTGCTTAGAAGGAGTAACAAAATATTCAAGGAGCAAATATGGATACAAAGTTCAGGTCAAAACTAAAGGAGGGGCTGTCTGGAGACCATTCCTCCTGGGTATCCATCCCATGTGCAGTCACCAAAGGTAGACGTTGATGTAGATGTCAGGATGTACATGCTGACAGGAGCCTGATATAGCTGTCTCCTTAGAGGTCTGCAAGAGTCTGACAAAATTCAGAGGCAGATGCTCACAGCTAACCATTAAACTGATCATGGGGTTCCCAACAGAGAAGATAGAGTAAAGACTGAAAGAGTTGAAAGGATTTGTGACACCAGAGGAAAGCAACAATCCCCAACCAACTAGAGCCCTCAGGGTCTAAACCACCAGCCGGGGAGCTCTTAGGGAGGGACCCATGGCTCCAGCTACATAGCAAGGGAAGTATATATATAAGTGGGAGAAGAGATCCTTGGTCCCATGAAGACTGGACATCCCGGGAGCGTGGTATTCGAGGGTGGGGAGGTGCGGTTCCGGGGGGAGGTGGCTTGGGGTACACCATCATAGAAGCAAGAGGAGGGGGAAAGGGATAAGGTAGTTCCTGGAGGGAGGGGGAATGGGGTAAGGGGAGACATCTGAAATGTAAATAAAATTTCCAATAAAAAAAAAAAAACAAAAAACAAACAAAATAACAACAAAGGTTGGGTTGTTAGATAACATCCACTCCATCCTTCATGGTGAAAAGGCTTCATTTCCTTCTGATAGGTTGTTTCTCCACTGTAAAATGAGCCAATTCAAGCCAGATTAGATTATATTAAAAGCGAGTTTATTGGGAAGCTGCCCCAAGGATTGAGGATATGGGGAAAGCCAGGAGGAGAAGCAGAAGAGGGAGAAGAAAAGGGCTCATGTGTGGGGGAGAGAGAAAGAGACAGAGAGAGACAGAGAGAGACAGAAAGAGACAGAAAGAGACAGAAAGAGACAGAGAGACAGAGACAGAAAGCAAACAGAGGACAGAGCAAAATGAAAGAATAGAAGGAGAGAAAGAGAATAGAAGGAGAGAAATATCATCCTGTGTGAGGTAACCCAATCACAAAAGAAGGCACATTGTATTCACTTACTGATAATTGGATATTAGCCCAGAAGCTTCCAATACCCAAGATGCAACTCACAGACCACATGAAGCTCATGAAGAAGGAAGACCAAAGTGTGGGTGCTTCGGTCCTTCTTAGAAGGAGTAACAAAATACTCAAGGGAAGAAATATGGTAGACAAAGTGTGGGACAGAAACTGAAGGAGAGCCGTCTGGAAGACTGTTCCACCTGGTATACATTCCATGTGCAGTCACCAAAGGCAGATGCTAAATGTTAATGTCAGGAACTGCATGCTGACAGAAGCCTGATATAGCTGTCTCCTTACGGTCTGCCAGAGCCTGACATATACAAAGGCAGATGCTAGTAGCTAACCATTGAACTGATCATGGTTTTTCCTAATTGGAGAAGTTAGAGAGAAGACTGAAGGAGCTGAAAGGGTTTGCGGCCCCATGAGGAGAGCAACAATACCAACAAACCAGAGCTCCCAGGGTCTAAACCACCAGCCTTGGAGCACATAGGGAGGGACCCATGGCTCCAGCTGTATATGTAGGGGAGGATTGGCCTTGTTTGGACATGGTGGGAGAGGAGATAACTTTGTCCCATGAAGGCTGGATGCCCAGTGTGGGAATTCAAGGGTGAGAGGTAGGAGTGGGGGGGGGGGGCCATCTTCATAGAAGCAGAGAGGGGGAAAAAGATAGGGAGTTCCTGGGCGGGGTGGTGGTGGTGTGGGAAATGGGGTAAGGGATAACATCTGAAATGTAAATAAATAAAAAAAAAATAGAAGGAGAGGATGGGGCAAAATATTTGGATTTTACAGAAAGAAGCCTCTGGGGAAGGGCAACTCAGACCCTAGGCTGGAAAGTTTAAGGGGTTGGGAACAGGATGTGCAAGGTAGGGACTGAGGAATACTGGGAGAACTGGAGGCCAGGTTCTGATTGAATGTTAAATATATACCTCTGTCCCTTGACTAGGTCAAAACCAAACACCTTTCAATTAAAGAAAAAAAGAACTGCGTATTTCACAGTTCTAGTGCTTACTGAAGCAGTGCACTGTACAAAACTGTATGGTTTTTCTTGTGTGTATGCTTTTAGGGCTCATCATTTGATATCAGTAACTAGTTGGTATGCCAGACACTTAGGAAGACTGTTTTGCCCAATCTCAGCATCCCTTCAAATAAGGATAAAATACCCTACTATGGGAGAGGGAAAGCTCAGGAGGTTTCCTTCACATTTGGCTAAAATTAATCTACCCTATGGAAACTTAAGTAACAGATTCAATTTATAATAATAAATTCAATATAAACTAGAGTTGATGTATCTACAGTTTTGACTATCTTGACAACATTCCCAGCCCCTTCTCTGTCTGCGTTTTTGACATTAAAATTATCACAGCTCTGAAAAACGTTCAACACTGGCATTCACAAAGTTGTGAAATATTTACATAGCAGAAGATTTTGTAAAATTATTGTAAATTCTTTTCCTGAATAAAATCATTTTAAAATATTGTTAAATATATTAAAACCTACTTTGATTCTAAAAAGGGTTAATATACATTTATCACTGTTCATATGAATGAATAAAAAATGAAATTCATTTGTTTATAGGCTTATTCTCAGCATAGTTGACAATCTTATTCTGACTGTGGGCAGCTACTGTCCCAGATTTATTTTATAAAACTCATTTTTCTTTCACAGTCTTTAAAAATAATATTTCTCAAAGTATTTTGTTGAATAGTATATTTAAGTATTTTGATAATGATCATCAATTTAATAATAAATAGTATCAGAATCTGAGTTAATTGATGTTTGGAATGTAGACAATTACTAATTCTGCCTTTTTGCATATTCTTCATTACAAAATTAAGCATCATTTAAACATTAAATTTTGCTTCAGCTACAGCTTAAATTACTGACAACTTAAATGTGCTAAAGCACAGAGCTGCTTAGTTTACCTGAAAAACGGAAATACTGAGCTTTAATTTCAGGTATGTCCATGATTGCAAACTATTGTACCGCACACTGGTACATATTTGCTCAATTTGTGGTTTTAGTTTGTTTTCTTTGGTTCTTAAATACTAAGGGCTTCTTTGTGTATTCGAACTGTCTGGAAACTCACTCTGTAGGGGAGCCTGGCCTCCTGAGATCTGACTGCTTCTTCATTTCACAAACCCTGAGATTAAAGGCCATCATTATCTGGTTCTTTATAAACCTTTTAAGGAGCTTCTAGTTGTCTGTTTTCTTTGTTTTTAAAAGATAGATCTCTGATGAAACATAGAGATAAATACTCTAAGGGTGGAGAAAAAGAAGATGATATGGAAAATCATGAGTATTTGGATGTGAGGAGAAATCAATTTTATAGTTGATTGCCTGCTCGTTAGAGATTAAAAATAATGCCAGAGAGAGAGAGAGAAGAGAGAGAGAGAGAGAGAGAGAGAGAGAGAGAAGCCTTGATTGTCCATACTAAGAATGCTGTACTAAATGCCATACGGATCCACATGACATTAAAATTATGTATAGTAATCATACGGCCAATTCTATGAATATATTGGGGTGAGGGAGTACTTAATGGGCCCATGCCAAGGAATGCTCCTGAGTAATTAACGCTATGCAACAGCTCTGGCAAAAAAGGAGTTTATTGGGGGAAGGGAGAGAAGTATATGAAGAAGGAGTAGAGACAGATGAATGGAACTCTTAGACAGGCAGACAGATGGGAGCAGAGCCATGAAGGCAGAGAAGAGAATTGGGCAGCAAAGGACAGCAGAATAGAGAGATCTACTGGAGTGAGAGAGAGAGACAGCTGGGGTGGCATTCAGTCCTTTTATAGGCAGTCAATCCCGGCAGGTGAATGACAGTAAGCATGCTAGGTCTCTGGGAGGAGCCTAGTAGAATTGCCTATAAGCTAACTCCAATAAAACTTTAAACTTAAATAACTAGGAGATTACTGTGCCACCGTGTAGATAGTCCAAAGCTTCCTAGTAGTACACACCTGTCCCTGTAACAAGGTATGTACTCATGTGCTGATAGCACAAGGCAGTTCTTGTCAAATTCTAGAACATTCCCATTCCATTCATGAGGAAGAGCCTCTCCTTTGTCCATAGTATCTCCAACCTGTGGGAATTGCAATTACTTGACTAAGACAGATTCAGATACTAACAGACAACCATTGGACTGAGTCCTGGGACCCAATGGAAGAGTTGGGGGAAGGGCTGAAGGAGCTGAAGAGGATTGCAACCCCATAGGAAGAACAACAGTATCAATTAACCGAATCCCTCACAGCTCCCAGGAATTAAACCACCACAAAAGAGGATTCATTGGCTGGTCTATGGCTCCCACACATATGTAGCAGAGGATAGCTTCATTCTGGCATTAGTTGGAGGGGAGGCTTGATGTCCCTAGAGTAGGGGGATGCTGGAAAAGTGAGGCAGGATGTGGGTATGGTAAGTACCTTCTTAGGGCAAAAAGAAATGGATGGTACTGGGTGTTTGGGGGGATACTGGGAAGGGGGATACTATTTGAAATGCAAACAAATAAAATGATTTAATAAATAAAAATGTAAAATAAAAGTGGAGTTTTTAGTTTTAGGTGAGCATACAATTCATACAGCTGACATTTCTTCAGACCAGCTTGTGCAGAAGAACTGTTGCCATCTATGCTCAGTTCATTACTGTCAGTTGAATGTGAAGTCCAGGGACATCTGGTTAGAACTTACATGTTAATCAGTACAAAAGAGTCCAATGGAGTTAACTTATCATGTAAAACAAAAAAACTGTATCTCCATAATACTATGCTAACATATTATAATATTAGTGACCATGTAACAGATTAAATAGCTGATATTGATAGCTCAAAGTAATAGACCTGGTAACGATCCAAGGTAAAGTTTGATTCAAATAGGTTTTAGTCTTCAGGTATAAATTTTGTTTGTTTTATAAGTAAGAATGTGTGTATATTAATATAGTTTAAATTCATAAACCTTATTTACTTTTTGAGTGATAATTATTTACTATTAAAATTATCTGAAAAAAATATCCTTGAACTTAAGCTTTAAATAATGCACAAAAATATAACTAAGAAATCAAATGCTGTATACGTCAATCTATTTAATGTTCACTATCTTGATTCCATCAGATAAGATGTTTTTCCATACCAGAATAAAAGAAAGCTTAGAATATAGGATTTTAGGAAACTGACAGTCCCTTCACGTCCTCACTACAGGTTGAAGATATGTACATTTTACCTCAGAATCTTTCAGGTTTTGAAGAAGCCATAGAGTTCCTTAGCAAAAAGGTATGCAGTTTGTGTCCGTGCAGCCCAAAGCGACTGCTCTGATCTTTGTTCTATCATGGCTCTGGGAGTTCTGCCGCCTATAATCTTGCTGCCAGGCTAGACCTCCCTGCATAGCTGACCTTCTCCCATAATAAGGGTTTCTGACTTTGCTTTACAACAATGAGCTTCTCAGGGTAAAAGATTTAGTTCTTGCTGGAAGATGAGAGCATGGTCAATGCCAAGAATCCCCAAAGGCAAAATGCTTAACCCCTTAGCCTCTTATAAAAATCGGTTGACAGCAGAGGCCAAGTCTATGATCTCACCTCAGGAAACCTGACTAATTATTGAAATCCAGATGGGTAGATGAATTTTGATTCCACTACAGACTTCATTATAATTGGATGTTTAAAAGTTAATGAATGGATATTGTAATGCTAGTACTATGATATATACTACAGTGAGATGAATTATATTGGATGTATAATTGTGCAAATTTTATCATATTATGACCTTAAACAAGCTGTGGAGTGGTAATAACAGTAAGAATATGGAGTGTGTATAATTTTTATCCTCTGATGATTTAATTTTAAAATAGAATCTAAACAGAGTTTATAAGCCCATTTCTACATGAATTAAATCCCTCTGAACTGGTTTTGTTTTATTCAAAACTACCATAGCTCTTGGTTTTCCATCCTAGTTACATATGGGTGATCTGAATTATACATGCTCTTCCTTGTAGTGAAGTAACATTTCAAAGAATAGTTAAGATAGAAAACTTCCAAGGTGTACAGATTTTTGACTTTCTAGCCTTTTCTAGCTGATTATACTATATTTGAATTGATCCTTTTGAAAGCTTATGGAAGCTGATCTCATAATTGTAGAATCTCCTCTTGTCAAGGGACTTCTGCAGAGAAAACCATATTACCTATTTACCTTTCATGTAAAACACCAGTTTCTTGGATTGAATCTCTCACACAATGATATTTTGATGAATCTGATGTGTTTTACATCTATAAAAACGTATACTTACTGTAAAGTGTAGAAATTGTACGTGCATATTTTTGTGTGACAGTGATCTACATATTGCATTTAATACTCATTTGGGTGGATATTTTCTTTCAATATATGTGCAGCTAAGAACAGAACCAATTTTTTAATTAGTGAAATAATTTAAGAAATAGAATTAACAGGAATCTCAGGAAAAATATCAATCATAAAATTATCTAAAAGATTATGTAAAAGAACTAGATAAATAATGGTAAATAGAAAATGATAAATATCATAAAATTAAATTTTCATAAACTGAGAACCATCAAAAGTGATACTGAACCAAGAAATAATTTTAGAATGGTGTGACTGTGTCTTTTTAAAATAATTACTAGTCCTATCATCCTTGAAATTGCTATACTTAAATGTAATATGTCTGGAGTCAATAAACGTTGACAACATTATCTTTAATGTTCATTTAAAAACAAATAAACTCCAAAAATATGTGTTCATGCTATGGAACCATTTGACTTTAGTCATTTTAATAGACCTCTTGTCCCAAATCCAGTCATTTAAATGGCAGTATCACTATAAGGTTGATAAATAAAACATATTTAATACGTTTAAATTTATTAATGTTAAATAATGCATTACACACATTAGCAATTTAAACATTAATACAGCAGGACAAATTTTTGGAACTTGTGAGCAATGTGAATCTGGCAGCATAGATTTAAACACTGTGATCCAGAAAATTCTCCAGATCAGAATGAGGCATAAAATTTAACAAAGGTGTGTATTTCAAAAGAAAGAGTACTTTCCACATCGAGTTTCAGAAAGATTAACTAGATAATTACAGTACAGGGAAAAAACTAGTTTAACATCATTTCCTTTAAAAGCTACTAGAGGTACCAGGCTGTATTTGACTGCAAGCTCAGCATGAGCCATCACCATGACACGGGTGCCAAAGGAAGAAAAGATGGTTGCTGCAATAATGAAAGAGTAACTGTCAGAATGTTCAGTGCTGGGCTTCTTAACACTGTCTCAGCATATAAAGGCTTGATTACTCCAGAAAGTTTAAGGCATCATGGTTTAATTTAAAATGTGTCAATTTTAAAAGAAAATTTAGTTCACTGGAATTTTGATCATGTATGCCAATTTGAACATTAGCTGTGTTGGAGAAGAACTTAGTCAGATAATTTAATAGATTATCTAAGTGATCCAAATAAATTACCTTCAGGAAAGAATTGTGAACTTATGGGGGACACACACACGCACACACACACACACACACACATATATATATACAGACACACTCATAAATACTCACACGTTAATTTTTCCAGAAGAAGAATGCACTCACATTACACTGTGAGCTGTTCAAATTTAAAAGTATCTGAAAGTCTTACATTAGCAATAAGCTCTATTCCAGAGTCCATATCAACTGGAAAATATGGATTGTTTCATGTGAACTAATAAGCAAAGAGATGAAGTTATTTATCGTGCCCACATGCATTAGGTAGCTTTTCTGTGAGTACCTGAACATATTTTAATCATGCTTAGATGATCAACCTAGGAAACTGTTCCTTTGTGAATATTCCCAAGAGTGGTATAGCTGGACCCTATGGAAGATTTGTTTCTAGCTTTCTGAGTAACCTCGACATTGATTTCCATAATGACTGTACCAGTTTGCACTCCCACCAGGCCGTGAGTCAGTGTTCCTCCTCCTTCACATGGATGAAAGAATTTGTCATCATCATTTAAAAATATATATTAACAATTCTGACTTGGTAGATAAAAATCTCAAAGTAGATTTAATTTGAATTTATTTGATGACTAAGGATGTTAAGTATTATCATGGGGCTTTGGGAAAATACTGGGGGATAGAATAAAAAAGACACTGAGATGAGACATCTGCATAGTATAAGGCTGTTGGCCTTTTTTGCAGGGGAAAGTCCCTCAGCTAGCCATCTGATCATAATCCAATTCCCCTGCCACATGGCTCTCTCTCTTCCACCTCGCTGCTCCATTCCTGTCCCTGCTTCTGTCTTTCCACCTTTATGCTACTGTCTAGTCATGTTGCCCAAGCTCCTGTCACCAGCTCTTTATTCTGCAAAAAGCCACACTCCTTACTCTCATCCAGTCTGAACCAATCAGAAGCAAGACAATGCCCAGTCCATCTCTGTATGTTGCCTTTGGGTTAGAGGAAGAGGACAAAGTGACCTTCACACCGTAGAGTGCTTTTTAACATGATAATCTCAGAGAATTCATCTTTTGGTCCAGTGATGAAGTGGAACTGTGAGGTTTCTCACCCACACATAAGTTTCCAGAAATTACAACTCTGAGATATTTATTTATATTATTTATTACTTACTTACTTACATAGTACACTGTAGCTGTCATCAGACACACAAGAAGAGGTATCAGATCCCATTACAGTGTTTTGAGCCACCATGTAGTTACTGAGAATTGATCTCAGGACCGTTGGAAGGGTAATCAGTGCTCTTAACTACTGAGCCATCCCTCTAATCCAAGATTTCTTATATATAAATAAATGTTCTGTTCCCGACTATCACATATCTTAATTACCCATTTATTTTATTGAAAGTTATGCCACATCTCTGGTTACCTAGTCCTAAGTTTCATATAACCATTTTTTTTCTGTGTCTGACTATCTTCCCAGAATTTCTCTCTCTCCACTGGATATCTAATCTTGTCTCAACTGAATCAGCCTTTATTGATGGGTGATGTTTCCATTCAGTACAAGAGATGATCTCTATATTTTCCCCATTTAATCAAACAAAAGGCTCTCTTACAATAATAAACTGTATGGAATAGTAACAATTATGAAGATTATCAGTCAAATTTACAATCACAGTGCCCAGTCCATATGTATTGGCAAACTTGGAGAAATTATTCACTTTCTTATTTTCAAAAATAGTATTTCTTCTAATCATTCATTTATTCTCCTCCTCTCTCTCTACTCTCTCCTCTCTCTCTCTCTCTCTCTCTCTCTCTCTCTCTCTCCTTCCCTCCAACCCTCCCTCCTTTCTCCCTTTCTCTCCCTTTCTTTTTTCTTTCTCACCTAAGCACATTTTCTTTTCTTTTTTATTAGATATTTTCTTTATTTACATTTCAAATGTTATCTCCTTTCCTGTGACCCCCCAGTCCCGCATCCCATCCCCCTACCCCTGTTACTATGAGGGTGCTCCCCCACCCACCCACCCTCTCCCACCTCCCTACCCTCTCATTCCCCTACACTAGGTCATCAAATCTTCCAAGAACCAAGGGCCTCTCCTCCCATTGGTGCCCCACAAGGCCATCTTCTGCCATATATGCAGATGAAGCCATGGGTCCCTCCATGTGTATTCTTTGGTTGGTGGTTTAGTCCCTGGGAGCGTCTGGCGAGTCTGGTTGATTGATATTCTTGTTCTTCCTATGGGGTTTCAAATTCCATCAGCTCCTTCAGTCCTTTCTCTAACTCCTCCATTGTGGACCCCGTGCTCTGTCCACATTTTCAAGTGTATTGTATTATTCAGAGGTTTTCTACTCTGGATTCTGTTGCCTGTAGCATTCTATGTCATGCGACCAAGTCTTAAAGGGCCAATCCTCACACCATGACCCAACAGCTTCTCAGTGATATATGCTAGCTGCCAGTGCCACTACAGTGACTGGCCCAGGAAACTGCGTCCTGGACTTGCCTGAGAGTATAGCTGTGGCATTTGCTGCTGAGGCTGCTGTTCAAGGGACACATTCAAGTACCTGGCAGCAGGTTCTAAAGAAGCTGCACTAAGCTTCTCTCTGGTTTCTTGCCTCCACCCTTCACTGGTTTGAATGGCCAGCTCCACTCACTAAACAGCCTGCCCACTGATGCCAAGGAGAGTACTAAACAGTCCTCCCAGTGTCTTTTTAGGCTTTAGAGTCTAGATTCTGGGAACCATTGTTCAGTGCGCCATTTTTAACTTCGAGCTTTCCCCACCCATGAATAAGTTCTGCATAATTATGACTCTGAGAGTTCTTATATATGAATGAATGCTTGAGCCAATAGCTTTGGCTCTGTCCTCGGACCACCTCATATCTTACTCACTTATTTTATTCCAAGTTATGCTACATGGCTGGTTTCCTGGTGCTCAGTTTCATACAACCATCTTCTTCCGTGTCTGGGGTGAATCTCCTGCACCTGGACTATTTTCCCAGAATTCATCTCTCTATATCACATGTCTCACTCTTGAATCTTGACTCAGAGCTTATTGCCCAAATTAGCCATTTAGTGACATAATTTTAAATTTTGTTTTTAACTTATTTCTTGATGTTCAGTAGTTTTAATTCTGTGCATATTCAAGATATTAACCATCTGTCAGATTTATAGTTGATAAAGACTTTTTCTCTCGGTTGGCTGTTGCATCCCTGGAGCAATAGCATCCTATTCTGTACAGACTTTTGCAGTTTCACGGTGTCCTATTTCTTGAAATTCTTAAGGCAGGTACCATTGTTCAGAAGGACATTTTCTTTGCCAATATAACCCAGTGTATCTACAGCATTACTTTTTAGAACCTTTGTCAAAATAAGGCAGCTGTGAGGAGTGTAGAATTATATGTGGGTTCTTAATTTTATTTTTATTGATTTATCTTCTGTTTTCATGCTTCTGCCATGCTGCTTTTATTGTTGTAGCTATACAGTGTAATTTAAAACCACTGGAGAATCATATTAAAATAATTACATATACACATACAAAAATTGCTTATATGAGTTACATTTTAATGACAACCATAGGCTATTAAATGAAAATATAGTGTCACAGCCCAACTCCTCACTAACTGCAGCTCTTGGGAGAGCAGTTCCAGCATCTTTCCCAGGAATCCCAGTAGAGCTGACCCTGGTTGTGGTGATTACAGGTGAACAGGAATGGAGACTTTGAGAAGAAGAGAAATAATCCAGCCCCTTGTCGGCCTTAGAGTGGTGTGTGTGTGTGGTGTGTGTGTGTGTGTGTGTGTGTGCGTGTGTAAGAGAGATACCCCCAACCCTGTGAAGCATGTGGGACGTTTGGAGAGCTGGCTTCATCCTGGCCTGGGACAGTTTGGGAGAAGTAGCTCTGAGGGTATGAAAGCAGGGGAGCTTGCTCTCCACGACACCTGATGCAGAATTAGAAAGAATGGACCCAACATTTCACCTGGACCTGGTTGTGGAGGCTTGAGTGAACTCTCCCAAGGGAATGAGAGCAGGTTAGATAGCCCCACCTCTTAACGCTACAGCACTTGGGAGAAAAGACCCTGATGGCGTTAATAGTTTGAGGATACAACATATATAATCTCTCTCTCTCTCTCTCTCTCTCTCTCTCTCTCTCTCTCTCTCTCTCTCTCTCTCTCTCTCTCTCTTCTATCCAGTTTTCTCCTTATTATGTAAAATTTAAAATAAATTCTGAAGACGATTATGTTACTGGTTTTTATTGTCTTCCATGAGCAGGTGACTTACTGGATGTTTGTGAATTATTTTAACATGTTCAAATAAATTCAAATTTAAAATTTCAAGATGAACTAAAGCCAGACATGTTTACTGTAGGTAGATTTACATGGACCCCAGTGTCTTGGTCTACTTCTCCTTATGGATTATATTCTCCAGCAATCTCTTTCTTCATAGTCAATATTGTCATCAGTTCTTCAGACTCTGTTTTACAATTTAGATCCACCATATTTCTGTAAGGCACAATTAAATTGCCAAAAATATTTAAAGCCAAATAACATTCCTCTGCTTCAGACCTTTGCTTTCATTTAACAATCCTCCAGTACCCAAGGACATACAGTAAACTATACTTAGCGTGATTAATAATGGGACTGAAAGAGAATTAAAGTATTGTCACAGCACTATCTCAGGGCTAGCATTTGGATGATCTGTGAAGTCCATTATTTGTCATATGTACTCATTTTTTCCTGTTGTCTCTAAGCTAGAATGACAAAGATCAAACAGAATTTTTCTGATATGATATCCAAATTTGATCACAAATCATTTATTATGTCAAATTTTCCATGAACAAGTGTGGACACCGTGTTAATGTATGCTCTACTCTGGAATCACTCAGTAGTCCTACAAGGATCACTATGTCTTGATCATGGTAGAAATTTCTCATCCTCTTCTAAGCAACAATGTTTCTGGCAAACTTTATTCTCAAAATTGTAGAACTTGGGACACTGTTTTTTCTTGTATTGACTGAGGTTGCCCTTGGCTTCCAAAGCCCTGTTCATTCCCCTCCACATGGGAGCATTCAGACTGGGTAACAGAGAAGAAATCTACTTCTTCAAAGCCAGAGAGAGCATTCTTTTCCTTTGTCAGCTGAGTCTGGAGGCTTATGAAATCCATTCATCTTTGTCATGTTTTATTGAATAGAATCAAGCACAGGAACTCAGGGCAAAAGGGGATTGTAAGAAAGGTTGACTGCAGGACATGGCCTCCTAGGACTAGCCTACCGTACAGACTTCGATTGCCTTCTGAAACCATGCACTTTATGGTATTCTTCTCAGTTGAGCATCTTATGTAAGGTCTGTATTTGCAGACTTGAACTTTCTCAGTTTCTATATTCACACTGACCTCTGCTCCCATCTAATGGATTTGGTTTTATTTTGCTCAAAAACTCTTTTCTGTTCAACAGTCTTCTTATGCTGTTTCTTTTATAATATTTTACCACCCTGAAGCATTTTTATGCAAATGTGAGTTTTATGCCTTTCAGATATATTCAGTAGTTTTATTTTAAATACCAAACATTTGTGCCTTGTTCTCATGTATTTACTTTTGTAATTTGTTCCTGTTTTGCTTTGTGTTGTTTTGATAACATCATATGTGTTTGACTTAGGCCTTTTTTTCTCAAGACATTGTATGTTACTTTTTTTAAATTTCTTTAGGCGATTCATTTACTAAAATTCCTGAAACTGAAACATGAAAGACAATTTTACAAAATCTAATTATTTTATGATAAAATACCCGTCAGTTACCTCCATGTAATATATTAATTTCATATAGAATATTAAAACAATTATGTGATATGTTAGTTTTTTTCACATGCAAATGCTCAATTTTGGTTTTAGCATATGAATAGGATTGAAGATTCACTAAGTATTAATATGCTATGTATTGACAACATATGTTCATGAGATACATTCAGTTAACGTACATCAACAAAATTGCTTGAGACCAACTCATTTGTATTTTTGGTATATCTAACAGACACTTGTGTTGTGTTGTGTGTGTGTGTGTGTGTTTCTGTGTGTGTGTGTTACAAGTTCTTGCTATGTAGCTCAGGTTTACCTCAAAATTGTAATCTGCCTACCTTCTGAGTTTGTAGACTATTGACATAGGCATCATCATATGATGATGACATATATATATTTCCTGAGACAGTTACACTCCTGAAGTGTAAAATGCCATGAAGAGTGCTTTAGCAAGACATTTTCAGAATAGAGTGACAAGAAAATCTGTAGCCTTCCATAACTTCACGACAATGGATTAATAGCAGTAAAACAGAGGAAAGTTTATTTTCATGTCCTTTTCTTGACCAGCCTTCCCCTCCCTCAAAACATGTAACTCATTTTATATCATTGACATTTGATAGTATATAGGTTACAGTTTATTTTTATGGAAATTATTTTCAAAATGAATTGAAATTGCTTAAGTAGCAAATACAATTTTACACTAGACACAGTCACATATAAACCTACAAGTACACATTTTAGCTCCCAGTCAGTAGCCCACTGAGTAAACTGACATTTTATTGCAAAATAATAAACTACAGATGGTTCACGAAATGGCAAATTTATTAAATGATATTTTAGTCGCTTTTTTGATAATAAGTCATTGTTATACTTTTGTGTTTTTGAAAACTACGATTTTCCTTAGTAGTTTTGACGACATCTCATGTTGACCTTTCATTTCCTATGAGACACTATGTGGGGGACAAAGCCACCTGACCTTGCCTGACACCAATTAGACATTTGTATTGTATTAAATGTCTCATGTCAACTGGAAAAATGCATTTTTCTCTGGTCTTTTATGCCCTTTAAAAATGATGCCTTTCCTCAAAAATGAGAAATGAGCACTGTGAAAGCAAATAGACACTTTATAGCTTTTAGCTTTGGTAATTAGAACAGGATAGCAGATTTTCTCATGCATGATGATTTGTTTGAATTCTTGTGCTGATTTGCATCACGGAAGTTATTCTCACAGCAGCCTTCGAGACAAGGTATACTTAAGAATAAGAGTCATGCAAAACATATCACATTGTCTCTGTACCCTCTCAAGGATGAAGCCTCATCAGTCTCACATCATTACCAACAGTAGAACTGGAAGGAAATGACTGGTACGCAGTGTATTTTCTGTCAAATGCAGGTACCAATTTTGAAGGCATATTAACATTCATCATTTTTTTTTCAGACTTGAAAAGAAAAGATGTGTTCCTTGTGTCTCTTTTGTCTTGTATAATCCTGTCGATCCTGGATGCTTTGAGCATTCATTCCATGTGCTATGTTGCTAGATGCCTGAAATGTTAACACAGTGATTCTTTGCTAGTTCACAAGATGTAAAGCCAGCTGGGAAATTAGAATCCTACAGAAAGAGATAAATGCTGGATTAAGAGTACAGTTTGCTTTCTGCTAGGTTTCTAAAGACTAACTTTAGAAAGGAAAGGTGTCAAAGTGAACTTTACTGATTTGAAGTGTGGAATATAGAATATTTTACAGTAATTAATCCCTTGCAACTAGATACATCCACCCACAATCCCCTTAACATCCTAGTGAGTGCACATGTCCACTTCATTTATTCAAAGCATTTGTTCTGATAAGCCCCACAGCTTGTGATTTTACCGTGTTTTTTTGGTTTACTAATACAAGTGAACTGGAAAATAACGTTACATATTCCAAATTAAAGACCATGATACTGTAAATTTTCACCACTAGTCTGCTTCACATAGTTAATTTCAAGCAAAAGAAATACATATTTTAAGCACTTTTGGAATAACTGATATAATTGTCAAAATAGTGTTATGTGAGGTAGTCATGCTGACTTACTATTGTATTGTACAGGACGACTGCCAGATTAGACTTGTCCCCAAAATAATGAATTTCAAAATACTTTCAAGATTTCCAGGGTTTTTTTCTTTTTTTCATTTTTCAATTACGATTTTACTGACTGCAAATTAAAATAAATGCATGTTTCAAAACAGTCAAATAAAAATCAGTTTATTATAGCTTATATTTCTAAATCATTTGTATGTAAATAAAAGGAATTTACTGTAGTTGCCAATTGCTATGTAATTTCAGACTGGCCAGAGGCAAGTTCCCACCCAACAACTGAGCACTGCTGTTACTGATCAGCCTCTGGGTCCAAGACAGATGCCCTATTTTTCACTGACATTGAAATATGAATCCAATACTATAAATCTTGAGTCAATTTTATATGAATGACATTTTACAGGTATAAGTTATATGAAGCCAAAGTCCCACTTAGATAATAATCTCCCCTAATACTTTATTAGGTTAGCCTTCTTGGCTTTATGCTGTTAAATGCATGCTGACTTCTAATTTTCTGTAAACTGTTATGTTCAATTTCAATTTAGAATACTGGAAACCTTATTGTCAGATTTGTAAAGAGGAAACTTGCTGAGTTGTTTTACTACAGCAAAGATCAGAATAGGGTTATGCTGCCTTGTGTGGTCTTGGGATTTGATGTAAATCCTTTCATTTAGTTCTGAAGCTTCATGAAATTGAAAATAGCAATTGATATCAATATATTTCTTCCTTTTCAAATTGTGTACATAAATAATAATTAAATATATAATATTTAATCTATTTCAACTTAATCTGTAAAGTATTATTTTGAGCACTCCTATTTGGATTGTAGATTCAGGTAAAATAATGATGATTAAGATATTGATTTTATTTTAATATTTTAATAATTTAATCTTCATAATGTTTTAATAAATGTGTTATCCAAATATAAAAACCACTTTCAAATTTGTGGTAACTACTTTCTCACCCTCTAATTTTGACAATATAAAAAAACAAAACTTTATTGAATAAACATAAAATGCAAAGTTAATGTTTCTAATGTATATAAATTGTTCATAAGTTACATAAAAAATAATGATATTTTAAGATAGAGATTCTTATTAATATATTGAATATAAAATAATGAAACTAAGTAAAATAGTTCCAAGCTTTCTGTTTTTGAAAAATTTGAGCTAAGTTTGGATCATTAATTCTTTTGCAACATACAATATGATTTTCACTATAATATTATAGGAAGTTAGTCATCAGTGATATTATCTGGAAATCACTGTGGAGTATATACTTTAGATTGAAAGAAGTAAATGTATTATTTTGTGATTGTAAAACACTTGCTGAAGGAAAGTTATTTAGTTACACCATTGAGCAAAACTTAGAGTAGAAAATCATTTAAATGTATTTCTTGTTCATTGAATATTAATTGCATTTTTATTTTTGTATTATTCATGACTTCTTTAGATAAGGATACTACTATACATATAGCACTTATAGGTATGTAATGGAATCCTAAAATGACAAGGAAAACAGTCAAACTTAAAGCAAAAACCAGGAATATTTACTCTATGGGCATGGCCAGTCTGCCACCCACAGGCCTCACAGGTTCCAAAATCTCTCTGACTTAGACCCAAACACTTTATTCAATTATCTTTTTTACTTTTCACTTTACATTCTGTTCATGACCCTACCAGACACTCTCTACCACAATCCTTTCCACATACCCTATCTCCTTCTCCTCTGTGTGGGTGGAGACTCCTTTGGGTAACCTCCCATCCAGGAATTTCAAGTCTCTGCAAGGCTAGGCAAACTGAGGCCAGACAAGGCAGCCCAGCTCAAAGAACATATCCTACATATAGGAAAGATCTTTTGGGATAGTCCTCTTCCAGTTGTTTGGGATCCACATGCAAACCAAGCTGCCCATCTGTAGGATATGTGCAGGGATGGATGGGATGACTAGGTCCAGCCCATGTATGGTTGGTGGTTCAGACTCTGATAGCCCCCAAAGGTTGCAGTTACTTGACTCTTGACCCCACATATTTTTACAGGACAACATCTGTTACAGTGTCAGAA
This sequence comes from Mastomys natalensis, assembly GCA_021653895.1. Lineage (NCBI taxonomy): Eukaryota > Metazoa > Chordata > Mammalia > Rodentia > Muridae > Mastomys > Mastomys natalensis. Next base: position 231,173 of record JAJTUV010001158.1, on the reverse strand, counting down.
GGTTGGACATTCTTATGAATGTATAGACACTGTAGTATCGAAGGTGATCTCCCTCCTCTTTACTTAAGACAATACTTCAAAGGCATAACAACACAAAGTCTTTCGAGTATTGTAGCATTATCTATATGTGTTTTCTATTACATATGAATAGTACATAATCAAATAAGACAGAGAAGTACTTTAATACTGTTTGCCAAAAACACAGTGTAAATAAGAAAACTGTCAGCATCACAGACTACAGTGAGTATTTTCAGCACCATGAGTGCTTTCAAATATTACTTGTAAGAGTAGAAATGAAACTACGTCTGATTTTATCCAAATTTATTGTATGACTCTGAATTATATGACACAAGAGAGTCAATTTACCTTGGTTCCTCATGTTTTTAACAGGTGAAATGTTTGTCTCGCCTTTAAGAGCACCTATGAAACATTTGTAAATGTTTCAGACTTAGGCTCACTGGCTCTCCTGTGTGGGTTAACCTTTCTGATGCACTACACATCTCAGGAATGATAAATTGTTGTGCCATTGCTGATCAATTACAAATGTGACTGTACAGCAAAAATCCATTGTCTATTGCCCGAAACTGATTACTCTTATTACCTGACAAGGAGCTGTGAGATTTTAAATGAAAACAGAGGACCTCATACACAGATCATTGGCTCTCTTGGGGTGATTGATAAGGATTTAATTATAAATCATATTTTTAATTCAGTTATTCTGTTCAACCAAGTGCAACTTATGAAATTTAATGTATAAAATGTTAATTCTGGCTATAATTGAGTTCATAGATTTACAAGAGATCATTGCCCCCAGAATGCAGCAGATGATTTCCAAACAGAGCTCACAAACCTGTTCCTTGAATGAGACTAATGCATAAATCCAGTGTCAAGAGTATGAACTTCTGTTTCTGCCGTTTCTCCACCTCTCATTAAAAGCAGAGACTTTGTGAGGATAGGCACATCCTCTCCCATTGAGGCTAGACAAGGCAGCCCCCTAGAAGAACATATCACACATAAATACAGGCAACAGCTTGGGGATGGACCCCCACCCCACTGTTCCCATTGTTTGGGACTCTCATGAAGACCAAGTTGTACATCTGTTAGATATGTGGGGGGAGGTCTAGGTTCAGTCCATTCATGTTCTTTGGTTGGTGGATTAGTCTCTGAGTCCTAATGGTCCAGGTTCGTTGATTCTGTCTTTGGGTCGTCCTGTGAAGTTCGCATCACCTTAGGGGCTACAATCCTTCCTCCTATTCTTCCATAAGAGTGCTCAAGCTCCACCATGGTTTAACTGTGGGTGTCTGCATCTGTCTAGGTCAGCTTCTAGGTGGAGCCTCTTAGAGAACACCCAAGCTAGACTTCTGTCTGCAAGCATAACAGAGTATTATTAATAGGTTCATGCTGATGGGATGGGTCTCAGGTTGGACCAGTTACATGCTTGGCCATTCTGTCAGTTTCTGCTCCATCCCTGTCCCTGCATTTCTTGTAGACCAGATAAACTTTGGTCTGAAGGCCTGTGGGTGGGTTGATATCCTTATAACTCCATTGGATCTCCTTCCTGGCTACAGGAGGTGGCCTCATCAGGTTCCTTATCCCCAGTGCTGTGAGTCACAGCTGAGGACAACCCCCATTGATTTTTGGGTGCATCCCTTAACCCAGGTCACTTTCTCTTCCTAGAGATGCCCACTCACCTCTCTGCCCCTGTCAGATGCATTTGCATTCATTCCTGGGGCCATCTGGACATCCCTCCTTTCCATCCTCATACCTGATCTTGAATCCCTCCATTCCCCTCCTACTGCCTTTCCCACTCATTTCCCTTCCATCTGTCTCTTGTGACTATTTTATTCCCCCTTCTAAGTGAGATTAAAGCACTCTTGCTTGTGCCTTCCTTCTTGTTTTAATTCTTTAAGTCTGTGGAATGTAGCAGGGTGGGAGGATATCTAGGGAGACCACTACAGGCTCAGAGGAGAAGAGGAATGGGATGGGGGAAGGATTGTGGGAGGGGTGAGTGAAAGAGGGGCTGTGAGCAGGATGTAAAGTGAATAAATTAAATAATAATAATAACATTTTAAATAAAAATATATATACTTTGCATATTAAATGTGTTACGTTTTCAAACCAAAAAGAAAATTTCATCATGAACTTTGCAGGTGAATGGATAGAAATAGAGGCGACTATATAAAGTAACAAATAAGCAGAGAGAAACTTAAATGAACTGTCTCGCAAATTTTTCAGAAAGACAAATTCAAAGTTAAGATAGATGTGGCTTTTACAACTGCTTACAAATGATGTGGGTATCAATGTACTCGTCGTTTTCATTGTTTATCTATACTTATTTAGTTTCCCTGAAGGTTTGATATGAAAGCTCACTGAGAGAGAAAAGGAGACAAAGTATACTATTTCTGAGTTTCTAATACAGGTTGTTTTTTTTTATTATTTATTATAAATAACAGTGAAACAAATCAAAATACTGAGTTAGAAACCAAGTTTTTGTAAATCTCAATATCTGCTTAAAGTTTTTTTGTTGTTGTTATGTTTCATTTTATTTCCTAAGTGTTTGGTTTTGACTGAGTGCCCTTCATGAAGGGTATCCTTTGTTATTAACATTGTATTGATTACTTTTAGGTTTCATATAGTGTCCCTAATTTCCTTCATATCCCTGACACTTCCTACCTTCTCAACTTTCATTACAACCTTTCCTTCCAAAAGAAAATAAGAAAGAATTAAAAAAATATATATTTGTTGTTGTTGTGGAAGCTGTAGTAAGTCCCACAGTGTACCTTTTTGTCTATGCTTTTTGCTAGGGTTATTTGTTGTTGTGTTGTGTTGTTGTTGTTGTTGTTGTGATATTATGATCATTGGTATTTTGCCTGAATGAATGTCTGTGTGAGAATGTCAGCTTTTGGAGTCACAGACAACTGTGAGGTGCCAAGTGGGTGCTGGGACTTAAACCAGGGTCCTCTGGAGGCACAGTCGGTGCTCTTAACACTGAGCCACTCTCCAGTCACACATATTAGCCACATATCCTTATTTGCAAATGTTCATTACAGTAAGTCCTTGGTCTGTTTTGAGGCCTCAGGCTCCGGTTACATTGTCAATACTAGACCTGTGACACGTCTCAGATATCATGAAGCTGCGTTGTGTCATGGAGCTCCTGCAGCTTTGCATTTGGAGGATGGCCCCTTTCACATATGCCAGCAGATCACAGATGAGGCAGATGGGCTAACTCAAGGGCCTCAGTCTGTGCCTGGCAAGTAGCTGAATTGGTTGGTCCACCAGATCTCCTGCTGGGTACCACCAGGGTGAGCTCTCCAGCACTTCCTGGATATCTTACCTAATGGAACAGCCCACAAGGAGCACAGTGACTCTCTGCTCTCAAGCCTGCATATCCCACACCTTTGCCACTAGGACCAGATTTACTCTGCTACCCAGGTGCAGTCCATGGCCATTGTCCAATTGCTGCAGATGGTGAGGGGCGGGGCTACCTTTTCATCTCTAATGACCTCAGGATCTGCTCTTGCCTGTTGCAAGGGGCCGGAGAGGCCGGGCATCTCTTCCTCACACCAATCCACAGCAGACTATTAGTGGGGGCAGCTCCATGACGGGGACATCTGAAACAATGATGTCTTTTGTGACTCCTCTGAAGGCAAGCTGCTGTGATTTTCTTTTGACAAACCTAAATAGCACTTTTACTTTCCATTGTCTGCTATGGTTTTTAAGTGTTCCTTGGGTCTCACCGATTTTCATCCTACACAGGAAGCTTCAGAGAATAGCAAGTGTGTGGTGTGGTTACAGGCAGGAAAGTCAACTCATTAAAATGATATTCTGAGGTCATCCGCATTTTGCTATTTCTGAAAAGCATCTCAGGTTGGCTTATTGTGTAAAAGTCAAAGACTGGTTGTTATGTCAGGACTAGAAACCCAGATTCTGACCCGAAATTTTGCTCTAATTAGGCTTATCTCTCTCCGAATTATAATATGAAGAAAATTATAGTGCTCACTGTAACCGAGAATTAAGATTGGTTGCTGCTTGCTGGTCTGTAGCTGACCAGATGTGTGACTAAAAGTCTACAGTGAGCTACCATTAAATAAAATAAATAAATAAATAAATAAATAAATAAATACTGTTCAGTTGAAGGCCTATAGACCCACAAACTGCCGCTGAAAGAGAAAATGAACATATTGTAATACTACATTAAACATTTATTGTTCTGAGACACTGCAATTTATAAGTCACCCATTCATTATTCAGCACTTTTTATTAAAATTAACATGTTAATACAAGTAGGGTTATTTAATGCTAAGCATTGCAAAAATATCCAGTCACTGGTTCATACATTTTTCTTATTGTGTGTGATATAAGTATTAATAAAACTTGCCTAGCTTATTATGATAGTGCAAGAGTCTGACACACTGTATTATTAGTCTAAATAAGTACTTTCTGGCCAGCCCAGTGTAAGACTGGTAGACAGAAAACATATTACTTGGGCTTCTATTAACTAACTGTAACTTGCAGGAATGACTATAGCTAAAAAGAATAGTAATGGTGTGTGTGTGTGTGCTATGTGAAAGTTTTGTTTTGGAAATTTTCTAAATTTTTAGGTGTTAAGAGAACAGACTACAGTTTTTAAAAGTGAAGTTGAAAGATGTAATTTGATTGTATAAGACCATCCTGGTAAAGCCTTTGAGCTGAAATATAGTTTATCTTTATTTTTTAAAATGGAGAGAGTCCAGAAGATTACTCCTGGTGTTTTCTAAGTTGATGACTTGGTTGTTGTGTTATTCGGAGGCAAATAGTCCATCATGACCACATGGACTCCTTATTTTAGAACACATCTTTGAGTTGAAATAAAATTCCTGTTTTTTAAGAGTCGAAACAGCTTAAGTCATTTTGTTAAGGTAATTTAAAAGATTATCCTAATAATTATCATGTGCTAACAACTCACACACTAACAAAGCTGAATATCTGTTATTAAATACCCCTGAGATATATAGCCTGAAATAAATGATACTGGAGAATGAATAAAAAAAAAATCTCTTGGAATTTTCTAGTCTTAAGTTATTTCAATAGCTAAATATAAATATACAATAAATTACAATAAATAAATTATGAAAATTTGGTCCCAGGGTTGTTTTATATCTAATTTTACTCTTTCCATTCTGAACACATTATGTTATATTATACAGATTAGTTTCTGTCTGAGGATTATTTTATTTCTTCCATTTCATAATACCTTTTTTCTGACTTTGCATGCCACAAAATCAATGGGAAGGAACAATTCTTAACCATCCTTTCTGTTTAGAGTAATGGATAGAGCCACATGAATTTAGTTCTGGAAGAGTTTCTCCAATTTGAATGTGAAGTTATAGGAGTATTTCAGTGAAAAAAAAATAGTGTATTGGTCAATAACAGAAAGTCTCTATTCCTCTTTATCCTCAACACCCTTATTTTTCCCTTCCCCTTCTCTTTCCCTCTCTATATCTGTCTTCCATCTTACTACCTCTCTCTCTCTCTCTGTCTCTCTCTCTCTTCTCTTCCATCTTTCATTGAATTAAAAATAATGTTAGAACAGGTGACAGATGTCTAATTAAGGTAAATCATGTACCAGAAATTACAAACATTAAAGGGAAAAATTATGTGACTGGTCACAGAAAGAGTTTCCACAAAAAATTGTATTAATTAATTTCTGACTACTATAATAATAAACATAGACAAGAGGAAAATAGTTTCTTCAGATGATTCTGTTGCAGGAGATATTTTTTTCTGTAGTATTTTTTTTATTTAAATCACACCATAATTTACTTATTCACACAGGGGTTATAAACACAAAAGGGCAGGATGTGGGGAAGGGAGTGGCACCAGAGCATATGTGTTCAGTGGGAGTACTGATATCATTCAGAACAGGGTATCAGCTGGGTGAAGGTTCAGGTGACAGGTCACTATGACTCTGCCTATGATTCACTTGTCCTTATCTAAGTTGGTACTGTCCACTGAGGCTGCCTATTTATAAGATCTATGACTACTCAGGCTGGTAAGTTCCCACAGAAGCTGTTTCAGTGTTTTTCCACAGAGACCCAAGACTTTGTGTTAGCATGCATGTATGCCAGGCCTATTGCTGATTTTAGGCCTATGGCTGATTGTAGGCCTTCAGTGTATATGCAGGGCTGCCCCTGACATCTCCTCCCTTCTCTAAGTATAGAAGGGCCTTGGAGTTTCTAGTCTTGCGAAGGTGGGGATAGAGGCCTGACCTCCAATAATTGAAGGTGATCTTATAATGGCTCCAGTCCTCCTGTCGTTGTCAGTGAGGCATGAGGGCCATACTCATCCTGATGTCTTTTTCCTGGAGAGAGGATACCTTTGACAATCGGGAGATATTTTAAAGCGGCGGCATTCAATCTGACTTTTCTTAATCAGCCACCAAGTTCCTGAATAGCCTAGGCCTGTGGCCAGGAGAAGCTGTGGCATATTACTGCTGCTCAGCTTGGGCTCACTGTTTAAGCAGGTCAGAGACACCAGCCCTGCCACCCACGAGATGTCAGCATGGGAAATGGCTCTGCCAATCTACCACACTGTCTCCACAATGCTTGGTGACCCCAGACCATCCTGCCATCCACATAGGCCAGGTAGGAATGAGATTCCTACCTGCTTAGATTATCCAAAGACTTTACATATTTGATAATGCTCAATAACAAGATGCCCACACAATCAGAGGTGTAACACAATACCCAACCTAGATATATCAACTACCTTTGACTGCTATAGACAGGCACACATCTGCTCCATCTTCCTCTCTCTCTCTCTCTCTCTCTCTCTCTCTCTCTCTCTCTCTCTCTTTCTCTCTCTCTCATGCTCTCTCCCTTACCTCTTCCTCTTCCTTCTCCTCTTCCTTTCTTACTTCTCCTACCTTAGCTCTTTCCAACTTGTGGAAAAAAAATATCCTGCTACATGATTCTATTCAGATGCCACCATGAGTTTATGCAGAACATCATGGTAGTGAGAACTTGTGGCAGAGGATTGTCTTCATGGTAAACTAGAAGAAAAGAAAGAGATCAAGAAAATTCATGGGTAACTCTTCAAAGGAATCTCTGTATTCCCATCTCTCAGTGTTTCCAAAATTTCCAAAATTCATTCTACTTGCTGATTATCAATGTTTATGTACAGGAGTGTTGGCAGGAAGATGGTATATTCCATATCCAAATTGTACCATTCTTATTTGTATAATGTAAGTAGATATTCTTCCCATTTTTCCTAATTTCAGTTATAACAGGAATTAGCAGAAGGTCTCTGTAGGGTCAACTAAATGCTCTAAAACATAATAGAAACATGAGACTTTTTTTTGGCTTTTGTTAAACATAAATTTAAACTTATTTATTTTCATATTATATCTGTGAGTGTTTCATCTTCATGATTGTATGTGCATCACATGTTTACCTGGTGACCACAGAGGCTATAATGGGGCACTTGATCCCTTGTAATTGGAGTTAAAAAGACAGTTATGATCCCTTGCATGTGGTCGTTGGGAACTGATCCTTGGTATTCTAAATGAAACATGAGGAATCACTGGGAAGTTAAGCAGTACATGTTCTTAACTGCCCAGTTAACTCTGCTGCATCATTATTATTGTTATATTACCATTGTCATCACCATCATCATCATTTTAGCAGATGCATTTCTATCCAAAGAACATATACAAAATCATTGAAAATTTGAGTTGGATTATTCAATGTAAGTGAAATATAAACAATATTTCAGGAATGTACTCACATGCATTCACTCGTTTTTGAATTATATATATATGTGTGTGTGTGTGTGTGTGTGTGTGTGTGTGTGTATGTGTGTGTGTGTATGTGTGTGTGTATGTGTATGTGTAGTGTATGTGTATGTATGTATGCATATATGTATGTATGTATGTATATATGTATGCAAGACACAATAGGATGTAGTGTGTCTAAAGATAGGCTTTAATGTCAACACTGCAACTTTTCTAGAAGCCTAGCCTTAGCAAACATCAGCTCCAGCCTACAAGTGCTGCCTCAATTGCAGGCAGGTCACTGGTTTCAGACACAGCTGCAACACTGAATAACACAAGTCAAAATTTTAATGATTTCACGTACGTTGCTTTGATGGAGATGCATCAGTCACATCTGTGTATTGCCTTAAAATACAAGAGTGTTCTCTGGTTAGTCAACAAACTAATCAACCTTTTTGGTCCATGCAAACTTCAAGTGGAAATTTGACAAATGATGTTCAAATAGGAGAAAAAGAAGCCGCATGTTTCATCAGAAGGCAAGGAATGTTGTTTCCTAGTTGCCAGTTTGCTAGATATAATATCCATGTGTTCCGCACTGGTAGGCCAACAAGTTAGTGTGGTCATCTTTCCCAGTTGCACAAAGATAGTAACATACTGATACCAAAAGCAATTTTGAAACAAAACAAAAGGTACACAGGCTAAGTACTGTGTGATGTCTCTATAGATTTCCAAATAACAACAAGAAAGCTGTAGGTAAAACGAGAAATCACTTGTTTCCACTGGTTAATGAAAGAAAAACTTAAGAGGGCTGCTTTCTGAAGTGATTTGATTTGACACTCCACTTGGCACGAAGAAGTTTCTCTACTGATTGTTTTCACAATGAAGGTTTTTTCACTTCTTTAATTTCCCCAAACCCTTGAAAACGATTCCTCCTATTAAGCAGCCTGGACTTTGTAAATTAAGATGGAAGGACAAAGAACTAGCAAGGACAGCTTTGTAAAATACAACCTTTGCCTTAGTTGCCTGGATGTTTATGGGACTTATTAGATGCCAACAATAAACTGTGGTTCTAGGTCAAGCTCATGGATTAAAAGTGAGTTTGCTGTATATTCACATTACAGTGCTAACTCACGAACCTCAGGTTACCTCCCACATTGGAGATAAACCCAAAATATCAGTGAATGCTACTCTTCATTGAACAGATTATTGCAACTGGGTGTTATTATGAAATCTTATATTAGAGTCTCTAGTGAAATGAATATAGAATGTTTCCCCCCTAGTCTTATGATTTGTGTTTTTGCTACTATGAAAAGAAGCATTCAGTAACTGATATAGTAAGAACCATGTATGTTCATCATTGTAAGTTCAATATGTCACAGTTGTAGAGCATTCTATCACATTTTTTGCCATTATTCATTAGCATATAATTTATTTCCTTTAAAAAATGTATACATATGAACAAATCAGCATATCTTAGTATACATCAGTATATTCTGAAATATGAGGTGCAAAAATATTTAAAAAGTATATTTATATAGTATTGTTTACTAGGGTATCTATATGTAGTTCTCTAAACTATTTCAAGTAGCTCTGCCTCTTCTGCAGCATAGCAGTCTGCATCCTGGCATCTAGACAGAATAGCATCTTTAAATTACTTTGCCAGAAAAGAATCCACGGCTGCTGTCTTTAGCTTCTCAAATATACCTGTTTCCTGAACCTTCCTAGATGGCCTTACTTTATGTTTATGATTAAGATACACATGATGCAATAGGACTTTAAATTGGGCTACAATTTCTAGAAAAAAATCATTTTGTGAAACTTGTGAAAATATCACATTTCCTCACTTTTAATGCCTATGAGTTCCCTTTACCTCTCATTATCTTTAATTGTTTATGTAAATTAGTAGGCAGTTCTATACAAACAACTGTTATCACAAGATAATATGTACTAAGCTATCAGCATTCATTTTCTTTTGTTTGTTTGCTTGCCTGCCTTCTAGTGTGATGAAGGAATTGGTGCCCCACTCTGGTTTTGTATTCAAAACAGTCTCAACTATTTTCATTCACAACGCTGAGAATCTTGTATTTTAGGTGGCTTCCCTTTCTCTTTGCTGACATTCTCATTGGCTTATAGATAACCATCTATTCTCCTTGTCCTCTTGAAAGTTTCTTTATATAAATATCTCCTTTTGTTACTTCTTTTGTTCATATGAAAACAATCAGGACAATCTTTATTCTTAAAGCTCTCATTGAAATTTATCTGCACATTGGAGTCTTTCTAAAAATGCATTTATATTTTGTAACCCTGGGTTAGGCATTTAACTTCTCAATTTAAGGAAAATAGCTCAGAGCATATAGGAAGTGTATTTTAATTGCTGATTGCTCCCAAATTTGCAGATATATTCCTTAATACTTGATACAGAAAATATTGCAGTTTAGTCTTTGATGAAATCATAGTGATAGTCTTAAAATAAATTTACATAATGTGAACAATAACCATGCTTTCTACAAATATGAGTTTTCACAGAAAATTTGGAGTGAAGTTATATATGGACCATCCAAACCAGAATGAATCTATGTCATGTTATTGTTCTGTTCATTAACTTTGCAGAGGGCACTCTGCCTTATTGCATAATTGTTTTTATGTCTCCATATTTCATATCTAGTTTTACTATCTGCTTTTCTCTTCATTTGACTATAAGAAATTGATTTAAAGCATTATAGTTTCTCCATTATAACATCTAGCCTTAAAATATATAATCTTGCTTAAACAAACAAACGGGAAAATATTTAAAAAGTCATCTTGAACTATCCAGGACAAGTATTTCAAGAATATCAAAGATTGTGACTTTCAAAAGACATTCTACTTTCCACCGTGGAAACAACCAAAATTGCAACCCCACAGGGCAGCTATTAATATGATCAGGTATTGGAGGTGGGGAATCAGGAGTGAAGGCCTGAGAGCCATCAGAAAGAATGGAAACAGGCAACATCAGGAGGTAGGAGCTGGAGTATAGCAGTCTAGAATATAGCAGAGACCTGAGAGAGAGACTCTCAGAACTCAAAGGGAGGGACCTTGGATGAAGTGCCCTACAGTGGGGAGAGGAAACTTGTAGAGTGTAGAATCCACCTCCAGCAGAAATACAGGGCATCAAGTGGAGGGATGGGGTTGCCATTCCACAGTTAAAAACTCTGACCTAGAATTCCTTCTGTCTAAAAGAACTGCAGGGATGGAAATGGGGAAAAGGAGGTCCAGTGACAGTCTCAAATTGGGATCCAGCTCAAGGGGAGGCCCCAAGACCTGTCATTATTACTGATACTATGGTGTGCTTATAGACAGGAGTCTAGCATGGCTGCCCTCCAAGAGGCCTAACAAGCAATTGAAAGAGTCATTATGCCTAGCCAATGGACAGAAGCAGAAGCCTGGTGGTTGAATTAGGGAAAGACTGGAAAAAGCTGAGGAGGATAGCCACCTCGTAAGGACACCAGCAGTCTCCAAGATCTCTCAGACACTGAGCCACCAACTAGGAAGCATATGCTAGCTGATATGAGGCCCCAGACACATATAGCAGATGAAATCCTGCTGGGAACTCAGTGAGAAAGAAGCACCTAACCCTTGAGAGACTTGAGGCCCAGGGAAATCTGGTGTGGTGGTAGGGTGGTGTGTGGGAACACCCACTTGGAGACTGGGGATGAGGGGAAAAGAAATGGAATGAAGAACTGTCAGAGTGTAGACAGGGAGGGGGTAATGACTGAGACTGTAAAAATTAAATAATAATAATAATCATCATCTCTGCTTGAAAGATCACAGTGTTAGTATACTTGTGATATTCTAGAAGCAGACATGTTGATGTAAATGTAAATTTCTCTGTATACATGAGAGACTGGCAGGAAACTGATAGACTAAAACAAGAAATGTAGACACCATTACAAACAAACTGAAAAGACATTCAGGGATTTCCTTAGGACAATGTAAAGTTAACATATGCAAAAATGTTTAGTACAATCAATTTGGATATTAAATTTACATTAAAGAAAAAATTCATTACTTTCTGTCATGGCAAGCAGCTCCACCATCATCGCCCTAAGTAGCTTCAAAATTAGAGCCATTCATCTATTTTCTGTTTCTTTTGAGTTTACCTCTTCTGAGCATCTCATTGTATTGGTCAGGGTTCCATAGAGTCACAGAACTTATGCAATGACTCTCTCTCTATATTGAGGACATTTATGATGATGACCTACAGTCTGTGGTCCAACTAACCCAACAGCAGTGAATGAGAAGTCCAAGGAATCTAGTACTTTGTAAGTCCCAGGAGACAAGTTGGATCAGTTGGTCTTCTAACAAATGTGATCGCAATGAGTGCAAGCAGGTGAAGTGGAGTGAATCTCCTTCTTCCAATGTCCTTATTTGGGATCCAGATTAAAAGTATATACCACCACACCTGGATCTAGGACTTGCTTTGTCCCAAGATGACCTTGAACTCAGAGATTTTCTTGCCCCAGTCTCCTGGAATTAAAGGCCTGTACTACTTGGCTGGGGCCTAAACTTTTCATGACCACTATGCCTCAAGATCTCCATGCCAAGATCCAGGTCAGAAACTTCTCTTCCACCTCATGACCTGGATCACAGGTAAGTCCTCCATTTCTGGATTGTAGTTTATTCCAGATATAGTCAAGTTGACAATCAGGAATAGGCATTACACTTATATATATGTGCAATCTCATAAAATCAGCATTTTATAAGACAATGCAGCCCTGTATTGGGGGAAATAAAAGAGCAGAACTGCTCTCTGTTAAAATCAAAGCCTGCTGCACTATTATATGCAATCATAGTTTTAAGACTGGAATCAAACAGAGTAGGAGATAAAAATTTTAATTTTTGGTCCTATTACTAGCAATGAAAAAAGAATAGTGAACAGTGAGAAAAATGAATGTCCTGTGACTGAAAAATATTTATAAATTCTCTTGTAGGGTCACTAGATAGTTTTAGTTCTGGATTGCTAAATTACCATGATTTCAGTTATTGATCAAGTTATAATGTCCCAGGACTAAGAGCATGAATCTAATAATCTCTCTACAACAACATGTAATTCATCACATTTAAATTCCATTTTAGCATGCTCTTTACCATAGTTCGTACATAATTCCTACTTAGCATAGTTATTATTACTCTTCATACATCTTTGTTCCTTTTCTTTGTACTTTTTTTTTTCTGTTTCTTTGATTTATTTTCTTTCCCTATGATAGAGTATTTACAAGACCCTGCAAATCCACTTTGAGACATTTACAATGCATGAATTTGTCAGTTGGTGGGGCTTTGTGTTCTTTTCTGAGACAGGGATGTAGATGTATTATAGCCTGATAATTTACAACTTCAAATTTAATGCAAATATCTTAACTTCATTATACCATTTAACTTCCTTATTGATTAGCTACTTAATCTATTTCCATTATATATGTTTAAAAATTCATGAGACAGTACTGTTATTTTTGCTTCAGCTGCTAACAATGCTTTAGAATACTAACCAGAAGGTCAGGTAGTATATTTATATTAAATATTTCTCTCTATTGTTCATTATTTTTTCCTGATTAGAGATTGATTCTATCAATTAATTTAAGAGAGTCTTATGTTTAATACTTCTATATCTATGCAGTCTTTCTTTCTTAAATATATATTTGTATTTCTTTAATTTCTGGAGCTTTGGATTGGCAGCATAATTTTTTTTTTCTGTGAGTATCTGAAAAATTACTTCAGGAACGTTTTGGCTTAAAAGTTTCTGATGAGATCCACGGCCATGTATTTGCTTGTTCACTTATATAGGATATGATTTCTTTCCTGCTCCTATTGAAGGTTTTTTTGTTTTGTTTTGTTTTTGTCTTTAGATTTCTCAAGATAGACTCTGATTTATTTTCATGTGGCTGTATGTGTGTTTATCCTGTTTTGATGTTCACTCTGCCTGTGAATCAATAGGTTCGCATCCTTTGTCATTTTAGGAAGCCGTTTTTAACCTTTGTTTTTTTTTCCAGTACTTTATCTTTTATTTATGAGACTGATCATGTGAATTTTAGACCTTTTACTAGAGCTCCACAGGACTTTATGCTTCGTTTATTGTTTGTCAATCTGTATTCTTTCTGTTTTCTGAATTGTAGAATTAGGATGCGAGCTTCAGCTTGGTGACTTTATTCGGGTTGTCTGTTCTCTTGTTGACTTATTTTACATCTTTTATTTCTTCCCAAATGTACACACTTGTTCAATATATTTCATGTGTTTCAAGAATATTCATAATCTCTTTCCAAAGATTTTCCTGATAATTCTATCAAAGTTTCACCTTCATTTGAGACCTATTGATTTTTTTTTTTTTCTTTTTCATTCAGGTGGAAATAATCCAACTCTTTGGTGTTATAGGTGATTATATCTAATTTTCTTCAGTCGTTTAATAGTGCAAGGGCAAAGGTTGCCTTCATCAATAGTGTGCAGGAAATCAGTAGATCTCCATGATTCTCCCTTGATTAGTTTTGACTCCCTCTGACATCATCCAGCAAGGACAAACTGTTAAAACCCCTGACTGGCAGAGTGACCACAAAAGACAGGGATTCTTTACCATCAGGAGAAACTGATGCTCTCTCACTCTGTGACACCAGTTTGGGAAGAGGAAAGTGCTTCCTTGTTACGTTTTGACACATATAGAAGTCTATGGTACCAATCAACCCTCATGAGCATTGATATGAGTAGTCTAAGCTCGGTTTTCTCTTGATTTTGTTTTAGTAGTGTTTGGCTGAAGTACTACAGATTCTGCCTGTAACCATTTTGTTTTGTTTAGAATATTTCTATGCCCTTTAGACAAAGCATCTAGACTTACGTGGGATACATACTCACTATATCCACTTCCAATCTCAAGACGCTGGCTTCTTCAGCATGACGTCTAAAATACATTTTGCAAATAAAACTCAGAGACGGCACCATTATGCTAATCTTGGATTCTGGAGTTTTGACACTTTGCTTTTCTCTTCTATTATTACGGGACTTTTAATTTATTTTATATACTATGCCTGATATACCTAGTTTCACTTTGAGGGAGCAATAGGAAAATATACATTACCTTCCTGTTTTGATAAAACTCAGTTCAACTTGAAAAATTTGTTGTATAATGATTCCTTTGGAATATAAACTTTCCATCTTAACTGAAAGTAAGGAAGACTGTATGTTAAAGAGAGGGGACACAATAGGATACTTGAATACAAGAACTTCCAAATGTGGTCAGACAACAGGATGTTCTAAAGCAGTAATTCTCAACCTTCCTAACATTGTTTTGATCCTTTAATGCAGTTCCTCACATTGTGGTGACCCGAACCATAATATCACTCTCATTGCAACTTTAAAACAGTAATTTTGCCTCTGTTAGAGTCATAATGTAAATACTTTTGTAAATAGAGATTTGCCAAAGAATGAGAGCCACTGTTCTAAAGAAAAGTGAGAACTTTCACACTCCAGGAAAGCTGTGAGTGCCAGAAATAAATAACTTAAAGTTTTCAGATGTCCCTGAACCTAACCAGATTTACAAGGCTCCACCTTCCTCACAATACATAAACTATAAGGACTGCTGACAGACTGTCTCAGTATATCAAACTTCCTAAAAAAAAAAAAAAAAAAAAAAAAAAAAAAAAAAGATTCAGACTGGAAGAAAAAGAAACTACCTCGCTGGAAGAGGTACAGTTTAAATGTCTACCCAGGAAGGACACTTTTCAATCTGTTGCATTTTTGGCAAGTTGTGAAGGGCTCTCTGGGATTTCAGCTTTCATTAGTACTCACCCTGTCAGGGTGATCTTTTGGCATTGTTGCTACTCTTTGAATAGTTTCTGCTCCTATAGGAAACAACTAACACATATTCCTTTAAGTAATAAATAAAACTCATTATGCCTTCAAGTTGTGCTTTGGTGGCATCCTTACTTTAATCTGACATTGATTCCCTGTCTGGAGTGAGTTAACATTTGCTGTCCCTACAGCAGTTAGTGTCACAGGACACAGTTCAATTCTACAAAAGGACCAGTTTTTTGTATACTTCTGGAACCCCTTCCCCCAAAAAAGTCAATGATAATTTATTTTTCCTTAAACAGCACTTGCTGATAATCTTTATTGTATATAATTATGTGTCTTCAGGAACCACACATTCAATATGTAGCAATCACACAAGTTATAATCATTTTGGGGTTTTATAAGTTGAGAAACGGTGATTGCATGGTATCATAAACTCTGCCTTTGTCTTGAGATATTCACAATGTTTTTGAACAGTGTATATGCAGTTGCTCTTTTTCAAGGAGATACTTAATAAACTTCCAGATTCATCCGTAAGAAGGGATTACTAATGTGAAATCATTCTGAAAAAAATTATCTTCAGCTTTTAGGTTTTAGAGGTTTATCACAATGGTAGGAAAATGCCACTGTCTGACATAACACAGATTAACACAGTACCTGATACTGAAGACCTGTGGAATCTGTCACTGAAAAGCCACCATGTCAGAGCTCAGTTAGTCATATGGCTTGCTCAGGAGGTTCCTAGCCCCAATGCAGATGTGGAAATCATTCAGATTAATAACATGCATGCCTAACAAAATCTATTTTGTTAATAATTTATCACCACATAATTTACTTTAAATCACAGTATTATCTTTTGCCAATATTTATTGTTTCACAAGTCCTTTTGTTTAAACTATTGCTTACACATATTTTGGGGATCCTTATAAACATCAGCATAGATAATTAATACAGTATTTCTAGCAATGTTCTCTGTCCTTTCCCTTATTCATTATGCTTGATAATGACAGTTTTGGAAGAAAATCATTTGGATGTATACCAACTCTAGATAATGTGAAATTGATAAAAATTATCAATGTGTTCTTTCAGCCTATGCAGAGGCTACCTTACTGAAACGACTTTTAAGTGAATTTAGTGAGTTCTGAAAATGTGAAGAAATATATGTATATGGAAAATAAAAATAAATGAATGTGCCATAGAGTATTTTCTAACTATAATATATGCAAATTATCAAATAATTATATCCACATAATTAATGAGAAAAATTGCCTGAGTTCCCAAGGAAAATATCTTTTTTTTTTCACTACTGAAAGGGAAGGAACATCTGAGATTTCAGATGGTGAGCAAGGGTGACTTTGTCCTAATTCATGAAAATCGGAACAGCACATTGCAGAATGATCAAATTATAAAGCGCCCAGGGAGCATCGATGATGATGAAACATGACTGTGATTAGAACTTGTGTTATTTAGATATTGTTATTGACACCATAAGTATCACCATGTGCTCCGCAAGCTGCACTGTGCCCTCAAGGTGGCCATATGGATAACAAGATCATTTTTTTCTTCCTCTATTACATAGATGCTATGGGAGAGATTTACTTGAAATATGAGAAAATTTCAAAATGCCAAGAGGGAAAAATGTCATACTGGAGTGTTATTAAATTGGAGGCAAAAGATTAAAGCCCCTGTATCATGATTAATTACATTTAGCCTGTGTTATTGTTTTGTCCTGTTTTGTCTTTAATGTCAATACTTGTTTGTTTTGTACTAATGGGAGGACTTGGGATCCAGAAACTTTAGATAGGAATTTCATTTAGTTCCTTCCCTTAAATGAAAACAGCTCATTAAAGAGGTTTATTTTTGGAAAATGTTGACTGTCAGAAACTATCTATCAAGATATTCATTTGGTGGGAAGATTCCTTAATGACTTCCTCTAATCCTAAAGGCTTGTACAACTTTAGAGACACAGGGTGTTAATTGAACACTCCTCTTGTTACTGAAACTATGATATTTTTTTAATGCCAGATTCAGTATGTTAAATCAGAGGAC
This sequence comes from Mastomys natalensis, assembly GCA_021653895.1. Lineage (NCBI taxonomy): Eukaryota > Metazoa > Chordata > Mammalia > Rodentia > Muridae > Mastomys > Mastomys natalensis. Next base: position 213,562 of record JAJTUV010001158.1, on the reverse strand, counting down.
CTTTGTATTTACCTGTCAATTCTGCTATGTTAGTAAATATGTTTTTCTTGTTTTGGTTGCATTCTCCCATTGTTGAGATGTTTCTATCCTGTTTAAACAGACCGTCTTCCCATAGATTCACAAATATCTCACTCACAGAGTTGTTTTTAAATGTCTCAGAGTGTTTGTATTAAAGTCACGGCTTTACACTAAAAAATGACCTCTTAAATGTGTCCACATCCTAGCTTATGAGAACTGTGAATGAAGTACCTCTGGTACTTTTAATTAGAATGGTCCTAACAGACTCCCATATTTAAATGATAGATTCCTAGTTAATAGAACTAATTTGGGAAAAGCAGGAAATGAAATCTTTTTGGAGGAGGTGTGTCTATAAGATTGAGCTTTGAGGTTTCAACAGTGCAGCTAGCCCCGAGCCTCTCCAGACACCCCAGCCCTACTCTTTCTCCTTATTGAGGATTAAATGTAAGCTCTGGCTACATTAATGTTGTGTATGCCTTTCTCTTACTTTTATATCTTGCCTTGATCATAATATCTCATCACAAACAATAGAATAGAAACTCTAGGCACACACACAAACACACACTGTTTTAGAATGGCAAGATAGTCTTGGACTTTTTAATGGGATCTGAGAATGAGTTTGAAGTCTATGACATAAATTGTGAATTTAACTATATAAAGTCTTGTTTTACAATAAAAAGTGATCCAACAATAAACAACTTGATTTTAGACTAATGATGACTTCCTACAGGAATATTTGATACCTCCTCTTGACTAACTCTTAGTTCCAAGAGTCAGAGTGGAAGTGTGCACCAAGATCTTGAAAGTTGATGTAAAATGGATTATTTAAAGATATTTTCAATGCTTATGATAATCAACCTTGTTTAGGAACAAAGATATATCTCAAATTTGCAATCTTTGGAAATGTCCATAGCTTCTAATACACATGTTGACAGTATTTACCCATGAGGATTTCACAGAAACATAGTTCTCTTCTCACCTAGGATTTAAAATAACTACACTAATGCAGCAATACGACATCGCAGGAGTACAAGACAAAACACCTTATAGTAACATTCATTACAAAGTTTAAAGATAACATAAGGTCCTGACTCATCTGGAAGCAATCATAAACTTTTGCTGACACTATTGTAGGAATTAAACATCACATCCAGAATAAATACACACCATGACACACACAAACACACACACACAGAACACAACACACAACACAGATCATACATATACACACCAACACACAACACAACACACACACACACACACACACACAACAGACACAGACTCATACATATACACACTCATACACAATATATAATACACATACACACTACACACATACACACTTATACACACAAAAAGACACACACACACACACACACACACACACACACACAAGAGAGAGAGAGAGAGAGAGAGAGAGAGAGAGAGAGAGAGAGAGAGATTCATCTGAAGCTTTAGAGTTGAAATTCAGTTGGCCAAGCTTTGGGGGTTTTCTTTGGAATAGTCAAGTAGCCATGGTGGGTAGAGATATAATCTCTTGATGGTCAGTTAAAATTTTTCAGTGTCTGATATGAGCATCCCTGTCCCTCTCTCCTTCCCTTCTCTTCCTTCACTTACTCCCCTCTTCACTATTCCCTTTTTCCTTAGGACAAAAAAGGATAACTTCATCATGGCTCCACATTTGCAAAAGCACTTCCCTCCAATTGTGCCTCCCTCTATCAACAATAAGATGATTAAAGATACAAATCCTGTATGGAGGCCCTTGCTTCCTAAGGTGCTGATTCAAAGGACATTAGAAACTCACTTTTGTTGCCAGGAGGATTCTGACATAAGAGTGCATATTTAGTAGACTGGCATGTTGGCCACAAAAGAAAGCACTCATGTGTTAGAAGAAAGAATCAGAACAAAAGTACAAACACACCAAAGTGCGGTGTGCGACACACCAGAGAGAAATGCTTCAGTTTAAGTGGCCACAGGGCAAATGAGTAGGCATTCAGAATGGTTAGCTGATAGTTGGTGTGGACTTTGTATAAGAGCAGGGGAAAGAGACTGTATAATTTAATCACAGCATCAAAAGTCCTTAGCATAACAATTGGCAGGGAATTGTGCATAAACACACACACACACATACGTACCCACTTCACATGCAAAATAAAAAAAATGTAAAAGTAAAAGAAAATTAAAACCAACAAGAGACAAAACAGAATTAAGGTAGTCACGGACCAGCTGCAGAGGATGTAGGAATGTAAGAGGGAAGTATTAGACCTAGTGAGTGTGGCTTTGGATATGGCCAATGTAAAACGTGTTGAACCGGGTTGATCCTTAGAGACTTGAATCTCAACTGCAGAGAGAGTTCACCTGGCTAGCTGACTGCTTGCTGCTGTGCTGTCTTTCAGTATTCACACAAGTCCTCAAGGTCACTGGCTTCCCAGTGCAAGACAGGTCCAGAAACTGGACAAAGACCAGGGAGCACTGAAGGCTATTTATGAGCTGTTTAAGCTCCAGGGCAGGACTTATGTTTCAGCCAGGCAGTGTCCAATTTTAAATTTACCTTCTCCCTAGCTCTCTTTTCTGTCTTATGAGAATATTGTGTTTAAAGGGTAGTGGTATTCGTTCAGCACATGGCCAACAGACTTAAAGCCCTGGGAACTTTCCAGCAAAACATGTATACATGCATGCACACATACAGTGAGAGACATTAAAACACTCATAAATACTCAAGTGCTGCACATTAAAGAACATGCTTTTAGAATGCATGCTTTTAGAATCCTAATTTTCTGAATTTCAAGTACCTTAACAGAGGCTTCCAGTTCAAAACAGGAAATTGTGAAAGGAAAAAAAAATGATCAGAAATTCTAAATACAACTTTAAATGCTATATCCGAGGCAACTATAAACACAGTAGACACCATTGCAGATGAAGGCACTAACCTGGACAGAGACTGAAAAATAAAGAAGAGATTGTTGGGGTTTTGAAGCTGGAGACTTTTAAAATGAGAAATTGAAAACATCTTTAATATTTTCTCATGTCATTGATACACTTTGGAGACATGCCTCAGATTCCAATTAAAGAAGGGAAGCCAAGGAGATTCATACAGCAGAACTGTTATTTTTACATTTTATTGTTTGAATTTTTAATTTTTTTTTTTAAATGCTGTTGTGCTTTTGTACTTATTTTGTTATTGGCTAACCAAAGTCAAGGATCATTCTTTTATGGCATCCCTGATGGCGAGTTATTTTCTTTATTTCCCAAATCATGAATAACTGACGTGGTGTCCCACTTGTCTGTTTACATTATCCTTGCTCCTTGATGGGAAAGTGATTATGCTTTAAGGGCTTTCTACCCACATGTTTGTTTGTCACACATCACTGTTAGTTATGACCTCACTGAAGTTATAATTGATGGTCAAGGGGAACCTGTACATTCAGATGAGGATGCTTTGCAGTTATTCACAGCCTACCATTTGTAAATGGTGGAGAAGATACAAAGAAGTTTTATTTTTTCACCTTCCTGTCTCTGATATGTGCATTTGAATGTCAAATGTCACCAGCTGATTTCTTGGCTCCGAATTCAGCCCTTTTATGCCATTTTAATTTCACATTTCATTAGTTTAGAGTACTGAAACTATGCCAAGTAAATAATATATAACACAGATGACTTTGAAATTGGGCTTTCGAAACCATAACGGAGATGTATGCTTATGATCAGCGAATGAAATGTTCACACACACACACACACAACACACACACACACACACACACACACACACACAGAGCACACACAACACAAAACACATCTCCTAACAATGAGTAATTGAAAAGTTGCTTTTAAGAATTTGAGATTTAAATTTGACAGTAAGAATTGCTTTAATAAGTTCTATGATGTGTCTCATGAAACTGCCAAAAATAGTCAAATGACAGCAACCTGTACCCGGAGAACCATGTATTCTGTTTTGCCAAAATAGATGTTGTTTCTTGCTTATTGCTACTTGATACTATGATAGCAGCAAGGTGACGAAGAATACCCTTCATCTAGAATGCAGGAGACTCGGCTATCAGATTTGGAAGAAAGCAGTGTGCTCTGATGTGACATTGAGTGTAGCAATAGTGGTTGTGGTGATCATTGCTAAGGAACTACCAAACTTATTGTGTAACCAACCAGGAACTGATTTCTATGGTAGGTAAATCCTCACAATGTGTGTGATTCTATAACTGTTTGCATAATGAGAAGGTTGATGGTGATATTTCATTGCTTTCTCTAATATTAGTTTTTTGGTTATTTTTGACTTTAAAAGGTTAAAATTATGGACTCAATTATTAAATTTAATAGCATGTAACTATCATTTCTTTAATTCAATGGTCTTCAATCCCCAGTTAGAAATATATTGTGTTTCGTTTGATTAAATATTCTTTTTTTTGTTTGTTTATCTTTATATTAACTAATTTTCTTATATTCTATATTATTGGCACTCTGCCATCTGGGATCTTGTTGACTGGGGAGAAACTTTCTTTTTTCTTTTTTTAATTATTTAAATCACATCATAATTTACTTATTCACACAAGGGTCATAAACACAAAATGGCAGGACGTGCTTATATATTCTAACTATCAAAATGTTTCAAGAATAGTCCTGTTGAAATTATTGGGCTTTAAATACTCCACAACTGTTCCTTATATCTTCAAACTGATATAAATAGAAACAGATATTAAACATAGTCATCTCAAAATAAATATGATTTATTTTCAACAAATAGAATTTTATACTAAAGTAATTATGGATTTAATATTGTAGTGACAAAACCAAGGTAGATGGCTATAAAATATATTTAAGGAAATCCATTTTTGTGCAAAATATGATTGTAGAATCTGAAGACGTTGACCAGTTGTTAAGACTGCTTGTGCCTCTTGCAGAAAGGCTTGGATCTGTTCAAGCAGTCAGCACCACCTAACTGTATAAAATATGAAACATACAGAATAAAAATGTTTTCACTATAGCACCGAGGAAGAGCTTGTTATGAGTGGAAATGAAGAGAGTATTCTGTGTTTGGAAATCAGACATCGTAATAAAACCAGAAAATGGTCAGTCTTTCAGAGGGAAGTATTTACTCTTCAAATGACTCACACTAGCAACACAGAAAATTTTTAATCTCTCCTAAAACCAATGCTACTATTACATGTGCACCTCCTTGGAGGCCCTAGGTCTTACAGATCCCTGCTGATTTCTTATCCCTTTGAATTGAAAGATTTCATCATTCAGAGAGTGCTGTTAAGTATAAGAAAATGAACAAGCACTAAGTTCAGAAAATAAACAAGTCTCAGGAAGTTCCTGAAACTTACAAGATTCTCAAATCCTTCTCCTGGGGTTATATAGACACACAAACACACACACACACACACACACACACACACACACACACACAAGAGCTTTATAAGCAGTAATTATCCTGGAGAAAGGAGAGAAACAGAACAGCTACCCTCTGAAAATTCAACAGAGAGATCTAGGAATGTAGCTTATATGAGCAATTAAACCCCATCACACCGTGGTCTTCTTTTTGGGAGTGCAGCTGCCTTTGAGTCCAACCATGCTCCTATAAATAATCCCTTATCCACACAATTTTAAGTCGCCTAAATAACTCAGTTTCAAGATGCTGGCCTTGTGTTAAAACACCTGGTTTGTCTCTTCTTGATGTCCAGTCTGATGTGAATGGACATTGTGCATAGCTCCCCAGGAAAAGTCACAAAATACCTTCACATAGCAAATTTCACATTTTGTTCTCTTTTTTTTTTATAGGACATACTTGGTGAGATAAGTGTTTTCTTTTATTCTTGTCATCTTTGAGGGAGACATCAGTTATAAATATTATTTTGGATCCAGGGTACATCATATTTGAACTATTTGATGAATAAGTAGAAAAGTGACATATTTTCCATTGCAGGCAGGAAAATATTTTTTTAAAAAACCTGTATTTTACATGTATTTATGGACACAATTTACTGTGTGTACTTCATATTTGTCAATAAGTATGGAAAAATTACATATTCCTATTGTTAAATTTGGTGTGGGAATAGGACCAAGGGGTGGGGTGGTGAGAGATGATAGAATCAAGTGAGAAATACCAGGAAATCCAACTCTGGAGACCAGCATCAGGGCTTATCTGTTCCTTCTGTAAGACACAAACACAATCCCGAATTCCTAAATCCTTGGCTAATCATATTTCCACACATTATCACTGTGCTCTAATGAACATCCTGATTAATGAGGTAATTCAGAAGGAAGTATATTCACCTATGAGGACTTTCATTAAAACTGAGAAGCAGCCACAACCCTGGTCTGGGTTCCTTTTGCTGTCTTCTCAAGGTGTCTGAGCTGTCTTAGATCTAATGCCATGTGTGGCAAATCAGGGCTCTTCTAGGAAACACAGTAGTCTGTGGTTTCTTGTTTCTCCCTCCTGCTTTTTTCTTTACAAGATTGACTTCCACATACCCAATACGTTTCCCTTCTGTTTTTTAGCCCAAAGCTAAGGACTTCCAAGAGGAGTGACATGGTATGCAATTATTGAACCTTGACATTTAGAGGATTAGGGATTTGTCCCATTTATCCCTGACATCGACAAAAGCCTACCATCCCTGGGCCAGGTTCAATGTCCCATTAAATGGAAGTGGTAGGGTAAAGTTCATGAGGAATTGGCTCTCTCCTATTGCTAGATTGTCACAGTACATGATAGGCAACTGGGAATCTCAACTAACAGGGAGAAAAATGGACACATTTCTAATAACAAGATTGGATGGACATGTGCTTGAGAATTAGTGGTTATGATAGCACACATCAGTAGAAAAAGTGTATATTGTCCTGTCTGGTCCTCTGGAGTCATTCCCTGTTCCTTGTTTATGAGAGCCTTGAGGCTCTTACAGGTCACTGGGGTGATTGACAGGGACATCCTTGATGCTGACTTTATCCTATAGGTCAGCTATCAAGAGGGCTGCTCTTTGAGTGGCTGTCGTTCTGCAAGTCTGTCGCTCCATCTTGATTATCCACAGTGCAGGGCTTGATGGATCTGCCTGGAATCCGAATGGGCTTATCTGTTCCTTCTGTAAGACACAAACAGACCATCATGCCATCGTTAGCAGAAGGGTTGAAACCTTCCAGGTATTATCTATAGGGCCTCTCCAATAGACCAAGTGCAAAGTGCTTATTCTTGGCAGCATCAGCCCCCAGTGTTTGTATGCTGGGGAGAGACCCTGTTTGTTAAAGTTTAAAAATTTTATATTTTGGGGTCAATTCTCCCATATCTCCCTCTTTAATTTTTTTTAAGTGATTAGAAAGCCTTCTCAATGATAGCTTGGCCTTTAGGGTCTTGGGAATGTCAGGTGAATAAAAGATACGCTAGTCCCTGTAAAAGGAGGCAAAGAATGCACTAACATATTCTGTCCGATTATTAGTCTCAGGGCATAAGGAACCTTCATAAGTAACATAGTTGTGCTCATTGTGACAATCACTATCTGGCATTTTCATTGGGTTCTACAATATCAAAAGCATTCCTAAAGGGAGTTTGGGGTACAGGCTGGTCAGGTATTCATTAAACATTTGGAAGGGGTTGGAGTAAGATTAGGGAAAAGCCTATATAATGAGTGGGCAGATTCATGGAAGTATGCTTAGGAATTGAGCTTGTTCTACGAGGGAAAACATAGAGGCAAAACCAAGCTGGTTCACTTCTTGATTGCCTTGAGAGATTATACCTAGATGCTAATGAGAATAAATATGTTGGATATAAAAAATTGAGACCCTTTGCCCAGTGATTGTCTTACCAGGTGTAAGGGACCACCTGAGGGCCTGACAGAAGCTAATGGCAGAGATCTATTACACGGGTGGCATACTGGCTATCACTGAAAATTTTGATGGGCCTTGGCCAACCACTTAATAGAGTTAAATTGGCCAGTAATTCACCTAGTTGAACTGAACCCTTGCATTATTCCTGAAATATTATTAGAGTAGTGTGATTAGAGCTACATATTATATAACCAAAACTTTTCTTTGAGGTATCCATGAAGCCAGAGGTAGCCTGTGAGACAGGCTTCTCAGAAATAAAGCACCTATTGGACACAGTCATCATAAGCATGATGGATAAAAAGATTATTTAGGGAAATGATTTTCTAATTATCCATGATAGCTAGCAAGAGATACTTGAGCTATAGGATGAGAGTTAAATGCCATGGAAACAGATCTTGAGTAAAGGGCATCACAATTATGTCTGGGTAACGATTCAAAAGTGTTAAAAAGGATTTAAGCACCTGGAGGCTATTAGAAATATGTTATCCACAAAAGGGGTAACTGTGGGTGCTGAGGTATAAACTGAGTAAATCCAATTGTTTCGAGGTAAGGGGCAAGCCGAGATGGATCTATGCTAAATTCTCTAAAACTATCTGTATAAAGGCTAGCATAGGAGGTACTGGAATGGTGAATTGTAACTTTTGTGGCCTAATAGTGTGGCACCCTGGAGGTGGTGAATCCTCCCCTAACAGAACCTCCTTTGCCTTGGATCAAACCAGTCCAGGGTCTTGTTGGGCTGTTCTGCTTAGCGGGCCAGATCCAGTCTGTCTAGCCTTCCCTAAGCCCCTGAGCCTCAGGGGTGAGGGAGGGCAGAACATTGAGTTCGGGGGCCTGGGCTGAGGCAGCGGGTGGGCAACTGGAAATTCTCAGATCCTCTGTTTAAGCTGCTCAGTTGCTGTGTGCAGTGGAGGGAGGCAGTCATAAGGTCCGTGAGCTGTACTAGCCTCTAGAGGAGGTCAATGACCTATACCAATAAGTAGACAAGAAACATGTTTTTCAGCTTTCATGGTCACCACTGCTACAAGACCCCTGGGTCAGGGTCCCCCACCTGCAGTCCACTGGTTTCTCAGACCTCAGCTCGCTCAGGCCTGTGCAGGGTGGACCTGCTGCAACCGCCCTGGGGTTACAGGGAATGTGGGAGACCTAATGGGAAAGACGGGACCAGTTGGGCCTAGGTGGAGGATGGTTCCCGGGACTTGGAATGGGGTAGTGGTACTTCAATCAGCCGTGAGACAAGTCCAACCCTGCTTCATGCCTGAGTCCAGTTGACTCAGCTCTTAACTTGAAGCCCAGGGAGGAGTTTCCAGGACATTGGCACATCCTCTTTTCTAAGACAAGTGTGCTCATTCTCAATCCTTCTTTCCTCTAAGGCATTGTTTCATGCGTATTAGTTTCAGATGTATTCTTATTAGATGCATACCTAATTGGAGGTACAGCGGTGGTGATTTCCTTCCACATACCTTTACAACGTCTTTCAGATTAGGGCAAAACAGGGTTCTCTTTATCTACAGAGATGTCAATATCTGCTGGACTATCTGGTTCCTTATTTATGGAGGCAGCTGCGACCTCTGAGCTTTCTAGGAATGTTTCGGAGTCACCCCTGGAACTATACAGTCAGGGGCTGTTGATCTTGCTCAGAACCACAAAGGCCGCTCAAGATGGACAACATGTCTACTAGAAAGAAGCAAGAAGCACAGAGGAAGTTTTTCCTCCAATTCCTTCCTCTTTCTCAACACCGCTACCCATTCCCAGATATGCTCATCTCAAACATCACCTGTTACTTACCATCCATGGATGTAAGTCCAGAACTTTCTTATAAAAGGTACCCAGTTTATTTTCAGAACATATCAGTTGCCTACTCTCCAAGTTCCCTTTCAAAACCTTCAATTGACTAGGCTTTCTCTGACAACTAGTACTGTCCATTTTGCTTGGAGATATCCACTCGCCTGCTCCTCCGCATGCAGGATCTTCACGGCTTTCTGCTAGGAACCAGATGTGGGAGCAGGACCTAGGATGGAGGTGAGAGGCAACAGAGTCACATGTTGAATACCAGATAATCCTACTCCGGAGACCAGCACCAAGGTGCAGATCTGATTTTATTGCCCAGCCATAAGCTTATATTCAGCGTTTGAGCCAATCCCAAGTTCTTAAATTCTTGGCCAATCATATCTAATACAATCCCTGCCTAATGAAGAAACTCAGAAGGAGTGGTGGGAGAGATATCTTCATCTTTGAAGACTTCCGTGAAGACAGGGTAAGCAGCCACCACCCTGCCCTTGGTTCCTTTTGGTGTCTTACCAGTGTGCCAGGACTCATCTTAGATCTAATGCCATGTGCATCAGGTCAGGACTCTGAGGAGTCAGAGGAGATTGTGATGCCTGGCTCTCCCCACTATTTCCTTCATAAGATTGACTTCCACATCCCCCATTTTCTGGTTCAACAATTACATATGGATGAGATTAGTCTCTGACATGGAAGGATAGATCAAACTTGAGTTTTAAGTTCCTTCATCATTTTGAATGTGGATTTTATTTTAAATCTAATTAAGCATAGTCATACTGGAAAGTAGTCTGATCCACATACAAATACTAGTTTGTATTATTTGAGTTATAATATATTAGTGTTAATTATATGACATGTAAAGGTTCTTTTACCTTTCAGATAAAATGAGAAAGTCAACAAGACTTTCACGTTTTCATTTATCTCATTAAAACAATACTCCACCTATTGAGATGAAGAAATTTGTATGTAAAACGTGTGGCTTGTGAGGGAACTACCAGACAATATAACCCCAAATCAGGTGCTCTAATGTGGGACTGCGTAAGGGTATCCTGGTTCTTGGCTGGGCATGAGCCTAGAACCCCGAGACTCCAAGGGAGAAAATGGCAGGAGTTTGGCTACATCCCCAGAACTCAGGGTCCTAACAAGCAGTCCAATCTCCATAGACCTACATTGTTCAGTCACGTAGGCCATTACAGCCCCTCCCAAAGTGCACAGGGTGTAACTACAGGCCTCAGGCCCTAGAGATTTACATACTAATGAAGGTCAGAGGGTGGAGCCAATTAAGCATTGCCCCCAAACCTCCCCTTTTCTCCCTCCCTACTTAACCCAGGTCTGCCCTGAGTTTGGGGGTGGGGGTGTACATCCATATCCATCTACCATCTACCATGACAATGAGCCTTTTGGAACCAAGGACTTCCTCGTATCATTGGGGCCTGCCAGGCCTGCTGCCGCCAAAGCCTCCAGCCAATAGAACCTGGGACCTTTCTCCGGTATGTGAGACAGGCTCCATGGAGGCCTCCAGGCAGCCTCCACCTCGCAGGTCCCAGGCTGCTGCAGCGTGGACCTGGGGCCTGCTGTGCGGCCCCCCAGTTTTTCCCACACTCTAAGGTGGCACTCCTGAATTTTTGGATTGTTCCATCACCCTGCAAATCTAGGGTGACATATACTGTCCTGAAATTTGATCTTTATTACAGAATGATAAAACATTCATAAATTGAAAATTGTCGTTCAAGCTTTTCAATCAAAAACTGAAACAAGGAAGGCCTGGAAATCAGCCTTTTTGGAAATGAAACTTTGGTAATGAATACTGAACGTATTCATGATTTTGACCTTTTAAATATACGTATTTCAAGGGAGAATATAAGGTGGAACCGTAGACAGAAGGCATCTTCGCTTTCCTCAGTTAATATTGAGCAGTCATTTACAAAATCAAGAGGAATCTGTTACAACTTTTGCAGAGTGTGGAAGAACCAGTGATATATATTATGGGTTCTTAATAAATGTTGTTGTCATCACTGTAGCTTTACATAGCCAAAGTGCATACCACAGACCCAATGGCACCCACACTTTTACTTCGTGGTTTCTGGCTGTCCACATCTTTAATGCAAATAAATGTGCTTTTAAGATAATGCTACTCATCTATTTAGTGATTTTATTTTTATCCAAATGTCATTTCCTTAAGTTCTTATTCATTCTTACTGGAGTTATAACTTAAGAAGGAATGAATCCCATGTTCCCAAATTTAAATGAGTTTATATACATAGTTTAAAATGTGGTGTTAACTTCTCAAACCATTACCATGCTTTGCATTTGTGCACTCCAGTGAAAATCTACTATAAGCGACAGTCAATTTTCTTGGGGTTTAATTTCTGGAAAATGTGCAACTCTGCAAAAGAGTGGGGGAAAGTAATAAAGCGAACATCTAGAATAATACCATCCCTTACCACTGCACCAAGAGTATTTTAGTATAGAGTTATGATGCAAGATGGAAGGAGGAAAAAAAAATCTTTTCTTCCAAAAATCCAAAGTTACTCTACAGGGCTGGAGAGATTACTCAGTGGTTGCATGCGTTTGTTGCTCTTTTTAAAGGATCAGGATTCAGTTCCAAGTATCTGCATGCTTTTGCACGACTACCTGTACTTCTAATTCCTTAGGCTCCAATGCCTCTTCCTGCTTCCAGGAGCACAAAGCATGCAGACGTTACATCATATACAGGCATTGAGGCAAAGCTTTCATATACCTAAGATAGGAATCTCAATAAATGTTAATATTTTAAATAATAAAAATATTGATTGGATCATTAAATTAGTGTAGTACATACCAAATAATTACTGATTTATTTTCCGAGTAACTGGAAAAATGTTTGCCCCCAAACTGCAAAAAATAGGGTTTTGGTTGACTCATTTCACATGTTGTGAAATTTTAAACAGAAATTTGTTAGAGAAAACCAAGGTTAAATGTAGTTTGTGAATTATTCACGTTCATGGAAATAATAAGTATCAGACATTCCCAAAATCCCAACATATCTAGATTAACTTACGTGTGGTCATTATGTGACATACTGTTCCTTCTAACAGAATTATTTACATAATATTATAAATTCTGTGCAACAGAATTTTATGTTTCTATACTGTTTACAAGAAGCATGAATATTCTAAAGTTTCTGATTGATCTTACTTCCCCTCCCCCCTAAAAATAAAGAATAATTAAGTGGCTGTATATGAAGTACTTCATCCTTCTTTAGCTAATTTGATCTCTTGTTTTCCTGTATCAAGTACACCTACATCGTATTTGTCATTTCACAGTAAATATTTTCTTTATATTCTTTCCCACAAATTTATTCTCTTGTCCCTCAGATGTAGGTAATATGTTGACTCATCTTCCATATGTTTTTACTCAAAATTCTCTCTATATTCGATATTTCTCAAACAGTTCACTTCAGATTTCCTGTGTTTCCTACTGAAAATCACATGAAAATTACACATGGAATTATTTTTTGCTAGGAATTCCATTTTTCTCAATCTATAGGGCACAAATCCCAATAATATTATTATATTTTAATTGCTTAAATCTTCAATGAATACTTATTGATTTGTTAGTAATAAAAACATTTTAACAGGGAATGTGGATAAAATAACTGTTAATTATTAATTAATTAACTGTTAATTGAAAAATTATTCATTGATCTAAGGTAAAAACATGAGCAAAAATCAGTCCGAAATTTAAACCAATGATAAAATTTAAAACACAATCATAAAAAGGGAAATTTTGGTATTCCCAATAACTTTATTTATGTAATAAAATAAAAGTTAATACTGAATTACTAGTGAATACTAGTATAAATATTGCCAGGCAGTGGTGGTGCATGCCTTTAATCCCAGCACTTGGGAGGCAGAGGCAGGCAGATTTCTGAGTTCAAGGGCAGCCTGGTCTACAGAGTGAGTTCCAGGACAGCCAGGGCTATACAGAGAAACCCTGTCTTGAAAAAAGACAACAACAAAAAAAATGAGTTAATGTGTATTGTTTTTATAATTAATTTGATTACTAAATTTTCAAGTACACAGAATATTTATTTTCACTTAATAATTCCAATTTATAATCATTAGTGACAATGTTTTTCCTAAATAATATTTTTCTTGTATAATTTCTTCCCATACTAATTTCTTACTACACTCAATAATTTTGGCACCTAAGGTACATTTAACTGTCAATTACCATCACTGAAACCAACTACTGGCATGTATGAGAACAATATATACTTAATCAAAGCTTTGTTTTTCAAAAGAAAGTAGTTTCATCTAAATAAATCGACAGAACTTGTATTTGGAGATGAAAATAACTTCAACATTTATTGTAAAACTCAAATGGTCAGAATTCAGTAAACTGTTATATTGATTTTAAATTTTAGTCTTATCTTCATTCCAAATCTAGTTATCTCCTATAATGTTTGGAAAATATTTGAAAATTATTTAATATATATCACGATTGAAAATATATTTTGAAAGTAAATACAATTTTTGTGCTATCATAAGGTGAAGAAGCAGTTTAAATTCTATACAAAGGTATATTTTGCAATATATATTAATGAGTTTTATGAATCAATTCTGAAAGTATGGAAAATGTATTTTGAGCATTAAAATGTGATTTGCTCTAGTGAAGTGTCAGCATTAATACATAGCATCTTTGGAAAACTTCACGCAACTTTAAGACTGAATTAGAAACCAAATATTCAGGTGTCACTTTGAATAAACATATATCATGTATATGATAACAGTTTCTATTTAAAGTAATGCTACCAATCTGTGTGATTTTATAAAGCTATTTGTGGTCTCATGGTACTAATCATAAGAGTAAAACTGTATTTCATTGTCTTAAATATTTAATTATCTATTGAACAGAGCAACTAGACTTTATTGCTTAGAAAGTATTCCTTGAATCTTTCATAAGCTCTTAAACTAGAGTAAAATTTACTATTTGAGAATATTCTCAGTTTAATTTCCCATATGAATAAAAATTATATTGTCCAATAAAATATCTGTTTGAAATGTAGCAGTGATATTAATTATGAGAAACCAATGATCATTCGTTCAATCATTTGCTTAGAAATATGTCACATTTGGTGATATCAGTACTTTGTTTTGCAGCATAATTATTGGAAGTAACATTTATTAATCTTTTTTCTATTATCATTTTTTAATATTTTAATTAGCTAATAGTTTTCAACAAAGTGGTCTGATTATTTATATTCATGTCCCCTTTCATATCCTTTCCCAGATTCCTTTCCTTTTACATATCACTTGCTTTTCTACTGGCTTTATGTCCATTTCTCTTTTTTTCTCCCTTTAATCCTATCAATGCCTATTTGTGCTATCCAAAGATTCTTGAATGGACTTCCTTCCACTGTAGACTGGTAAGGTAACCATACATCAGTTTTCTTAGAGAAAACTGAACTCTGATTTGTCTCTTAGCAGCTACCATTTATCAAGTTGCTCTTCAGTTAGGAGTAAGACTTTGTGCCCAACTCCCTACAAATGAGATTTTTTTTCTTACTTGGGTATGCACAGGTCTCTGTATTTTGTCACAACTACTCTGATTATATATATGAAACTCTCCTGCTGTGTCCAGAAGACACAGTTATAATGTTGTCATCTGCAGCCTCTGGTTCTTACACTCTATTCTTCCTTCACTGATTCCTGAGTGTTGGGAAGGAGGATGCTAGTAAATTATGACAAAACAAACCAACAAACAAAAGCTGCTCTGATTGGATGTTCAAGACCTGCACAAAATCATGTCAGCCAAACTGCCAGCATAAATGATGAAAGAGATCATGAATTTCCAACTCTCGCATTGGATGTACTCACGGTCAATGGCTCCTAAGAATACAGGACTCTGAGAAGCTATCTATGTCTCAGTAAATTGTTCTGTATCCGTGCACATACACTAAATGAGTTTAAATAAAAGTACACATGAATTGAGAGGACAATTTATTGATGAAGAGGAGGAATTTACCAGTAGGGAATGTGGAAAATTTGATCTAAGCACAATAAATGCATGCATTAAATTACCAAACAATAAAAACATATTTATTATACTAAATAATCATCAGAAATGATAAATCATTAAAAACAAAAACATTTACTTTTTTATTTATGAATTAAAAGAGTTCATATATAACAAATTTTCATAATGCTTTCAAAACTTTGTTTGTTATATTATTATATATTTATAACATTGTAAACATATATGTAATATTAAATATGTTTATATATTTTGCATTGTTGTATACATATACATATGTATACATGTATAATGTATAGATAACACATATATGAAATAATAGGTCTTATAGTATGTAATATATAACATGTTAATTATAATAATGTTACAACTTATAAATATTAGTTAATTTTTTATTGTTTTATAAAGCATTATTACCAAGACAAATTATAAATGGAAGATTTTACTTGAGTTTATGATTCCAGAATAATAAAAGTTTATCACCAATCTGATGCAGAACAAGAGTAGCCCACAGATGTGAGTGGAGCAGAAGGCCAAAGTCTCATGTCTTAAGTTACAAACAGGAAGAAGAGAGTAAATTAGGAATTAGAATATGACTTGGATCTCTCACAGACTACAGTCAGTGACATACTTTCCCAGGCAAGGTCATGTCTCTGAAAATGACCAAACAATACTATAATGAGGGACCAAATATGAAGTGTCTGACACTATAGGGATATATTATTCAAACCACCACCATATAAGTTTATTAATATATTAATGTGTATGCATGATTTGTGTGTATCATGAACATAATAATATCTTTTTAGGAACATGTATTCAGGTTGCAATAAATAACATCAATCTCTGGATATTATCAAAGTAAGGAAATAAAAGAAAATCACAAAAAATGGGTACTTCTAAAATACATTGTTAAAAATATCAGAAAAAAATAGAGAAATTTCTCATATAGAATTCAATTGCTATTTCATGGTAACTTTAGCTTTTGAATTTCTTAGAGTTATTGATCTGTTAGTACATTTTAAAAGAATTTACCATATGGTCACTAGCACATTAGGCTTTAACAGAGGTGACCATAGATGGTTAAAATCAGACTAAATGTCACTAAAAATAAATTGGCTCTGGACCTGCAGCATAACTTTCATTGAGTGAACAAGCCTTTAACACAACTGGGATTTTCTCTGAGAACTGAAGGCCTTTAAATGTTCTTCACCAAGAAACTACTCTTTTACATTTGTATTCAGACTTACTCAATTTCTTAAGACAGGGACAAAATGAAGTCACACTTTACCAGAAAGTAACATATCTCAGTGCCTAACAAAGTCTCCCTACTCTTGGAAATCTCCTAAGTTATCCTTCACTGTCTATATTTTTCTTAGATTTCTGGTTTTACAAC
Source organism: Mastomys natalensis (assembly GCA_021653895.1). Classification (NCBI taxonomy): domain Eukaryota; kingdom Metazoa; phylum Chordata; class Mammalia; order Rodentia; family Muridae; genus Mastomys; species Mastomys natalensis. The sequence continues at coordinate 196,521 of JAJTUV010001158.1, read as the reverse complement.
TGACACCAAAGAGTCCCTTCAAGTTTTGAGTAAAGGGTTACTGAGATTTTCTAGCCCAGAGACCCAGAGATCCAGTCTCTTCTACAATTCTTCCATGTACTTTTTTTCCTTTTTCCCTCCCTCCCTCTCCCTCCCTCCTCCTCCCTCCCTCCCTCCCTCCCTCCCTCCCTCCTTTCTTTCTTTCTTTTCTTTCTTTCTTTCTATTTCCCTTCCTTTCTCATGCCTTCAAACTATCCGATACAATCATTTGCACCCTCTTTATTCAGGGGCTCTCATTTCATTATTATCTCATTCAAATTTCAACTTTTGATTGGCTGAGGAGTTCTGAAGTGAATTCTATCTGGTGCAAAAAGAATTTTATTAATGAGTGAAGAACAAGACTATTTTGGTTATATGAAAAAATATTTATAGATTATTGTAATAGGCTATGCTAGTTTAATAAAATCGACCTTGTAGATTCTTTAATAACATGACTTCACTAGCACTGCGGCCCAGGTTCCAGTATTAATCATGCATTCTCCCTTGTTTTATGAGTCTTAAATCTAATTGGAGACCTCTTGGTGACTGCTTAAGTACTATGCCAGTACTGTGCTTTTAGGGTTATGGCATCATGGTAGTCATTGATGTGATTCATAAATACCATAGCCAAGGAGGGCTGTTGGTTATCTCCCTCCTTTGGAATCTTGCATGGTGCTGTCTGGTATGCTGAAAACTAGTCCTTAGGGAGGAGGCATTCAGGTCAATTCCAGCTTAGGCTTGTTTGGGCCCTGTTTCTGAAGTGTATGTTTTTCTGAAATAGCGACTTACCTCCACTTTTTTAGGGTCAGCCAATGTCAGCAACAGGCTTGATTTTGTTTGACTTTCTTGGACAGCCTTTGCCAACAACTCAATAGAGGAATTCACTTGTCTGGTATTGAGTTTCTTTTGAGTGTACTATAGCTCATGGAGAGATGTCATCTCAGATGAGATAAATTCATAAAAAACTTTGTATGTCTAGTTATAGACAGAATTATATGCAATATAGTTATTTGTTGGGAAGTAAATAATTATGTAATTTCTAAATTAATTTTAAGTAATGGTTTAATTAATTTTACACAATTATTCAAAGCAATTCATTTTATTTAACTAATGGAATCATTTATTAATTAATTAATCATTGTAATCATACATCCTAACCAGAGTTTCTCCTCCCTTCCTCTGCCTCCCTATCTCCTTCATCCCTGTATCTCCTCCCTCCCAGGCCACTCTTCCTCTTTCTCCCTTCAGGAAAGGGAAGTCCTCCCAGGGATATCAACCAAACATGGTATATCAATTGTAGTAAGTTTAGGCACCTCCTCTCCTATTAAGGCTAGGCAAGGTAACCAAGGGGGAGGACAAGTAGGGTGCTAAAAGCAGAAAGAACCATGAGAAACTGCCCCTGATAACTTTTGTGGCTTTGTCAGACATCCTTATTATTATTATTGTAAGTCCGTCTTTCTGGAACTATCTCCATCCCCTCATTGCTAAGAAGCCCTCTCTTTCCCCATTTCTCCATCGTCACTTGTATCCTACTATTCCATGTTACACTTATCCCACTTTCTTCTGCATTTACCTCCATGCCCCTCCCTAAAGAGCCCCATTTCCTATTTCCCTGATCAGATAACTTCTACTCTGCTATTCCCTTCTCTAGTTCATCCCAAGTTCACATCCTAACAGTCCAATTAGATATGGCAAAGAATCATCATATGATCAGTTCTTTCCTAGATATGTTTTCTATTGTTGTGATAAAATACCATGACTAAAAGTAACTTAGAGGGGAAAGAATTTATTTGGCTTATGCCTCCACATCCATACTAGTAATACAGAAAGACCAACAGGATAGGAACCTGGAAGCAGGAGCTTGTCAAAGGCCTATGGGAGAGGGCTGCTTGCTCCCTTGTTCCCCAAGGCTTGCTCAGGCTGTGTTCTTATAGCAATAAGGACCACAAGCCTAGGGAAGGTACTTCCCACAGTTTTATTAAATTTTACAACAGCTAGAGTAATATGTGAAGACAGAGTCCTCAGTTGGTATAGGCAAACCTGTGGTACATTTCTTGATGAATTATTGATGTGATCACATAAACAGCAATGTCTTTCACAGAAGGGAATGTTTTTGTACTAATTTTCTACATTAGTTGCTTTCTGTTTTGGTTGTAACAAAATCGCATACAGAATTTCTTAAGATAGGGAGGGCTTATTTTAATACATGGCTTGAAAGGTCAATCATCATGACAGCAAGATTATAGCTCATGACTGTGTAGCAGTTTATCAACTTGTTTTAGTAGACTAGAAGAACAGAAAGCTGTTAATACTTTCATGAGTTTCATATAGCATATGATACCTCGACACTATGTTTTATAATTTAATCTTTTCATTTAGTATTTTTTGTAAATTTAGATTTTATAAATTCATCTTTTCATTTAGTTTTTAGTAGTAAATATAATAGCTAGCCTTTACTGTTAAATATAACAGAATTCTATCTCACAGTTGTTATTAACATTATCATTAATCTCATTTTACCCATAAAACATGCCACTTTTAATAGTTTTTCCAGTACATTGTACGTTTACTGATCTTCTGATAATAATTGACTTTATTAGTTGTTACTGTTTAGTCTTTACTTGTTTGGAAATTACATCATTCTAAACTCTGGCCTCATTTTTTTCCTGTCTATCATTTTTTATTTTTAACCTACTTTCAACATCTGTCTATATTTATTACAGTATATGTATATATACTGTGCTTCATTAATAAGTAATATTTTAAATTCCAAACTTAACATTAACAAGCATGTAGTTATAGATTGCAAATTTGATACATATTATAAAATTAAATCATCTTTCCCTGTTTAATTTAAATTTTTAAGTGACTTGAAAACCCAGAGAGTAAAGAGGCCTGGTGTGGGGCAGGGACACCCTCTTGGAGACAGGAGAGAGGAGGAATGGGATATGGAGCTATGTGAGGGGGAACCATGAGGGGGCAACAGCTGGGTTATAAAAATAAAAGTAATAAAACAAATGCCTCTAAATTCATACACTTTCTTTGATGGTCAATCTTGACTGTCAACAGATGGGATCGGAACCACCATGAACACGATCATTCTGCATGTCTTTGAGGTTGCTTGCCATGGCAAGACCTACCCATGTTGACACTCCATGAGTAGGAGTTCTGGAATGAGCATCTTCATTCATCTCCCTCTGTTTCCTGACTGAAGGTGCAATCTGAGCACTTTCCTCAAGATTCTGCTACCTGTACTTCTTCTCCATTATGGACTGCACCCTTATCTGTGAGCCAAAGAAAACCTCTCTTCCTCATATAGCCTCAGTCACAGCAAAATGACATAGCTACTATAGCTAGTTGTGGTGGATCGAATGAGAGGAGTCTCCATAGGCCTAGTCATTTTGATCATCGTACACAGTTAATGGCAGTGTTTGGGGAAGTTTAGGAGATGCAGCCTTACTAGTTATCTGTGTCATTGGGTCAGGATTTGAGAAGCTCTGACCTCACTTTAATTACAGTTGAAATTTCTCATATCTTGATTCCTTTGTCTAATCTATGTGATAGCTTGAGTCAGTAACATGGAGTCCACAGGATAAGTATTTTTATTATTCATGTGCTCCTTGGGATTCTGTTCAAACTAAATATGTTGGAAAATGTCTGTTCTATTATGTTCCATGAAGGAAGGGAGGACAAAACAGATATAAACTTTGTTATTTCAATATTGTCTCAATTGCAAACAAATAAAACCACATAAACATTAGTTTTTTTACAAGTGGTAACAAAAGATCCTTATTTCAAACCTGTAGTCAAATAATATTTATTGAAATACTAGAGTCAGACCTCAATACATAAATGAGAAGGGAGATGGATGGAGAGAGAGAGAGAGAGAAAGAGAGGGGGGAGGGAGGGAGGGAGAGAGAAGGCTACACTGGGAGATTTTCTCTGATATTCATCATTAATGACATTCTGGCTCACATTTCCCTTATATTTCAAAAACACGGATATTACTTTTGTTTCTCACCTTGACCACTTAACATTATTGCAGAAGATAAAACCTGACGCTGCTATTCTCTAACCTTGTGTGCTAGGATTTCATTTTATACTTTTAGTTTTATATAGTTGAAGGGCTATAAGGTAAAGAATGGACCATCTACCTCCAGTGCCAACAAAGATGGATTGTTTGTCTGAGATGATATATATTTTTTCAAGCCAATTGTGTGTCTGATTAATTGAAGAGGGGAAATTATTTTTAAAATGGCTAGCATGCCATTTATTCTCTCTTTGCTTTACAGGACAAGATTTTGTGAGAATATTATTTTACATTCAACTTGTAACAGCATTTATTTTCTTTCCAAATTACTAAAATAAGATGTTTTGATTTTATAGAAAGTAAAAGGATTGTTATGTGAAAAAGTACAGTAAGAAGGATCTAGAGCAATAAGGAATATATAATTATGAATACTTTCTATTTTCTATGTGACATAAAATTGCTTATAAATAGTATTAGATACTCAAAAGTGACAGTTTTAAGTTCAAAGGTAAATATATAAGAATGATACTGATTGGAGAATATATATTTCAGTGTATATATTATTTATTTTATATTTCATATCTTATATTTAAATTAATGAAGCATCTGATATCCCAAAAGGATGGAATGGAATTATTTAATGAAAAATATACTTGTGATTTAATTTTTTATGTACTGAATGCTATTTTACAAATAATCATAAAAATATTAAAACACAACAAATACAGAGCCAAACAACATTTTCAGATGTGGATAATACACAGAGAATTAAATAGGAGAAAGAAATTTCTGACATGTTACTGGAAAGCAGAGTGGGTATGGATATCAATAAATGACTCCACATTTTAAAATTTGAGAGGAAAAAATATTGAATATTTTCCACAGTTAAAAATGGATATTTGAGTAGATAGACTAAATTTTACTAAATTGAATAGCTGAGTGGTAACAGAAATATATAACTTTTCAGGACCAATTAAACATTTAAAGGGAAACTTAAGCATGTAAACCATACACAACATAACAACAGCACATTAAAATTTTAGACGCTTTCAACAAAATGCTAAAATGATTACATTTGGCTCGATAATGCAGTGAAATAATAACGATTTCTGCACTTGTAACTACTTAATTAGCTCATTGTAATCCTTTAATGTTGTGTTACAAACTAATGGTTTATAAAAAGTATGCACTGAGGTAAATTAGATAAAATATTACATCATGTACTGCTGCATCAACGCTCAGCAAGCACATTCTTTAAATTTATAATTCACTGTGCAGAGTTCACATCCAGGGCAGTTCTTAGAATATATTTCTTTAATACCATCCAAACAGTTTAAAATTAAAAAATAAATGAATAAACGGAACTATCTACTGAGCACCTGTAAGGAAAAGGTGACTTGTTGAAGAAATTAAGTTTGGGACTGGATAATCTCAGAGATAATCTTTCCTAAGACCCAGTCTTTGTAGTTACTCACTTAATTGATTTTCAGGTATCAAGTCTACAATCACTGTAATCAGTTGATATTTTTTATCTAGTTCATTTACCTTGTTATTTAATTTTAGTAATAATTTACAAATGCATGCTCTGTCTTCACACTTTAAATATAGACTTACATCCACCTAGAAACAGGTTAATGCAACTGAAAGTTGTACATTTATTTTTAATCTTAGCTTCTTTGCTAAAATATTATAGATAAATAATGTTCAATGTTTATATTAATTATAATCTTTCCTGATGAATAAAAATTAAGTAACTAATGTTTTATTACTCGTGAAAATGTCTAACTTATTTATCTAAATTATGTATGCCAGCTTTAAAATATAATGAAGTAGGGAATCCAAAATTTATAACATATTAAATAATAAACAATATAAAGATATAATCAGTAATAGTTTACTATTGTAAAGTTCACATTAGATTATTTTACACATGTATCCACACTGAAGACTCTTTACCCTTCATTTTGTTTAATTAGTTAATATTTTTACCTTTGTCCATTGAACAGTTCAGTACCCAGCATGAGAAACTAGGTGAGGGCAAAGTCAACCTGAGCAACTTATTTAGTCACTATCTCAAAATAAAAGTATACTGAATGTAAAGTGAAACCTGATACATGGGATGTTCTACATTCAAATCTTTTTTTTTCCTTTTTTAATTTTATTTTTTTGCTTATTCACTTTATAACCTGTCCCAGTCACCCCCTCCCACAATCCTTCCCCATCTCTTGTTTTCTGAGTACCTCCTCCTACATTCAAATCTTAAGTGTATGAGGCACATAAAGAAAATCTAAATAAGAAAGTCTTACAAGGCAATGTACATAATACACAAAATATATTTATTAAAATTATATTTTATTACATTGTCAGAGAATGTTGTTTGCAGTTATTATTTATTATATGTATTCTCATAGTTACCTCTATAATCACATGCATGAGATAATGAGTGGTTTAAAAATATTAAATATTTGTTGAGACTATGATTACACCATTCCCCATTTCCCTTCCTGCATCTAAACCCTCCTATAGACCCCAACTTTGTCTCTTTTGATTCTTCAAAAATAGGCCAAAAAGTACACTTTTACAGTGGGGGACACAGGTTACATAATTATCCAGATGTATTTATTAATAACAAAGCCTAAAATAATTCTGAAAACATATCACTTTGTTGGCTAGCATAAAATGTTTAGTCATGAAAACATTTATATAAGCAATATCATATGGACCTAAATATATTAATTTTAGAAATATATATGTATGAATATATATATATATATGTGTATGTGTGCATAATATTTTTACAAAAAGAATTCATGAATTTGAAGGACAGTTGAGAAGAGATGTAAGAGAGAGTTTGGAGGGAGAAAGGTTGAAAGCTCTATCTAATTATATTATAATCTCAAAAAGAAAAAAGAAAAAGAATTTCGAGGATATTGGCTACTTACACTTTTAACTAACACATATTTGCTTTTTAAACCTTGAATCTTACTAATGTATTATGTCTAGACTGAGTGTGTAAATTCCTGAGTGTCTACTTCTCTCCTTTCAGCAGATTTAAGTGATTTGTGTCTTGTAATTTGTAGAATTCAGCATTTCACAAGGAAGGAGTGTCGAAAACTCATTTGAACATTTTCATTCTGCTTCATTTATTTGATGTATCTTCTTACTCTTCTGGCTGACACGAATTCAGTCCATTTGACCCTGTGGTGGAGCTAACAAATCTTAAGAGAAGGTAAAATGTTGGCATAAATAGAGAAGGCTCAAATCCTATATGTCATGATGCATTTCCATTACCTTATTACCGTATATTATTCAATTCCCCTAAAAGTTTGTTGGACATCCATGATTGCCATGATCATTTCTTTTGCCTTTAGTTGCACTATATAAAGTGTTCCCTTCTTTTAGTAAGAACTGTGCTAATCTCTTCATTTAATATTTAATAATTATTATCAATACATAAACCTTGGGCTCACTCAACCATAAGTAAAAATTTCATATTTTAAGAATATGGTTTTCAGCTTTTCACATGGCCAATCATTAGAAAGTAGTTGATTTAATTTTGCATTACTATGATGTGATTTTTGTTAACTGTATCTGAATTAGGAAGAATTCCATTACACAGCTTCACTAGTATCAGTAGAAAAAAATCTCTGAGCCTAAAGAATTGTCCTAGCTGCTTTACTTTGCCAGTGATGCAAGACCTTGCCAGGGAATCTAGAACACTGAGCAACTCCATTAAATAGGAATGCACTTTGACAAATTTCTGAAGTTTATCAGCTAAGTATTTCTAGGCAACAGAAAGACAGTAGTTAAGCTGGAGCTCAATGTATACCCCAGACTATGTTCTTGACATGATATGTGTTAGTAGTTATAGGAAAGCAACACTGTTTAGGATATTTGTGGCTTCTGATAAGGATTGATGTCTATGTCCGAATGGAGGTTTCAGAGTTTATTGTTCAATTTTTAGTCATGAAAGCTACCTTATTTCTATAGCATAAAGACTAACGGATAGGTTTAGGAAGCATAGTTTTGAGGAAGATTACAAATAATGACAAATGACCTCTTGTGTTGAAATTTTACCTGTGTAACCTACCTGTTCAAACATTGGCATGTGACTTAATCACTTTGGAGGCATTGTTTATTCATCGTTTACTTAAAGTGGACACAGTATTTATAATATACCCTAAAGAGTTCTCGTAAAACTTCAATGAGACAAAAATTTAATTATTATTGAAAGGCAGTATTTAAAATTGTTTCAGCATGCTTCCCATATAATATAAATATAATCACTATCATTTACTGAGTCATAGTTCATTTACTACTACTAGACTCGTTTGTCAACTAAGTCTTTAGATTGGTTTAGCAGGAGTAAATTACTAATTCAAAGGATAAGTGTGCCATTGATGTGGTGGATTATTATAAGTGGGTCTGCTCTGACTCATTTTGACATCAATATTCATTTAATACAAACCAGATACTCCATAATACAGTGTTAATATTGGTACAGGACACATTACAATGAGTTTACAAAGGATCTGCTCTGTTGCGTATGATTCATTCTTATTTCTCCACACATTACCTTGAACTTTATAATCAGATTTAAATATGTCTTGAGAGTTATTTTAACAGCACCTTAGGATCTTCATTTTAGGGCCATTTGTTGCAAAGACATTGCTTCGAGGAAAAGGTGCCATTCAATGCCTGTAAGAACACACAATGAAGGCATTTTAGAAATGTATACAGCCCTTTGTTAACCAAATTATTGAATAAAATAGTATAACTTCAAACTACACAGAAAAATAATATGTTGAATGAATATATTTATTTCAATTCTAAGAATTATCAGTGTGATAATGGTCTGATTAATATATATCTTTTCATATTTCTTCATATTTCACAAAACTATAAGCTAATTCTTATGACTAAATTTATTTTATCTAATGGACAGTCATCTCTCTATGTGAAAAGAGTCAAGTTCACAAAACCCTATTTTTAGTAAATTTGAATTGACCAGAATTTTCTTTATGCCTTTAGTAACTTCAAGGCATTGTTAGAGCAGGAGCAGTAACATGGTTGGTCTCCTGCATATGTTTTCTATACATTTTAAGGAAACTACAAAACTCAAAAACATGAGGGGACCTTCAAAGTTGTTCAAAGCTGTGGATGAGTTTAGGTGAAATTACTAATTACTCAAATGAAGGGATAAAAGTAAGACACTTAAGCAGCTTGTACTACAGAAATGTTTCCAGAGCCTGATATTAAAAGTCTGCATAATATATAAACTTCTAAGGCAGAAATCTTCATCTAACTACAATATTTAAATTAAAATTGGAGTGGGTATCTCTTCATGATAGCAAAAGAAACAGACAAATAAAATCTCTTTTGTTAATAAGGACTTTAAGAAAGAAGCAAATCGGAGTGGTAGGGCAAGAAAACACAGCTGAAGGAGGCAGAGTGCTGCCAAAAACAAAGTAAGTATAAAATGCCATCATAAAACCTAATATGTTGTCCACCCATTATTAAATGGACATACTAATTCAAAAGATAAAAATAATTACTTCAGTGAATCTTCAGTTTAATTTCTTGCAAATGAAGACCTTAATTAAGGAAATGCCCCACTGTGAGCTCTTGCTTCTGTCTTCCTAAGAGGCTAAGAATGGTTTCTGTAGAGTATTCCATGGAATTCTCTAAATGTTCACACATACTCATGAATTAGATTTATGATGATACATAACTTGCAACAATTAATTAGAAAATAACGAACCCTGAGTGTATAAATTTCTAAAAAAAGAGCATGGCTAAATTTATAACTCTGTTTAATATGTAATTTTCCTGCAGTATATTTATATTAAATGTATTATCACAAATCTAATGCCTAAAATAAAACTATGCCAGGATTTAAACAAGACTTGATGTTAAATACATTTGATAAATTAATTGTAGGGAGCTTTCTAATCAGGAGAAAACTAAGTAGTAGATTCTTATGAATTAAAATTAATTAAGTGAAAATAAATAATCAAACGTATAAAATTTATGTTTTCAGAATTTGAATTTTCTAAGCTACTTTAAACATTTTCAAATAAGTTTCAAGTAAGTTTCACAAATAAGTGTCATGGAAAATTTACATGTCCATTTCCCAAATTGTTTATTAAAAATATATGATGTTTTTGTACCTACTGTTAATGTCACAGTTACTTAATGATCACAATTTATCATCTCTGAACTGCTACTACAACTTGTATTAGCTAAGCTATGTTGAATGTGCAATACATAATTGAACAAAACTATTCTTATGTAACAGAGTAATGTGCCAAGAATGCACACAATCAAAACATTTAATAAGCACAAAATAGTTCCTGGATTTACACATTCTTTGAATGTGTAATAGAATGTAAACTCTTTTATTTTCCCCTTTGGAGTTCTAAGTATTCATGGAATCTCCTTTAATTTCAAGAGTTCACATTTTCTTTGAAATTCCCTGGAATAGTTATTATTGCTGAAGATTTAGGATTATATTCTATCTCTTTAGCTCAATAATTTGTCAAGTTAAGTGAGGAAAGTGTCTTTGACTCAGCAAATTTCTATTTCTCCTCCCTTGAGACCCTGATTTCAAGTAGAAGGAAGGTGTATGGGTAAGAAATCAGGAAAGACCAGGAAAACTACCTGTCTCCCCATCAGACTCATCAAAATAAAGCAAAGTGGTACAGGCACACCAACAAGTGTTGGACTATGTAGAACAATGTAATTTGCCTTTTGGAGCGATAAAGGTGGAGATAAAATACAAGTTCTTTACACTCATATGGTTTCATCCATGTTTATACATAGATGCTGGAGACTCAAGTATCTCTACATCTCACTGCTGAACACCTTATTGTCAATAGATTCAGGGCAGAGGGAAATATTGCCTTCATACATGTACCTACTGTTGACTCCTTTAAGCTGGGATGAATAACTCAAATCCAATTATCACACAGATGGGCATGGAGAAATAAAAGGATTACAAATAAAAACAAGGACCTTTTCCTAGGAAAGAGACTTGGGATGGGATTGTCTTAGTATAAATGAGGAAATAATAAGGGAGTTTAAGGCAGGGGAGTAATCATAGTATATTATATGAATGTATCAAAGTGTCAAATAACAAAAGCAATAATAAAGGAATTCTAATCAATTAAATAGAACTCATTTAAGCTTTATTGTTATAGTAGAAGTTAATTGAAATTGCCTCCATAAAAATACCAGATTTTAAAATATTAGTGTTATATTTCTCATCTTATGCAAATTATTAACATAAATATCATTATAATTCACTGCATGATATGTTCATATAATATGAAAATTATAAAAGTATTTGCAATCTACAAATAACCAAGTATTAGGACCTTGAACCATTAAACTCAAAAATAAATTATAGGGTCTGAGAGGTTGCTCAGTAAGCGGAGGCATTTGTTGCTAGCTGAAAACGTGACAAGATAGGGCTCATTCAGCATAGTATTGCCACAGACAGGAACCGTGAATGAAATACTTGCAAAGTATATTCAACAATGATATTTCATGAAAATGTCCTACAATATGATCAAGTAGGTTTCAAAGATGGAGGGTTGGTTCAACATAGGTAAATACATAAATATAATCTGCCATATAAACAAACTGAAAGACAGAACTCTGACTCAGAATTGTTCCTGTCTAAAAGAACTGCAGGGATATAAATGGAGAAGAGACTGAGGGAAAAAAGGTCCAGTGACAGGCCAAATTGAGATCCAGCTCAAGGGAAGGCTCCAAGGCCTGACGCTATTACTGATGCTATGCTGTGCTTACAAATAGGAGCCTAGTGTGTCTGCCCTCTGAGAGGTCCAACAAGCAGCTGACTGAGACCAATGTAGTTGCTTACACCCAACCATTGGACTAAAGTTGGGTACCCCTGTGGTTGAACTAGGAAAAAGCTGGAAGAAGCGAGGAGGAGTGCAACACTATAGGAAGACCAGCAGTCACAACTAATCTCAACCCCCTGATCTCTCAGACACTGAGCCACCAGCTAGGCAGCATATACAGCAGAGGACTGCCTGGTATGGCCTCAGTGAGAGAAGACAAGCCTAACACTTGAGAGACTTGAGGCCCCAGAAAGTGGAGAAGCCTGGCAGGGTAGGAACACCCTCTTGGAGACAGAAGGTAGGAGGAATGAGACGATGAGCTGTGGGAGGACAGATGAAGATGAGAGTAATGTTAACAACAACTACTACTACTACTGATAATAATAATAAAGAAGCCAAAAGTAAACTCTTACCAGGGCATAAAATGCATTTGACTTAACAAATATAAAATATACTACTACTAAATTATAAACCATGAGTTTGGTTTCAGGTCATCTAGAGATGGCTTCACTGTGCATATATACCTGTTGACTATGTTGATGCCTCTACAGGTAGGTTCTACCCATAGAACTAATCTCAACCCCCCTGATCTCTCAGACACTGAACCACCAATTAGGCAGCATATACAGCATATTTGCCTGTTTTGGATTGCAAAACAGAAAGTTATTCTGAAGTTTTGGGGGCTCTAAAGTCAAAGACCAAGAAGGAATCAAAATGAGGTTCTGGGCCAACCATCACTGGGTTGCAGGCAGCTGAGTTCTAACCTTGTTAACTGCCGTTTATAAACTATTTCTCTTTTTCCTCTCTGTATCCTGTCTCTTCGTATTTAATTAGAATTCACATATAATCTTCATTTTCCTCAATCTCTGTCTCTCCTTTATCCCTTTTCTACATTTCTCTGAATGTGTGTGATGTAGTATATATTACAATAAACATCCAGTTTATCTCCAGTTCCTGATCATAATGCTTTAGTCTTTCATGAGCCTCATGCCCAGCAATTAATTTACTCTTTAAAGCGTTTTTTTTCAAATATAAAATTTTATTTGAAAATATAGAAACATGATAAGGGGCTCAACCTACTACACAAAGACAAAATGACTCAAAATAATGTTTTATTAATTCATCAAATTTTAAGGCAAACTGTAAAAAACATCCAAACAGAAAAACAAGGAGATTATTCAAGTGGGATATAAATATTAATTATCATTTTTGGTTTTCTTAAATTCTAGAAAAATGGAAACTTAGTCCCATAGTAATATTACTAGAGGTGGGTAAGAAAGGATTATATTTCCTGCAAACTGCATGAGCAGAAAGTGCATCATCACGTGTGTAGAGGCATGGGCTGTTACCCATGTTTCCATCTTTATACTACCAGGCTTAACACCTTTTATAAGCCCACACAGCTTTAAAAGTGTATGTTAAATTGTGTGTTGTGTGTTCGATAAAGTATTTAAAGGAAAAAGAAAGTGATAGGTGCCCTTTATTTTACCATCTTTCTCTGTGTCAGCTTCGCCTGTTTCCTTGGTTCCTTGGTTGCTCTATCTGGTTTATACCCCAGGATCAATGCAAGTGCTCTGCAGAAAGGTGGAGAAAGATGCACAAAGATGGAGTAACATTTTAGTACCATAAGTACCATAATTATTTCTTTGTATTCTCCCCATTACCTTTCATATTCTATTTAACATGCAGGCAGTCTCTGGTAAGGAAACTTTCAAATTGCCATACACCAAATATTTTATATATAAATATGAAGGATTGTTTTTAATGTTGCAAATCTGGTGTTGTTGCTAAGGCAGGTATACACATTTTGAATATCTGTATGGATTTAGTAAAATTATATTTGAAAATCATTTATAACCATCTTTATATTTTTAATAAACAGACACAGGAAAGACATTTGTGTGATTCTCTTGACAATATTTATGCAATAGGTTCTCTCTAGAGAAAACTGCGCTATAATAAGAGGTTGCATAGAGAAATTATGAGGTGAAGACATTTATATATTTTATCAAATTTCCTATTTTAGTCATTTTCACAGCTGGCTTTAACTTAGAAAACACCACTTTAAAAAAATTCATTTCAGACACAGAATAAAAAGCCTGCATTGAAAGATATGAATATGTATGTAATTACACTGAAAAAAAAAACGTAGAACCAATCAAAATTTTATAACTTGAAGTATCCTTCCAGGAAGCTCCAGTGTCTTAATGATGGGCTATAGCTTAATTTTCCCTTGAAAAGCAAATCAACCGAATGTGTGAAAGATTTATGTGGAACAAACTCCCGTGTTTTTAAACTATTTCCATGGAACATTTTGGTGTCTTTTAACTTTTGACTTAACATAAAACTATAAATTATTCATACCATCGAGAGATGTATAATTATCATCATAATATTCTGTAGGCAGAATGTCATTTCAGGTGAAGGATATGGACTTGTACAGAAGAACTTTTTGTCACAGGACCTAACTGAATACTTAGCTTCCAAGTCTAAACCTTTGCTTACAGCAACACATTTTTACAGGTAGATTTACATAAGTTGAACATGTCATTCACCATCAATATTCATGCATCAATTGCTACAAGAAGAATAATAGAGGAATGATGATATAAAATATACATTAAACACCCATTATAGTTATGGGTATTTGCAAGGATGTATAAATTTATTTTATATTTATATACATACAAATATATACTATTTTTAAGTATATTATATAAGGGAATGTGTGTGAAATAGAGTGACAGGAACCATCAAGATTTTATTAAAACATTTTGTCGTGTGCATGTGTGCATATGTATGTGTGTGCACACATATGTGTGCACAGCATACATACATCTCTCTGTGTAGGGAGTATTCATGCATTTACAAGTTCATATGGAACCCAGAATCCATTGTTAGTTCACTAAGCTCCATAATGTACTAACTTCTTACCTTTTATTTTTTTTAAGTTTATGAGAAATTTGAACTACATGGCTGGCCATTGAGGTCCAGGGATTCTCCTACCTCTGCTTCCAAACACAAGTTTTCAAGTGAATACTTTTGTACCCAAATTTTACATGGGTAGTGGGGATCTAAGTCAGTCTTCATTGCGTTACCATTGGGGTCATCTATTGGCCCTTCCTTGAAATGTCTATTCATGACAATAATCAGCTTACTTCAATAAGACTTTATGGAGAGGAGATAATGTGATTCTCCAGGACCTGCCTTCCTGTCCTTTGATTGTCCTCTTGTGTTTTCTATTGCTCACTTGTGTATAATTTGATTATTTGTAATGATAATTGAGGCTTGTTCTGCTGTCTGTGCCCTGGACTACTCACCACTGACCCTGCCTGCCATAGGGGGTTGGAGGTGAGGTGATGCAAAGTCAAAGACACAGACTACTGGAAGAGCTTCAGGAAGCTCATCTGAACACTGCTTTAAGCTCTTATGATACCCTCCACTGTTGCCCATTGCTTCCAAGAAAACATCTCTTCTAAAGAAAAGATCCCTATTGGCTGGCATTGTCTGTGTCAGCAATCCTTGATTTCTCAGGTAGTCCTCAATTAGGTCCTCCTGAAGGAGATACTTTTGCAGCCTGAACATTTATATAGAGATTGCCCCATCATTCCTGCCACATTGCTCTACTTCCATAAGATCATCCTCTAAAGTGTTTGACTGAACTCATAATGATTGTAGATTGGGAAGCTTAAACATAAACAATCATATAGCTCAATCGTTTTATGTCTTTTCACATGTGAAATGCTACACGTAAGCATGCTTCTGTGCTCCAGTTAAATTTTCTATATTTAGTTTTGCTCTGAACATTCTTCATGTTTTCATACAAGGTGGACAGTGTAACTTCCAGACTAGGGGCAAATCTTTCTTTTTGCTGTATTCTTCTAGATAACAAGAGAAAACTGCACAAAACACTACCTACCATTTCCTGTCAAATTCTTTGGGTAGGGCTGTAAAAATTGACTCTACTGCTCGGCCAGAATCAATCAGAATTTTTCTCTACAGAAGGACACAAATATGTTTTACTTTGAGTCAATTCACTGAATTTTCAAAAGTACATGTTTTTCAATGTAGCTAAGTTTTCTCTAGTTGGTAGGCAGCATAAAATGTCTGCAATAAGATGTCAAAATAAAAATAAAAAAAAAAGATGTCATTTAAATCTGTCTGTACTAGTCTAGAAGTAGTTCAATACCATAGTCTGGTCTGATCAAATAACCATTTTCCCCATATTTAGCTCACTTTGATACATTCCACAAGACAGAAGCTAAGTGAACAACATTCACTATAGAGAAAGATATACAAAGGAATTGAAAATTACTTTTACATAGGAAATCAAAACAATGAAATCATTCGAGTAATTTCTACAGGAACAATGTATCCCCCCCCCATTTTACAGTTTTTCAAATTTATTTCTTTTGTCTAATAATGCACAAACAACAATCCTCCATAAACAGCCATGAGAACAGCATTAAACAACAAAGTTTGGAAGTGTCACGAGGAAGAAATGAATAGAGTTAAATTGACCAAAATCTGTAACTCCAAATGTCTCTTATCTTGAGAAGCTGCAGAGAAGTACATAATTAGTGAAGATTTGTTAATTATCCAGCTTGGAAAGAAAGGTGTATAGCAAGGAAGAAGATGTACGCATCAGAAGCAATCCATAAGATGATTTACAGAGATACAAATTGCACCTAACAAAAGAAAGAGTACAGCCACTTTCAGAAAAAAAAAAAAATGCTTTCCTATCTCCCGTCAAAGGAAAAAGAAATATACTGAGTTGAAACTATGCAGTTTGTAAAATAAGCTTTGCTTTTATCTGAGTTGCATCAAAGTGGTTTTCTGTATCCCATAGGATACCTGTTCATCCAAGGGAATAATATATAAAATACTCTCTGATGTACACATTAAGCTGTTCTCTAACCCAATTATCTATTAATTTCTAAAGTAATACGAAGGTATAACTTAGTTTCCAGATAGAATTTAAGACCCCAGGGCTTGTACATATTCTCTGCCTAAAAATTAGTATTTGTAAATCTGGTATAGATGAAAATTATCAGGCATTCCACAAGGAAATTCATTAATTGTGTAGCAAAGTATTTGACATCATTACTGTTGCTTAAATTCCCATTTGTGTTAAGTTCATAAAATACTTTCAAACAGATGTTTCCCAAACAAAAACCCTATAGAAATGACCCAAGTCATCACTTACTTCTAAAATATTATATACCCTTGTGATGTTTTTATACCTCTCTTTCTCTGCTATTAGTAGATGCTAGGCAATACAACAATTTGACTTGCTTTATACTTCAGTGATCTTTTAAAGAATAAATAGTTATATTTTAGAGGAAAAAGCAAATTTGGGCCACATGGCAGATATTAATTCCTTACATATTTGATGTATATTTAGCAACAAATAATTTTCACAAATAAGAATAAATTACAGTAAGATTAAAATGATGTGACATGTACCATAATAAATCTAACAATAAATCTCGAAACTAGTAAGTTCATTTTATATGGTAACGCTCGTTAGAGATCTTCAACAATGTCCCAGTTGCCAATGAATGCTATACTTTGACAAGTCTTTGATTTTAACTAATCTATCTGCAAAGAATCATAATATGTAATCAAAATAGGCATGGTTTTGTAAGTTCCCTCTCCAGCAGTATCATTTCTCTTATTGACAACTCCATGGGTTTTGTTTTTTCCCTTTTTTCCTACTTGTTTTTTCACTTAACATCCGGATCAGTGCATGTCCTTTTCAGTCAGTGTTACTTCACTCAGGATGATATTGTCAAGTTCAATCCATTTGACTGCAAAATTCATGATGTCTTTGTTTTTAATAGCTGAATAGTATTCCATTGTATAAATGTACCATATTTTCTTTATCCACTCTTTAGTTGAGGGATATCAGGGTTGTTTCCAGTTCTGGCTATTACAAATAAAGCTGCTATGAACATAGTAGAGCATGTGCTCCAGTGGAGCATCTTTTGAATATATTCCCAGATATGGTTTAGCTTGGTCTTGAGGTAGATTTTTTCCAGTATTCTAGAAATCTGCCAAATTGACTTCCAAAGAGGCTGTACAGGTTTGCACTCCAACCAACAAGGGAAGACTGCTCTCTTACTCCATAGCCAGGATGATATTCTGCTCAGAGCAGCTGGGCTGCCCAGTGGACTTAATGGGCAGGGAAGATGGGTATGTGTAGGAATGGAATCTTACCTGTATGGTTCAGGATCAGCAGGTCTGATGAAGGTGGGCAGAATGGTGGCAGGACCATGCACCACTGGATCTTAATACTCTCAATTCATGGCTCTTTCTGGCCATGATATTACTCCTTGTTCTTATGAGGTATATTTCCTTCTTATATTGCAGGCATAGGGCTTGGCATCATTGCAAGTGAAGATAAAGGTATTTACAGGTGGAAGAAAAATAAAGTGAAAATGCCAATCTGAGAGTAATGCTCAATTAAAAGTCTACAAAGCATAACACGATGACTTTTATGTGTCACTCATTTTATATAAAGTGAGATGCCATACTATATTAACATTTAATAGTTCATTGACATGCCTCTAAACTGAAGCCAATCAACATTGACAATGCTCTTGAAGGCCCTTGTGTTTGGGCTTATCAAATCTTTTGTTTGTTTTGTTTTTTGTTTTGTTTTTATTTATTTAATTATTTAAATCACATCATAATTTACTTATTCACACAGGGGTTTATAAACACAAAAAGGCAGGATGTGGGGAAGGGAATGACACCAATGACACCAGATCATAGGTGATCAGGGGAGTACAGATACCATTCAGAACAGGGTATCAGCTGGGTGAGGGTTCTCGGTGACAGTACCAACTTAGATAAGGGCCTGTCAAATCTTAATCATACCCAAATGTCTATATTTGGATATATTTTATTTTACCCTATTTATAATTTTACATGTGTTTTTGTTAAATTATGATCATTTAAATTTAATTTGAGTTTCGTATTTTAAATTTCTTAAAGATAAAAATCATGTAAGTTTTTTTGCTTGAAGATATTATGCAAAATACTGTAATACTCCAATTTAGTTTCTATTTCATAATATATGTCTTACAATTAGTATGCTAAAATATATATTTTGACTCTGGGAAAGAGTACCTACATCTCTTTATCATAGACAAATGACATTTCCAATGAATACATTTCATTTAAATTATTAAATATTGCCAGGAGAATTCATCCTACATTTAAAAATAAGATGGTAAATCTTTGCAAACAAAGCTGTTTCATAGTGAAAAGTAAAGTAGTGGAAAAACTTGTACTTAAAAAAAAAAGCAGGTATAAAATGCATTCTACTTGTTAAATAGTCACCAATTAAGGACAGTATAGCCTGATTGCTAAACATCTCAAGATTCCATCTCAAATGACCCTGGTTCCAGTGATTTCTTACCTAATTACAAGGTAATGTTTGTATATAATGCTCAAAAGTAACCCCAGTTTCTTCTGCTTCCTATATCTTGTCTCTAAAATACTTCTTTTAAAAATCCTAACCTTCTGCTGATTGATGTTATCCACAATGGTTATTCCGCTTCTATTTTGTATATAGCATTTTTGTCAGCGACTGGTCCCCAGACCACTACCATTTTCAGGCCTGTACTCATATCTGATTTAATTTGTTGACCTTGAAGTTTGGTGACGATTTTCTTGGGTAACTAAGAAAACTTCAGCCTAGAAGTTCATATTCCGAGAAAAGTTATTGTGGAATGATCATTCTCAGTTTGCAGACTGAGGGTCATTCACAGCAGCGTGACCTTGACAAATGTCTATAAGTCAAAGAATGTCTCGCCAGAAACGATTTGGGGTGGCAGGTCTATAACACATTGCACACACAGATTGGATTCCCAGCGAGGCTGTGCTGGCACACAGGTCTTGCCTCACATGAACAATATCAGGAAAATAACTGTTAGAGGAAAAAAAATCTTTCTGATACAGAGCACGCACTAACGTATAATCAAATAAAGTGAAATCATTGACATATTTCTAGAAATTTGAATAACAATCCTCTATGGTGTGCCACAATAATCACCCATTAAAACTTGTTATACTATAAATTACTATTTTCTTATTGTCTTGTTTCTTTTTATTACTTTACAGTTTCATACTGTTTTATTTATGTAACATTGATAGATATCATAGTCCTAGACTTTGGAAATTTGGTTTAATTCTAGACCTTGACTTTTAAAACTAAATTGAATACAAATATACTTTCTCTGACTCCAATGAACATTCTGAAGAAGATAACAGAGTTGACTTTTCTGCTGTCTGTAGTATGGATCTCGTTCTCTTCACTCCAGCATGTCTGCTCTGGTAAGACTTTTTCCTTCTCAAATTCACACCTTTTCCTCTTTAAATCTGGTCCCATTTAAGTAGATACATTACAATTCAAAAGTAAAAAATGACATCTCAAGAAGCAAGTTTTATGAAATGTATCCAAAACAGTATATGTAATACATAATACCATCTAAAATATAATTGTCATGTGACTAGTAATTGAGTCATAGGTATTAGTGTTGCTAGCACCATTGCATGGGATAGAACAGCAAATGCCAATTGTGCACTTTAAAGACAAAGACACAGGAGGTGTCAACTGAATTTACAAACCCTGTAAAGTGACCCTGAACTGCAAATAAGGACACATTTTTTCTCATTTAGATATTCATGGAGACTTAGTTTTTCTTAAGGAAAGATAGCCATTGAGAGTAGAACCTTTGACTATGGCTTTAATTAGGTTGATAAAACAGGATTCATTATCAGGTGTTCATATGTTCAAAACTACTGGCCCACGCTGAGAATATTCAAAACATAGCTATCATGATTCTTTTGCAGCCGTTCTTTTACGATGGCCTCTGGCAAATAGCCTCACATTTTATTTCCTGGAAACTAAGAAAAACTTAATTTTTTTCTTTTATTTTAAACACTTCAATATTCCTTCTACTCTATTAAAAACAGCATTGCTGCTACGATGTCAGAAATAATTTTAAGATGAAAATAACTTGTCAGAGATCACAATTAAAACTATGGAAGGAAAATACTTATAAAGCATGTCGAAGCAAGAGATTATTTAAATATTTTATAATTTTTGATTTTACTAATGGTAAAATATGAATGACATCAAATGTTCTAACTTCCTCAGAAATTTATGCATGTGTATATTATTCATTTAAACAAACATGCCCAATGTTATGTAGTTGGTGACACAGAATAATAGTTACATTCTGGAACTACAGTGCAATGTGGCCTAAATGTATGAAATAAATTCATGCATATTTTGAATCAGCATGACAACTTCTGTCATTAACCCCAAGAGAATAACATAAATAAAATAATAATCTTGTATGTGATGTGGTCAATGCAGTGTAGTTTCTTGAATGTCAATAAGTAACTACTATTTCTAATGATTGAAAAATAAGATTCCAAAAAAGGAAAATGAAATATTTTAATAATTAGTTGGAGGTGCTGTAGTGAAGAACAGTGTATGCACTTCCTGCCAGAGTTGGGATCCTAGGTTTACAATGCCATTACCAAGCAGCAGTATACCAGTTACTTATATTTAAAGCTAATAATCCCAATAACCACATTTTCTATTATATAGAAAGTAAAACCAATGATAATACTTAACTTGAAAATAGATACAGACATGAAATAAAAGACACTTTAAGTGGGAAGCACTCTGTTTTAGATAATGTTTTGATTGTTCTTTATGTCGTTATAACTGCTCTGGGAACAATGTAGTTTTGAAATAAGAGTGTAATAAGATCAAAATAAAAGCAGTACTCTTAAGGCTCTGATACATCACAGATCTATATACTCTGCAAATGAATTTGCAATTACCAAAATCTAAGGTGCTATTAGGGTTGCTAACGTCATTAGATATTTTGCATATGAAATAATGTGATTTTTAACTTTTGCTGAGTTTATTGGCTTTTTGATTTTTCTTCATTTTGCATTTCCTTTTCTTTTATATGCACATATTTTTCATATTTTTCCCTTTTATTCCTAAACAGTGAGGAAGAGTGAAATGGAAATTTTGGGGATCTTTTGGAGATTTAGTTGTGCTATGTATTTTTTTTTTTTTTTGATATTTTCTCTGAAGCGGACAGATGGGATGATGTATTATTGAGAATAGACCCATAGTGATTCTTAGAAGCTGCCTTGAAAAGGGGCATGTGATATTTTGTTACAGCTGAGACTTAAGAGAACATGTGATGTTTGGAAAGGATATAAATATAACCCAATACACAGTTGAGGATGCTGTGTGGTATTGGATCACCTTGTCACTCCTTCTGGGTTTTTGTTGGGCTTTACTGATGATGCTCTTCCCTGACAGTGCTGTTCGAATTGATTTGCCTTTTCAGTGTTTTGGTGATCACTGTTTTTTTATTTGGTAGAGACAAATGCGCAAAAGAATTTTGGTGGTATATTGGCAGTTTTTTGCTGCTTTTGCAAACTCGTGCCAACTGGCAAAGTCTTGTCCTTTCTTCTGGATGGAACTGCCAGTTGCTGACGCAGAATGGTGATTGCAAGTGGATCGAGGTGGTGCTGCTCTGTAAAATGACCTGCTGATATACTGGCAATGCAAACTGGATTTGCTCCAAAAAACTATTCATAAATAGGTCCACACCCACCTTTACTCCATTAACCATTTTTTTCCACTACCTCTAGTGGGTGGTGGCCTAGAATGGCAGTAAAATCATTTAAGTATACTTATTAAAGTAGGTTTTTAAAAATTTAAGCCTATCTAAGACAACAGAATACAGGTCCTACAGACTCCATGAGCCAAGAAATTTCTTCAGATGCCATGCTCGTACCTTATCTTCTCACTTTATAATTGTTTCCATCTTGATGCAAATTCACTTCTACTTAATCTTGTCTCTGTTTAACTGTTATCTAAAGACACAGACTGGCAATTCTGGTGACATTCCTGTAATAGACCTCACACTGTATCTTAGAGGGACAAGCTTGAGCTTGGATTTTTCACTCCCATGTGGTTAGCCCTGGACACAGTTACATTATGAGCAATTGTTAATGCTTTCAATACGTGATCACAGACAGATTTGAGGGGCAAGAAGCAGTAGTGAAGCAGATATACTCACTGCCCATGTATGAAGCTCTCAAAAAAAAAATTCAAAAGAAATAAAATTAGGTGAGGTTCTGGGGAGGGTGGGTGTGGGTACACCATCATAGAGGCAGGAGGAGGGGGAAGGGATAGCGAGTTCCTGGGAGGGAGTGGGGAAAGGGGGTAAGGGGAAAATACCTGAAATGTAAATAAAAGTTCCAATAATAAAAAAAGAAAAAAAAAAGAAAAATTAAAAAACATCTGTAATTTTTATTCTAAAAATTACATCTGGCTTTTAGAAAGTTACTATTGTAAAAAGTTTATACTTCCAAATAGAGCCTTTCATAGTTACGTGGTCCATGAAAAGGCTGATGAGACTGGGCTTGAATTTTGAGGGTAAGCCACCTGCCATGACATTTTAACGTCACATATGGTCTCTGCAGCTTAAAATAAAGCTTTGCTTCATTTTCTTTTATCTCTTCTGGAATCATTTTTTTTAACACCTGTGGAGGATATGCAGATTTAATAACAACCAAGAAACTTAAAAATAACTGTCAGCTAAATGGTTATTAATGTTTTGGAGAAAATGTATTTTTTCATAGTATGATTTATATTTGTACCACCATGAATAATAGCTACACTTAATGTGTTTGTAAATTGTTGTGCACAAATTTGCTTCATGCTCTTACCTTATATTCCAAACTAAGAGCCGTTTTAATTTGTACTGTTGCGTTATAAAATTCTGAGTAATGTTTCTGAGGCAAATGAGGAAATGACCTTAACTGTGTAACTGTATCTGATATGGCTGTAATTTTGTCAAGGAAGACATACAGGTAAGCAACCTTGAAAGAGACATCAACTTAAAAAGACCAAAAGGAGCAAATGTAAAAGAAGAAAAAAGAAAAGTAATGAGAAACAAATCAGTGAACACATACAGTGTTATGCAAATGAGTTTAAAATATTGATTTTTCAGTTTGATATATGAATCACTTATTAATATCTTTCTCCTCCTCCAGCTCTCCAAATCCTTTTCAAATTTGTGGTCTATCTTTAATTACTATTGACTTATAAAATTACACACACACACACATACACACACACAAACACACACACACACACACACACACACACACACATATATTTCTAACCAAAGTGACATTTAAATGATGATTGCTTTAATTAATAATTATAATTTCTTGAATTATTTTAGTTGTATTCTATATTAGCTGTCATTGTTCTATAAGTAGGTAGGTCTGAGTAAATACTAGGTAAAATAAATACTTTATTCTTCAGGTGACAATTCATAGTTCCTTTTAATCTAGGATGGTATATTTTCTACTATACACCCTGTTAGGAAGGTATACTAATAATTTTAATTTTATGGTGATCTACAAGGACTAAAAGAAACAACAGATTACAAAGAGTCAAAATAATTTACATATGTATATTCACTAAACAAATATATGAATTAAAATGTAAAAGAAAATAAATGTGTGTCCTCTAGGACCCATCTTAGCCTGAGTAGTTTATATCCAGCTTATTATGAAGCCTGAAGCAATTAATTAAAGTTGTAATAAAGAGTATATGAAGTCACAATATACAAAATCATCAGTTACAAATACATATAACAGTTTTACAAGCTTCCACTTTGCAGTAAAGTTGATAGATAAATTCTAGAATTTAGCAAATGGTAAAGGTTATCTGTAAAAATCATGAGTTTGAAATAAATGAAAATGTAGTAATGCATTATAAGCTATTGTATTCTGAGTATTTAATTGAAAAAAGAAAACTACCAGACCCAATTGCATAATATAGTCCTTTTTCTCTCTTACAATAGCATAGAAGTTGTTTGGCAGCATTATTTTGGACTTAAATAGACATGAAGGCTAACTTTTGCACAACATATTTCTGACTGAAATATTTTAGATTTCTTCATTTTTATATGAAGTCACTTGTCTTTTCTATATTTTAAAGAACAGCGCTGCTCACCTTTAGGGTCTTTCATTACTAATATCTGTGCATTTTTAATTATTAATTTGCTAGAATTTTGATCTAAGAATTCTCAATTTGGTTAACTTCAAAGTTTACCTCAGTATAGCATGAATTAATTAAAATTGAACAGTTTGTTCTCAAAGGCAAATATCTTTAAAAATACATGAATGCTAGGGGGAAAAAAAGAAAATTCCTTTGAATGTCTTAAATTTCCTAAACATCAAGGAATATTTTGAAAAAAAGAAAAACTAAACATATATATATATGTCCAGTGTATATTTATGAAATAGCCCTGATGACACTTCAGAGTTAAGCAGTTGACACAGTTCCATTAGATTTTGCAAGATAAAGCAACATTAGAAATGTAGATGTGGAGATTGGGGATTTAGCTCTGTGGTAGAGCACTTGCCAAGCAAATGCAAGGCCCTGGGTTCTGTCCTCAGCTCTTAAAAAAAAAAGAAAGAAAAAAAAAGACAAATGCAAATGTATTGTTTTTCATCAAAATCTTCATCATTCCATTTTACCCATGAAAACTCTGAAGTCAGATGTTAGGGTGAAAGCCTGCACCCACACAAAGGCAGAAAAAGCACCCAGCTGATCTTTCTTCTTAGCTGACATACCAAAGGGGTCAGGAAGTTCTCCTTCTCCATGCAATCTCAAAAAACCTCTCACATTGAAAGTCCTTCTTCTACTTTCTTTGTCTCTCTATCCTCTTGGTTTCCTCTTCCACTCTGTCTTTTGACACTATGAGCCTCCCTATCAACAGGCTGTTTGCTCCACCTCTTGTGCTATGGTGGACTTTGTTTAAGCCTTTTTACAATGAACAGAAAGTTTTTGGATTAAAGGCATGTGCTATGACTGAGCCAGGTCACCACTAGAAACAGGTTTTTCCAGTAAGTAATACAATCTCTAGTGTCACAGTTCGATCAACTATTCTGCAACATAGGAGTGTTGTATGTAGTTTTTATATCACGAGAATGATGACTAACATGATTCTAGCATTTTTCAAAAAGGTTGAGTCTGCAGAAATGGGTTGTTTCCACCAGAATTATTTCAAGTTAAGCCCAGACACTATAGAAAATGGGGCTATAAACACTCTGTGGGTCAAGATAAGAATTTGAGATTTCTTTTTTCATTTTTTATTTTCAGCATGGCTCCTTTTATTTTGGACATTCATAAAAATGTTGAAAATCTATTCATTTTCCTGACCCTCATCACATGAGTTTTAAATTTAATTTTTCATTTATTCACTTTATATTCCTGTCACTGCCCCCCCCCATCATCTCCTCCTACAATTCTTCCCCCATATTCCCCTTCCCTTTTCCTTTGAGAGGGTATCACACAAATTTTACTTGATTAAATTTCATCAAAGTTTAGTTCCAAAGTTACTTCACACTTTTTGTGAGCTAGGTTTGTAGGAAGACATGGGCTATTTCAGTCATAAGACTGCAGAGTAATGACAATGTTAATGGTGGGGTCCAAGAGTCATCTCCCAAAGCACACAAACACTGATCTCAGCAAGACGAGGAGAGTTGATTGAACATTTGTGCCAAGATTGATCAATCTGAGTCACTGTCCAGACTCAAGAGCTGACTGAGACCACAACCCAGAATCCTACAGAGATTTTGAGCCTAAAATTCACAAACATCTGTGCCACGTTGTTTCACTAATAAGGATTTAAACACAGGGTACTGACTTAGGAACACATCTGAAAGGCCCCCAGATAGGGGAGACCCCCACTCAAGAGATTACAACCACCCAATGACTCACGAGACACCGATCTTGATGCAACCAGCATGAGGTTTAATAATTCCAGTATACTGGGGTTCCTTCGAAGGCAAGCAAGAAGAGAGAACCTTGAGTTTGAGCTAAGAATAGCTTTTATAAGGTCTAGGGGGTAGAACAGAGAAACAGTGACTAGGCACAATATGATTGGCAGAACAGTGTGACTTTTAAGCTGATTGGTCTTTGGGGAATGAGGTGGTAAGGACCTGACCTCTATTGTCTGTCTATTGCTCTGGCCCTTCCTCACCTGCAGGTGGGTTCCCTCCTCCCTGGTCTGAGGAATATTAATCAGTTTCTCCCTTCCTCCTCTGAATGTTAATCCAGCAAGTGTCCTCTAAGGAATGTGCCCCTCCCGGGATGTGCCCTGGCACAGTGAGATTCTTTTAATCTTAAATTCAAACTGAGACCTGAAAATCCTACATTTAGACCCAAAAGTCTTACACATCTTTGTTGTACATTTATTCTGTCATCATTTGTTGGAATATTAAACGTGGCAGGTGTTAGCATTCTGTTAAACTCCACCTCCACAGTAACTAGCAACAGCTAGGTATACCCCTTCCCAAAGCTACCTGGGAACGGCCAGGTAGCCCTGCCTACTATTATAAGAGGGGCTGTCTGGCCCCTCCTCTCTCTTTTGCTCTCTTGCTCTCTTGCTCTCTTGCGCCTGCAGGTCGTATCCCCTTCCCCTCCCCCCTCCGCGTGGTCATGGCCGGCTCCACCTTTCTCTGCTCTCCCCTCTGCCCTAAATAAACTTCTCCTCCTGGAACCCTCTGCGGCCGGTCCGTTTTTTTTTTTAAACAACAATGGTGCATTGGCCGGGAATCGAACCCCGGCCTCCCGCGTGGCAGGCGAGAATTCTACCACTGCTAACAGCAGGGAACTTGCTTTGCCTAACATTCATATCTTTTCTTGCAAACTAGGACATTAGTTCCCACATATATGACTCTTTCTGCCAAAAAGGATGTCAATTCCCAGGGAGGTTCTGGGAACTTCAAAGTTATATTCAACCCTTACTCAAAATGGAAGTGTTATACCAAATAGATTCTTATATTGGTTGCAGGTATCTCTCTTTTGTTCAGGTCCATCCAAGAGGCAGTTAATTTTGGCTAACTATACAAAGCATTCTAACTGAATTATATTGTGATTGGTTTCCAAGGACACCAAAGCATAAAACATAACATAATACACAATCACCTTGGGCATGAGAAAGTTTCCTAGTAACAGTAGTAAGAACATATGAGAATATAACAGTAATAACAGCACAAAATAGCTTGCAAAACAGGAAGCAATTTCCCAGACATTAACAGTTAAACACAAAGAGATGTATAACTACTCTGGGATGAACAATGTATAGACAAGCAAAGTAGTTGTTTTGGTGTGTGCAGTTTCATGCAGACAGACTCAGACTAGTAAACAAATGAAAGATTGTGGAAATCTTAATGTATCAAACCAATGTCGTCTGAGACTTTAGAATGAGTGTAAGGCAGGAAATAAAAACCTGAATAAGGACATTGTATAAATGATATAGACAACAACAACATGAATAACCTGTCTATAAATATCAAGAATTTGTGGAACATCATAGACAATAATAGTATGGTTCTCATATCTTTCTACAGTATAATCTCATTTCAAGTATATTCTGAGCTAGGCAACTTTATGTGATGGATTAGTCTTCTCCTTTAAATAAATTTAAAGGTGACATTGAAAGTTAGTTAAATAGATCACCAATCTTTGGATCAATATAGCCACTCATAGGTAGCAGAAAATTATTTTAGTGGGAAGCAAAATTGTCACAGTTTAAATTTATTTTACTTTAACTTAAAAGCATCCTTCTATTGAGAAAAAATAAATCAAAATTAATAGAAAATACTTTGGCACATAAAACAGTGCCTATAAGAATAATATAAGTAAAATCCATTTTGTATTAAAAGTAGTTTTTCATACAATATATTCTTATTATGGTTTTCCCTTCCCCTAATACTCTTCCTACTCTCTACTTACTCACAAACCCATATTCACATTCTTTTATTACATTACATACAGACATATAAAATAATAATAGTAGATTTGCATAAAATAAACACAAATAAACCAGAATAGGTCAAAATAAACAAATAAAAAAGAAAATTCAAAGGAGCACATATAGAAAGAGAGGCACATACGTTCACCCACACAGAAATGTCAAAAAAACAGAACTAGAAATCATAATATATATGCAAAGGACCTGCATCAACCTTCATAAATGTTCCTTCGGTTAGAGCTTATAATAAAATAAATGTGTTAAATATGTAATTTCAGTGTATGTTTAATATAAAATTATTATAAAATTTTGGCAGCAAAGTTAGACTACAATACTCTCAAACTTTCTGTTCATAGAACATTTTGGGTTTTTTGTATTTATTTTCTTTTGTCTTTTAAAAACAACATATGTGTATATAGTCTATAGTCCAGAATTGCCTGATATCCACTGTATACTCCAGTCTGGGTTCAACCTTGATTTAACTTGCATCAGTGTCCCACATTTGAGATCACAAGTGTGTGAAACCATAGATCAATTTGCATTTGCTTTAAATTAAAATTAAGTTTGGGTTGATATTTGATTTATATGCTACTTAATGAGACAACAAGAGTCAAACAATTTGGGAAATTTTACAAAATGTCCAATTAAGCATGTATATAAGTAGTTAGTAATATATATTTGCAGTTAAATGAGTATAGTAACATTGTCAAAATGTTTGATGTGTGTTTTGCATAATAACCATATCACACAGAAACCACATCACAGTGCCATATTAATGCATAATATTCTATGTTGGTTAAGGTATTTGGAATACTCAAAAGTAAAAACGACTGAATGAAAGAACACATTTATATTTCTATACCCAGTACGTGGCATTTACTAAAGTATAACAAAGATTAAAATCATTCCTTCTAATCACATACACAAAACAGCAAGTAGTTCATTGTTTCCTTTGTCTTAAAAATAATAACAATTTTTAATTTCAACTATTTCAAGGTTCAGAAAATAATTTCCAAGATCCCAAATTAAAAGACAAAAATAATTGTCATATTCTGAATGTATTTGTTACTGATTAGTTTTCTTTGTAGTAATTTTAGTTTTCAGTATATGCACACATACACATATTCATGCACACACATTAACGCACCATAAACACACACACATACACACAGTCTTGATATATATGTATGCAGTAAATATACACATATTGCTAATTATTTTATAGCAAAGTAGATAACAAAAATATGGGACAAATTAAAATGCAGAAGTATTTTCTGGTAATAAGATACTTTTTAATTTGATGTTAGAGGCTATTCAAAGTTTATATAATTTTTACTGCTGAAATGATAGATCATTGACTAAATATAATATCATGGACTATTTTTTTTTGTACAGATTTTAGTTTAAGGAGTAGACCCAACTTAACTACTAGGCCATGATATCTAATGGCATTACAATCATGACAATTCTGTCACAATAATTTACTTTTAAAAGCACAACTAGAAGACTAGAAATGGCATTGAGGGGAAATAAACAATTTTTGCTATTCTATGACATATGCATTTTAAGCATATATGTTTTGAAAAAACGAAGACCAATGTCAATGAATATATGCAGATATTAATATCTGTTAATTTGCTCTATTTATGAAGAGATTTCAGTTTTAATGAGTCTCCTGGTAAAATTTAGAAAGTGATTCATAACCTGAAAATGATACAGAAGTTAGAGGTCAGAGAACCTGTCTTGAGTGCTGACATTGCAACATCATGAGATTCCTCCAGGCCCAGCCACTGAATCCAGGTGTCTTCAAGAACAGTAACCCTGTAATCTGTCTCAGGACACTATGTGATTGCACTTTCAAACAATGTACCAAAGAAACCCAAGCTTGTGAAACTCAATTCCTTTGGGGCTGCCTGCATTTTTATGTATCACCTGCTGGTGCTTTTATTCCAAGTAATCAAAATTCCTGAGAGAGCCTATTAATAAATATTGTTCTACCTCTGCAGAACAATGGTCCAACTTGAATGATAACTTTTTGAATGAAATATTGTTTCTTACCAATCATGTACTGGTCTAGAAATAAATCCAATAATGGAGATAACAGTCTTAATTAGGAAGGCTGGTTCTGGAAATTTTCAGAGACATATTCGAAAGTTAGCTGCATCTCTCCATGATGTTATTTAGCAAGAGATAAAGTTAGGACAGGATCTGGAATTCAAACAAGTGTTAGTACATATATTAAGGCTTTATATGTTTTAATTGTCAAATTAAAATTACTTTGGTTTCTTCTACAGTATTTAATGTAAGTTGCATTAATTGTACACTTTCTAATTATGTTAGTGTGTTGAAATCCCGCATGTCAGTTACAGAGGTCTATCAACCAGCTTTTGTTTTATTGCTCTGAGTATCACAGAACCTTGGTCTTCTGAAAAAAGCTCTCAAAACTAGAAGAAGTGAGCCAAGTTTAAACAGAAGCAAGAGGGTAGTGGGCTTAATTATTGCTAGTATAACAACTTTAAAGACATTAATTGCTAGCACCACTGCTTCTGCAATTACTTTGACAGAAGAAGTTAAGAACACAACTTTTTTAATCATTTAGCAAAAAAATGTTACTAATGTGTTGAGTATACAAGAGGATTTAGCTAGGTATTTGGAAAAATGGATTGATGATATTTATCCTATGCAAATTATTGAAAGGGAGTTCAGAGTTTAAGAGTAAGGAGCCATCTTGAGTGTCACGCAAAATGTCATTGAATTCATGTTAGTTCTAAAATTTACAGTGATAGTCATTACAACTAGGAAAAAGTTTAAAGACACTTGCAGTGTATTTGGCATAATTCTAACACCTCTCTGGATGTTTTAAATTTGCATAGTGAGTTAATGAATTTAATGAATGTTTCTCTGTTGAGTGCTGATGCAGTAGATACTGCTGATAAAATTACCCATGGCTTGAGGTCAGTATTTCAATTTTGGTCAAGCTTCAAGAATGGCATTTATAGCTTGATCATGCTAACTTTTTTTTTCCTGGGAATACTTTTATTCCTGCCCATCATGTTAAAGAATGTTTTAACAACATCCACATGTTGGCAACCAAAGTACATGACTTAAAACTGAAAATGGACTCCCAGACAGAGTTATTAAGTTAACAAGCTGCAAGCCAAGGACTGGTAAGATTCAGCACATAGTCTTAACAACCTAAAACAGAAGCACATTGCTTTTGAGAATGCATATTCCATGATGGGTAAGGAAGTCATTTTTGGCAGAATGACCTAAGACAGTCTTGTTATGAAATAAAAAGGGGGAGAAATAGAGAGCTTTTGGGGCTACTTGGCAAGAATATTGGCCAAGGACAAGGAAGTGGGCTTCAGGCAGGAATCTGACATTAGACTAAAACAAAGAAATAATTTCAGGCAGGAATCTAAATCTTAGGCTAAAACAAAGAAGTAATTTCAGGCAGGAATCTAAATCTTAGGCTAGAAGAAGGAAGTAGGCTTCAGACATGAACATGACTTTGGGCTAGGACAGGGAAGTTGGCTCAGATATTCTGGTCATCCTGATAAGCCTTTAGAAACAATGATCATGGGAGTGTTCATAGAATTTTATTTATTGCCTTGCTTGTTATTTGACTATTTGTGTTTATTGTCTTGCTTGTTCCTTGACTACTTGAATCTATTTTTTTTGCTAGTTCCTCAACCTAGAACTGACCTTAATACTTGCATGTAATTAAAATGGTATAAAAGCAAAAAGGAAGAGGGGGATGAGATGGGGGTTTCTAGGGAGGGGAAATGGGGAAAGGGGATAACATCTGAAATGTTAAATAAATAAAATATCCAATCAAAAAAATTTAAAAACTAAGAATGCTTTAATACAGAATTGAGAAAATAGAATTTGAAATAAGGCAACATGATCAATAATGTATGAGTGTGTGTCTGTCTGTGTGTGTTTGTGTGTGTGCTTGTGTGTGTGGGGTGTGTGTGTGTGTGTGTGTGTGTGTAAGGGAAGGAAGGGGACAATTGATATGTGAGGAAGAAAGATTTTAAAAAAGAGGAAAGAGGGTATCTAAGCTTCCAACTGGTGAAAGAGAGTAAGGACCTTTCTGCTTTTAGCAGGAAATATAAGCAAAATCTTCTGCAAATGTGGTTTAAGGAGGCCAGAGTCCATGCCAAGTTGGTAAGCAAACTTGGTTGTGCTGTTTACATAGTTCTTGTTGAGGTTTGGTCTGTTGCTATATATTGTATGTATAATGCTAAATTCTGTACTGAAACATCTAGGCCAACGAGTGAATTCTCAGGTTTACAAGCTTCTGTTGTGTAAAAATTGTTCGTTAGTTTAAACTATTGGTTAAATAAAGTTGGCTATTGCAATTAATGGAGGAATTAGAGGTAAGTAGGTTCAGAGATATTTGGTGGGGAATGGAGTAGAGAGGGAGTGAGAAGAGACAAAGAGGAGAAGGAGGAAGAATGAGAGGAGATGAGGGGAGATGGACCATGAAAAAGTGGCCAGGAGAAATAGCAATCACCTGGGCTACACCACTGGGGAGGCAGCCAGGCTGACAGCTAGAAAAGTAGATTAGGGGTTACCCGTTAATCGTTGTCAAAGCCAAATAAATAAAAAAATATAATGGAAGATCTGAAGAAATGGCTCAGCTGGTAAGCTGTAAAACACTTGACATACAAATGTAGTGTAAGAGTTCAGATTCCCAGCACACACAGATTTGAGGTACTTATGGTGGGTTGCCTGGAATCCAAGAGTTTGGAAAACAGAAAAGATACCCAGAAGCAAGGTGGATAGTTGGACTAATTCAGTCATTTAGCTCTGGGCTCAAATAAGAGACACTCCCTCAAAATATAACATTAAGAATTGAGAAAGAACCCAAAAGACAACTTTTGTCATCAACATTTATGTTCATAGGAATGCACAGGTACATACACATGCAAACACTCATGCCCAATCCTTCACACACATACATACACACACACACACACACACACACCACAACACACACACACACTTGAGAGATGGCGTGAATGGTTAAAATCTGAGTTCATGAAGCAGGAGGCAAAATGGAGGCCTTGAGAATAGAAAGAAGGATTATAAGAGAAAAAAGAGAAGAAGAAAATCAGGATACAGTGATGGGGCCTGAAAGAGGAGGACATGACTGATAATGAACCTCTGAGATATTTGAACTTGATTGAATAGAAGCATTGGGAAAGATTAGAAGTTAAAGTCAATTATTTGGAAATCAATGTGAAATATGCTGTTGGGGATTATAATTCCTTGCCCTGTAATTTGAGAGTATGTGAGTAATTGAGATAGAGAATGGGTTCCTGATCCTTTATACAGAGAAACTGCTCTGAAATAAAATTGAAAGAAAATGATGACAGTGTGGCTCCATGGAAGATCCTAACAGTGGAGCACTTTGTCTCCCACTCTCAGAATTCCTAAATTACCTGTAGTTCTTTGTGTAAGTGGAGGCCTTCTGGGTTATCAACCATTCACTTTTAAATCTCTTTTATTGTTTCCCTGTTTGGCTTATGTTTAGAAGCCCAGTCCCAATACAATATATACAAAATAACTCACAAAACTAAGGCTCATGGCATTTTAAAAAAGAATAGGATAAAAGGTTGTAAGAGTGAGAGAATCAGAACACTTAGTATGAAATTTAGATCCTTTGAATTAAATTAGCACATGTGTCATAATATTCACTCAATTACTTCTTACATAATTGTTGAAAATGTTAAACTATCCTAAAGAAGTGCATAATATACACTTTTAATGACTTGTATTTGTAAGCTAGAACTGAAACAGGCTCTTCCAAAACTGAACATACTGATATTTCTTTTTATTTATTAAACAAATAACCCTTTCATAGTTTATACCAAGCTCTTCACAAACCAAGAAAAAAATCTGTTGTTGCTCAGTGCCGTGTAAGTTATTAATTCATGGATATTGTATATCACACAGTACCTGCTAAACTTTAAAGAAGGCTTAAGTAGTTATAATGTCCAATGCAATATAAATCTTAAGCAAAAAGATACTACCTAGGACATTATAGGGGATAATTGAAGATTAAAAAACATATAAATGAGTAGGTCATACTCCAATTTTAGCTCAATTGTTTGTGAATTGCTGATTTTCTTACTCTATGGATAATGAATTTATGTAAGTGAAAAGTCAACTTTATTAATCTTAAAATATTAATATTAGTCTATTCTTAAAATGACATTGATTTAAATTATAAACTGAAATGATCTCATTACAATATCACAGTGTATAATTCAACATATTATACTTAAGAAAATAATTAGTTTTGCTATCCTTGTACTTACAGTTTAGGTATTCTGCAAGACTTTGAAGTTGGTATTCATGCCCAACAGCTAACTAGAAAGATTATAAAAACTTTACTCCCATGAAATATTATTCTTATGTGAAAATCAAATGAAATCAAATATAATATCAGCAAGTATAAAATTTTTACTTAGGATAAAAGTATCGTCAGGAAGAAGTTCAGTGTCAATGAGAGCTTTTCATAAGGAAATTTTTTAAAGTTAAAAGTTAACTTAGCAAAGAAACTATTAAAATGATGCTATTATAAATGAGGAACAGAAAAGGAGAAAAAAGAAGCATAAGAAATATTCTATATAACAGAAATATTGCAAGTAAATGGTCTTGAGTAAGACAATAAGAGGGATGGAAGTTCATGTAGCTGCCATTAAAAGAAACAGAGCTGTAAATAATTGAAAGAGTGCTCAGTAAGGGAGGTACATTTTCAACAAAACAAAAGAATATTTGAGATCATAACTTGTAACTACAATAAAACTATAGATCTATTGACAGAAATGATTTATTCTACTTATAGAGAACTATTGTTTTTTCTGAATGTTTTCTGTTTTTTTATTTAAATATATTTGACATTGAAACACCACTAAATTCTTTTAATACATATTAGTAGTTGAAATACTTTCTTTGTGTATGTTTCCTGTTTATGTTTTATTTTAGAAGTTATTTCCCTGACTTGAGGATATAGTCTAAGACTGAAAAAATTATTGCCATTCATCAACCTCTTTTAGAGGAAGAAAGATATCTATAAGAAATGGCAACTCTATTTGTTTATATTTTCCAAAATAAACGAAACATTAATGATTTTGTGACCTTAAGAAAAATATTTTAATTAAAGCTAAAATTATATTTGAAGTAACATTTGGATGCAAAAACTAACTTACCCTAATATACCTTATTAACTGCAATATTTGAGATTATATCTAAAGATATTTTTTAAGCACAACAAATTATGTGTACATATGGTTTTTTTACATACAGCCTTTTGGATTACATATAGCTCCTCTTCAAATACTCTGATATGTACATTATACAGTGACTAGACATAAAAAGTTCTAATTATATCATTGCATTAAGTACTCAACGCACATCACTATGTATACTAAGTTTCTGTAAGTACCTTTTATTCCTCAGATGAAATTGTCATCTTGGGTCTTACTGATGAATAAGATCACACTTTCTGTGGCGTCTTCTTCTTCGCTGGTAAATAAGACACGACTGCTTCTTTCTTCACAGCTCCTTTATTTTGAAGAATCTTCTTCCACTCACCCCAGCAGCTGAACTGCCATTGTTATATACCCTTCTAAGGGGGCGGACCTGGAGGCCTGTTCTCTCAGATTGGTTAGGGCCAATACCTCATTAGCATAAGCCCTCTCGGGAGGGGCTTGAGCCTGATGCATGCGCAGTAGGCGGCGCAGGCCATGTTGGAAACCAGCGCCATCTCTTTGGCCGCCTACAACTTTCTAGCTCATTCTGAACACTGGTGAGCTGGTTCAATTCAACTTTTCTGGCCAAAATGCTTCTCCAAGTTGCTTGATTCAAAGTGTTTTTACTTTGCTTCTGATTGAATAGTTCTGCTTGCCCTTATACTAACTCTGGCAATTTGTTCTAATCTTCTGGCTCTGTCTTATTCTCTGGCTCATTCTCACTTCATCTGCAACTATGTCTTTGGGTTTCACTGCTGTGAAGAGAAACTATGACCATGAAACTCTTAATTGGTACTGGCTCACAGGTTCAGAGGCTCAGTTCATTATCATCAAGACGGAACATGGCATCATCTAGGGTGGCATAAGACTGCAGGAGCTGATAGTTCTCCATCTTGTTCCAAAGACAAACAGAAGAAGACTAATTCCTCAGACAGCTAGAAGGATGGTCTCAATGGTCATTCACACAGTGACACTCTTCCTCCAAAAAGGCCACACCTAATCCAACAAGATCACACCTACTAATAGTGCCACTCCGTGAGCCAAGCATATCAAACCACCATATTCCATTCCCTGGACCTCACAGGCTTTTCCAAACACATAAGTCTATGGAGTCCGTACCTATTCATAGCATAATGTAAAATACGTTTAGTCCAACTTCAAAGTCCCCATAGTCTATCACAGTCTCAACTGTTGTCTTAAAATTTTTCCAGTCCTACTTTTAATATGAATTCTTAAATCCTTTAATCTTCATTGGAACCCATCACCAACAGAGGTACTGGAGAAGAAAGGTTATTAAGATAAATGGGAAGTGGACCTGTTTAGAATTTGTTCTTTGGAGCTATCTCAATCTGGGTTCTCAGGAAATCAACAGTTCAGTTCACGGGAGTCAGCAGGGGTAGCTTGGTCCATTTGCAAATACTTCACATATATACCAGTAGTCCAGTTCAGTAGTCTCTGGATAGCAAACATGAATCATCAGCACTGGATGATCTAGCAGAAACAACCAGCCCTCAGCCAAATTGGCACAAGTCAGCAGGAGCAATTAGGACCAGGAGAGAAACCAGGAGAAGTTCTTTACACTGTCTGTCTCAAGGAAGCAAAGATCAGTGAAGATACTAGACCAAGAAGCATTGGAAGCTATGCAAGAAAGTCTCTTTCACTGTCCATTGAGTTCTATTTATAGTCCTTCCAAACATCATGTGTCCTCTATGGGCCTTGGCTCACCTTATGTCTTCCCTCAGCATGTGAGTCTACAGAAGCAGAAAGAAGCCACCAGAATACCGCCAGAAGATATTAGGTGCATTTCTTCCTATGAAGTCACAATAAATGAAGCTTAGCTAAGCAATGTGAGGTGAACCAATACAGGCATGTCATTAGCAAAGAATCCTTCATCACATGCCCTTTCACATGCTTGCTTTAGCAAAACATCTGTTTCACCTGTGTCTGCTACAGGAAAACACTCCTTCACATGTCTGCTTCAGTGAAACATCATCTTGCACAACTAATTTTCTGAAGAAACCAAAAATTTCCACTTTACTCAACAACATTTAAAAGTCCAAAGCTCAACATTTTCTGAGATTCATCCAATTGCTTAAATGTAATCCCACATAACTTCAAAATAAAAAAGCAGATCACATAACTCCATCATCAAAGAGTGTATGTTACCATTCCAAAATGACATAATGAGGAAATACTGGACAAAAGCAAGATGAAAAAACTAGCTGGGGAAATTACCAACTCCATGTCTCATGGTATAGTACTCTTCAGATCTCCAACTCTTTCTACTTGTTGACTGCAACATACTTCTTTCTCTTGAACTGGTTCCACTCTCTATTAGCCGCTCTTCTCAGCAGGTATCTCTAACATCTTGGGGCATCCAAGGCAACTTCAACTTTACATCTTTTCTTCCAATGTTGCAGATTCATTCATGACCTTCTGGCCTCCTCCAAAGTGCTTGATTCATATCTTAGCTCTGCCCTCTATAGTACTCCATGGTCTGGCTGACTCCACTCTATTGCTGCTGCTGCTGTTGCTGGTGATCAATCCTGGTACTGGCATCACTAACACACTGGGGTTTCTCATCACAACTAGGCTTCACCAATAGTCTCTTATAGACTTCCTTTATGGGGAAAAGCCTCAACTTCTTTGCATGACCACTTCAGTCCTAGGGAGTCAATTGCGACTGAAGCTGTAATTACACCATTGGCCTTCTCAATTATATCCTAAAGGACTAATTTCCCTTCTACAAATAAGAATTAGATTTAGTCACTTCTAATTAATAACATATATTAAAATTAACACCGCATGGCTTCTCAGACATGTGTGTGTGTGTGTGTGTGTGCGAAGATTCCAGACCAACCAAAGCAAACATCAACTTCCCATTATGTGAGCTGATGACCAGAACTTCTGAATAGAACTATATTTTTCCTACCACACTGTTTTATGTTGCAAGTATCTATTATTTTCTCATGTTTTAATCAGTGATGATTTTTTATGTATAGACATAATCATAAAATAAATTTTCTTTATTATATTTTCCCTAATCTCCAGCAACATGATGCATAGACATATCACATCAATTTTTAAAATTTACCCATAGATATTTGGAATTTATATATCAAAATTATGGAAATTTTAGTTAGTCCTTTTTTAGAAAAGAAAATATCTCAAGTGACTCTCCTTTTTTCTTTCTTTCTCTCTTATTTTTTTCTTTTTTGATGAATCATAACCCCCTTTGCAATTTTGAAATTCACTTTTCAGTAACCTAACATTAAGTCTATCTCTAACTGGATGATACAGAAATAAAAGAATTGTTGTAGCTTAAAATTAACAAACAAATGTATCATAAAACAGTTATGAAGATTGCATGGATGAAAAGGATATGTTTCCAGGGATGGGGGCAAAAGCAGTGTTCATAGTTCCTATTAATTTCTAAGCTTTTATATAAGATGTCAATAACAAATGAAATATTTTTAGTTTTACATTCATACTTGTCATGTTTTGGGGAAACATTGCTTGATAACTCTATTCAGGGGTTATAATTATATTATATCATATACCAAA
Organism: Mastomys natalensis; assembly: GCA_021653895.1. NCBI lineage: Eukaryota > Metazoa > Chordata > Mammalia > Rodentia > Muridae > Mastomys > Mastomys natalensis. The sequence goes on along the minus strand of JAJTUV010001158.1, from coordinate 156,887 downwards.
GATTTAACCAATATTTTGTTTCACATTTTCTTAAGACTCTTGGGTGTACAGAAATGTTATTCTCAAGATTTGAGTTAAGGATACACATCTGGCTTTAAAAACCTCATATTTTCATAGCTCGTCTCTTCCAATTGGTCCTGTTATTACTGCCTCTCTGAATTCTACTCTTCTCTTGTCTTATCACCTCCTCCCCATGTAGCTGCCTCAAATCAAGCTGTTACATGGTCATTCGACTTTGCTCTCCCTCTCTTCTGTGAGTTTATACACTTTAGGTATACCTGTGGCAGACCGTCATGATTCCTATAACTGTGACAGATAATTTACACTGGTTTCAGGAAAAGCCCTCTGGCTCTGACATTCATAGCTATTCTATGAATTTAAAATTAATTGTCAGTCTCGCCACTGGTATTTATGTCATGTTTCCACACATCAGAAAATATTGACTGGGCAATCACAATTGTATTACACCTTATTATTTTCTCTGAATGTCCATAGACATATTGCAAAGATATTTTAGATAAACCTTTACACATAAAATTTCACATATATAAGTTGTTAAATTGTAAAACAAAAGTTAATTGTTAGGAGAGCTTATGTAAAATGATAGCAAATTTCTATATAGTATGACAAGCATCTTAAATAATTCTAAACCCACTTGAAATATTGAAGAAAATTATTTATGATAATGTTTTCACTTTTTTTTTTCATGGAAAAAATTGAACAAAATTCCATTATAAAATATGCAGATGTTAGTATCTAGACAAAAAGATAGAGATGATAAGTAAGGTTGAAAACACATTTTGATATCTTGTTCCTTAATAATAAAACTAAAGTATGTTCTTAAAAATAGCTACTCTGCCTAGGCATAGTGTCCTATTCCTTTAATCCCAGCATTAGGGTGGCAGAGGCAAGAGGATCTCTGTGAGTTCAAGGCCAGCCTAGTGTACAAAACAAATCCAGGACAGCCAGGACTATACAGAGAAACCACTGTCTAGGAAAACTAAACAAAAGAAAAATCAAACCAAACCAAAACCAAAACCAAACTACTTCATTCCATATATTGATAGTTCCTTCTTTATTTTTATCTGTCATTCATTAAGTTTAACCTAAACTATAGTATACATATGATCTTGTACATTTACTCCAGTGCAAACAGACCCTCAACACAAATTCATTCAATTGTCTTCTTGCAAGGTTAAAGGATTACTAAGGCAGCACATGGGGTGTTTGTCATTTATTGAAAATATCCCCGAAATTATCCTGTACTCATAAAAATCATATCTGGGAAGTGATTGTGTTTAGGTTTTAGAATACTAATGATTAAATTAATCCAACATGAAAAATCAGATATTCTTGATATTAAAATGATCTGACATACAAAAGTAGGTTGGTCATGTAGGGTTCGCATAAAGGAAAATTTCATCATTTAAGTTTTGAATATATGTCTATTAACACACCTGTATCCATTTATTCAAGACTTGTTAGTTTTCCCTGAATATTTTCTCTTGAATAAGTTTCTATAGTAAAATAACATATTATAATCTAAAATCTTATGGTATGTAATATGATGAGTATGGAGAAAGATATATATTCCAAAGTTGGCAAATGCTTTATTCTAGATTCATGAAGAATGTATTTACACTGTGTTTCGTAGGCAATGCTAGGGAATTCTAAAAGCTACGTGGGAATAAGAGTCACATTATATTGAGAATCTATTCTAGACAAAACGCAGGAATTGGTTTTGGTAAAAGTGAAGTGACAAAATTTGAAGTTTAATTTCTTTTTATTGATTCATCAAAAGTGACATAGACTATTCCTTATATAAGATGAAGGCAGATTCAAAATTCATTCTGTATTTTCAAAAGTGTTTTTATCATTTTACCAAAATATAACTTATTTGCTTAAACTAGCAGGATTTTATTATCATTATTTGTTTCTGTTCTATTTTAGTATACATTTTGGTAATGAAATTTTCAGGTGACGTATAATCATAGTTTAGAGTTTCTGCTACATAGAATATTAAATAATGTGAATTAGGCTATGAGAATATTGAGTATGATATGTCTCAGTGAGAAATGCATTTTCTCCAGAATCTTATCACAGAAAAATCATTAAAACCATTTATATTCATATCAATTAATACATCTAGCAAATCAAATCTAAAATGAGATTTTTAGTTAAATCATAGACTTTCAAAGATTTTTACTTAATCAAATTGGTTCTTGCATAACCTGATGTAAAACAAATCTTGGCATAAATCCTGTGAGGATCCTCTTCTACCTCTTCTCTGTGTTCTAATTCAAACAGAAATGTATTAAATTATGACATGGGAACACTTGACAGCTTCCCATTTGTGAGGTAATCACTATCACTTCTTGATAGTGCATATATGTATTTAGATTTGGAGCACTGGACTTTCCTCACAATGTAAATTTGTATCCATCAGACACACATACACATACACACACAACATCACACACACACACACACACACACACACACACACACACACAAACATACTGGAGTTTCATTAAAGAAAATAATGACTTTTAGTTGTTCCCACACACCCAATTCATTTCTTTCTACTCTCTCAGCTCTACTGATAAATCTCATCATCTCAAAGTCCCCTTATACTACTCATGTCTTATTTTGGAATGTGACACAATATGTTGAATTAGAGTTCCTTGATAGTGTGTGGATGGGAAATTATTTATTGAAGCCATGGCAACAACTTGTCAGTGGCTACAGGACAAAAGAAAATGATACCCATTCTCTCCAAAACAATTAATTGTGACTGGGTCCTCAGGATAGGAACTAAAGGGTTCCTAATCATCCATGATAAAATATTGAAGGACACAGTCATCAACAGATCTTGGTCAGAAACCCACAGCTGCAGCAGTGTTATCAATTCATAGGCCATGTCATCACTGGTAGACTTTGTTTCACTGGACATCATCAATTCCATGACCCCTGTTTTATGATGTTACTAGAGCTTTGAGGAGGAAATCGCAGCATCCCATTTAGAGCACAGAATTCAACCATCACTCAATCTGAATACTTTGGCTTGTTAAGCATTAACTTTCCCAGACTCTAGTGATAAGCTCCTGTGGTGAAAACTTATCACTGGCATAAACCTGAGTGTAAACAGATACATTGGGCCACAACACTATTTAAGCAAACAACAGTTAAACATCCCTCCCCTATGGCTTACGAGCTCATAATTAGGGTCTCTTAAATAAGATTATGATAGAGCCAAGCATGAGGACCTTCCTGTGAAGTAGATCCTCAAATGTGTTTATTGGAAAGATGTTTAAGAATAATCAGTTGGACTGCAGCAGTGTCTACACAGCCCCATTCTTACACAAAATAAAATAAAAATAAATGAATCTTTCTAGCTTTATGTTGGTTCCTTGTTTCTGATCTATCTGTACTTAAACATGTTTTGTAAAGACATTCCCTAACAATACCAAATAAATAAGCACTTAGCCTTTCTTTTATCTCATAGTTTTATTTGGTCCACTTTCCTTACTTTCAAATTATTTCAATCGATTTTTAAACACAGTTTGAAGAGGAGTGTGTGTGTTATATTCTGTGTGTGTGTGTGTGTGTGTGTGTGGTGGTCTGTGTCTGTGTGTGGGTCTGTGTGTATGTATGTTTGTGTGTGTGTTGTCTGAACTCACTGAAATAATTGCTCTATGCTGGCATGCGCAATCTTTTGATGTAACACACTGTCATCCACAAATTTTATGCTCAAGAATGGAACTAATTACAAAATATTTGCAAAGTATTTTTCTCATAATTTTAAGGACACTTGATGTGTTTTTGTATTGGATAATGTTCCAAGTTATCTTTGACTGTGTTTATTTGAATTCTCTTTCAAATAAATTTGAATTATATCATGGTAAATAAGGTTTATACTTAACATGTTTTATCTCTTATTCTTGATTTTCTTGAGATTTTAAATTCAAAATAAATCTAATCTTGGTTCAATTATTTGAAGAGTAATTTACTTTCAATTAATATAAGTTTTGAACATTGATTTCATGTCTGCATAATCTAAAAGTAAAAGGGATATCAAGTCACTGCAGGACTAGGCATATCCTCTCCCACTGAGGTTAGAAAATGCATCCCAGTTAGCGGGAGGGGATATGTGAAGGGGAGACTAGGAGAAAGAGTTCTAAGATGAGACGTGAAGTGAATAAGTAAATATATTAATGGAAAGAAGGGACATATATTGTTCTTTTGTTATATAAACTTTGGAAATTTTGACTAATAAATGTATAATGGGGAAACTGTATACTGTATCCAGAACCCAGTCCAGAAATTAATAAAGTCAATCAACATACTTATTTAATATATATGTTATTCACTGTAATTCTTATCACATGTAATTTACTTATTACACAGGGGTTATAAACACAAAATGGCAGGATGTGGGAAGGGAATGGCACCGGAACATAGGTGTCTGGGGGGAGTAGGATACCATTGAGAACAGGGTATCAGCTGGGAGAAGTTTCAGGTGACAGGTCACTTGACTCTGCCTATGATTCACTTGTCCTTGTCTAAGTTGGTGCTGTCCGCCGAGGCTGCCTATTTATAAGATCTATGACTACTCAAGGTGGTAAATTTCCACAGAAGCTGCCTGTTTACACTAGCTTATAGCCTGCTGTTTCATTGTTTTTCCACAGAGACCCAAGACTTTGTGTTAGCATGCATGTATGTCAGGCCTATTGCTGATTTTCGACCTATGGCTGATTTTAGGCCTTCAGTGTATAAGCAGGGCTTTGACTTTTGGAAAATTAACATCATACACTCCATTGTCACTCACTTCACACACAGTCCTTCCAAGTCCTCTTACTCCACCCTTGTGACCTATCTCACCCCCCAAAAAAAGTAATAAATAATAAATAAATAAGTGAGCAAACAAAAAACAACAAAACATGTCCAATTTGTGTTATTGAAATAGTCATTGGAGCATGGCCAAACTCTCAGTGGCCTGCCCCTTAAATAGAACAGAGTCTTCCTTCCTGCCCCCCACCAAAAGCCATCTATTGCATAGAACTATATTTCAGCATTCTTATCTCACCTTTAAAGAGTTCGCTTTGATGCCTTCTTGTTTAAGCTGTTTTGTTTGGGAGACGGAGGATGAGGGGTTATCACAGAAATGTCCCATGTCTCTCTGTTTCAACTGGGCATCGGGAACATAGGTTTCCACATGTTTTTTTTATTACAGCATGGACCCCTGGCTATAGTAGGACCATGGATCCAGACAAGGTCTTCAGAGGCAGCTTGTACCATGGACATAGACATAACCTTGTGTCTGCATAGACCGGGGATATCTGTAGGACATTAGGGAGTACTATAGGCCATTGACATAAACCCGTCCCAGCTACATCAGGACCACTTACCCACTATGGCCGGGCCCTGGTTGAGCATGTATTGCAGCATGTAGACACCAACATGGCTTCAGTCATTGATGTGGATCAGGAAGCATGCACATGACCTTGAGTGGCAACACGGTTACAGACATCAACAGAGACCTCAACCACACCAGGACCACTAATCAAATATGGCCCTTTGCAGCTCCACAGAACACAGGAATTAACATGGCCTCAGGAGTTTGCACAGGCCAATCACATTACCAAGCCTTCTGAGGCATCAAAGCCAAGGACTCAGTCAGCAGCACAGACAATATACATCCACATACATAAACCTGGGAGGTCATCATACCCTGGGGAAGGAGCATGGAAAAAAAGACACCAAAATGGCCTCTGGTGTCATTATAGAGTACTGTGGTCACTTGAGGCAGTCCAGTCCAGAAAGCAAACCATGCATCATTTTGGGATTTAGTAGTTGTCCAGAGCCTGGGTGATCACAACGCAGGGCGGTGTCTTTGAGAGCTGAGTCTGTGATGGCATAAGCTCCAGAATGCTACAGACCACTCCGTGGAACCCCCTGGGCAAAAACATTTTCCACCATTGGCCTCAGTCCTCTCTCAACCTTCACAGCCATAAAATCTCCAGTTCTACTTCTCTATAGAGAATGGCTGCTCTGCTTTGTCATTTCTCCCTCTCTATTCAAATATTCATTCATCCTGTGACACCAACCTCATGAGGGAATTATTTTTCATGTTCATTTTCTACATGTAACCTAAGTATTAGTGTGAACAGTTATTTTAGAAATATTTGGCTAGAAGAATGTAAGCTATCCATATCTTATTTCTATAATGTGTTTTACTACAATTTTTTATTGTTTTGCTTTTCTATCTTTATTTTGTGTTTGTGTGTACGTTAGTTCTGTCCATGAAATTTTGTACATGTATGTTATGAAGGTAGGTATGAAAGCCAGAGGTGGATAATGGATAGGTTCCTCTATTCTAGTTGTCTTACTGACCCAGAAGTCTGTCAGTTTAGCTAGACTGGCTGCTCAGCAAGTTCTTAGAACTCAACCATCACCAGCCCTAAATGCTGGGGTTATAGGGATACAAGACCAACCTCGTCTTCTTTGTAGATACAGGGATCACAGTTGAAGTCCTGCCGCTACCTACAAGTGCTGTTACTGAGTCATCTCCCCTGACAAGTGTGCATTCATTCTAAGTTTTACAAAGCCAAAATTCAAAATTTGGAAAGAAAATGCATCATTCTGTCCTCTTCCTTGTCTGTTATGTCCTAGATCATTGGAATCATTGATTGCTTCACTTCCTGATGTCCCATGCTAGATTTGCCTTGGAATGCTCACCATTCTGGCAGTTGGGAGCTACCACCAAAAGTGCTATGCTTTTCTTACAGCTAAATTTCATTAACACTATTAAATTACAGACCTGCAACCATGACTGTTAGAACATCTGCACAGTGTCTGTGAGATAATGTTTTGACTTTCCCTAAGATGTTGTGAGCAATGTAATCACAGTTTAGGTTTAACATGTGGCTTTTCTGTAGTGTATCTGTGATATTATTTGACCCTTTCTTTCATCATAATGAATTTCTTTGTTATTCAGTGTTTCTTCTCAAATTGGATCAGAGCCTGAGTGTTGCTTATTAATATAATGTTAATTTGTTTCTTGATAATACTAGCTTATGATCATGAATTGATTTGAGAATCATTTTATGCAAATTCTAGTTTTCAATATTATGGCCTTTTGCTGGGGGGCAAATATCTATGTTTCAAAAAAAGTTTAAAATATATCTGAGAATCCCTTCCTTCCATTTCTTTACAATAGATGCATCTATAGAGATAGTAATTGGTTTGATGAAGAACTAAAAAATGTATCATTTTAAAATTAATGTACCTCTTTCTTTGACTAGACGGCTATTAATACACCATACAAATTACTAGAAATCTTAGATGGCATGAAACAATTCCCCAAATAATATTACTTAAAAGATAGCTAATGGGAAAATATTTTTCCTCTCTGCTATTTGACTTATTTTGTAGTCATTTTGAGAAGAAATGTTTTCAGCATCTTCTTTTATGCCTAAAACAATTGGTAATAATTGGTACCTAAGGCTACTAAAGATTTGGATTATTCAAAAGCCCTCCTTTGTCTCAAATGAGTAAGATTGCCATTACCCTGTGATTAGATGAAATTGCAATATAGTAAAGTTCTTATTGTTGTACTTCATCAATGTTAGAGGAGAGAGTGCAAAACCTAAGCATTCCTCCTGGCAAATAGAGGGTGTTTAAGATTATTTTGATTATTATTATATGTTTTGGATCTGCAGATGTCTCTCTATGAATTTCTTAGACAAAAAGACTATACCATACACCGACAATGAAAATGAGTCTCATTCATCTTTCCTTCTCATTGCTTCTTCCGAGTTACTTTTGTAGGAAGATTCACTAGTTTGATCTTAGACTCTGGCATAGAGAATACTTAAGCTTCTGTCTTATTCAGTTGGGTTCTTAATTACCTAGTTTTGAAAATAGATGGGTCGTTTCATTAATATTATTGCTATTTCTATGAAAAATATTTGGTGTATTGTGTAGACTAACCAATGAGTCACACAAGTGCAAATAGATGATCCTTCTTGAGTATTAAACTCATAAGACCTCTGAAAGTTGTGCTCAGTTGAAACATGTGTTTCCTTCTTGAAATGCTGACAATTAAGAATGAACTTTAAGAACTGCCCAGAAAAGTGAATCTGATATTCAGGAGTAGACATACAGAATCAGGTCAATCAAGGTGCATGCAAGCTCTATACTTGGAATTAGATACAAGCTAAAAAACATAGAGGTGAAAAAAGGAAGGTCTGTCATTCGGAAATTATATTAGCCATGATATGGAGGTAGTTTTTACTATGACTCGTCTACATATAGAATAAAACCTTAAATTAATCCATTTTCTTCCAAGTCTAGGAGAATATAGTAGATATCAATGAAAATTTAAGATGCAATAAACAAACATACATAGAGGGTTTTTTAATATTAAGTAATATATTTATTAACATTTATGTTATGAGATAGTATTTTATGCAGCCCTTAAAGGTCTTGAACTTCATTTGAGGGTACCAAATGTTTTTTCCTTTAAATTTTCATAGAAGAAACTTTTTCTGGCAGTTACAGCTCAATATGTAACTGATGAATATTATACCCAGAGCGGCAACTCTAAATTCCTTTACTTTGTGGGTTAAAGTTTCTATAAGAATTTTGAGGGTAACAAAATTGTACATGAAATTCAAGAATATTTTAATATGATACTTGAAAAATTACATCTCCAACATTTAGTAGAGCCCTTTAAAGTCCATATATACCATGTCTTTATGTTTATTCTAACTCTCTTTTATTTTATTCTATTCTAATTCACCTGGGTCTTATATTACAAACTGTAATTTCAGAAATTTAAGGGAAGGTTTCAAAAGTGTTACTGGTTTCTGGAGCATTTTCTCTATAGGAATGTTAAACACACTTATCAAAATTATAGTAATTGATTCACCCTTGGAATCTATGAGTTTCATACCCATGCACTGTTATCATAATTTACAGTACTAGGAATGTATTCCTCCTTTTGAATGGGCATTAAGTCTGTAAGAAGCACCTAGCTTCCCCAAGACTTTCATGTCGCTCCTACGCCCATTACTATATATCTTGTTACTCCAGTCATTGTTGAATAACAATGTTTGTTAAATTCTGTTATTTCTTATTCTTACATTTTAAATTAGACTTCTATTGATTAGATATCTAAAATTGTTTATTTATTCCCTGTGGCTTATTGGGTCTATGTATTCTGCTCTTTTGAACAAAATATTGTTTTCAATGTCTGATACATATTTTAATCAGTGGGCATGAATTCCTTTTATCTCTTTTTGTGCTGTGAAGGTTTTATTTCTTCGACAGTTTTAGGAAACAGTTTTCCTGTGTTCTGAAACTTGATGTTTTTCTGAACTTGGAATGTGTCTTTCATTGTTCTTTTGGTTTTAAAAAGTAATTGTTGAATATTCACGTGTACTCTGATAAGCGAGCTTTGTATGTGACTTAATATTACTCTCTTGTAGCTTTTAATACTCGTTCTTTATTCTATATATTTAAAGTTTTGACTGTAGCATGTTATGGTTTCTCTTTTCTTGTTCTTTCTCTTTGGAATTCTGTGGGCTCTTGTACCTAGACGATCATCTTTTTCTCTAGGTCAGACATATTTTGTTCTGTGATTTTATTGAAAATATTCTGTATGCCTTTGCTCTTATGTTATGTCCAGAACTCAAAGGTTAGTTGCTTTCATGGTGTCCGTGAGTTCTCCCACAATGTGTTCATACTTATTTTTTAAAACATGTCAATGACCTTCACTGAGTAATTCAATTCCTCTCTCTTGTCTCTTTTCCCATATTCTCTGTTTCCCACATAATCCATTCTATAGAAGAGAGTTTTCTCTAATGTTTTTATTTAGCTTATTGAGTTATGTTATTTCAAGTCTCTTTTCAGTTTGGGTTTTCTTCAGCAATTTCATCCTTCTTCATACACTAGCTTGATTTCCTCTTTTTATTCATGCGTAGTTCTCTTGCAGTCTATTACTGTCTTTGAGTTGTTTGAACATACTTTTAAAGTTCTTTTCCAATTTATGTTGTCTGGAAGTTTCTCAAGTTATTTTTACTAGATGCCTTATTATGGGACAAGTGATTAGTGGAGAAGGTATGTCACCTTTGTTTTACATTTTGCTGTTCCTGAGCTATGACTTGAACAACAGAAATAAGTTCATTGAGCTTTTCCTTCTTTCGTGTGTTGTTCATGTTTACATTCTAGTCTTATTTATCCTTAACCAGTTGCATTTATAGGCTTCTGAGCAGGATTAAGTCCTAATAAAGTTGAGATGTCCCTTCCTCAGGTCTTCAGAGTCTTCCACCTTGAAGAGTCTTCCCTGAGGGTCAGACACTGTGTTGTGACAACTAAACCTCTCACCAGGATTGGTGCATTCTCTGTGATTTGTAAGACCCTTCACATATGTGTTGGCCTTACCTACAGTCAGATCCAGTCACCATCACTTCTTCAACTGCCACTCTGGCTGGTGAGAGATGTGTAACTTATATACTACTTAGATAACTAACACAGAGTCAAACATGGCCACTAGTGAGGCTTTACAATGTGGAACTATACAAGCACCGATAGTATTTACCGATGCTCAGGACCAGTTCACAAAATATATTTTTCAATAAAGGTATGAATATTTTCTTATTCCATGTGTACATTTATTATCCTATGAAAGACCTTACTATACTGATGTCCTTGATGGTGCATGCATATGTACATACATTCATACATGCATAGATATATACATACAGTGCAAATTAAATAAAACAGGCTGCTTATATCATACTCAATAAATCACATATTTTAAAAATGTAAATTACAAATTTCTAGGAGGATTGAAACACATTATTTAATGTGTTTATATACCTATATGTGTGTCTCCTGTTTCCTACTGAGTTTACAATTTTGCAACTCTTTTCTGAGACATTTCAACTTGTTTACACGTCATAGTTTGTAGGCACAATTATATATAAAAAAAATGTGTTTCAAATGATGTGAACCTATTGCAGTCTGAGTTCTTTGCAATATCCTTAATTTTTTATCTTACATTTCCCCAATTGTCAATGTGCTTCAAGATACTATATTTTTGTTTCCCTTGGTAATGAATTGTAAACATAAGTAATAGGGATTGATGTATATGCATAGATAGATAATAAATACATATATCATTAACAACACCAATACTTATAAAATAACTTTATATATTTTTTTATATTTTCCCTATTTTGTATTGATTATCCATAAATATATGAAATATCATGAAAGTTAATATTTAAAAGATAATTGTATTTAAAAGTTTGTAAGAGTTTTTTTTTTCTCTTTTAAAATATTGGCAACTGCTGTTTCTTTCCTTTATCATTAATTATCTATCAATATTAAAACCTGTATATAAATGGGAAAAGGAACTATGTTAGCAAGAAGTAGTATGATCAAGGTAATTATAATGAAGTGCCATAATTAAACTAATAATTTTGAATAATTAATTATACTAAAAAATACCTATATAAATACCCCCCTCCTTTTAAAACTGAATTCAAATGACTAATGTATGCTTAATAGCAAGTGATACATTAGAGAGAACGCTTTTGTCACTGAGGGTACATCCCAGGTTGTACTCACTGTATATGCGGTACAGATGAGTGTCAAGCAGTTGTGTACAGACTATACTTTGATAAAGTACAAGTCACATTCCTGAGCTGTCATGGAATTTATAGGCCTTATCTTGTTTCCCTTGTCCAACCTTATATCATTCACTATCAAAAATATAGCCCCGACACTGATAAAATGTTGCTGTTTCTCTTGTTCAAAAAATACTGTACCTTTGGAGATTCTCTATAAAACACGATTCTGACTCTGAAGAAATGGCATTTGGTGTTTGATCACTCACATTAATATTGTTTTATTTTTATGTCAAACAGTAAAAAAGCAGTAACACTGACTTACTGATGACAGTTTTATTTGTGAACTGTTGGCATGGGATGCTGCTACTAGTTTACTGGACTTTGGAACAAGCTAAGAAGCAAGGATTTGCTAGAAACACTCAGGGAGTTGTGCATGAGTAAGGTTTCCATTTAGCTTTATGATTGCAAATATCATACCACTCAACCACCTACAGAACAAGCTGCATATTTATTAAAGAAAGCTCACAGTTAGGTTGTAATTATTAGGATTGTGAATGAGAAACTGGATATCTTCATCACAATCTTTCACATTATTGGTTTTGATTAATTCTAAGAATTTAGGCATGAAAATCTTTTCAGTTTATAACTCAAAATTTATTTCAGAGGCTTTAAAACCTGTCAAAGTACTTTACAAATAATTGTACACACACCATTAGTAGAATAAAATGAAATTCATGGTCAAGTTTTTTTGTTTTAAAACATGAAAATTAATATTAACTAATGATTAAAATTATAGATATAAGACAATCTTTTCTTTTTAGACAATATTCACAGTATCATACACATCAAATGAAACAAATCTTATAATAATTGTGTAGATCATAATGAATCACAGTAATAGTTTCTGAAAATGGAGTATATAGGCAGTGATCCTTAAAGATATATAAGTGCCTCAGCATATAGATTGTGCTTAAAGAGATAGAATGTAAGGATTGTCATTAGAAACTTACATATGGTAAAAACTGTTTCTGAAATACTTACGTTTTTGTGTTTGTTCTCCCTTCTCTAAGAAACATGCATTTTTCTCTTGTGGTATTAATTGTTATCCTTCATTTCCTCCCCTTTATCATTACTAAATCCCTACCTAGGTATATAAGTTACTTATAATCAATGATATTACCGCTTTAATTTGAGGAGCTAAAGCAAATTTTGTCTTGCTATCCAATTTATGATTTAAGATTGTAGGATTTTCTATGTCCAATTTAAGATATTTAATATCACTTAGTATATTTTCTGTGTTTTATAAATGAATCTTATTTGTTATTAAATAGTACCTTTCAGCAGAAGAGTTACCTCATCAAATTTGATTTCATATGTCCCTTTTGGTACTAACTAAAGAGCTATTTTTAGCCATAGCATTTTCTTTACATTCTGCTTTAATGGTGCTATATATCTTTTTCATTTAATCTCATAAGGAATATTAAATATAAAATTTACTATGAGCAGCTTGGTGAGCATTCATTAAATTAAAAAGAAATAATCATTAAAATAATTAAGTAAACCATGGCTATACTTCATAAATTTTCTGTAATCTTTGCTTAAAATATCTCTGTAGCAGAAGCTGGAATGAATTTGAAAAATAAACAGCGTTCCATTGCAAATTTTTATTGTAATGTACAACTATAATCACTAATGCAAAATGTTGATTTCTTACCATATTGTTAAATTTCAGAAATCCAATATTTAATATTGTACATGTATATTAAACTAAAACCTAAAGTGAGAAGAAAAGTGAATTTTATAATTTTGACAGTGTAGGTTAGACATCCATATATAACTTAAAAGTATAGCAACAGTTCCACAAAATTATAATCACTTTTTTTATATTTTGTCTGCATTGGCATTATAGAAATATGAGGTTATTTGAAGTAACAGAACACCACCATAATCTGTCATTTTCAGTAATTTTATATCTGTTGTTTTCCTGTCTTCATCCTTTATAAGTCTAAACATAGGTAATAAGTAAGCTTTCTGCCCTCTTCTTGCAATAGAGTGAGAGGAGAAAGAAAAGAAAATGTGGAGCCCCTGAGTGCAAGATCCTCCAGGAGTCCCTCGCATCTCAGTCTATTATGTCTTGTTTTGTGTCATAGGTGTTTGGAAGCAAAACAACCCTGCCTGGTCTCAAACTATTTTCTCATGAGCACATTACACAATACTGAGGATAGTGAAAAAGAAAAATATAGAGAATACTTCCAAATACTGCAAGAAGTAAGAAGGGAGAGAAAAATAGGCCTCATTTACAGATTCTCAGAGATTTGTTTTTGTTTTTTTAACTTTGAAATGGACAGAATTTAAAGAATGATAATAACTCTCTATCTCTGTGTGTGTGCCTGTGTGTCCTGGGCATACATGTGTGTATATTAGGGTTACCAGCAAATTGATTATCAGGAGATTGAGGTTTTTATCTTAAAATAAAGCATAACAGTTTTTCAAACACAGATTTTTTTTCAATTTCTAATTAAATATTTCAAGCCAATTTAAAATCAGTAAGTATTAATAATAGTACAGCTCATTTAATAGATGAGTTGAAATGTAATAATTTAAAGGACCAGAATAAAGTAGTAAAAATTGTATGGTACAAAATGTGTTTGAAAAACTTATGAAATCGTTTAGGATAACATTCCAGAATGGGAAGGATATAAGCATATGTTTACTAAGATAATAAATGTATGTTTTAGTGCTTCTAAATACCAGGGTTGCCTGTGACATCTCCGAGAAACTAAATAATGAGCATTACTAAGATTATTTTACTTTTTATGACTTAAATCAAGGACACTTTCAACTTCTTTGTTTGCTCTTTTGCTAATACACACACAAAAAATAACAGGAGTCATTTGAAGATATATTTTTATCCCCGAGGTGATACAGCAAAGCTAGTAAAAGGAAGGCAAAAGTATTTCATCTTCACTTCAGGGAATGTGAAGAGAGGGTGCCATAATATTTTATTAGGGGAACAAAACTACCAAAAGAAAAGAACTCATATATATTGTTAGAATACACCAAAGAAAATAGAAATGATATGGAGATTCTAAAGGAATGGATTAGAGTCAGAATTGAGTATATTTCTAAAATGTAAGGGCTTAATTTATAAATTTATTGAGAATTAAACATAAAATTCCACTCAGGGAGTGTTAAAGTAAATTTGTATTTGCCTTGCTATGTTCTTTGATTATTTGTGTTATGATTCTGCTTGTTCCTTGAATATTTGGTCTATTTGTATTTGCTAGTCCTTCAACCTAGAATTGACCTGAATATTGCATGCAATTCAAATGGTATAAAAGCAAAAAGGAGGAGATAGTGATAGGGGTTCTATGGAGGAAAAATAGAGAAAGGGGACGACATCTGAAATGTAAAAAATAAAATATCCAATAAAAAATTGAAAAAATCCACTCAGTTTAGAAGATTACTTCATTTAAGAAGACATAATTAAAAAGAAATGCCAAAGAATTGTGAATATAGTTCTATTTATATAATTTTATTTGAGATACAAGGTTTTTTATTATTATTTTATTCTTTAATTATGCCTTGTTCATTATGAGTATATATTTTAATTAGAAGTAAGAATAGCTTTTCCCCCTAAGAATATAATAAATTTGGCATTTAGTGGTGGTGAACAGAATTCATCTCTCATATCTAATGAAGGGATTTATGCATTACTAGGGCACACACAGGCTAATTAGAATCATGCTTATGTTTTCATTAATGGGTGCAGAATACAATTCCTCAAAGTCAGGATAAAAATATACATAATGAGGAACAGAAGTCACTAAAGTAAATGATTCATACTTCTCTAAAGGAGAAGTTGGTTCATTCATTCAAAGTTTTGGAAACTAAATGTAAAATATTCACATAAGAAGGTAATCTTACCCACTCTTAACTGTTGAAATTTTACAAACTTCATGTTTTCCTTTAATAATATTAAATAAGCAGCTCTATGTTCATACTACAGTTCAATGTTTGAGCTAGGAAATGTGGACACATCATAAGGTTGTCCGTGGTTAATGCTCTTTTTTTGATATTTTTGTATTTGTATCTACTTTATGCATGGTACTATTTATTAAAACTGTATTAATTAATGTAGCTAGTACTGTCTATCATTGAGAAAGTGTTGCTTATACTGTTAAGACAGAAAATTTAAATACTCAATGACAGAATGTTATATTTTAAAATATATTTTACCTTAGATTTTATTTTAGCCAAATCATTGTAAAAAATGCAGAGAGAGATTTAGACAAATTCATACTGATACAACAGTGTTATTATTATTATTTATTACAATTTTATAAGCATCTCAAATACAGATGCCATTCTGTCCGAATATTATAAATTTTAAAACTGAGGTTCGAAAGATAAACTCATTCACCCAACGTTTTCAGCGATTCAATAATAGAGCAAGGATTGAAACTGTTCTAGGAATACTTAAACATATGTTTTCCTGCAAAGACTGAAATATTTAGAGTTAAGATAATCTTGCATTCCATCCTTTTGTCATATACACAGTGATACTGTGTTTAATTATGAAAAAATTTAAAGGAGTAGCATATAAATTCAAGCACCTTAATCTACTGTACAACTGGGAACAGGGTCTTCATGGCAATGGTCTTAATGGGACCATTACGGCTACTTCCATGTTAAGGCTGGACATGGAAGAAACAGGTAATTAGATGGCTAGGAGTTCAACCTTTCCACAGGTTTGGTTTCTGTATGTTTGATGTTTTCCAGTGCTTTGAACACGTTAAATAGTGTGTGTTACAAATATTTATATAAAAGCTGTGTTGCATTGAAATGTCCTATTTCTCAGGAAATGTTCTCAGAGGACCTAAATTTAAGCTTCCAAGGTAATTGCTCTCCAAAGTTTGACTGTGAAGATGGTTAAGTTAGTCAGCTTTTAACAACACCAAGAAAGGTGCTCAAGGCCAAACAAAATAATTCTTTGCCAAATCATTATCCAAGTGTCGAAAATTCAGTCATTGTTAGCATATTATACCTCAACATATTATTTACTTGCTACATGGTCATCTATCCTAATATTTCCATTTGATTCTTTAGCCTTCATATGACTTAGATGTCCATATGATCCTCTCACCCCTTCTCTTACCATATGTGCTTCACTTTCTCTATTACAGCAAGATTTCAATGTAGGTTGAACTGAGTGCAAATCATAAAAGGTCTAGATTTCTGGAAAACTCTTCTTATTCTTATTGTTACTGAAATATTTCATATCAATATGTAGGTCCTATTTGGCCTTTGACCATTCAGTATCCAGGTAAAAGACACATATAACCTTTATATTTATAATAAGCCTTAATCAGCACTAAACCTGGGCACATATCTACCCTCTATGCTATTATAATCTATTTTCCAGACAATAACCTCGCTATGTAATGTGCCATGTTTTGTCTGGGCTGCTCCTAATGCCAATTAGCCTAGCCACATGTCCATTATTTTTATTCTTATACTATGGTGTTTTCTCTTCTCTCCATCTTCTTCTTCCTCCTCAGGTTCTCATCTGACTCCAAGCCTGGGAACCCAAGAGCTTGCCTATCTCTCTTCTGCCCAGCTATTGACTGTAGGCAACTTTCTTCATCTTCACCAATCAGGGATAACTTGGAGGACATTTATATAACATCACTTGGGCATGTTACTTGGGTTCATGCAGAATCCCTCTTCCTGGGAGCAACCAGTACTTATCCTTACAATACCTATCAGGAAATAAAACCTCAACAATTTATTACTTTCCTTATTAATTGAGGATAAAGCAATTGAATGCTGTTTGATTATTATCTTAATTTTCTTGATTTGGATTAAAGTAGTATATTAGTTTCATTTTATAACATCCTCATCACCTTCATCAACCTAGGTGAGAAGTTTACTTGGCTTGGGATTCCAAGTTACACTGTCGTTTTGAGGAAGTCAACGCAGGAGCTCAAGAGACAGCTATATCAGTTTGGCATGCACTTCTTGGCATCCACAATAGTGTCTGGGTTTGGTGACTGTATATTGGATGATCCCTAGGTGTGGAAATCTTTGGTTGGCCTTTCCTTTAGTCTATGCTCCACAATTTGTCTCTGTATTTGCTCCCATGAGTATTTTGTTCCCCAGAGCTCCAGGGACTAAACCACCAACTAAGGACTACACATGGAGGGACCCATGGCTCCAGCTGCATATGTAGCAGAAGATGGCCTTGTAGGGCATCAGTGAGAGGAAAGGCTCTTGGTCCTGGGAAGGCTTGAAGCCCCAGTGCAGGTGAATGCCAGGGCGGGGAGGCAGGAGTGGGTAAGTGGGTAGGTGAATACCTTCATAGAAACAAACGGGGTGGGGACTGGGAAAGGGGATAACATTTGAAATGAAATAAAGAAAATATCCAATAAAAATGGGTTTTAAAAAAAAGCAGGAGCTAAACACCTAGTCACATCACCCTGACAGTCAAGAACAAAAAAGAAAATAAACTTACTCTCAATTGCATTGATAGTCACAAAGAAAAAAATATATCTGCAGATGCTGCTTATACTCAGAAGGCTTTCTTCCCTCATATACAGTTGAAAGTTAAGCCTGTGAATAGTGTCTTCCACAATGGCCTGTGCCTATCTATATCAAAATCAATCAAGGAGAAACTCTACAGAATGACCACAGTGGAGGTTTAGAGAATTCTTCAATTGCGTTTCTTTTCACAGTTAATTGTAGGTTGTGTAAAATTGATATTTAGAGCTAACCAGCATACTTAAATATATTAAACAGCACAAAATAAAAACTAAAATAGAATTGTGTAAATGTCTCATTTCCTCTGATGAGGTGATGAGATGAGAGCTGTACTCAAGCTTGTAAATATAGGACTTGGACTGAGCCCAAAATGTTTCCTTCTCTGTACTGACTATTGCTATGCTTGGTCCTGGAACCCTTTAGCCTTGATAAAATCTAATACTCCAAGCCAACTTATTCAATCTGAGTTGCCTTTGCTTCTGCCTCAATTGTTGTGCTTGGCCTCATACTAACTTTGGCAATATGTTCTAATCCTCTGGCTCCTTCTCAGTCTCTGGCCTATTCTGTCTTCACCTGTGTACAGCTTGTTCTTTCTGTGGTCTGTCTCTGTAAAACTATCCTGGTAAAACTGTCATTCACATTCCACCTTCTCTTTCTCTCTAAAGTAACCTCTCCTTTCTGTGCTGTTCTCATCTGAGTTGGGCATATCCTATCTTGGACAAATTCTGTAAAACCCTTCTCTGGATAATCTGTCTGCCATTCAATTAGACATCTCTTTGAAATATGGCTGTTTTTTTTTTTTTTTTTTTTGTTGTTGTTTGTTTGTTTGCTTGTTTTTTTCTGAGAAGCCAAACCTACTCCATCTTGGGACCAGACTCCATGTTATAAAACAAAAACAAAACAAAACAAAACAAACAAAAAAAACAAAAAGGAAAAGGTAAACTTGAACTGCAGCTGAACCCAAGGTACATCCAAGTACCAGGAAGGACCTCAAAGCTTTTCCTTGGCCAGAGTTACTCCTTAACTACTTCCTAACAACAGTTAATCAAAGATCAGTCTAATTGTTTCAAATGTACTTTCAGACCACTTGATTGTATACAATCTTGCTTCAGAGAACCCACCTGTCACCTTACAATAGTCACTGAATTAGATACTTGCTAGGAGGGACCCCACCTCACTTGCTTCCATTTTCTATTCCTTGTCCAGATAAGAGTTCAAGGCTGCTTCACCAAACCATTCTGTGGGTTAGCAGTGTGTAAGCCCAAACGTGAGTTTGTAATAGAGCCCCTAATGTTATTGCATTGGATTTGGCTCCTGGTTGGTCTTTTTAGCTCATGAACACGGCACAACACTTCTACAAACTAACCTTAACTTCATTGTTTTGGACTAAAGATGTGTACAAAGGGCATGTCTGTATTCTAGGTAGACCATAGTGTAATCCAGGAAGTGTCTATATTCTGGCTGAATTAGATAGACTTGGAAGATCTTTGGATATGATCCATTGCCAGAGCAGCCATGTTCCTAGTCACAAATTCTTCAACAGAATGACTATATGCATGACATTGTTGAAACACGGTCTGAATATTATCTTAAAATCTGGAAGTATGAAGGACTATTTGTGTTTCAATATGTGTTATGTTGAGTCCACATCTATAAAAGGATAGCAGATTACATTACATAAGACAGTAAAGTATCATGTGACCATTAGGTACTCATTTGCTATAGTATTTATTGCCTATGTTGAAACAACTCATGTATTTACTGTACATTTGCTTGTCCCATATTATAATAAAAGAAAACTGAAGTTGAGCCCTGTTATGTTCAAGAGATAAGTCTCTTGTAATCAGGCATTTTATTTCTGTACAAATTATGTCATCTTTACTTCCATAGCTCTCTATAATTTTCATGAGAAATGCTATGACAAGCTTGATCACTGCATCTTAGGATTATGTACTCCTTTGCTGTCTTTTATCTTTTCTTTTTATTTGGTCTCTGTGTTAATTGTACACCCTGCTACCATCAGCTGGATCTCTATTAATTTTCTAGACTGCTATGACCATTGCATAGTGTCCACTGCAGCAGTAAAGGAGTTCCAGGACTCCTTTGCTCTTGTTCTTTTTTTTTTTTTTCTTTTTTGTCTTCTGTGTCTAACTGGGAAAACCCTGCTATGTTTAAAATACTACATTAAATTAGATTAATCCTACCAGGAAAATACCTCCGACTCATATAAACTAAAAAGGATGGGGGACTCAGAGAATGAAAGGACACAAGAAAGCAAGATCATTACACATAGTGTATCTTCTAACTGAAGTTTGAGTCCTCACTCATCAACAAAGACACACATGGCTATAAAATAAAGATGAACACAAGATTGAGGAAGACTGCTGGTAAAGCATGTCCAACAGCATCATGATCCTTCCCGCCCCCACCCCCTGATTGTAGCTAATTAGTATTGTAGGCTCAGTATTTTCATTCCTTATTCTGTTTGATGTCTTACACTGGATCCCTAGGTATTTAGCTTTTACTTCTGCTATTGTTGCAGGCAATCCATTGTGTACTTGATGTTACCATGATAAATGATTTACTTTCCCTTTGGGAATCTTGCAACAATGTTTAAATGTTTAATAAAATGAACATCCAGATGCTCATATGGGTCTATCTCAGGAAAAAGACTTTGTGAGATTATAGATAAACACACATACATACAAACACACACAAACACACACACTCTGCATATATACATACATCATACATACATACATATAATGAGGTTCAGTAATTGACTTATTTATGGAAGTTCAGAGTCTCTCTTATATAGTTCAACATTTGTATGCAAGGCTTCCAGGAAGGGAAGGCAAGTAGCAGGTGTGCTCAAATAGAATTTCATTTTCCTTGGGAAAGCTTTGGTGATGGTCTGAGAGACATTCAACTGATTCATTCAATCCCATGCAAAGTTTCTGGATAATCTACTTAAGGACTACTAATTACAGGCTTTAATCCTATCTGTAAAATATTTCATAGCAACATCTAAATTAATGTTTGATTACCTTGCTGGGAGCTACTTGTAGCCAACTTCTTTTATGACGGATATTATGCTTACTTTTTCTTCTATGGAAACTAGTGACAAGAATGAGTTCTTTATTTATGAAACTATGTCATACTCTATCATACACACACAGTGTTTTACTTTGTTTTTGGACTTCCACAAATGGTTACACATCTTAAACTGTCATAATAGGATATGCACAAATGCTTTTGAGCATTTACGAAAAGCCCAGAATCATGGACTTTAGGAAAGACTACTCAATAGCATGTTTTATTGTGATGAGAAATATAAGTAGGTATCAATGATAAAAATCAATATTATATGTGTATACTTTGAAACTACCAGTATTCACCATGTAAATTCAGATTGTATTTGAAACAGCAGATCAAGAAAATATATAGTGTTGCTATAAAGCATGTTTCTTTCATTCAAAATTGTGTTTGCTGATAGTCTAAAGAAATATTTCTAATATAATATATTATGGAAAGGAAATTCATACTAATCAGGAACCTTTCTGTGACTTTCCTGCTGCTGTGTGAGATTTTTGTTTGTTTATTTTTAAAGCTCTTTGAGGAATTCTTGCTTGTTATTGCTATTCATGCATCCTACTTTAACATGAAAAAAAATGACACTATTTTCCCATAGGTAATTCCTAAGAGTGTAAATAACAGGAAAAATAAAAGGTTATCAATTTATCTACAAAAATGTTCAATCGATAAACTCTTCCCTTAAATAAAGCAGTATTACATTTCCTAGAAAATAAACAGGAAAATATTAAAGAGCTTGTGTCAGTGCTGTAACCTCTTTCTGAGATTTTTAAATGTCACTTCAGGTATATTAAGTAATTACTATCATGGTCTTAAATTCCTCATTTATCCATAGAGATACAGGACTAAAAACTGGAAACATGAAATGACTGGTTACATATTCCTTATCCTGGGACAATAAAAGTTTCTTTTTCTGAAGTAAAATATGAGTGTTAAATAGGAATTGTTTGTTTGGTGATGGTCTTTGGGTTTATTTCTATATTCATCCTTTTAAAAACGTTTTGGATTAAACTTATCATTCTCTAGAAACATCACAGACAGGGTAAATAATTGCCATATTGATGAAGAAATAGCACATACTGAATAACTTTCATGTATTCTGGAAATTCTGTAACTAATTTACTGCATTATTTTGGTTAACAACAGCATCAAAATACCAATGCTATGAAGTTAGCTCAGTATATAAAATGTTTGCCTTGGAATCACAATGAACTTATTCAGACTGTTACCCAATAGCCATGAAAAAGTAGTGGGCATTAAGTAATAAGTTTGCAACCATAGCACTAGGGAGGGGAATACTGGCCAAGTAGTGTAGTCTAATTGGTGAACTCCAGGCCAAAAGGAGATTGTGTATAAAAGATGAAGCCCAACATTGTCCCCCAGCCTGAGATACTCATCTTGCACACACAGTACTCATGCACATGCATACAAATGCTTATAGTAGTTTACCAATGGAGAAAAATGTAAAACTGGACAATAATTTAATTGAAAGTCATGTTTTGATTTTGCACTTAACATGTTTCTTAAAAACTAAAACATTTTTGATCATAGAAATCAAGTGTTTTCAAATTTTAATGAATTGTATCATTGTATAATGTATAATTGTAAATCAAGACTCATCAAAATTTCCCCTCAAAATACCATAATTTATTTGAGGACAAGAGTACATGCTACACATCGTGCCTGGCACAGACCTGGCTTGACAAACTAGCTCATGACTTTCTGCATATTTTTGTATGACTCACAAGAAAGAGTGTTACATTTTAAATGGGTGAAAGTTAAGTGATTATATAAACATATGAACAGCATTCTGAACTGTATCTTTTATCTTAATCCAAATGTATATACTAGCTTCAAGGAAAATAAGCATTACCAATCCTTATGTCTAATGGAGAATAGAAAATTGTGTATCAGAAGCCTGAACTAGCTTACTGCTTTGAATATTTTTCTCTATTCAATATTTTATTTATTTACATTTAAGATGCCATCCCCCTTCCCCATCTCCCCCACTAATTCCCTATTCCATTCCTCCTCCTCCTTTTTTGCCATTATACTGTTTAAATTATATGCACATATTAAGATCAGTGCTAGCTTGAGGAACTAGCAATAGAATAGATGCAAATATTCAAGGAATAAGCAAGACAATAAACCCAGATAGTCAAAGAACACACATAGCAATAAACAGAGTCCTGTGATCACTCCTATGATCATTATTTCTAAGGGCTTATCAGGATGACCAAAATATCTGAGCCTACTTCCCTGTTCTATCCCAAAGTCATTTTCATGGCTGAAGCCTATGTTTTGTTCTAGCTTAAGATTTAGATTTCTGCTTATAATTACTTCTTTGTTCCAGCATAATGTCAGATTCCTGCCTGCAGTCCATTTCCTTGTCCTTGGCCTATGTAAGATTCCTTCCAAGCAGCCTATTTCCTTGTCCTTGGCCAATGTCAGATTCCTGGCAGGCATCCCCAAAATCTCTCCACATCTCCTTCTTTGTATTGCATAAACCAGATTATGCCTGTCTTAGGTCATTCTGACAAGAAAGCCTTTCTTACCCATCATGGAATATGCATTATCATAAGCAATGCATTTATGTCTTAGGTTGGTAAGGCTCTGCGCAGAATCTTACCTGTCCTTGACTTGCCAGACTGTTAAATTAATACCTGTCTGGAGGTCCATTTTTAGTTTCTACTGCTTTGAATTTTATTATCAAATTAACTTCACTCAAGATTCACTGAAGTAAGGTTAGCTTACTCATACCTTATTTTTGTCTCATTATCTTCACCTTTACAATGGCATTATAATATGACTTTATTCATTTCAAACATTATAATACTCAGAAGAAAATGTATCTAAATATATATTTGCCAAAAACTAACAGTATAAAATGAAGGTCTAGTAGATACAGACAATTCTGCAATTTTTTCATGAATGGAACAGGTTTGGCATGTTTCCTTGATTTGCAACCTACCTGTTCCTGTAGATGACTCTACATACCCTGCTGTTGTGCTGAGACCATTCTATCAAGTGGCTATTTTCAAGGTTTTTTTTTCTCTCTGCCTTTTCCATAAGTCTCATTTCCCTTCACCTCTGACTGATATTTTCTAATGATATCCTGCTAGAATACCATGCTGATAGAATTGCCATGACATATACCATAGAACAATATTGGCTGCCATAACCTACACTCCAAATGGTGCCTAGTGTATGTCATGAACTGTAAGGATTTTACTGTACACACAAGGAGTTTACTCTAGTAGAAAAAGTGACCTAATTACAGAAAAGACAGACTTTTGATATATTTCTATTGTCATTCCTCTGTATATAAAAGCATAGCATTGTATTTTGTTAGAACTATGGTTGAGTTTTATTTAATTTTAAAAGTAGAGTGGCATGGTGAACACTTTAACACTCTAGGGTAAGCCTCGTGTTTAGGAACAGTTGATGACTCAAGTTTTCGTGTTTTTTTTTTTTTTTTCTCTTAACTTTGGATATTATTATTTTTTTCTTTGTTTTGGAGGATGTCTTAGCTAGAATTTCTTTTCATGCGAAAAACCACTATGACCAACAATCAAACTGGGAAGAGAATAGCTTATCTGATACATTTAATATGTCACTGTTTATTATCAAAGAAGTCAGGAAAGGAACTCAAAAAGGGCTGCATCCACGAGGCAGAAGCTGATACTTAGGACATGGAGAGTGTTTCTTACTGGCTTGCTCCTTGTAACCTGCTGAGCTTGCTTTCTTATAGAACTCAGGAGCACCAGCCTAGCAATTGCACCACACCTAATATTTTTTACCTTACCTCACCAATTTCTAGTGTAGAAAATGCTTTACAAACATGCCTCCAACCTGACCTTATGGAGACACTTTCTTTTCAGTATTTAAAAATTCAATTTAATTTTTTATTTATCCACTTTACATCAAACTCACTACCTCCTCCCAGTCACTCCCTCACACAATCCTTTCCCCATACCCCCTTCCCTTCTCCTCTGAGCAGATACCCCCCCACAATGGGTATCCCCCCAATCCTGGCACTTCAGTTCTCTACAAGGCTAGGTGCTTCCTCTCCCATTGAGGCCAGACAAGTTACCCCAGCTAGAAAACAGGCAACAGCTTTTGGGATAGCCTCCACTCCAGTTGTTCAGAACCCACATGAAGATCAAGCTACATATCTGGTACATATGTGTGGGGAGACTTGGTCTATTCCATGTATGTTCTTTGGTTGGTGGTTCAGAGTCTGAGATCTTCCAGTGTCCTGACTAGTTGATTCTGTTGGTCTTCCTGTGGAGTTCCTATCCCTTTTTGGATCTGCAATTCTTCCTCTTATAAGAATCCCCAAGCTGCTTCACTGTTTAGCTGTTGGTGTCTGTATCTGTCTTAGTCAGCTGCTAGGTTGGGCCTTGTGCATAAATGCAAGAATAGCAAAAGTATCATTAATAGTGCCAGGGATTGGTACTTGGCCATGAGATGGGTCACAATTTGAGCTGGTTATTGATTCACCATTCCCTCAGTCTCTGCTCCATCACCTGTGGAGGCACTTTCTTAATTGACCTTCTCTCCTCCCAGATGACTTTAGCTTGTGTCAAGTTCACATAAAACTATCCATCCCAAAGGTTTGGTTGTTACACTGAGTTTTTGATTATTTTTTAAGAAAGAACATCAAGTTGAGTAGGGAGGTGAAGAGACTATGAAATAATTTGAAGGAGGAGATCAAAAATGATCAAAACATATTTAAATTAAAAATATCTTTAAAAATAGGAAGACTATAATAAAAAAGAATCAAGAAAATCACAAACTTACAAAAAAGAGATGTGGCCAATTTCCTGTTTACCAATACTTTCAATATTATACCCCTCCCCCCCAAATGGATTGTATTTTTTTTTATTGGAAATTTTATTTACATTTCAGATGTTCTCTCCTTACCCCATTTCCCCCTCCCTCCCAGGAACTCACTATCCCTTCCCCTCTCCTACTGCCTCCACGTTGGTGTACCCACACCCACCCTCCTCCATACCTCACCTCCCCACCCTCGAATATCACTCCACCCCCACACGACTCCCAGCTTTCATGGGACCAAGGATCTCTTCTCCCATTTATATATAGCTCCCTTGCATATATAGCTGGAGCCATGGGTTCCTCCCTAAGCGCTCCCAGGCTGGTGGTTTAGACCCTGGGGGCTCTTGTTGGTTCCTATTGTTGCTTTCCTCATGGTGTCACAAATCCTTTCAACTCATTCAGCCTTCACTCTATCTTCTCTATTGGGAACCCCATGATCAGTTTGATGGTTAGCTGTGAGCATCTACCTCTGAGTATGTCAGACTCTTGCAGACTTCTAAGGAGACAGCTATATCAGGCTCCTGTCAGCATGTACATCCTGACATCCACATCAACATTTACCTTTGGTAACTGCACATGGGATGGATATCCAGGTGGAATGGTCTGTAGACGGCCCCACCTTAATTTTCTGTCCTGCACTGTGTCTCCATATTTGTACCCTTGCATATTTTGTTACTCCTTCTAAGAAGGACTGGAGCCCCCCCTACTTGGTCATCATTCTTCATGAGCTTTATGTGGTCTGTGAGTTGAGTCTTGGGTATTTCAGGCTTCGGGGCTAAAATCCAATAATCAGTGAGTGAATACCATGTATGTTCTTTTGTGATTGGGTTACTTCACTCAGGATGATATTTTCTAGTTCCATCCATTTATATAAGAATTTATCAAATTCATTGTTTTTAATAGCTGAATAATATTCCATTGTATAAATGTACCACATTTTTTGTATCCATTCCTCTGTTGAAGGGCATCTGGGTTCTTTCCAGTTTCTGGCTATTATAAATAATGCTGCTATGAACATAGTGGAGCATATGTCCTTGTTATGTGTTAGAGCATCTTCTGGGTATATGCCCAGGAGTGATATAGCTGGGTCCTCAGGTAGTAATATATCCAATTTTCTGAGGAACTGCCAGACTGTTTTCCATAATGGTTGCACCATCTTGCAATCCCACCAACAATGGAGGAGTGTTCCTCTTTCTCCACATCCTCACCAGCATCTGCCATCATCTGAGTTTTTTATTTTAGCCATTCTGACTGGTGGTGAAGTGAAATTTCAGGGTTGTTTGATTTGCATTTCCCTGATGACTAAGGATGCTGAACATTTCTTTAGGTGCTTCTCGGCCATTTTCATTTCCTCAGTTGAGAATTCTTCGTTTAGTTCCAAACCCCATTTTTTAATAGGGTTATTTAGTTGTCTAGAGTCTAATTTCTTGAGTTCTTTGTATATATTGGATATTAGTCCTCTATTGGATGTGGGATTGGTAAAGATCTTTTTCCCAATCTGTTGGTTGCCGTTTTGTCCTATTGACAGTGTCCTGTGCCTTACAGAAACTTTGCAATTTTATGAAGCCCCATTTGTCAATTCTGGATTTTAGAGCATAGGCCATTGGTGTTCTGTTCAGAAACTTTACCCCTGTGCCTAGGTATTCGAGAGTCTTCCCCACTTTCTCTTCTATTAGTTTCAGTGTGTCTGGTTTATGTGAAGGCTCTTTATCCACTTGGACTTGAGCTTGTACAAGGAGATAAGAATGGATCAATTTGCATTTTCTACATGCTGTCCTCCAGTTGAACCAGCACCATTGTTGAAAATGCTGTTCTTGTTCCACTGGATGGTTTTAGCTCCTTTGTCAAAGATTAAATGACCATAGTTGTGTGAGTTCATTTCTGGGTCTTCAACTCTATTCCACTGATCTTCCTGCCTGTCTCTGTACAATACCAGGCAGTTTTTATGACTATTGCTCTGTAGTACAGCTTGAGGTCAGGATGGCGATTCCTCCAGAAGTTCTTTTATTGTTGAGAATGGTTTTCGCTATCCTGGGTTTTTTGTTGTTCCAAATAAATTTGAGAATTTCTCTTTCTAGTTCTGATAAAGAATTGAGTTGGTATTTTAATGGGGATTGCATTGAATCTGTAGATTGCTTTTGGCAAAATGGCCATTTTTTCTATATTAATCCTGCCAATCCATGAGCATGGGAGATCTTTCCGTTTCCTGAGATCTTCTTCAATTTCTTTCTTCAGAGATTTTGAAGTTCTTGTCATACAGATCTTTCACTTGCTTAGTTAGATTCACCCGAAGTAGTTTATATTATTTGTGACTATTGTGAAGGGTGTCATTTCCCTAATTTCTTTTTCAGCCTGTTTATCTTTCATGTAGAAGAAGGCTACTGATTTGTTTGAGTTGATTTTATAACCTGCCACCTTGCTGAAGTGGTTTATCAGGTTTAGGAGTTCTCTGGTGGAGTTTTTGTGGTCACTTAATTATACCATCATATCATCTGCAAATAGTGATATTTTGACTTCTTCCTTTCCCATTTGTATTCCTTTGACTTCTTTTTGTTGTCTTATTGCTCTGGCTAGGACTTCCAGTACTATACAGAATAGGTAGGGAGAGAGTGGGCAGACTTGTCTAGTCCCTGATCTTAGTGGGAATGCTTCAAGTTTCTCTCCATTTAGTTTGATGTTGGCTACTTGTTTGCTGTATATTGCTTTTACTATGTTTAGGTATGGGTCTTGAATTCCTGATTTTTCTAAGACTTTTACCATGAAGTGGTGTTGAATTTTGTCAAGTGCTTTCTCCGCATCTAGTGAGATGATCATGTGTTTTTTTTTTTCTTTGAGTTTGTTTATATAGTGGATTACATTGATGGATTTCCGAATATTGAACCATCCCTGCCTTCCTGGGATAAAGCCCACTTGATCATAATGGGTGATTGTTTTGATGTGTTCTTGGATTCGGTTTGCTAGAATTTTATTGAGTATTTTTGCATCAATATTCATAAGAGAGATTGGTCTGAAGTTCTCTTTCTTTGTTGGGTCTTTGTGAGGTTTAGGTATGAGTGTGATTGTAGCTTCATAGAGAGAATTGGGTAGTGTTCCTTCTGTTTCTATTTTGTGGAATAGTTTGAAGAGAATTGGTATTAGGTCGTCCTTGAAGGTCTGATAGAATTCTCCACTAAAACCATCTGGACCTTGGCTTTTTTTGGTGGGGAGACTTTTAATGATTGCTGCTATTTCTTTAGGGGTTATGGGACTGTTTAGATGGTTTATTTGCTCCTCATTTAACTTTGGTACCTGGTATCTGTCTAGAAAATTGTCCATTTCATCCAGATTTTCCAGTTTTGTTGAGTATAGGCCTTTGTAGTAGGATCTGATGATTTTTTGAATTTCCTCAGTTTCTGTTGTTATGTCTCCCTTTTCAGATCTGATTTTATTAATTTGGATACTGTCTCTGTGCCCTCTGGTTAGTCTGGCTAAGGGTTTATCTATCTTATTGATTTTCTCAAAGAACCAACTCCTGGTTTTGTTGATATTTTGTATAGTTCTTTCTGTTTCTACTCGGTTGATTTCAGCCCTGAGTTTGATTATTTCCTGACGCCTACTCCTCTTGGGTGTATTTGCTTCTTTTTGTTCTAGAGCTTTCAGGTGTGCTGTCGAGTGGATTGTATTAAAATACAAATGAAACTGAAAATAGTTGAGAGATTGATGAGAGTGAGAAGCGGATGATGGGGAGGACATTTTAGTATGTCTGTGTGCTCTCATCTTTATGCTGAGGTTTTCTAGAAGTATGTAGGAATTCTTAAATACAGAGTTCCTCTAATATTTCCATTTCAATAACTTCCCTGTAAAGTTTGATTGTGTCAATGTTAGTAAAATACTTGACGCCAAGGTTCTAAAACATCTATTTTTTTCCCTAAAGTTGTGTTAACAGCTGAAAGGGATGGAAGATGATGTTGATAACCTTTTTTTTTTTTATTTGTGTTTGTAACTAGTGGAATTTTAAAAGTCACTTATGTCAAGTCACATTAAAAAAAAAAGTCACATAAAAAAAAGTCACATTAAAAAAAAAAAGAAATGTTAAAACTATGTATATACATGTATAGTGCAAATACATTTTTAAAAATCCATTTCTTTATGATTTCTCATTATTAAATGTTGGATTTGTTCACATATTTCATTTGCTTATCTATCCAGGGTCCTGTAAAGATTTTAAGGACTGGAACGAATGATTGGTATAAAATACTATTAAAAAAATCCCTCTAAGTAAGATGAGAGACTCATGCTCCTAAATCACCATATGAGTGGGACATCCCAATCTCTTTATCCCTGGAATTGATTTGTATTTTCATTTATTTCCTAGGGTTTCAACCACAGTGTAAACTTCTTGAAGTTTAAGGATTTAAAACATCTGAATTTTTAAGTGCTTTCTTACCTTCACTAGCCCATCAGTTGAGTTCCCTTTGTCTGTGACTAGATACAGAGGACTTATGACCTCCAGAGGAATCTCCCTAGAGATACAAAACAAAGGTGGCCACAGAATGAACAGTTATACCTCATGCCAGAAAGGCTTGATTCTTCTCCTGTTGTTAACATTAATGAAGTTCTCCATATGTGAGGAATTATCTTTCTAGCAAACAAACTAGGTAGAAAGTCATCAAGTCTACAAAATAATAATAACAACTATTTAAAACGTTGTTTAAAAAATATTTCGTTTAAATTGCTGCTAATCATGCTTTAGAATGGGTTTCATAATTACTTGCAGTTTTCTTAAATCTATTATTAGCAGAGTACAGAAACTTAGTGGCATCAGAATCAAACATCTTGCAATATACTCAAAGTGTTTTCCCACTATGTCATTAATGTAATAAATTGTATGCTTTAATTATAAATGAAGATATAAATTGTGAATTATTTTCTCAGGAAATGTTTATTAATAATAGATGATTCATATATTTTCATAGATATAGTCCTGAGTTTAAAATGAGTTCAGAAACATAGAATCCCAATTTTATGAAATGAAATGAATCCATTTTAAGTGAACAAATGTTAGCTGTGCCTAGAAGACATTCAATTAAATTGTAAACTTGGCTTGTCGTTATAAAATATGACGTACATTAAAAGGCTAAAAGGCATCTCAAAATAGGAAGTGTTTTCTCCATTTGAAGTCGTGAACCTAACTCTTGGTCTCCAGATAAAAAATAAAAACTACATAATAAAGATAAATGGCCCTTGTTTTGAAACCCCTTTGAGAGCAATCTCCTAAATGAAAGTAGTTGTGCTGCAGTGGATTGTGATGCCTTCACAGATTCCTGAGCAAAGAAGAAGCATCTGCAAATCTGATTCTCCAGAAATACTTCTGTGCTGCTCTTAAGTAGATTGGTAAGGGATTGAATAGGAAAAAGGCCTGTTGTGAATCCAAAGCCAGCACTTTAACAGGCACTGTATCATTTCTTTCAATAAATATTTCCTTTGTGTTCTGTAGCCAGTCCTTATGTTAGACAGTCAATATCCTCAAAATTTTATAGGATCTTTTACTTAAACATAAGAAAATATGTCTGGCAAGCACCAAGACTTAAAAACTAAGAGGTTTTAAAATTACACTGTGATAAGTAGTGCTGCACTCTCATCATTTAAGTTATAGAAAATTATAGTATAGGTATGCCAAGAAGAAAATTGCCTAACTCTAGAAATCTAGTAGAGTCTACTGAACTAACTAGATGTAAAGACCTCAGTCAACCTAACCAAATAAAACAACATGTGATAACGAATGTTATCAGATGTTAGCTGGGTGGAAGGAAGGAAGCTAGGAAGAGAGGAAATGATAATAGAAGCAAGGGAATGAAGAAGGGAGAGGCACATAAGGAAGGAAGAAACAAGGATGGAGGAAGGAAAGAAGAAAGGAAGCTGGGGCAGAAATATGGAAGGGAGGAATGGACAGAGGAAGAGAGGAAGTGAGGAAAGGAAGTCCTTTCTATTTATAATATATAACAGAAATCATTGCAAAGTGAACAATGAAACAGTTAGTATTTGCTCTCACCAGAAACAGGTGAATAATTAGAGTAAGAAAATAAACATGAAACAGGTTATTCCAAGATATGTGAACAATAAAAAAGGATATTGGGGGATATACGGAGCCCATTACATTTATCTACAATGCTTTGGAGTTTTGAAACACTTGCAGGCTGTAAAGTAATTGACAGTTCATTTACTTCAACACATAAACTTGTAATAAATCAGAGTAAAACAAATGTATATCACTATAAAAAGAAAATAGACTTTCCCAAAGGATCAGACCTGGATCTGAACTAAAAGCATCAACCTTGAGCACTAGCTTTCCAGGTACCAGAATTTGCCTTGTAACGTTTCAAAAAGGGAAGAGAATAGTATTCCTACTCAGCTATTGCACCAATGAATTACAACAATAATATGCCTGGCACAATAACCATAAGCATTCAATTGTGTCTTGCATATCTTGGTGGTAACCAACTGTTCTCTAATTGGTCTTAAGTTCTGTTTAACCATAGGGAATTATACCTGGTACTCAAAGCATAGCAAATAAGAACAGACTAGTTAGGTCATCGATCTTGAAGCTGATCTAAAATTGTGACTTTATTAAACAACCATAGTTCATATCTCATTCTAAATATTTATTCTTGTAATCACAGAGAAGCTTAGCTCTCATCCCTCATTAGGAAAACCTCACATTGCATTAGGTAGACACTGTTTCAATACCACAGCTGCTCAAAATATATAGACCTAGTAATTATATAGTACCCAGTGGCACCTGATACATCAACAACACAGCTCCTGTTCCTTGGACACAAGGTGAAGTGGAAAGAAGTCATGGCAACAGTAAATCTGTTCTGAGACTGCATATTCTTGAAAAGGCAAAGATTTACAACCATAAAGGATCAACATCATGGCTGTCTAAACAAGACTTGAACAAGCATGGTGGAAAATAGGCATGCTACCAAAAGAGGGAGTCATCTTGTAGATTCCCAACTTTAGACAAAGTACTACAGGCTGTTGTGGGAGTAGGCTGTGAGTGAAGCTGCTCTGAACTCCACACAGGAAGTGTGCCTGTTTTCGCTACTGCCCCCCAAAACGCTCCGGATTCACAACTGAAAGACGCACATGCGTGCAGTCTTATGTTTAATATGCCCTAAGCAACTCAAAGGCTGGAACACTCTCTATCCCAGATCCAATTAGAGAAGTGGCCCTGGGGCCACTTCACTGACTCTTACTTGACTGGATGCTTTGTCTCCTGCTCCCTCAAGTCTAATCTCTCTGCTTCCCTGTCACAACGATTCTAAAAACTCCTTCTCTCTCCTGCTCCATTGCCAGGGAAATCTAAAGTCTCTCCTCTGTCTCCCTGCCCAGCCATTGGCTACTGGCAACATTATTTCCCAATCAGAGTTACTGGGGGCAGAGACTGTAAAAGTCTCAAAAGCAGCCGTGCAAATTCTCATCTGATTTTGGGAACTGAATAACACAAAACCATTAGAACCGATCCACAAGAGCAACTGAGAAATCCTGAAGGTAGACTAAATTGTCTTCCCCAGGGAAGAGCACATTAATTGGTTATCCAATGCTAAACGCTCAACCATATATACATATATATATATATATATATTTCAAGAAAAGAGATCATGAGTTTGAGAAATAGCAATAGCAAGGGTGTACATGGGAGGAGTAATTGGGATGAAAAAGAAGGAGGAAAATGAATTAATTATATTTTCATTTGGGTAAATTAAAATGATATATAAGAAGTGCGTCAGAGGTAAACTTTCTGCTCTAATGTGCAGTATATATATGGTAGTTCTTGGATGTTTTAGATAGTTTTAGGAAGAAACTGCTCATTCTTTGGTTATAGCTCTGCAGTATATGAACATTGATGAATAACAAAGCTGAGTATGTCATGTATTAAATAAATAAATTCTCTCTTTTGTCTATTTCTATTTCAAACCTCAACAGGATTCCATTCCTATAACAAACAAAGATCCGGCAGGATAGAAGGAACAGAGACTATATTGCATTCAAGCATGTATGTGTTAATGGCTATTGTTTCTTCAAAGCTCAACTGCTATAGAGCAGTTTGTGAGTCCCTGTGGGGTTAAAACTCATTTTACATTTTCCTGATTTTCCCATTATTGGTGCATGGAAATAGAGGGTAAAATAATTAGATATCACCATGCATGAGGCACAAGTATTAAGAGTACACACAAGTGGTAACATTATTTAAAGCTGCCAGTGAGACAGCCAGTATCTAAGAACAAAACCAAACACGAAGCAGGCATTTTTCATTGTAAATTATCCTACTGACTTTCCTCTTTCTTGATGTATATTTGAAGATAGAAAAGGAAGGCAAAATATTACTGCAAAAGAAATAGATTAACAGACTATAAATTATACTTTCAATCATTTTCCTGAGCAAAAACTTGTAAACAATGTACATGTTAGGTTTTAAAAATTCCAAAACCAAGTTTATTTTTCTTAGAAATATATGTATGTACCTATATCATATAATCAGCTTTTCATGCTGATATGCAATTTTTTTCAAGTGAAAATATCGTTTAAAATAGGTTAATAGATGAATTCATTTATGAAGCTTTATAATATCACCTATTAATATTAAATAAATATTAGAATTTTTAGTCAGTTACATTTATAAGAAATAGTTGAACACATGGTATTGTTTCATTCAGAACTGTATAACCAATCTACATTACTCTACTAAAATAAATGTATGCACTTTCATATATACTCTCTTTTGTTAAATTTTGATAAACCATTTTATGAGAAAGGTTTTCATTATATAACCTTAGCTGGCCTGGAATTCACTACATAGATCAAGATGACCTTGAACTAACTGATATCTGATTGCCTCTGCCCTCTGAGTGCCAGAATTAAAGATATTAGCCACCATGCCTGGCCTTTGGTTAAAATATTAAATTGTTCCTTAATTTTTCCTACCAGACTCTTATTACATTTTTATTATTCTTCCAAAAGCAGATAATATACTACTTGTTAGTATTCTGTCTAAACTCCACCTCCACAGTTATCTGGCAACAGCCAGGTAGGCCTGCCCACTATAAAAGGGGCTGTTTGCCCCCTCCTCTTCCTCTTGCTCCTGTGATCCCTCAATTGCAGGTTCTCTCTGCCCCCTCCCCCCTTCCCTTCCCCCTCTCTCCACGTGGTCATGGCCAGCCTCTACTCCTCTACCTCTCTGCTCTCTCACTCTCTCTCTCTCTCTTTCTCTCTCTCTGCCTCTACTACCCTCCTGGGTCCCCTCCCCATGCCCTGAATAAACTCTATTCTATGCTGTGGCTGGTCCCTCAGGGGGAAGAGATGCTTCCACATGGGCCCGGTGAGACATCCCCTTCCATCATTGATCCCTTTTTCTTTACTACTCACATTTTTTACCAAAGTAATTAAAATTAAATCAGAATTTTTTGGGATTCATAATATAATAATATGTAATATAATTTATTATATCCAAATAATACTTTATAACTCATGTTAAATTTATTTAGGCTTATACACAGTTCATAAAGTGCCTGTCATTTATTTATGTTTTATTTATTTTTATTACTATTACTATGATGATGATGATGATGATGATGATGATGATGATGTGTTTGTGTGTGTTTCTCTGTGTGTGTGTTTGTGTGTGTATGTGAATGTGGTGGGGAGGGCATGAATTTGCCATGGCATTCATGCAGAGATCAGAGGGCAACTGTTGCTATTTATTTTCTTACACCCTAGATTCTAGGGATCAAGTTCAGACCATTAGACTTGTGCAGCAAGGCATTTCTACCCACTGAACTACCTCACTAACATGAAATTTTTCATTATGTTCATAGTCAATATCTTATAAGTCTTTGTATTTTTAAAATTCCTCTTTAAAGCTTTGAATCTCCTACGGGATTCATTATTGTTATGAGTTATCTCACCATATCATACATTATCAACAGAAGAAACTGAGTCAAATCTGATTTAAACAACTCGGCTAAGGATGCAGGATTTCCAGGTACCATTCTGTTGTGTTGCTTTAGTGTTGGGAAGGAAACCATCACAATCATAGTTGTCCCCAGCACTGTCCTGTCATCTGTGAGTATTTGTGAAAGGCTTTGTCAGGCTCCTCAATGCATCCTCAGATATGTGCAACTTCACAAATTTGTGGAGAGTTAAATAATTTTAATAAAAAAAGCAGTGTCAACAAACAGGATAAACAATATTTCCTACGATGTGCAGCAAATTGTTGACTTTTGTGAAGTACGAGAAAGAAACAGTTGACAGGAAGAAACGGAGCTTTGCAGTAGATGTACATGTGTGTGGGGGAGGGTTGAAGCATCACATGTAGACGTTAAAAACAACACCAGAAGGTCTCAGTAAAACACTTGGTTTTATAAACAAGTAAATAATAGCAAGACATATCATTTGATAGCCCACCTGTAACTAGATCAATTGTATGATGCTACACAAGGCATGGTAATCTTACAGTCTGTCAAATCCAGTTAGATCCACAGGAAGCACATTTACTTTTCTATAATTTAATATCACTGGCTGTAGATTAGATGCTGAAGATATGCTCAGGTGATATTTCAATACAAGGTGT
This sequence comes from Mastomys natalensis, assembly GCA_021653895.1. Classification (NCBI taxonomy): domain Eukaryota; kingdom Metazoa; phylum Chordata; class Mammalia; order Rodentia; family Muridae; genus Mastomys; species Mastomys natalensis. Next base: position 120,164 of record JAJTUV010001158.1, on the reverse strand, counting down.
AAAAAGCTAAAAACAAATGGACAAGGATATATGTATTAGAAAGACATTAAGCATTTCACAGTCCTTATATTTTAAACTGAGATGGCATTTATTTCCCTATATAAAATTTTACTAAACTATTATCTGGATAGGTACTAGGACATTAACTTTAAAGTTGTCTTAAACTGTGATTGAATGTAACATGCTTTGTACAATTTGAGAAACCATTAGAAATACAAAGCAGGTGATTTTATTCCCTATTCCATAAGATTTCTTTAGAAAATAGGAGGTGATTCAGCCTGGAGAGATGGTTTCAGTGTTTAAGAAAATTTGCTGTTTTTTTTATTAGGATCAGAGTATGGGTCCAAGTCTATATAGCATGCAGCTCACCACTGGCTGTAACTATAGCTCCAGGGGTCTGACACCTTCTCTTGACTCTTTTGGCAACTGCACTTACATATGTACACCCTCCCAACACACACAAACATAAATGCAAAATAAAAAATAAAATTATAAGAAGAATGTTGAATGAAGATAATTAAATTGTTTTAGATTATTGTGGATATGATAAAATATTAATCACACACACAAACATTAATTCAAATAAAAAATAAAAGTAGAAAAAGAAAGTTGAAGGAAGACATGTAAATATTTTAGATTATTATGGGCAAGATAAAATATTAATATTTTAACTATTGTGACACTTTAATAATGTTAAAATAGAAACAAATAGCAGTTTTCCTTATTTATTGGCAGGGATCATGTCCAAGTAAAATGTATATACATTTAAGGAATAAATTACATATATCTTAAAAGAATTTTACATATTTACAGCTACCTCCATTAGCAATATATTGACAGTTTCTATCATGTAGAAATTTTTCTATATGCCTTTCCTATCTGCCACTCTATCCTAATGACCATGTATGAAGTCAATCACCTACTGTCTATTGTATGTTTAATACACTTAGATTTGAGTCTTATATAAATATAGTGTATTATAGGTAAGTTTATTTCTGACTTCTTGACAACTTAACCAGATGAGAATCCAGTTTTCAAGCAGGAGCTCAGCTTCCTGAGGTGTCTCACTCTGGAGAAGTATTCCAGTCTAGCAAAGCAATACAGCTCATCTCTATCTCTCTTGATGGTTATGTGGACAATGTTCAGTTTGAGAACTCTTATGAATCCTCAAACAATTGTGTGCAAAAGTGTGTGTATAGATGCATGCTGCCTTTAATTTGGAAGGATGATTTCAGGAGAGGGGTCCCTACATCACACAATAATCACATGTTTAGCTCCTTAAGGAATTACCAAAATATATTTTCAATTTAATTGCGCCATTTTGTGCTCTTCAACAACATGAGAGCTTTAGATGTTTCACATCTTTTCCAGGTTTGGTAACATCAGTTGTTTGCTATTCATTGTGATCAATAGACATATAATGGTAGCAAAGAATTTAAAAACAATATTATTAATCTAATTTTTACAAAAAGAGGATTCAGATCATTTAAATGAAGACTTGTCGGCACCCTAGGCTTCTGAAATCAGTAACAGAAACCTCTGGTACTCTTTATCATATTTAAACTTAGATATCTTTCCATATTTAAGTCTTTAGCACTGATATCATAATTAATAAAACCTGGCACAGAGGTGCTACTCACCCCAGTGGTTTACATTCCCAAAAACACACACACACACACACACACACACACACACACACACACACACAGTATTTATATTTTAATATACCTTGAACAGCACAATACCAGGGCCATCGTTTAACCTCCACACGGTTAATTCAGAGTTTTTACTTACTGATTCTGTGTTCCGTCTTGTCAGCTCTAGACCCAATTGGGCAGCCCTCTGGGCTGCATTCCGGGCTCCTTCACATGGAGGCTATGTGTCTCTGTGTCACATTCTCCCAGCATGATGGATCTCCCTCTTCTCTCTGTCCCAAGTCCCAGTCATCCTAAAATCCTGCCTCTGCCTGTCCTCCCTAGCTATTGACTGTTGGCATCTTTATTTACCAGTTAGAACCAACTGGGGGCAGGGTCCCAGAAGCTATGTGCAGATCTTCCCCTGCAAACATTTATAATACAAGCAGCTGCATAAGTCAACATTGTTTGTTTTTATATCTTCCAAAGAGTCATTATTCCTGCAAAATAAAAGAGTAAACTTCTGTTTTGATAACCAATACTGTACATACACGTTTTCTAATGTGCAGGAGTTTATTGATATTTTTATTATTCAAGATAAATGGGTATGGTACACATACTTTGTAGTAATATTTTTAAGGTCATCACAATGTTCACTGGATCTGAGAAAACTCAAAATTATATATTATTCACTTTATTTAGTGTCAATAAGTATATTTAAAAATACAAAATATAATAACTGTGAGATAGCAAGAAATTTTCAAACTGCCAATAAAATCTACCCCTTAAAACCCATTTTTCTTTTAATTATTCAATATTCTTTTTATTATTTTAGTATGAATTTAAAAAGATAGTTTAAAATCAAATTCATAGTGTTCATTCTAAGTTAACCATTAGTCACTTTATTCAATAAATCTTCCAGTTTCTTGTTTTTTACCATAAAAATAAATGCAGAAAAAGTACAACTAAGAATTGGTTGCATCAGAAAATTCAAGTAAATCCTTTTGAAGAAAAATATAATAATTGTTTAAAAATTGTTGAAGAATATTCATAATCTTGATTTTTTACTTCCTTTGTGTAAAACATAAAATCCACAACGCATGACTGATTCATAAATTACTTTGAACTGTGAAATCAAAATATGCTTGTTATGTTATTTATAGCATGAAACAATTAAATTGTGAGGGGCATGGAAAGGTGAGAGAGGAGAAAAATGTGAGCTTGTATATAACCTTTTGTTCTTGACTGCCTGATTATTTCTGCAGAAAAGGTAGAAAGGATATCACAAATTATCAGTCGGATAATGTATTTTGAAGCTGGCTGAAATCTTAAAGATAATATACTTTAATTTCATCACATTTCCCCATTGAAATTATTAACTGTAAGCTTGTTTAAATGTCTGAAGGTTAGAAACCCAGTTAGTGGAAAAATTTGGCTTATAGTTCAATACTTCTGAGAGCATATTCAGTGGTTTTTACCCTGCTACAATTTTATCATTTCTGAATTTCTCGAGTGCACAGAAGAGAAACTAATCTCAATAATTTAAAAAATAGCCCTTAAATGTTAGCAAATATACCTATTCAGCCTCTGTAATTTAGAATGAAGAAGAAATTGCTATAACTTTCGAGGACCTGTTAGTAATCAAAATGTATATGTGATAGTGTTAGCATGTTGCTGGTGCTACATAATCTGTTGTTAGTACAATATCTGTTTGCTTTTTTAAGCTTAAAACAACACCATTGCTCTGGGATTTATTTCCTCCTGATTATTAAAGCCACAATTTTTTTTTAAAAAACAAGTACCATTTAAATATAAAGTCATATGGAAACTTAAGTTTAATACAAGTATTTTGAACCAACATTTGGAAATTATTGAATCATACTGCAGATTCAAATAAAAATAGTCAATATTTAGGACTAGAGAGATGGCTTAGTGGTTTAGAGCACTGAGTGCTCATCTAATGGTACTGGGTTCAATTCAGTCTGTAATGGGATCCAAGTCCCTCTGGTGTGTCTGAAGACAGTGACAGTGTATTCACATACATAAAATAAATCAATAAATCTTCTTTTAAACAGTAGAATAAAAAATAGTCACTATCAGGCAACACGTGATAGAAATCTAAGTAAAAATTCACAGAACATATCAAGTGTAGCTTACCCATTGGCTCAGGATAATTTTCCTTTCATTAAATGATGGTCATTGAATATATTTTTGGGGACGAACTTACATAAATGAAGAAAAAAGAGTAGCTGAATGTATATGCCTATTTGATGCCTCTGTTCCTCCACTAGGATTCAGATGACTGTATTTACTAGACAGTGGGAAGCAATATGAATTCCCTGAAAAAGAGACCACTGGGTTTCTCATCAAATACCAAAGTCCAAAGGACAAGTAGTTGCCCTTTTTATTTCTCATTTTCCTGTCATGGAAATATGATAAAAAATACTAAAGGCAACCTATTTCATGAGATTCCTGTAAGAATAAAATGTGATAATGGGGAAGAAACTTACTGGCAAAGTTTAAAGACTGAATTAATTTGAGTGATCATTTCTTTATAGACAGAATTTTATCAGACATATTTAAAAACTGTGGTCACAACATTTCTCTAAAATCTTATGAATATGTCTAGTAATTTCAAAGAAAAGATGAAATGGTTATATTTAGTTTAGTTTAGAAAAAAAAAACCTTCTAGATACAGCTTAAAGTCTAGAAATTGGATTTTTTAGCTCTGCATCACTTTTGATAGTTGCTACTATATTTGTGATTTGGAGAGGTTGAATAGTATAAATCACCCTAAATTCTGCCTAGTTAATACACATATGAGTAAACATGTCTGAAATACTTTTTTACTAAAAGTAATGACTACATGTGAAAATGCAAATGAGTCAAGAAAACGATAATGTCTTTTAGTTTTTCACTGTGTTTTTGTTAGAGTATTGATACAATTGTTCATCTTCTATCCCAAAATTCTTTCCTGTATCCCTCCGACTGCTTCTCAAATCATGGCCCTTTATTCTTTAATTATTATTTTTACATATGCAAATATATTCATACACCCATACACCACACACGTGTATACTTCTCATTCCATTTGTGTTGCATGGATCTATTTCTTTTAGGGCTGACCATTTAGTATTGGATAACCAATTAACCAATTAGGAGGTTTATCGCTGGAAAAGGTTAATTCTACCTTTCTCTGCAGTGTTTAATGTCATACAACTAGCTCCCCATCTAGGGGTAGTGCCCTGTGAGATTCCTCCACATACATTGACATGTCTATCGGTGTTGTTCAGGTCTTGTTCAGGCAGCCATTGGCTTGATATTTGTTTGGTATAGATTTCCCCCATCATATCTTGAAGACATGATTTCACTGTTTCTCTGGCCCTTATTCTGGCCACAGTTATACGGCTCCTTCCCCTTGGATGTTACCTGAACCTTAGGTGGTTTGTTTATTTGTTTGTTTGTATTTGACAAAGATATGCTATATACTACTGAATTAACAACAAAACAAAACTTTTGGAAATTTGAGATGGAGTTTACTTTTAGGCTAGATTATTTTTTTTAATTTTATTTTGTAATAACTTATATCCTAAGATAGTAAGAGCCACCTAATGAAATGTATATTCAGTTATAAAACCTATAACAAAAAAATGCCAAAGTAATTTCCTGATCCCGTTGAAAGCATATATTTACTCATTCTTTCTAAACTGGATATTTTATAAATATCCATTCAGTTTTTATAGGTAGTTAACTTTTCTAGTTCTATATTTTCTGTATGCTGACTCTTTGGCATTGTTCAGTTTGTTTATATTCTCTGAACTTTAATTAACAACACATTAAGGGAGACCCAGCAAAATGGATCACTGGTAAAGATATTTGTGACCAAGTATAACATCTGACTTAGATCCCCAGAACCCACATGATGGAAGGAGAGACCTGAATTCTAAAAGTTGTTCTCTAACGACTAAAACACTCAATAAATACATGACTGTTTCAAAGCAATTAAAAGGTAGTAAAATGTGAATAACAGTGTAATGCTTGATATTTCATACACAAAAGCCACAGCTGAAGTTTACTGAGACTCCATGGGATCCGGCAAATGTTTAATGTGTAGTAGGAGAGTGCCATGCAGCTCACGTGTCTTCACACTCTCCCCATGAAATAGTGTTGTTCTTCTCATAGGTACATAAAATCTTTTAGAGGTCTGGCATAGATTCACATATACTAAAGACATGCTGTCTATAGGAATGGGTTAGCAAAAGGTCTTACTTTGGTACGTGCAAAGATCAGGGGTATTAGAATATTCAGCTAAACCATCTTCACTGGCACTACAGCCGCTCCTTATTATATACCTGCTTACCTTTTTAATGATAATTGCTGGCAGACAGGATTCAGAAAGATAAGAATCTTTATTAAGTTTAATTTAATTAAGTCTTTATTTTTCTGATCATAATTTTATTGGATACTTTATTTTTATATTTCAAATGTTATCCCCTTTCCCGGTTTCCACTCCGCAAACACCCTATCCCATCCTCCCTTCCAGTGCTTCTATGAGGGTGTTTCCCCACCCACCCACCCACTCCCACTTCCCTGCCCTGGCGTTACCCTACACTAGGGCATCAAGCCATCACAGGAGCAAAGGCCTCTGGACCATTTAATTGAAGGTTCACAGAATGGGACTAGGAACAGTACGGTTTGAACAACTTACACATCAGAGCCACGAAACATAACCACGTATCACTTGTAAGTGCCCTGTTAAAGCCAGGCTGGAACGCTGTGAAGAAATTAGCAGTCCTAGTTCCTGTTTGCTATTTATGAGCAGGGCGCATTAATTTCGATTTAAGGAGCCTCGTTTCTGCTGGAGCTCTCCACTGCCTGGCTATAATTGGATAATGTGCTTCCTGCTTAAGAGTAGCAAAAGTTCCTTCCTTCTGAAGTGAATCGATCAAGATTTTTTCACCTTCAGCTCTCACCCTCTGCCAGTTGAGGGAGCACCAGACCTCTTCACAGGAAGCTGAAGGAGCCCCTCCTTCTGGGACCTCTCACTAGAAATCTGTCACCTCCCAAAAGGGACACAGCTCTCTATCCACAGTAATTCAGTGACACTCTTCAACAAGAAGTTTCACCACAATGTTAATCTACTAACGAGACAGATCAAAAAGGAAAGTTTATTTGGTGTGTACAAGGCAAACAGATCCCTATTGTATGTGTTTGGGACATTTTGTTATATTGATTTGAGAGTTTTCTCAACTCTCAACTACATGTGAATACTACTATTACTGTAATACAAAAGGAGAGCTCCTTCTCTCTCTCTCTCTCTCTCTCTCTCTCTCTCTCTCTCTCTCTCTCTCTCTCCTCCCTCCCCTCCCTCCCTCTTAAACACACACACACACACACACACAGGGATGCCATATGTCCCAGTTGCGACCTACATGGAGAAGGCATGCTGAATATGTCACACGGTATTACTGTGAGAGGACAGTCGTCAGTTTCCTTTCTGGCAATGAGAATTTTCTCACCCTCAAGACATGCAAATGACTTTTTTCATCTGTTCTTTTTATGTTATTTGCATAATTTTCTCCTGCAAAAGTGAGAGCTGTCAAAAAATTAACCATTCGGGACTTCCATATTCAGTTCCATGACCTTTTCCAGAGCCTTAGATCTCTCCTGGGACCTAGTAACTTTGGATGTTGGGAGAGTGGAGGATACTGAGAAGTGGGAGAAAGGGGGGATGATAAACGAGGAGGATCAGCAGGTATGGAATGACACCTCACCACGTTTAAACGTTTGCTTCATACTTATTCCCTTGGATAGAAATACCTTTCTTGCTGTTTCTTTCTTCCCATCAACATTTAATAGAAAAGATGTCTCTGTTAGGTGTGATGGACTCTTCTGTTACTCTGGGTAACCACATAGACCTTTTTGTTTTTGGAAGTGTGATGCTCATTTAAAATGCTATTTGAAAAAAAGTACCGGAGCAGATCTCTGTCTTGCATGCATTGGTTTGTAAGCTCGTGCGTGCACGAAACTGCCAGATATGCTGTTTAGTATGAATCCTGTCTTTTTACAAGTCAGAGAGTTGCCCTCTGGAGGGCTGTAATAAACCTTTAAAGTCATTTTAGTTAGACAAAGGTTGATATATGTAGCAGGCTAGGGGCAAAGGCACATGCAGCTATCTCTTTTATCACGTTGCTTTAAACATGTTTCAGCTTTAGGCTTGGCTTACAAATCAGCCCGATCAGTCTAGTAATTGTCTCGCTGCACCTTATATCTAACACGAATGCATCTTGCAATATCGGCTGGAGAAAGCAGATTTGCTGAAGTCCTGCAATGGCTAACACTGTGTCTAATCAGCCTATGAATTATAGTCATACTTGTAGTTTATCCATCAGGCTGGGAAAGACCAGTTTCCCAAGTGGGCTCGATTCCTTTTCTGATTCCCAGGAGACCCACAACCTCTCCGCATGCTTTGCCTGCACGCAGGGAGCATTGCTTGCTAATCAGGTCAATGAATACCGCCTGGCTCCAGGGACATGACAGGCGTCCATCACAGCAGTTAGGGAGACTGCAAACAGTACAAGCTCAGGGAGAAACTCCCGCTAGAAAACGTCGCTCAGTCCTCATTTACTCACTGGGAAATCTCCAAGGATTTCAGCTGATCTTTTTCTCCCTTCAGACAGCGAGGAGCTTGGCATAAACAGAGGCAAAGGAGAAGAGCACGCTGCCACTCTGTGGGTGTTGATTGAAAACTTCGATCTCCTCACCCGTTTATGGTTGATCTGAAGGATTTCTCACTTGATCACCGAGTATTTCAATTAAGGTAAGTGCTGCTGCGCCTAACTGGCTGCATCCCGCGGAATCTCTGCACGGGGAAAGTTCTTGCTGTCTGCCCTGATATTCTGCACTGCAGTAAGTGGCTATCTAAAGCAGGGAATGGCTTAGTTTTACAAGCAAGTGTCCTGGATGGGAGCCTGAATTTGAGGATAATGGCATTTCAGAACAGTCCTTAACAAACCTGATAGTTCTTCCTTTCACCAAAGAAAAATAAAAGAATATGTGGGGCCGGGGGGGATGGGGATGGTAGTGACTTCATTTTTGCTTCTGTAATAATCGATTAAATACCTGCAGGGTGTCAAGGTAACTTTTGCTTGAAGTTATTCCTTGATGTCAGAGATAACAACTGGATTTTAAAAGCTTCTAAGTTTAACTGAGGGCAGAAAAATTTGCAAATAATTTCTGAGATGCTGTGCAGGTCTCTAGCAAATGTCCCTGCACGGTCTCTAGGTGTAAGGATGCAGGACTAAGTCTCCTAGAGTTTACAAGTGTACATTTAAGAGATGAACTTTATTAGTGTCTAAAGATTAATTATTCTGTAGATATAATGTATAGTCCTTATTCAAGATAGACGGAATTCTCTTATGAGTTGGGTTTTGAAAAGAAAGCAAATGCTGCTTTCTGAAATGTTGTTTATAGGAAGATAAATCCAGGTACTATGTTGAATCTTGACTTTTAGGAATATCATTTCTGAAGTTATTTTTGCAATCCACCTATAGTTAATTGAGGCTAGGTAAACGGGTCACACATAGTTTAGGGCAATGATCCACCCACTTTCAATAAAATAGTTCATCTTATTTCTTCTGTACTACTTCTCTTGTGGAAAGTATCTAGAAAGATCATGGTAAAACTTTCTCTAAAGTTAATTTAATTAGGTATATTTTTTCTTTCTCATTTAATTAATACATATCAATATACCCTGATGTCTTTTTTGCAGACTTTGGTAAATATGATAAAGATAATAAAATACTTGATCACAAAATTCACAGAGGATATATTGATTATCACTCTGGAGATGGAAGAACAGTGCCTATGTACCTTGCTATTGTGTGGATCAATTACTATAAAATTATTTTAAAATAATTAAAAATGCTATTTGAAATACAGTTTGATACTGTTACAATGTTTTTTGTACCTAATTTTAATAATTAACCTAAAACATTAAGGTGTAAATGAAATGTGTACTTGCTTTTGGCATATCATTTATCATAGTACTCCAGATGTGTCTTTAAAGTGAACACTTATATTTCCCAGTTTCCTCCCATAGGTATTTTGAGCTGGAAAGTCTTATAAAAATGTCAGAACACTGTTTGTATTAATTCGCTATCCTGCAATTCCCATGGGAGCTATTCAGGTCAATGCTGGTGCTATTGCTTCCGACATAGGGACACAATAGTTATAGAAGTACTGTAAGCTTCTGTTCTTGCTAGTTGTCTTTTAAGCCAAAGCCTGAAAATATAAGTTATTTCTATTGCACTGTAATCTCTATCTCTTCATTGGGAGAGGGTAGATTCTCCAATATTTAAAGGTAACTCTGGAAAACTGTGATCCTAGAAGTGACTATGCAGGGTAACTTTATTTCTTTCCATTGTTTAAAGGCAAACTAGGAAAAGAGGTAAAAAGCATGAGCCATTTTGATATTAAATCATTCTGTCACTAGCATCAGGTCTATATTTTAGACTACTCCATGTACTCAGTTCAGACTCATGGTAACATCAAACAATGAAGTATATGGCCATCAAAGGGTACACACTGTGTGTCCTAATGTATTTATGTGTAAATATGTAAACAACTAAAGTGCCAACTCACATGAATATTTCCAAATTAGTATTTAGTATTAGACTAAATACTAATATTTCCAAATTAGACTTTTAGTATTGCTGTTATTTTCTTGTTTTCATTATGGAAACATATGAGGGAGTGGAGAATCTCTTGTGAGCCATAGCAAATTAGTAGCTCATGTCCTCAAGATGAGTCAGTAGATAAAAGTGTTTGCCACAAAGGCTGAGAAACTAAGTTTAATTCCCATAGCCCAAATAGTTTAATGAGAGAAAAGGTTCCTTCAAATTTTTTTTAACTCCACATGTGCACTGTAGCATGAACACACACACACACACACACACACACACACACACACACACTGACCTAAATCCAAAGCCACTTTTAGGAAACTGAGATTAAAAAAAATAATAAGAGGAATTGATATTTACACCAAAGAAAACTATAATATTAAACAGAATAGATATATGATTTGGAAATGAATTTGAGAAGTGAACTCAAGCAAGGATAACAGCAAATAGAGTTAAATTTAACAAAGTTTATTTGATGTTGATAAACTTTATAACATTCTCATATGAAGAAACAATGTCTATATTTCAGCAATACCTGTATTTCTATACAAAGCACACATAAAATCTTATGATGAAGGGAGAGATGATAAAAAATTAATATTAGTATGGAAACATTAATATGATTCACTGTTAAACCCAAGATTATACTAAATGATAACTGTAAGTTAGATTGTATGACTACAACATTTGGTAATATCGTTGTTCCAATCCTCATTGAAAAATGATATTTAGGGTGTAGAGCCTGGAACCATGTCTCAGAAGTAGTAACTACTTCTGTAAAACAAAGATGCAAATAAACAATCAAAAACCAGATTTATTAACAAGCATCTGTGACAAATGGCTCACAAACTTTATAACTCAAGTTACAGTGGATTCCATTCTTTTCTTTGGCCTTCAAAAGCACCTACATGAATATGGTATTCATACGTATATTAAGGCAACCCAAATGCACAAGAAATTTTTAAAAAATTAAAAAAATGATAGATTATAATAGATATTTAGCAAGGTCCAACAACATTTAAACACACAATCAAGAATATGTATATATAGTACACACACACAGATAATCTATACCTGGAGTTTAATTATCTTAGTTTTATTTACTGATAAATGATCCATCCTACATTTGTGTAACGGGAGAGAAAATTAACATCTAAAGCTATTAATTTCTATTATTCCTAAAGTGTGAGTATTTTCAGTAGAGTCTTGTTTGACAGGAAAATCAAGTGATAGAATACATGTAGAAAGGATAGGTACTTCCTTCAAACCAGCTGGCCTTTGCATTTGAGACCAGAAGTGAATGTGACTGACCTCACCATCATTGCAAGAGTGGTTACTAACTACCTTGGTCTTACATGAAAACCATGAGACAAAAGATGCTCTCAGGGGAAATAACAGCATATCTGAATTATTGACTTTAAAGAGAAATTGCAATTTTTTTTGTTATGATGTGATTGAACTAAACTTGAGAACCACAAAGATGGCTGTCTGGAGAAACGATATATAAGATAAAATACTGAGACACTTTCCAAAGTTTCCCAATTTTTTGATTGGTGTGGTAAGTTCACCAATTCAAGTTGAATAAAACTTTTGGAACTGACTTAATAACTTGCATAACTATCATCCTGCTAGCTAATTGGTAAAGCAGTATAACATAGCACCCATAGGTACATGTTCTGCATGTAACCTGAGTGAGATCCTGACACCCTGAGGATATACACTTGTTCTGTGTCCTAAGACAAATCAATCAAAGTAGCTAAGGGCTGTTCTGATGTTCTTTAAAATGGTTATAATTATAGAATCTCTCCTATAGATTTGTTGTGACACATAAGGGAGATAATTTGTCTAACTCACTCATTTTTCTGTCAAGTTTTCTGAAAATATTACTGTGAAGGAGAAACGTTGCTATCATAGTTCACTTGATTTATCTAGGAGCGATTATTGGTATGTCCTTCTGACAGTAATAAAAAACGTGGACACAATCTCCTCTATCTGGTTCTTTACACTGTATTTACAGAAGAAGTTTTGCATTTTAAGAAAATACAATTTCTTTCATTGGATTTCCACTGTTGAGTGAATGAGTTGTAAAGGAATGTAATCTGGGAGTCAATTTAGAGAGAGTTTCCTATTTTGGACGAAGGACTAAAATAGCAATTGAATCCTTTATTTTGATTCTTTTTGGAGCATGAAAGTAGTTAAAGCCTTGAAACATATAGTCTCTTTTGCACTGTTGCTATTCAACACCTGACTGGATTACAGGGTAAGAAATTACAGCAACAATCAAACTAGAGTTATGTCAAAATGCATGAATAGCTAGCTACTCACTTCTATATAATGAAGCATGAACATAAACTGCTCAAAAGCCTATAAGGCTGAATCCTTCTTCAGAATGCGTCTTTGTTCAGATCAGAAGCCTTCACATTGAATGATTGTCTTTATAATGAATATAGATTGACTATATTGAAAAAATTTGCCATCTGTTGTTAAAGTAGAATCTACTATCTACAAACACATTCATGTTGTTAGATAGAATTTGAATATTCTCATTCTGATTTTTGACGAAGATATTCTTTGTTGGATTCTATCTACTTACCAATCCATGCAAAACTTTCAATCATAGAAAAGCCTTTTCAGCAGTGCAATCCATTGTTTTCCAAACTACGATCCACATATCTTAAAAATTCTCTGTATGGAAACATACATTTCCCTCCATGTATTTTCTTTGGTTGATGGTTTAATATCTGGGAGCTCTGGGTAGTCCAGTTAGCTAATATTGTTCTTCTGAAAGGACCTCACAAGGGGGAGTCCCTCACTCTAATCCGGGAATAAGCGCTCACCACCCAAGGACACATGAGAGACCGGTCTTGATGCAATCAGCAAAAGTCAGTTTAATAGCGAGGACCCACTCAGGAGACAGAGGTATCCACCAAGACCCAGAAAGCTTGGAATTTTTATAGGCAAAAGCTGGGGAGAGCAGGAAGATTTGGTGCAGTTACACATGATTGGATATTTTGAACATCAGCAATTTGCATAGACTAGTTATTTTTGACCATGAAACCTCGGACCCAAAAACACCAGATGGCCCATTACTCATTTGCTTGTTTAGACTTGTATGTCCTTGCGTCCTTGTTTCTTTTTTCATTTGTGGTCACTCTGCCCTGAAGGGGCTCAAAATTATTATTATTATGGCTAATTTTAACAAGTTGTTGGTGGTCTTTGCTGACCATGAATTTTTTGTTCTATGTCTCAAGATGTTTTTAATTTTTATTCTCATACTTCCTATGGGGTTGCAATCCCCTTCCACTCCTTCAGTCCTTCCCCTAGCTCTTCCATTGGTCCCCTGAGCTCAGTCCAATGATTGGCTGTGAGTATCTATATCTGTATTGGTCAGGTGCTGGTAGAACCTCTCAGGGAACAACCATACCAGGTTCCTACAAGCAAGCACTTCTTGGCAACAGCAATAGTGTTGGGTATGGTGTCAGCAGATGGGATGGATCCCTAGGTGGGGCAGTCTCTGGATAGTCTTTCCTTCAACTTATGTTCCATTTTTTTCTCCAGATACATATGTAGCAGCGGATGGCCTTATCTGTATCAAAGGGAGGAGAGGCCCTTGGTCCAGTGGAGGTTTGATGCTCCAGGCTAGGGGGATGCTAGAGTGGTGGGGCAGGAGTGGGTAGAGGAGCACCATCATAGAGACGGGTGGAGAGGAGAGAGGGCAGATGGGATGGGGAGTTGTGGAGGGGTAACCACGAAGGGGGAAATGTAAATGAATTAAATTATTAATAAAAGCAAATAAAATAAAAAGTCAGAGCAAACAAACAAGAAATATATAGTGATTTATATCAGCAGATTCTTGAGTTCCCTTACAGTTTTAATAATTTAGTAGGTTGGGGAAAATCTCAAGAAGCAAAGTTTAGAAACATGATAAATCAGAGTGGATATAGATGTACCCCTAGTCACTGGGATTATAATTATTCCTCAGACATGATTATATAGAAGTGATGATTTCTCCTTTCATCAAAAGCATCTTCAAAATACAAGAGGGCATGAAATGTTATTTTTTTTTTTTAGGATTTCTTGTCATAGTTTCTGATATGTATTTCTTTGTTAAAATTTTATTACACTAATTTAGTTGTTTGTGTTATGTGTGTTGTACAATGTGCACATGTTTTATGTATGTCGTGTGAGTATCATGTCACAAGTAGTTATTTGGTTAAAAAAGAGAGAACTTGCTTAAAGTATTCTCTCCATTTTCCATGTATGTACACACCACAGATCAAACTTAGTCCTTAGCTGTACAAACTTCAAACAGAACCTTTATGAGCTAGCGATTTGTCATCTAGTCTTTCACTTCTAAGCCTTCTGGAGACATTGCCCTGCCTTTCTTTTCACTTTAGGTAGGACAGGGACAGTCCTTTCCTGTGACTATCATGTGACTTGTCCAATGCTCCTAGGCTCCTAGATTGATCAGGTTTAAAAAGTAACTGTTCTCATCACTGAGAAGTAATGAGAATCTATGAACAAGAAAAACCAGTGAAGTGTTGTAAACCTTCTATGTGTTTCTGTCTTGCTGTCATTATTGTCACTGAAATTGCATATGTGAGAATATTTCTGCTCCACAGTTTCATCATTTCATGTAAGATGTGACACTCTCTTTTTGTCCTAAGTTGTATCTCACATTTACTAAATACTACATGTTAATGGTTTCTCCCATGCAACCATTTGCTCTGGGAAGAATGGGTCATACTCATTACTATAAATGCAGTGCCAATGCCTAGAACAGAGTCTAGTGTGTCCCAGGAATTGTTATTTTTTAAAGGAAGGAATGAGGACTGAAAGAAGCAGGAGGGAGTCAGAGTGAGACCTGGAAAGGTCAATGCATATTTCTATTTCACATCTTAATTTGTCTACCTTTTTATTACCTATTCAGTGGGGATTAAACAACACAGAGACTGTACTCTATCCAGTGTGTCAAGTTATATATATAATCAGCACACTATTCATACCTGGGTATCTAATTAAACACCTGGATGTTCTATCCTGCTTTACAAGTCCTCCCCACATAGTTTTTTATATCTACCTCTCTGTATCTCATGTCACCTTAATCTCTCCCATATCATATGGTCAGTTTACTACAATCCTGTCCTCCACAAAAAGTGTCTAGTATTTCCAAGGAATTGGTCACTGGTTACGAATATAAATATGTAAACTTTCTCCTTCTCTTAAGGCTTCCTGTTTATCTTATCTTCCCCTATAGAAGCTAATCTTCTTGAAATCCTCTGTATGCCAGGTCTGATGGTTACGTCTTCCTTTCTAGCCTAATTATCATCAGACTTTGGCTCAGGTATAGTCAGCATCTTTGATTTTAACTCAAAAATTTGATTTCATCTGTCATATTGCTTTGATATTTTACCAATGTAAGACCCTTAATGATTAAAACTGATTGGAACGACACTCTTGTATGTTTTCATAATAGAGTTTATGCCTGATCGGTGTGAATTACAGAAGCCATCACAGTGTTTATTAGTGGTAAGATCTGGATGTCTTGATGGAAGAGCTATGGATTTTGTGTTCATTTCTATGTTCCCAGAGACAATTATACAAATACTGGGTCAAAATATTAACTAGGTTTCTTCTCTAAAATGATGCTTTGAAATTTTAATTTGCTACTATTTAAGAGAATAGGCTAAGCCCTCATGTCATCTCTATCCAGAGTCAACAATTTCAAAGTAGATAATAATTAGACTATTACAAACTTCAACCATATTTATAACCACTGAAATCTGTTTCCTAAATTTTAAATATTGCAGCTACATTATGGATTATGTAGGTATATTGTCTTCAAATGAGCAATAGAAATTATTTACATACGCTGAGTAAAGGTCACTGTGGTAGTTTGAGTATGCCTAGCTAGCAAGTGGCACTATTTGGAGGTGTAGCCTTTTCTTATAAGAGTTGTCTTGGTCATGGCATCCACAGCAATAAAATGCTAAGTCACTAATTCCATTTGGTTCCTATATGTGTAATAATAGTATTTCTCCCTGATTTGTAATCAATGAACATAAATATTTTAAGTTACAAATCCACTGTCTTTAAAAGTTATATTTGTGGCTTATTTCCTAACTAGACAATATTTAGTGTCATAAAATTATGTTCATTCTTATTCTTAGCATTTATGATCTTTAGAAAAATTAAATTGATGGGACAAACAATAGAAACTAGATGTACTTGTGAACTCATAACTAAAATCATAGCTTGCATAGATGCATGTTGACTTTTATGCTTAGGGGAAGATAATACTGTTACATTTAATATTATTATAATTAAAATACATTTTATTACTTATCTTTTACATGGCATGAGGTGAAGTGCTCTAGAAATCAATATATAGCAAACAACAACATTAATTCTGGAACGAATTTCTCTCACAGATATTTAGAAGCAATCTTCCCTGGAACCATAATCCTCAAAAGGAAATTGCAATCCTTGCAGAAACACAGTTTGGGTCACCTGGGTCTAGGTCTCTGGATTTTTCTAAAAGCCTTCACAAGGCACAAATGACATTTTAAATAGCTTGTCAGGCAGAGATGTGATTTTTAATGCAGGCCCACAAAAATATAATGGCTTTGTGTATGTGTATGTGTGTTTTATCAGTGCCCCTAAAGGCAAACATCTGAAAAGCAGAAAGGAGCATAATGCAAAGATAAATGTTGTGATTCCTGTCTATGGAGGAACATATTATAAACATAACAAGGGTAATAGCTCATGAGAGACAAAAAATAGGCAAACTAGTTTGATATCTCACAGTTGTTTGGTTTTGTTTTTTGTTTTTGTTTTATTTTGTGGGTCAACTAAGAAGTATTGTTAGACATCAGGAATGCTTTTTCTTCCAGGATGCTGAGTTATTATTTTTTTTTAAAAAAACGTTTCACAGAAGAAAGCTTCATAAAATATACTGCCATTTGGAAGAGTATAAATGGGGACTCCTGTTCAAATATAAGCATACAAAATTCCTCTGTATGAAGTGATAAAAGTGTCACCTAGATTCCATTAAAATAGTAAAATGTACTTGAAGCTGATAGCTTATGTTATACCACTGTCTTCAAATCCCAGTTTTAAGATAGAAAGCCATGATTACTTCCTTCCCTGACTGTCTCACTCTGATTTCTGTGACAGTTCAAGTGTGCTAACATTTGTGGCTCAGTGGACACACCTCCTCTTTCCTGTCTTTGGTTTTCATTGTCTTTGTAGTGGCATCTTGCTCAGGAATTGGAATGATTTTATGTGAAGAGATGAAGGAAGATTAAAATGTTTTGCTTAGCAAGTTGGCTCATTACATCTTCTGTGGAAGATACCTTGGAAAGGTTTCCAACATTGCTGTGAGGACCATGTACGCTCTCAGAGGCTGTGCTTCGTAAAATCATATAAATTTTAGTATCAGTTATTCAGTTGCCTTAGGTGGGTCTAAAGAATGGAATTACACAGTTATTGTCACAGCAATTAATAGAGTGCACTGCTTCTGTCATATGAAAGCCGACTGACTCTGAAGCTTTATCCAGCCTCTTTCTATCATATATTTCAATAATTTGCTACCTTTGTCTACATCTTTGTGTCTGTGTGTCTATGCACCTCTGTGTCTCTGTGTTACTCTCTCTCTTTATCTCTCTCAATCTCTCTCTCACTCTTTCATTCTCTCTTGCTCTTTCTCAATCTGTCTTCTCTATCTTTGTCTCTCCGTCTCTCTATATCTCTCTGTTTCTGTTTCTCTCTCTCTCTGTCTCTCTCTGTCTCTCTCTGTCTCTCTGTCTCTCTGTCTCTCTCTCTCTGTCTCTCTCTCTCTCTGTCTCTCTCTGTCTCTCTCTCTCTCTCTCTCTCTCTCTCTCTCTCTCTTGGTTTTTCTGTTCCTCTCTGTCTCTTTGGTCTGGTTTTGAGCTCAGAAGCTCAAAACCAGTGATTCCCTTCAACTCAGTTTGCTTATGTCATCAAGAGTAGGAGTTTCAAACATATACTAGTTTACTACACTGGAATTCTAGGTTCAGAAACTAGAATCTGGAACTAGAATTAAGGTTCATATGACACCCAGCTCCATCACTCCTTGCTGACCTCAGAGCAGTCTGAGTTTATTGAAATGTTTTGCTCCATTCCCTCTTACCTTAGCCAAATTTGAAATTCAGTGCCTCTTCTCTTGTTGTCTTCTTCAAAGAAATTAACTTTGACAAATTTATTGGTCTAATTTCTATTGATAATTATACTAAACAGAAGCTTATCTGGGCTTGCATTTCTAGATGTCCCAGTTTGTGTGTGTAGTTCTGGTTTCTACCATCAAGCTCCTAGACCTAGATGTTATACAGATCACATGGACGTGTGGTACCTCTGTTCCCTCCAAATCTCTGAATAAAGTCACCAGATTTCAATCCTGCCTACATTCCCCAAGATTTATCTAATCTTAACTAGCATTTGGATGAAGTTTCTATTATCTTAGTGCCTTATCATTGGAATTATATTTTCATGAATGGACCCTTGGAGGACACAGTTCATATGTTAAATCCATATCCAAACACTAGTACAAGTTTGTAGTAATTTAAACTCTTCACTCTTGATGTTATATGCAGTGAAATATACTGTAAGATTTTGTGTTTAAAGAAGAAATATCAGAGCTGGGAATGTAACTCAGAAATAGAGTACTTACTTCTCACATTCAGGCTCCAGTCTGTTCCTTCAAAAGGAAATTCCAGAATTAAAGACAGGTTTTTCT
Organism: Mastomys natalensis; assembly: GCA_021653895.1. Taxonomy (NCBI): domain Eukaryota; kingdom Metazoa; phylum Chordata; class Mammalia; order Rodentia; family Muridae; genus Mastomys; species Mastomys natalensis. The sequence continues at coordinate 101,091 of JAJTUV010001158.1, read as the reverse complement.
AATCTGTTATTATAATAGTGAAAAGTCAAGGTCTTCAAAATCAGCCTTGAGTTCAATGTGTAAATTAATCATTTGCTGCACAGAGCAGACAGAACTGTTGGGGTGATATAGTAATAGAAATTAGAATTTCTAAAGGTCCCGGATTTATTCACCTAAATCTGGCAATGTCCTAAACTTCACACAAATAGAGGGAGTTTAATATCCAGGTTACTAGGTATATTTTGCAAGAAAGATACAGCTTGGTATTCATTAAAATTTTCAGGCATTAGCTATGTTTCAGTTGTAAAAATAAATGTATAGAAAATAGCAGAAATTTCCCTTTCTTGAGCTGTGACATATGATAGCCACCACCTGTCCATCACGTCTATAAAGCATGCTCAATTAGAATTTCCAAACTTGTTAATGCATTCATTTCATTTAATAATGGCATAATGAAAATAATAAAAAAATGTGTTTAACATTATGAATACTTTGTAGATTTTGAAGGAGAAATAGTTAAGTAAAGGAAAATTTTTACTTTGTCTTAGTAATTATGGAATTTATATTGTTTGTGTATGTGAATGTGTGTGTGTTTTGTGTCCATGTGTTTGTATGTATGTTAGTTGTCTGTATGTGTCTGTGCACGGACACATATAATATAGGAGTTATATATAGTCATTTATTTTAAATGTTTCTCTGAGTACTTTGTTTTAATTATAGGAAAGTAGTCTTAATACTAAAATAGAGTATTGAGATTGATTTTAGGATGAAAGAGATAGTATTCACTTTATTCATTTATTCATAAATGATGTTTTTTCACTAATTTTCAAGAGCTCCACAAGAAATCTTTCATAGTTTTCAGGCTGATTGGAAACAGATCTATATGAAAATAAATGAAGAAGAATGTAAGAATTTCTGCAAATAGCATTAAAATTATAAATCAGGAAGAATCCATACTTGTTGAGATACTTTATAAAATTTAAATGTGATGATTTTGTGTATGAGTAGGGAAAGTGGAGACAGGTAAAATTACTCTCTGAAACTTTTTACTGCGCAGTAGTATTTTAGGGAACAGATGGTAGTAACATAGTTCTAGATGACAAAATGCTATAATATCCATTTGCCAATACAAGACCTTCATACAATCAATAAACACCAAGATAAAATAAAACACAGAAGGAGTGGAAGTCATGATACACAAAGTCTTCCACATCAAGAGTTTTCCTGCAAGCCTGAAAGACACCCTTGCCTCTGTCATCCTTGGGCTGAAATTGAGTACAGAAATCTGTAACTAGAAAGGCACAGAGTAGAGTTCTATGAATATAACACACTGACCTGTGTTTACAGTGTTGTCTACATAATGGGAAGTTGGAATTGCACAAGAATCATTTGAGAAAAGAAGCAGGGTCCATCATATGAAATATTTCATGGCAGTGAGGGATTCATACAGGGCTTTATCAGTTTCCTAAGCTCACAGAAATTTGACTCAGGATAGAGAAAATAGAAGCAGCAACAGAGAGGGGGATGAGAGGACACAGGGAGTCTGGGGATGCTTCAGAAGTTGTTTTAATCCCAGGTTGCATGTTTGAACACATTTCTCAATTTCCTCTGCAGATAGGAGATTTTCAGTTCAAAGAACTAAGAGGATTTTGAACACTGTAAATTCCTCTACCTACCTCAAACAAATTCAATGAAGTCATGTTGTCAGTATTGCCAGGTATAACAGATGCTCATGGAAATATATTATACTAGATAGGGGCAAGATAAATTGATTGATTTTTCTCTCAGATATAATAAACTAAACACATACACATGCACACTTACAGACCTGCACATCCATAGTCACGTACACAGCACATACACACACACACACACACACACACACACACACACACGTATACATGCACACACATACATACTTCAAACACACACACACCACCACCACCACCACAACACACAACCCCACACTTCCCACTAAGATTTCATCTATGTTATATTATACCATGTGGTATATGGTCTTTTTGTTGTTATTGCTGCTGTCATTTAAATTTGTCTGGGATTCTTGGTTTAGAACCTGTGATTCAGATGTCTAGAGACTACTGTTGTTAATTAAAATTGCACAATGCTGGATTCTCTGAATGTGTGTGTGTGTTTCTGTGTGTGTTTCTGTGTGTGTGTGTTTGTGTGTGTAAATGCCACACAGTAAGAAAGAGAAGTAGAGTGCTTTATCTCCAGATTGTTGCTCCTTCATACTGAGCTAAATCTTGGAAAAAGGGGAAAAAGAAAAAAACCCACAAAGTATGGAAAACATGTTTTTCAGATGATTATGGACCTTACATTTTTAAATGAATCACATTCAGTGGAATTAAAATCAAGGTTAAAGCATTTCTTGTTTGTGTGCATTTTCAATCTATAAGGCATATTCTTATGTTCATGTGTACTTAAATTATTTATTAAATGAAAGAAACTATGAGTTGTATCAAGTGCATTGTCTACTGAAAAACAATTTCTCTAAGAAAAATAATAACTCTGTTTCCTTTGGTTGAATATCCAGAACTATGAACAAAATATTCAAGGACTTTTTGATCAATGGCAAGAGCACATTTTTCTTTAATTTTAACAAACTAAAATTTCGATCTGACTATCCATGTATGCTCCATCTCTCTTTATGCAGTTTTCTTTACATTTTTAGAGCCTTATTCTCTTTTTCTTAGTATCCCACAGATAATCCCTTATTGAATGTTGTATAATGACAATCCACAATACATATGCTTAACACAATGTCAGTGATATAGAAGTCATACAATGGCTGTGGAGTTTTTGTTTAATCCATGACCTGTGTGACACAGGTCCTCATATTTTGCTGGCTTTTTATTTTCTTATTTTTTTTTTTTTTTGTAATTCTTTAACATCTCTCATTTCCAGTTGTCTCAGTCCTTGTCCCTGACCCTAGTCTCCACTTTGGCCTCAAGGGTCTCTAATAATTTCAAGCTAAGAAAAGCCTCTGTTTATCAGAAGAATCGAAGCAACTTTTATTAGAGACCTCTGGCACCTCAAATGCCTAGTGCTAGGATAATAAAATTGTACTGTGTCTCCATCAAATGATACTTTTATGATGACTGAGGACCTCTGGCAAGAGTACGATATCTCAAGCACTCAATGTCTCCCCTGACTGTAGGTGAAGACTCCCCAGATGCTCACTGTTTATTTTGGAAAGAATATTCGTGTGTTTCCCTCTCTGAACTCATATCATCTGCAAGGTGAGACTTCTGTTGAGGATGCTTTTGAGAAATAACAAGTCTTTTTGCAAACTTTTTGCTGCCCTTCCAAATCTCATTTGTTAGGACACAGAATTTCAACCCAGCCTTCCAACTAAGGATACCCAAAACATAAAAAGCACATGGAAGAATTTTTTTTTCTTTTTGTAAAATCAGTAAAGAATAATAAGAAAGAGATACAGAAAATAAAATAAAGAGCTGGTAACAAATTACCTTCTAAGATAATCTGTCCAGTCCTCAAACATTTTATGAAATTTCTGTAAATATCTAGCATGGATTTAGTGTATCTTTGCTTAAAGATTGCATTGAACGGTGTCTTACATACTATATAACAGGATTCGTGTCAATCAAGGTGTCGAGTTAAGCTTCAGAGTCTGTCGTATGCGTTCACCATTTATTTCCATTTCCAAATTCTAACTCATCTAAGCATTGGCTACTGAAATACCTACCCATTCCATTAAAGATCCATTCTTCAGTACCATTCACTAAACACATACTGATAGACACTAAAATTATACATAAATTCAGTTATTAGTTACTGTTAATGACAGTTACCACACGATACTGTTACAGTTCAGTAACCTGCTCTTATTAAGCCCAAACATTCACTGTCTTGTCTTCAATGAAATTCTCTGATCCATTCAGAAAATTTCAGCTAATTTGCTAATATAATGTACCTATAGGATCAATTATACTGATGTAGACTTTTTTTTGAAGTATTTGTTTTATTTTATATGCATGACTGTTTTGCCTTCATATATTCATAGGCATCACATAGGTACCAGATAGACGTTGAGGCTAGTAAAAGGTATCAAATCCTCTGGAAATGAAATTATAAGTGAGTATGCGCCACATTGGTACCAGGAACAATAATCTAGGTTCTCTACAATAGAAGCAAGTGCTCTTAAACACTGAAGCAGCCCAATAACTTTTGATTGTGAGAATGTGTGCCAGCCAAATGTGGCTGCTTTGAGAAATCCCCTCAGAAATGATGTAAAAAGCCTTGAAAAACACAGGAACACGCTGATAGGAATATTTTCACATTGTGCACACTCAAGAAACAGACTGGCACGCAGCACAAATTAAGATCTTTCAAAGTTATACCCTGATATACTTGCAATCCTCAAAGACTAGTAAAGTTCCCTAGGGTTGTAGAGAAGAAAGGAAAATAAAGTCTCTCTATTGTCTAACGCTTAGAACATTTACGATCTCAGTGACCATGTTCTTGAAATCTACTTTCAGCAAGTTACAGAATAACATGTCTTTCTTTTTGTCACCTTTTAATTTATTTTTATGTGCACGTGTCTGTGTGTGTTTATATACATGCACACTTATTGAGTATTTAAAGATGTTCAACCGTGTGTATGTGGAAATCAGAGGAAAGCTTAGAGGAACTGATTCTCTCTTTGTTCCCATGTACATCTCAGAAATCAAACTCACATTGGCAGGTTAAGTAGAGCCTTCACTGTCTAACCACAATATTTATTTACTTCATATTTATTATTTTTGTTAAATTATGAATGCATTTCTTCCTAGAAACTTGGGCCAGAATAAAACAAAATTATAGTAAGTTTGTAGACATCGGTATTTACATAAACCGCCAAAAACATATATCTCTCAAAAATAGACAAAAGATGACATGTATAGAATGTAAGGTTATTGGGAGAGTGACTGTATATTTGTTAGATTCTCCCACTCCCCAGTATTTAGGATTAAATCTTAACTCTCTTCTCAAACCATCAGAATCCCTACCAATGCTTCAGTTCTGTTTTCACCCAAATACATTTTATTCCATGCATTGTTGATTCCTTTAATAGTTCATGGAAATACTGAGTCTTTTCATGGAAAAGGTGTTGAATAAAAACGGTTTCAACCCAGTACTTATGAGAAAAAGGCAGAGAACTCTCCTCTAATATTTCTGCTTTGGAGTCTGTCCTATCAGTGTCCATCAGTATCAGAATTTCTCCAAGGAACGTTGTTCTAGTTAAGTATGGAGAAAGATGTGAAGAAGAGAAAAAAGTGGTGAAACTTGTAAGCAAACTATAAGAAACTCTAATATTATGGCACTGTGAGGACACGTGAAAGCTGGGTGCTCACTTTGAAGCTGATTTTCTATATGTATTTTTAATATAATATAAGCTTTGTCAAAAGGAAAACTACATTCTTTTGAGAGGTAGGCCGCAGACTCAACATTGCAGCATTCAAATGCAGTGACAGTAACCGACATGAAATGACTGTGCATCGTCTAAGTCGTAACAGATCTATTTGCAAGACAATCTTACATGTCTGCACGAATATCACAATGAAAACTAGTTTTGCCCTGATGAACCATGAGGGTGATTATGATTTTACCTTTATTTAATCCTCATGACCTCCATTTGAACTAAGTTTGGACCAATAGTCTTCACGCAGGACACCATGATGACTCAATACGAGAATTAATTACAAAAGTAATCATGTCGGCTAGCCAATTATTCAAATCTTAATTGTGACTCTGCTGGCCCAATTAGCCCAGAACACAAGGCTAATGTTAGGGATGGGTAGATAGTCAGCATCTGTGCCTAAGTGAGAGGCATCTGCTGCCAAGAAGTGCAGGGATGATAGTGTCTGCTCACCAGCTGTGAGCAATCAGCCCTGGAAGGGCACACAGGGCCAGCCTGAGCGGTCACAGGAGGATGCAGGCTTGCTATAAAGACATGTATCCCTTGGAAACAATAAAGAACAAAAGCCCCTGCATTTAGTTCTACTAAAACTTAAACAGGAAAACAATATTCTACAGTTTCTTATCCCTTTTAAGTGCACAATGCTGTAAAAAGAATTAAGCTAGCTACAAATTCATTCAAAAATCAATAGGCTTATATAAACTACTTCAGATCATCTTAGACTACTAACATTTACTTGAACAATATGGTGTCTCACAAAGAAATGTAAATAAAGAGGTAAATCATTTACCTTTTATGAGTAAAAATTATAGATCTGTTTGTTTTGACCTTTGTTGTATACAAAATACAATATCTCAGCATTTGATTTGTTTACATTTCATTATTGATTTTATCTTTATCATGTAGAATGGATTATATTAATAATGCCATTTACTTTTTAAGTATTTATTATTAATATTTATTAATAATACATGTGCATGTTCTTTGCTGAAAGAAATCAATTATTAGTGAAGGCATAAAAATGGTATAAACTAACCAGTCTTAATAGCTCTCTAAATATATCAACTTTTGTCCTAGATATGAACTAAATTTTCCTGTTAGGTTTAGCAGTGTCATTTACTAAAGTTTGTTTTAATTAATTCACAAATTAAATATACCTATAAAAGCACTTATAGTTATTGAAGATGAAGCTTGCTAATTTACAGAAAATGTGTGTATATCTTGCCCCTGAGTATGGTAGTGATGTTATGTTGCTTTTTGGTGTGTGAGGGAGGTAACATTTTAACAAAATTAAAAGAAATTCAGGAGTTTTTACAACATCCCATCATGGTTTACCCTCATAGCTGAAGCACTGTGAGAAACCATGTTAGTGCTCTGTTCCTGAACAAATTGCATATCCCAATTCTGGTTTATGTATAATAGAGATAGTTGCACATACAGAGAGTTATTCCAAGTCAGCATTGCTTTCTAATGTAGCACAGAAGAGCACCCTGCCTACTTTACAAAATCCATGCCTCCCGTGTTGCCTGTAAGGAAAATATATAAATAAGTGCTTGCCAATCTTCCTTCTGAGGGAGTTTTAATTGAGGATAATGAAACATCCCTAGTTCCAAAATGAGAATATGATAGTCACAAAGCTCTTTAAAATGCTAACAGGCAGGAGGCATTTATGGAAGTTTTGTGAGATTATACATCATCGTTATGGTGTAGGTAGATGACAGTTTATCAGATATAGCTGCTGTGATCATATCTGTTTCCCAACTTTCATTTCCAATGCTCTCTTGAATGAAGTATCTACATACCACCCTGAAGAGTTGTCAGAGACTACCAATAGGAGTTAGAATCGTTAATTACACATTTCTTGTCTTGCCTCTGCTCTTCATTTCATTTGTAGTTTTCCTTCACACTGCTCTCTTACTTTAAATCACACATTTACAGCGTGACTAAATATCCTACCCATTCTAGAGTGCTGCCTCAGCTGTAAGACATGAACCCAGATGTGATTACACATGACAGTACTTTAGCAGAGTGGAGTAAGAAATCACACTGACAGGACTTAGATCAAGTCTGGGTTACTGAATGTATTTTTCCTCATCCACCGACTTCAAGGTCAACGATCTTTATTTTATGTGGAGTATATCTTATGTGACAGCAGAGGAAGAAATGTGGGCAGTGCAGGTTAATGCATTTGGGGTCATAATGGACTTGGAAGTGAAGAGAATCATCCCTCTTGAGATATTCAGTGAATGTACCAAAGTTTAAAAGGAATGTTGATTTAATGGCCAAAGTTATGGTGAAAGCCAAGTGCTACAAGAGCCAAGAAAGGACAACTTTCAGTTTCCTGTAAAACAAATAGAACTTCGCTATTTACTTTTGAAAACTTTATGGAACAAAAATAAAATGGCTTAGAATGTCTTTTTTTAGGTTGTGTGTGTGTGTGTGTGTGTGTGTGTGTGTGTGTGTGCAGGGCCACACATGCTATAGCCTGCATTCGTTCTTGCTATCTGGCTTCAGATACAGATTCTATATTTTCATTGTTGCATACAGAAAACTAAGTGACCTGAGACCATTAGGGATTCTCATGTGCCTACCTTCCCATCTTGATTTAAGAGAGCATTCAAGGACTGGACCCCCTATGTATTTTGGCAGATGTGCACCTTAGTCTTCATGTTGGTCCCCTAGTTATTAAAGCAGAGGATGGGTCTGACTTAGTTGCCTGCTTGTGGATCCCATTACCCTAACAGGATTACCTACATGAGCCTCAGTGGCAGAGAATGGGCTTAGGCCTAATGCAACTAGATGTTCCAGGCTGTGGGGCATGCCCACGTGGGGTACCCTAGGAGAAGGCGACAGGAAATGACAGAGGGATTATATGGGTGTGACTGGGAGGAGAGAAGAGATGGGATGGACATGATGTAGATATCAAATGAATAAAAGATCTAAGTGAAAAAGCAAAAAAAAGTGCTACCATTACAGATAACTGCTACAATCTACTATGTCCTGCTTTCCATGGGCTCTGTGGATCTGAATTCAGATCTTCACGCTCCATTGGCACACATTTACCCATATTTCCCAAGCCCTCTGTTGTGATTTCTTATTACAGTTTATTCCACATCAGGGATGTATAATCAGACACTTCCGTGTCTCAGATGAAAGTGTTCATCTCCGGGATTTGAGATGACACGTGTCATTCTTTAGCATCTTCACTTGCCAGCAGCATGGGAACCATCTGCCAAAGCCCCAGGCACTGGTCTACTACGAGAGGATGCTACATGTGTCTGTGGGAATGTTTGTTTAAGATAAATAGTAGTAAATAAGAAACGCTAATCAGTAACACGTGATTATGCAAACAACAGTCCAAAACAAAACTAGTTAAGTAATCAGCAGACCAAATTTGGTCAAGTTAATTGAGACTGACAGTATATAATGATTAAGATGTTTATGGTTTACAGATGCCCTCTTTTATTATAACATTGTTAACTCTTTTTTGTTTAATGGGTTTATACTTGAAATACATTGAAATATTCTGGAACAGTAAGTTTTTCTCTCTAATTAGAATTAACAGCATTTTTTCAACGAATTTACTCAGATACTTTCAATTAACAATTCTTGCATTATTAAATGCTTCCCCAATCACACTTTCATTTCTATTTTTTACCATGTGGCAATTATAAATATTCAAATTTCTATCAACTCCATGATTAAAAATTTATTTGGCATATCAGAGTTTCTTATATTGATAGATATAGGACATGCTATAAATCACATCTGTGGAAATACCGTCATATTGTTCCATAAATATCTATTTGAAAAAATTTTCAGTAGTTTATCTATAAACGCAGAACAAGAGTTAAAGGTACTCTTGAATATAAGCTTTATAACCCTCTATTACGGCAAGTTTTCCACGAAGTCAAAAGATACAATTATTAAATTTCATTTGTAGAGTTTACTAAATAATTATATATAATACATATAATAAAATTAAACAAATATAATAATATATGTTATATGTAAAATATAATAAAATAAAACAAAGTAATGAAATGTACACACAGATGTTTATGTGTAGAAAATGCCACTTAGCTGTTACCTCTCTAATAACAATGATAATGATGAGGAAGACTCCATGAAATCATGAATTTGACGTGTAGTAAGAAAGGACAAAGGAGCAGTTAGCGGAAGAGGGGCTGTGACATAATATAATAGACACAAAATTTAAAAGCACAGGATGTTTATTTTTGAAGATAAAAAACAGATTATCGTATGTGTGAAGACTATGAAGTAGGAGTGAGTATACATGTATATGTCACAGGATAAATGGAGAATTTGGAACACAAGTGCAACAAATTTAAATATCAACTATGTAGTAGACATTCATTTTGCTAATTAGATTTCAAGAAAAAACCTCAAATTGGCCATGCTTTCAGTATAGAGACACGACAAATAAATAATATAGAGTGTGTGCAATGACTTGACCATCTTTTATTACATGATACATCTCAGAGCTTGATGGTCTCTTCTCACTTGACTTCATTCTTGCTCTTCTTAAATAAAGATAGTAGTATCAGAGGCCCCAGTGAGTAGAAAATTCATGTTGAGAGAGTATATTTTCTGTTTGTTTATAGGAGTCCATGCTTTCTTTCTTGGGTTCAGATCTCTATTCATTATGGTGCAAAATCATAGAACAAAAGCACTCGCTCTCTATTTGCTTTTGGCAACTAGTGGAACAACTCCTAAGATTGGAATTTTGATGCCTCAGGAAAAGGTCTCGCTGACATTATTGAGGAGGAGATGGAGAAGGAGCCCTAGGCAAGTCATATTTACTGCACTGCAGTCACACACAGCCTGGATACCCAGCTCAGGTGAAATCTGTTATTGTAAATGTTACGTGACAGCCAGATAACATGTAGTTAGCAGGGAAATTTTGGTTTTACTTTGTAAAAAACCGGGAAAACTTTGTGAATCCATTTAACTATTTTCTCATTTGGGACTATTTCAAGAACAAAAGGGATTTTATTAGAACCTACTCAAGTATGATGCACAGATTATATAAACATATGGCTTTTCCTTCCATTCAATGTTAAAATGTGTCATCCTTGACTAATTAATAAAGAAAAGTAAATTCAGACATTAATCGCCTTGGGTCACATCACTATCTTAGTACACTATGCACCTGGAAGACCAGGTAATGGATGTGTCTTTTTAGGTATTATTTTATTATTATTATTATTATTATTATTATTATTATATTTTCCTACCAATATACTCTTTGTTTTGCACACTAGGCAAGCTTCAGACAGAATGTCAAAACACCAAAATAAGTGAATAATTTCACATGCTCCTCTAAACTCTATCACAAAGATTATATTCTCCCTATTTCTCAGGTCCTTTTTACGGGAGTGTGGGAGTTAGAGCTGATTTCATAACTATTTTATCTTATCTTTGTATGCTACAAATATGGCTTTTTATAGGAAACAAACAAAACAAACAAAAAACCCAAAAACAGAAAACAAAAAAAAACCAGCTACCAAACAGAGAATAGTTTCAGATTTGTTGACATTAGTTTATATCTTAAAGAGACTCCAATTCAAAAATTGTAATAATTTCAGTGATAATTTTGTAAGGCGATTATCTTAAGAAAATAAATTTATCTGCTACAAAAGCATGTCACCCACACCACCCACATAAAAATCTTGCTACTTAAAAATTAGATTAATTTATGTGATTTGGATTGATTACTGAGGTATCAATTCAGGTTTGTTGTTGTTGTTGCTTTAATGTTTGGTAAGGGCTTTTGTTGTTTTATTCTTTAATTTTTTTTTTTTATAGTCCAGTCTTTATCCCCCTCCCTGTCTGCCCTCTGACTGTTCCTCATAGCATACTTCCTTCCCCTTCTCCATCAGTTAAGTTTTATAAGTAGAAAATGTCATTAAGTTTGAAGCCAATGTTAGAAGTACCAAGAACAATAAGGCATGCTATTTGTAACTTAGGAAGACAAAGGTTGCAGGTTAGGGAATCAAATATCAGGGCTATTACTCATGTCACCTATGATGTCATACATGTGTGTAACAGGAAGTAAGCAGAAGTCAAATTAAAGAGAACTTCTGAGCTGTCTAGTAAATCAAGTAACTATATATTCAATGACTTACTATCTCTGAATTGAATTATTCTTTAGAGCACACTTCCCAGAGGAGTCTGAGATCATCTGTGCATGTTGATCAAACTACTTTTGTTTTCTTATGATATTCCTTCTGTTTGGTTATACCTGCACATTGTATTTACTCGGTGAATTAATTCTTCTATATATATAAGGTAGGGACATATAATTCTCCATTATATATTTCTTCAAGGCTGTTTGAGATAGGAATTCATACATTATGTTAATAAAGAATTAGTTATATCATCAGATAAAGTTGAATTTTGTTTGTTTTGATGTTTTAATTTATATATTTTTATTTTATCTAATGGCAATACTAAAAGTATCAAATTAAACATTTTAAAAAATATCTAGACAACAGAAGCTAAGTACTTAAAACCTATTTTGGAGGGCTGGAGAGATGGTTGGTTCAGTGGTTAGAGCACTGACTGTGATTCCAGAGGTCTTGAGTTCAATTCCCAGAAACCACACGGTGGCTCACAACCATCTGTAATTGTATCCAATGCCCTCTTTTGGTGTGTCTGAAGACAGCTACAGTGTACTCATATTCATAAAATAAGTAAAAATTCTTAAAAAAAAAAAACAAACACTCAACCTACCAAAAAAAACCTATTTTTTTGGTGTGAATTAAACTTTAAGTAAGTAACAATCTTTAAGAGTTAATATATGATGTTTTAGAAAAAGAACTTAAGAACTTGCATTAGGGTTTGCATTGTAAAGATTAACTTCTAAAACATTAATTAATATTATAGCTTTAAAATAGTGAGAAATGTATCATAGTTTATATTTATTTTTCATTATGTTTAAGACAAAAATGTAAATCAAACTTTTTGTTGTGTCTATTCATAGCATAAGAACTTTTTTAAAAAAAACACTGTATAAAGGCAATTAATCTGTCTCAAAAAATTCTAAGGTCATCAACCACCATTTGAGAACAAAACAAATAATTGTGAAATTACAAAAAATCCATTAAACCTCTTTTTCTATATTCATTTTCTTTAGAGAAAAAATAAGAATATATATTCATATATATGTATATATATATATACATGTATATAAAGTATGTGTGAATGTGAGATGCTATTTCCTAAGAGAGTGCCCATTACTTTCATTTATTTACTGTCTATGGTGTGCAAATATAAGTTCTAAAGAGTTATAACACTATTTTAATCCTCTAAAAATAAGTTTTTTCAAACCCTGTGTTTCAAGTTTCCTTCTTTGAATTTAAACTTTGCTTCAGTTGAATTGTTAGTTGCTTAATTGCTGCCAAAGACTAATTTTCAATAGACTATCAATGTTAGAAAAGAATGCCAATCATTTTAATATAGCTGTTATTATTAAAATCATATATATATAAATCATATTATTATAAATAATAATCATATATTAAATCATATTATTAAATCAGTGAGAGTGTGTGTGAAATTTGAAGACAGGCATTTATGCATTAAATTAGAAAGGACCCATTATTCTCAAATTTATAATAATACTATATTGAGTATAATAGAACCCAGTGCAATGTTGATCATGTCGTCACTCATTCAAGTTTTCAAATTACAATGATTAATAGTACCGGATTGTTCAGTGTGTGTGAGTGTGTGTGTGTGCGTGTTGTGTTACTACTCTGGATTATTAATTTTAATTGGTTCAACCTTTAGATGACAACCGGGAAATATTCATTAAGAATTGTATTGTTTATGCAGTCATTTCAGCATCTAATAACTGCAAATGCATATGATAATAAATGAATAATATGTCTAATATACAAAGATATGTTCATTTTATAATAGTTAAATATCTTTAAGGTTATAAATATGTAGATAATGAACCATAATTTCCTGAAAAGTATTAACATCCTTCCCACAAGTATTTATGACTTGGGGATAATTATTATCCTTTGTAATACGAATGTAGCCACATTGCTCATAATACATTATTCATAGTAACCAAGGAAAGGCTTTTGAGAACATGGCAGTAATTAAATTGGTGATGTCCCATGATACCCTCAGAATTGTCAGCTGAGGCCACACTGGATAGTGCCATCTGTATAAATTTGTCCTCACTTATGCTTAGACTGTAAGCTGAAATATAAATAAAAACTAGAAAGACTGAAGAGGTTATCATTCTGCATACATAAAAGTTGAATCAATTCATGTTACAAACATGAAGGAAAGGAAGCCTTGCTGTTCAGTATAGGCAAAGCCCTGTGGAAACTGGGAAAGCAGAGTGTCGTGTGAGAGAGTATGCTTAACTTAGGTCACTTCATTTGGTCTGAATGTGAATGTCCACTAAATACTCCAGATTTTGACACATGCTCCCAGTTGGTGGCACTGTTTCTATAATTTATGAAGCCATTGAAATAATAGAGAGGGCTTTCAGAAATATGCCATCAGGAATAGGCTTCTAAAGGTAATAAGCTTGCTTCTCCTATGATCTAAGGTGTATTCTTCCTGATGTACCAAGATGGGGGGAAGCCAGACCACAACTTTCAGCTGTCATAGAACAAACTGTGTTAGCCACGATGACATTTCCATCCTGTTTGGTGACAACTACAAGCCAAGATAAATCCATCCTCCATTAAGTCAGCCACTTACTATTCACAGTCATGACAAAAATGGCCAGTACCCCAAATTTCAACTGCAGTGGTGACATTGAAATTTTTCATTAATTTATTTATTGTTTTTATATCCCAATAGCAGCCCACCCCCTCTTCTGCCCTGTGTCCTGCCTTCCCATCACCTTCTCCTATTACCCTTCCCAGTGTAACAACCAACCCTGGCACATCAATTTTTTTTTCTTTTTTTACATAAGCGTTCAGCTTTATTATCCATTCACTCAGTAAACACTAAACACTCTATAAAAGTCTTAAATAACACATAGATTCATTAACCACCACTAAGAGACTGTTGCTTCTCATGCATCCCGTTTTGAGTCACGTAGTTTTCAAGGACAAGCTGTAGAAGGCTGTATGAAGCTCTGGAACTTGATGTACTCATAGCACCGGGTAACAAGTCAAAGGTTCTAACACATTTTCTTCATATGCTGTTCAACTGGACCAACCACACATAGGCTAAAGACCAGTCGGCTTCTTATTACCCTTCCCAAGAATAAATCCATCCATTAGTTTGACATTCTGCCAAATTGTGTAGACTCTTTCCCTGTTTCCATTGATATTCAAAACGAAACAAGCCACTCTCAAATTCATTGAGTACAAGGAACCAAGAAGGAATTAATAATATTTAAGTAACAATTCCTAAGTTCCAAGCTTCTGGATGATGGAGTTTCTACAAATACTAAGAAGACTGATTTGGACACATCAAATCTTACCAAAACTAAGCATATTCTCTCCCAGTGAAGCCAGACAAGGCAGCCTAGCTTGGAGAAAGGGTTGCAAAGGCAGGCAGCAGAGTCTGAATCTGGAACAACCCTGCTCCAGTTGTTGGGGGACCCACATGGAGATCAAGCTGTACATCTGCTATATATGTGTAGGGGGCCTAAGTGCATGCTCTTTGGTTGCTAGTCTCTGTGGACCCCATGGACCCAAGTTAGTTGACGCTGTAGGTCTTCTTATGGTTACTTTGACCCATGCAGCTTCCCCAATCCTTCCCGCACTCTTCCATAAGACACTGTGAGCTCTGCAGAGACCCACAGACAAACATTACCAGAGCTCAGGCATTAACTCTTTTAATTTAAACTCCTTCCCCCATTTTCCTTTTCCTGGGTACTAGAGGTTAAATTCAGGGATTGATCTGTGCTAATCAAGTGCTCTACTAATGAGCTACATCCTCAGCCTTCTTCTATTATTGTAATCAAGATTATGCAGAGCTGTTTCATTAACTTTCTAAATTATATATTTGTCATTCGTAAGGACTCATTGGATGTTGAAAAGGTAAAAAGGGAAACTAAATAAGGATCATTTTAGAGAGAAGAAAGGAAGAATTGCCTCCTTCTGCCGGCCACAGTTGTTTCTGAGAGTACCTTGGTGGTGTGCTGAGTGGACATCTCTTCACCTTTGTGTTACTGTCACAGACTAGGCTCTTGCTATGATTGCACTCTCAGTGTTGGGACCCATCTCTTCAGTGTTAATTACAAACTAATTTTGATTTAATCAACAATCATTTTTTTTCCATTTTAGTATGAATTTGTGTATGCTTTCAGGAAAAAAATATTGGCTAGTGGCAAGCTCCTATGTTTTATTTGTGTTATAAACAAGTCTTTTTTTTTAATATTTATATAGCTGGTAGTTATTAAATTGTTTGATACTTAACTGTTAGAGACATTTGGCTAGAGGTCATATTTACTAAATTGGTGCTGTCATATGGGAGGCAATGCGTATCAAAAACCTTTTAAATTGGAATGATCAGAGAGAACTCAGCCTAAACAAACAAGAAAAGTGTTGATATATTTTATGGTAACTTCACAAGGGCATGGTGTTTCCCCTCTTTCGTCAAATCTCTTATTGACTGAGAAATAAACATTTCTTGGAGGAATTAAATGAATGGTCAGTTCATATAGATTTTAAGCAATATGCAGATCAAACTTTCAATGTATCACTGAGAAAATTCATATATTACATTTTAGAAACATTGTTTATGGTGTAATTGGGGGCTAAGAAAGTACCTCAATAAGTTGCTCAGAACTTTGGTTTGATACTCAGGGTCTCAACTTCTTAAAGAGAAAAATAAAAAAAATCAGAAGTCATAAATTATGAGACTGAAACTATATATTTACAAGTGTACACTTGCATTACGTAGGTATATATAAAATAATTTTTACATTTTTAAACTTTGTGTAGGACATCTGCTAATTGAACATCTCCATTAATAAAGCCTTTTCTCATCTACTTTGACTCAATTTCTACTTGTCCTCAGGACAAATGGTATTGACTAATTCCTGTGGCTCATTTAATAGGACAGGAAAAGCTCCATTTATATTCATTATGGTTGGGATTACTCATCCCTTATCTTACCTACAGCTCTGTCAGAACCAATTTCCAAATTCATGATTTACACTTGATCTCTCACTAAACTCAAGATTCATTCTTTGATAAAAAGTAAGATGCAATTAGCTGCACTTTGGACAGGTTATCATATATGCCATAAGATCATCAACTAATAAAATAACAATAAATTATCCAGATCTACATGTGTCCGATGTCCAATCCACACTGCCAACCTGTTGCTTAATTGTCTTGCTTTAATAGGTATTATTATAAAATAAGAAAGTTGAACTAAACCTTTCAAAACTATTTACAAGGCAGAGTAAATTTGCAAATGTTAAGAGAAATGCCATAATAAACAGAGATAGAAACATGTACTGTTTAGAATATTGTAATGAGACAGCACAATATTTAGCCACAATTTAGTTTCATTTTATTTGTTTTGTAGAGAAAGTGATACGCTATACTTTACTATCATTGTCCTTATATAAAGATTGTGGTTATTATCAATTTTGTATTATGTGAAGTTAAAATAACAATATATTATGAATGCATTTTGTGAGTTATAATTCATAATACCAATTAGATTTTAATGTATGTATTCAAATGCCATCCTGCGACATGCAGAGTGATAAGTCAAAGTTTATGGGGAAGCTAGCATATACTATTCAGTCCACTTTGAGTGGCATGTTACATGTTAATTTTTATAAGCTTAAGAATTTTGTTAGTTAAGAGTAATCAAAATCTTTCTACTGAAATTCTTTTATATAATATACAAAAAATAGTTGGATCATGGAAAATACTGCAAAACTATACATTATGTAAATGTTAGCTGTGCCTTTATTTCTTAGTAGTGTAGAAGGAACAATATAATTACACAAATAACTAAAGCACACAACAGACTTCACACTGTAATAAAAACAGTGCAAATTACATTTTACCACCTAATAGAATGGAAACATTAACCCGAGTTATAAAATAGAAAGGTGGATGTTTCAAAATATTTGTTCCAACCCATATAGAAGAAGGGTATTCATAGAATTTCTAGTCTATTCCAACTTGGACACATATGTATGTTTGTAATGAATGTATGCATACACACCCCATAAAAATTGCAACAGTGAACATCAAATATAGTTGGACATAATGTTTTAAAGTTATGAGGTCTATAATTGGCCATGTAAGTAATGTGGTATTTGGTTTGTGGATATGTTTACTATACATGCTGATTTTATATCTGAAATTCATGTACTTTCACATGAATATTATTATGGCTGATAATGGACTTTTGTCTATACTTGCATTGAAAATGAGTTATGGGTCACCTTCACAGTTATCGACTTCACAGATATAGGACTAGGTGAAAATATGTGGTTTATTGTTGCCATAGAATGCATTGTACTAAAAATTTCCTTAATTTTGCCTGAATATATATATATATATATATATATATATATATATATATATATAATAAAAATAAAAAATAAGGAATAGAAATATAAAGAGAAAGCATGCTCAATGAAATAGAGATAATAAATCATGCTAGATTTAAGAACATCTAGACTGTCAAGTTGTATCCAATGAGACCTTAGTAGAATGTCTGGAGAGCCTTTCATGGGATACAAGGAACAATTGAAGTTCTCTTGGTCTGTAGATACCTACATGTATAAAAAGAGATATATAGCTGCTTCAACCATTTGACAAGAAGAATTAAAGCATAGACACCATACATAGGCAATGATGGAATGAGTTTATATGAATTGAGTTTAATGTACTGTGGCCAGAAAATATGATACTGATCTTTGAGATATCCCAAATATGGTCTAAAGAGTCCATGTTCCATAGCTCACAACAATTCTTTTTTATTTTGTTGTTGTTTTGTTGTTTTTTGATACAGGGTTTCTCTGTGTAGCTGTGTAGCCGTTGCTGTCCTGGAACTCACTCTGTAGACTAGGCTGACCTCGAACTCAGAAATCTGCCTGCCTCTACCTCACAAGTGCTAGGATTAAAGGCCTGTGCCAACACTGCCTTGCAACAATTCTTGCTTCAAGAGACACAACAAAACCTTTGGTCTCTTTATACATCTGCAGTCACTTTCACATGCATCTATACAGGAAAAGCAACATACAAGTAATTGACTATACCAAATATAAATATTGAAAAACTAAATTGCTAGACTGTGACATGGGTCAGCTGATAAATGGCTTTGTTCCCAATACTAATGGACTGAAGAATTCAGTCCCAGTACTAATATTATAGGGAAGAGCTGATTCTTGCAAATCGTTACCTGTCTTCCAAATATGTGGTTCCACATAGGTTTGGGTGAGTCTTAAACTTACCAGTGGGTTCTTAAACAGAAGCAATTCTTTTATAAAGAGTGACAAAGGAGTATCTACATAGGTCTTTGTGAAACTGAAAAGCTCTAAAAGGGCCATCAGCAAGTTTACACAGTAAACATGCAATTGAACTTAACTGAGTACTACCCTTTGCTTCACAACCTAAACATATTCCAGAGGATATATTTTAAAATCAGTATGTATTCACTCATATTACCACAGGAGCTAATTTTCCTTATAATTATAGTCAGTCAGATACAACATCAGAGCAACATCTTATATCAGATCCTTAATAGCCATATACTACATTTATTCTAAGTAGCTAGAGGCACTTAATGGACATTACTCAATTAATCATTACAGATCCCCGAGAGATAGGTCAAAATTATTATATCAGTGTAAGTGATAATGATACCAATAAGAAAACCAGTGAGCTGCTTGCTAATTTCCAATGCTGTTTTAAAGCACAAAGCCAAGAATAGAAGCCGAGGCCTAACACCCTGTCAAGATGTCGTTAAATGGACCATGCTAGTCCTTGAAGTAAATATATTTAATTGTTTCCAAATAGCATATAAGCATGTGTAATTTGAACAACTAAGATGGAGGAATATCAAAGGATTATATAATTCATCAGCACCTAATTTAAGCGTATACCAGTAACATTTTGGGGTTAGATTATTATAAATTCTAAATCTTAATGAACTCCTAACAAGTGTAGCTTAGCTAAAATTTTAGTTAACAGGAACTACTGTCAAAATCAGAAAAACAAGAAAATATGAATGTTACATATCAATCCAGTGGCAAGTATGGAAAAATGATTTTACTATCAACATTGTGATTATCCCAGAGAAAGACATTGTCCATTTTCAGATTCACAAACTTTGTGGTTTCTTTCTAGAAGATCAAAGTGTGGAAGGGCAGTAGACCAAGTTGGAATACAATTAAAATTATGAGATGCTTTACCATGTTCAGAACAAGAACACATTCTCAACGGTGGTTCCCAATTAAACATGTAAATATCTGTGACATCAGTATCTACAAAGAAATGGCTAGTAAGGAGAATGTAAAAAAATCAGTTGTATTATTAGTTACCAATTTTTGAAAATTAATAAGCTGAGAAAAGTCAGAAGAACTGAATGAATTTTGTGATATTTTTATTTTGACAATATTTGGATATATTTATGTAAATAATATATATATTTAGAAGAAAAGACATTGTTCTACTCAGTGCTTATCTTGAAATGTATATTAATTATTTTGTGATGTTCAGTTTCTAACCATTCTATGTATGTAATTTTTCTTCAAATTTCTCAATTTTATAGTTTGGGTATATAAGCAAATAGAGAGAAAACAACAAGAACCCAAAGACTGTAATTGTAAATAAAATAAGTGGGTTATCCTAATTAACTATTTCACAAAAACATTTAATGCTTATAGAGATTTGGAAACAGTCCAATAGGTTGAAAATTTTTTTGATAGTCTTATGAGTTTATATTTTATTCATTGAATACATTGTTTTCATGCAATATATCCTGATTATGATTTCCCCTTCCTTTTGCTCCACCTCCCTACCATCTACAATCACTGGCCCACTTTTTCTTGTTAGACAACAATCAAGCAGGCTTCTAAGGGATTATGAAATACAGTATAATTAGATAAAACAAAAACTAACATGGACAAAATAAACAAACAGAAGGAACAAGTGTGCGAATTGAGTGAGTTTCTCAGAAAGACTTTCTGAACAAAGACAAAATAAATGTGGGGTTTTTTTTTGGCTACCTTTAATGTTGGGGTTGATTCAAAACATTATTGCTTTAAATATATGATATTAAACAAGTACATTTACTTTCTTGTAATTGTAATTCATTAAAATAAAGATAACTCAGCAGGATACAAGATGCCATATAATAAATATGAGAAGTGATTTATAAAGGAATTTTCATTGTGTTGGTCAATGTAGTAAAGCCCAAACAATTTCTTTTTAAATTCTGGTCGCTGACACCATGGAAGACAGCCACAGATTTAGCCCTGAGAAGTAATGCCACAGTGGGTGTAATTAGATTTGTAATGCAGATGTAGATTATTTTGTTTCTTTCACCTGTGATTTTTCTCAGAATGAGATGACTGGGAGACTTTTCAAGGTCATTGATTTAAACAATTCTGTATGCACTCCTGCAGTCAGGGGTCTAACTGGGCCACTTAACAGTTTGACTGAAAAGGTTCTATGCAAATCAAGTGCATGCTGTCATCATTATGAATAAGACTGTTCATTTTTAGACTCTTAGGAGGTTTTCTGAGTATAAGGAAGAACTTTGGCTCTGTAAGTGGGTTAGCATGATTGATTCTTTACTATTCAAGAGAACAGAACAAAAATGAGTTCAGATGATGAAGTGTAAATTATGCATTGTGTGTGAGTGTGAATGGTGTGTGTGTGTGTTTTGTGTGCATTCAAAGGAAGGTAAAATGAAAAGGAAAGGTCAAGTGTAAAGGGATATGCATTTGCAAAATGCATATATGTAAGGATATATGAACTGGGTATATATGCATTCACAAATACAAAAATCGAAAATGGATGAGGTAAGTAAAAAAGTGACAGAGAGGGGAGAGTGAGAGAGAGAGAGAAGAGAGAGAGGAGAGAGAGAGAGAGAGAGAGAGAGAGAGAATCTGGTAGACTAAGAAATAGAAAAACAGAAATAGAGAAGATAACGGGATCTAAAGAGAATCACTCTCTTCTGGTCTGACAGAGAAAAGGATCCTTCCTCTTCTGTAATAGACAAGTATACTTGTCCCTGGGGCCACGAAGAAAGATGTGTTTCTCATGGGAGAGCTCCTGTCTCTTTTTGCTATTTGTGTATTCTACATACATTATTGACCCCAACTTCTCTTTGAAGGAATAGATTTGAGTCTTTATTTTTATAAAGGAAAAGTATCAGACAGTGATCTAAATAACTCAATCAGTACTTGCATCATTTTCAACAGAAATATGTGATCCCATGTGAAAACTGCAAGAACACACCGGACAGGAAAACAATGAAAAGTGAAAGGTACAAAAATAAGTGCTTTCGAACTTGATTATTAGGCTTAGTCCTTCATTTTAGTACATTATGAAGAAAATAAAAGATATATACATGCTGATATATCAAAAATGTGTAACCCACTTCCTTTGGTAGTGTCTAATTCATACAAAATGCTCGTAACATAAGTAGCCCCTTTAGGGTAACAGTGCAGATAACTCCATAAACAGCTATTAATGACAGAAGCATGAACAATCTCTCTTATACAGACTTACACCCCATGATTGGACAAGTCATTCTAGATAGAAGAAAAATGATGTTGGTACCTGTCTCACGATGATTTGATATAAACGAGATAGGGAAAGGTAATACATTCCACATACATTTACATATGTAACTGTCACAGGCCTGAGGAAAAATGAGGACGTGTAAAAATTCTGGCAAATGTACTCTAATGCTGGGGAAAGAGGTGAAGAAAATCAAGGTGTTTGTGCAAGAAAGTACTAAGCCATTCTAAGTACAAAGGAAGAACAAGGACTGGTCACATGGCAGCAGAAAAAATATACGGAAATGCTTACTTTTTATTTTCACTTTATTATATTAATAACAACAGATATAAAAATTCGTATATAAAATTCATTTAAAAAGGCAGTGAAGCCTATTACTCTAACTCTAGCTTTTATCTTGATTATTTCTCAAAAATCTCACTTAAGTAATTGATTCATATTATTATTTCTCCATGGTGAAAACTTTGGAGTGCGGAGATATTTGAAGATAGAGGGGATACTCTTGAGAGTAATGTAGAAATCTGGCACTTGTCATTCAGTTTTGCTTCCTACTTCTAAAATAGCACACATGCTAACATAAATATTGACTCTTCTCACCTCATGAGGGTCCAAGAGTTATAAGATAACTCTATCTTAGAATAAAACATTCAGCATTGTGAGAAAAATCAGTCTTCTTTCCTACATGAAAGTTATAACATTTATTTTATATTGTAAAAATAATTAATGTATAAGTGTAAAATTATATGTAACATTCATAACAATATAACTATCAGTTTGTATTAATGTATAATCATATGTAGTTAGCATCTTTATTTACACAAGTAAAATTACAGTTTTAAATTATGCCTTTCTAAAGAAAAATGCCTATTCTTTCTTTCAGTACGGTTTATTCCAGGTCTAGAGAAGAGAAATGGGGCTTGCCAAAGTCATTTGATCCAAAGAGCTATATATTTGAAGAACTTGTCATGATAAACAAAAATCAAAGCTTTTAAAGTTATAACTCCCCAGAGTAGGAACAAGCCAAGGACGCCAGCACCATTACCACTGTCAAAATCTGTCCATGGCATTAAACTTTTCAATCCGCTTTGGTTTGGCAGTGTAAGGTCATTCCAATTCCCAGGAGTATCTTTTGTTCAGCGAGTCATTGGCTGTCTGTGAGTGATTTACTTGATTGGCATTTATATATTCTGAGCCTTAGAATCATTCATGGGACTAGGGAGCCTCCAAACACAACGCCAGAACTCTCCCATATTGTCTCTAAAATACAATTTTTTTTCCTATTTGAAGTTTCTCCTGCCAATCAAAAAGTGATTAATATAAACAATGTGAGATGTCTGTTTTCTCATATGCAACATGTGTTGTGTATGTAAAAGGTTCATATGGGAAAGGATAGAGATTAATGCCTGGAATACTACTACCAGGTAACAGTGACAAAATGGTCCTGTGTGCAAGGCTAGCATTGTGACATAGAAATAACTTAATCAAACAAAAAATGAAAAAAAGTATGATTTAGAAAGGGTGAAAAATTGTATTTTAGACACAATTATTATATTAGGTGAAAAATTATATCCTTATTAAAATCTTTTTTCTATCAAAACACAAGAACCGATTTTTCTGAAAGTCAAAAAAGTGGATTGTTTGCATGGATTTACTTATTAAACCATACTTAGATATAATTAAAATGATTTTTCCCATCTATTCTACTTATAAAATCTATCTTCTAAAAAAGGTTTTTTTTAAATTAAATTTTATTCACGGTGAACTAAATTAAAATTCAATAGCATATGATTATGTTAATGAAACAAACTTTTTTTAATGATTATTGTAAATTATTGTTTTGCCACATTTTTTTATCAAAGACTTTAAGCTTATGAACATATTATATGAACAAATGGTACATATGAACAAGACATACAAACAAAAAATTATGAACAAAATTATACCATACAAAGGCTTGTGATATAGTATATCTGTACAAAAATTATTATTTAAGAATTTATTATGATTTTTAAAATGACTTACAACCAAAATACTTGAAATATTTGATTGCTAATAAGTTTTCTTAAAGCAAAAATTAGATTTATTTGTGCCAGGAAATATCTGACATAGATTTTTTTTTAATTAAAATCATTTTTACTTTTGTAAAAATTTAAAATTAATTAAATCTCTTCTTTGACAACTTTATACCTGTGTGTATTGCATGTTATTGCTCTCACTACAAAACACATTTTATCACTTTAATAGGGAATTTATAGAAGTATCAGCTAAGCCAGTCATGAAAATTTGTTATGTTGAGAAGTCAACATAATAATGGTATCCATCCAAATGGCAAAAGTTGAGGAATCTCTGGGTCTTGCCCTTCAGCTGATTCCTGGCTTCCTTTCTTTGGCCTCCAGATGCCCACAAACTTACTTTTTTTCATTTCATTCTTGGAATCAATAATGGACTCTGAAATTTCTGAATCACAAATGGACTGTGTTGGGAAATATATGTGCGTGTATACATTTGTATCAGTCATAAAGGAAGCTTGTTGGGCTGGGAATTCTTTGCTTCTTATTTCAATTAAAAGTACAGACATATGTGGGACCGTGTAAGGGTATCTTGGTTCTTGGCTGGGCATGGTCCTGGAACCCTGAGAATCCAAGGGAGAACAGCAGGTTTTCGGCCACGTCCCCAGAACCAAGGGTCCTGACAAGCAGTTAGTCTCCATGGACCTACATTGTTCATTCATGTAGGCCATTACAGCCCCTCCCAAAGTGCACAGGTACAATGGGTGACTACAGTCCTCAGGCCCTAAGAGATTTACATATTAATGAAGGCCAGAGGGCAGAGCCAATTAAGCATTCTCCCCAGACCCTCCCCCTTTCTCCTCCCTACTTAACTCAGGTCTGCCCTGAGTTTCATGGGGGTACATCCAGATCCATCTAACATTCTCCATGAAAATAAACCCTTTGGAACTATGGACATTTTGTGTCTTTGGGGCCTGCCATCACCAAAGTTTCCAGCCTTTGAAACTCCAGACCTTTCTCCTGCTTGTGGGACCCACCAGCAGGAAAGCCCTGGGACTCCCCACAGACAATTATTTTCCCTATCGACATAAGGCTGTTGCACGTGTGTAAACCCTATATTTTATTTCCAAGGACCGTCCTTAGAAGACAGAGACTGTCACATAACTCCACATTTTCAGAGCTTCTGATATTTTACCAACGGCCACAGGCCTTGAGCTGACACATGCTAACAGGTTACACAGGCTTGTAGTCATGCTTGCAGACATCTACTGTAGGTCATCTGGGCTGATTTTACCAACATGTCCACTGAATTGTCTATGGGCCATTGGTACCTTCTCCCAGAAAGAAAGAACTCTTTTACAATCTTGATGTGGGTGATCAGAAAATCTTAGCCTTTCTTCTTTAAATTCATCAAACAGTAAACCCCATCTAGAAGTAAATCCTGCCAGTGCTTCTGAGGTCCCTTTCAACAACACTTCTTTTCTGCTTTCCTCTAAGCATCAAGAAAGTAACCTTCTTAGATGACAACAGTCTGTAGTGGATAAGTAATAAGATGTTGAGCTCTCAGTAGTACAGGCACGAAAGGGAGACTGTGATGGTGCCTGGAGTCTTAGCAGTGTCTGGGACACAGGAAGCAGCCATGCAGCACAAGAAGACAGTGTTTCTATTGCCTGGCCTCAATGAGTCAGGAGTCTCTTGGTCTCTAGTAATATTTTTTTTGAAGAAACATTCTTACTATATACTAGCATCGATTTAAAAGTGTTTTATTTAAGTTATATGAGTTAACCAAAAATGCAATGCCCCTCTTTTTATGAAACTAATTCTACTAATGTAATAATATAGAAAGTTGATATTAGATACAAAGAATGACAATTCGTAAGAAAAAGGAAATGAAAGTCATTAAGCATATAGACCACAAAGTTCAGAATGTCTGAAAGAAATGAGAGGCTATTTTTCAATTTACAACAGAGTCTTGAGGGAACCACCCATGAAGAAAATGATAGTGTAGACAAAAAAACATAAAGTCATTTCTGTGTTTGCAATTACCTACACAATGGGATACACATAGTAACAAGTGTGGAAGCAAGAAAAGCAGCAAGGGAGTGATTCATGGTGAATAGTTCCCAGATAACCTTTGGAGGCTAGTGCCTGTTACTTGCTCTCACCTTACACAGAAATATTTTCTTACAAAGTGATTGTAGGAATAATTACATGATTGAACCTATGCCCCAGTCAGTCCGTTTAACTATGGGATGAGACTATTTTAGGGAAGAAAACAGAGAAGTTACAGGATACATAGCACATCAATGACAACCTTAAAAAAAAAAAGCAAAAATCTGAGAAAATGATTGCATGTAGAAAGAGTCAAGCTTTCCATAACAATGGCAGTAGATATCTTCCTGGCACAGCTATCGCGCTTATAATGTTTTTCGATAGCAACTTTATCCCACAGAGAAAGATTTTACTGCCCCACCTCCA
Source organism: Mastomys natalensis (assembly GCA_021653895.1). Lineage (NCBI taxonomy): Eukaryota > Metazoa > Chordata > Mammalia > Rodentia > Muridae > Mastomys > Mastomys natalensis. The sequence continues at coordinate 74,452 of JAJTUV010001158.1, read as the reverse complement.
GGCTTCTTTCTGTTAGGTCCTGTGAATTCTCATGTTGCTTCCTCATCTGAAAGAGGGGCTGTACTTATAAATAGTATGCTCTATCTATGTCAAAGCTCAGAGCTACTGTGGTGAATACAATATGACAGTTGTGAAGCATCGTAATGGAATGTATCCCTGGAAGAAGCACACAGACTATATAGTTCATTGTTGTCCTGTTCAAAGTCTTCTTGGAAAATGTATCAGATCGAACCTTTTTCCTCACCAAGTGCAAATGGACATATGAAAGAAGTTTTGTGTACTTTGAAAAATGAGCATGTACTCATGATTTTAAGTACAGTGAGCGCCTATTATAATTGTGGAAATGATTTCATTAATGTCTAGACAATGTTATTTTCCTCCTGTAAATGCTGTTTATTCCTTAGAGACTAAACAGACAGTTTCTCTTTTGAACGATCATTCCTGTCTAAATTTTCATTAGTGGCATGATTTGATTTAGAACAGCAACATTGCAGTAGCCTGATATGAATAAATAGAAAATGCTTTCTCAGCAGTTAGTAAAACAGCTCTGTTGTAATAGTGCTCCATAAATATTTTCTATTGTATCAAGTGCAAAGCTATGATTGATTTACGCACATCTCCTTCCAATTGATGTCTAGGACTGTGTCTACTCTAGCATTTTGAAGTTGTGAAGAGCAACCTCTTTTAACCACAACTAAAACTAAGGGTTATCATGTGTATTTGACTAAAACACAAAGTAGCGTAATCTTTTACAAGAGGTCTCATTCCCAGTTATGATGAGAGAAGCAATAGAACAGGTATGCAAAAACACATTTTAAAAATTATTCCTTAAGGTTATTTTTTATATAAATTAGGTTTAAAATAATTGATGTGACCCACAACCCAGTAAAATGTGATAATGCATGTCACTTACACATACAGTATAGCTATCTTGAATACTAAAAGAATCTTAATTTAATTTTTGAACTGTTAATTCCATTATAAATTTAAGTTGGATCGAAAGCATTGAGCTGAAGTGGCTTTTAAACTTTTTGGCTAATACGCATTTGGAAACATGCCCAAAAAACAATAGGTCCAATTCAAATACACTAAACTTTATTTATAATTCTGCTGAATTTCAGTTTCAATAAAAAGCAGTTCTGAACGGCCTCCTTCCTTTTTTATATATTTTTATTCATATTTAGTTCATTACTAGGGAAAAATACACTGCAGGAACTACCACCACTTTATAAAATATCTTATTTTATATTCATATCTCGTAAAATTTAAATGTCAGAATAAAATATAGAAGATTTTACTTTTTAAAAGAGGTGACCTAAATATTTTGCCTTGTATATTTGTTGGCAAGTGATCTATATATCCATCTGAATTCATTATTCGGTGACCTTGATAGGTCATTTCAGTTATATTTGGTGAATGACAGCTCCAAAGATTTGATGTGCCTCTGTGTATGCTTCTTCTAGTTCTTCATGTATTCATAGGTCCGAGGAGCTGTGAGAAAATATTATCACGGTATGATACTCTTGCACTGTCAGAACACCTACAAAATTACTCTTTGCTGACACGTAATGAGCTCCCCTTTACGACCTGGTTCAATCTTCCTTCCTGTGTAACAGGTAAAGGACAGAGAGAAATTGCTCAAGATGCAAATTATCTGGACTCTTGTGACCCAAGTGAACCAGACCTTACAAAGTGCCTGTCAGGCAGATGTAAATTTCTCATAAGCAGCTAGATCATTCTACTCAAAGGAAAGTATTGATTTCCCTGTAGCATCTCCAAGGCAGAGGTGAAAGACTTACAAGTCTGTTGATATAGCTGCTTTCTAGATTGTCCTTTGTTAATCCACATCTCTCTAACCTGTTAGTACTAAAGTTCATAAGCCATAAAGAGATAATGTCAAAACATACCATCTTTCTTCATATTGAAAAATAAAGTGTGATAAAGAAAACAGATACATTCTAGGATCACTATGGTAAAAGGCCCACACCCTGGGTATCCCATTACTGTGTAATCAATACCATTAACATAGACTGCATTATACATATGTAAAAGACACTTGACATCTCAGTAAAAAATAGTTCCATAATTGCACTGTGAAAAGGTTAAAGGAGAGCATTTGATACGATGTGTAGTTATAATTTTACTTTAAACCTTCTCAGTCATACTGGGTTACATCATCTGCCTTGATATGAAGTATTTCCACCCAGTCTTATTGCACCTTGTTAAGCCATATTTGGTTGATATCAAATCTTTCGTTAAGGAAAATGGAAGATGAGTGGATCTGGGAAGAAGGAAGGCTGGGGAGTGAGAAGAGAGAAGGAGGGAAAGATTGTGGTCAGGATGTATTATAAGAGACACTAGTAAAGAAAAAGAAAAATAGATAAATAAATTTTAAAAATACCCTACTTTGTTCTCTTATTTGTATTGCTATACTGTTTCTGTTACTGATTTAAAACTTTAAAATATTAGCAAAGCCCATCATAACTAATTTATATCCTGTATAAAATGCTGTGCTGTAAGATTATAAGCATTGTTTGGGTATAGTAAATATGTACATGGTTTAAATTGTTTTCTTAATGATTAAAAAAAACAGTAAATGCTCTTTTGTGTGTTTGACATGATTCCTTAATCATATGTAGATATGAACTCACAACCTGAGATGCAGACAATGATTCTCCATTGCTTTCAGAAACATTTTTCTTAAAAACATGAATAGAACTTCATAGGCAAAGTCTATTGCACAGTATCAAGTATGGTGACTTAAAAAGGCTCTCTGCTTTCTCTTTGGCATTTTCTCCCAGTTCTGTTTCTCTTTGCTTCCTGCATGTCTTTTTTCTTTGAGGAGCCATACACACTGTGGGATCTATGGAAGGTCTGGGAGTATTATGAGAAAAAGGTGATTGGTTTTCCTATTGAAAATGATTAGAGAATGACTGTTTTTCAGTGGCAAAGGGCAGTGATCATGATCACACACAAATTTAGGCAAGGCTCCAGAGTCACTACTTCCATAATTCTAAGCAAATGTGTATGTAAAAGCAGGAATAATATGCATAGTGTCATTTCTCCTTAATATTTTGTCAGTAGGTGAGGAGGCAAAACAGCAAGGCTCACCCTCAAGAAGCCCTTAGGGGTACATTTGTGCAGCGATTTACCCATCTGAATCAAGTGGTAAGGAAATGGGGTAATGAGACCGGATGCGATCCTGCCAGGAATGTAAGTTTTATCAGACTAAAGGCTCTGCAGTACCTGCATGGCAGATTCAATTGTATAATCTCCATTTGGAAAGTAACAGCAACTTTCTAGTTCAAAAACTGGGTGCAAGAGCAAGGTGTCTATAAGTCATGTTAAAACTCAGTGTTGGCTTTGCATTGATCTATGGTTGAGGATGTGAGTTTTATTTCCCGATGTGTATCATCACCTTTTTCCTTCTATAAAATATTAACTTTGTTTTTAAGGGATATGAAGGGATTTAGTGAAATCATTCCATGTCCCTTGTTCTCTTGTATCATAGGACTCCCACACCCAATGAAGCTCTACAAGGAAATTTAGCTGTTTCTCTAAACATAGAGTGACACATTACTATGATTTACATGAGCCCATAGTTGGATGATACCATGATGAAACTTCTCTCTCTCTCTCTCTCTCTCTCTCTCTCTCTCTCTCTCTCTCTCTCTCTCTCTCTCTCTCTCTCTCTCATTTCAAAACTGTTATAAATGAGTGCCAAGCACCTATGAAGCAAATTTTCCTTAGGCAAAGGCTTTTAATGTATTTTTTTCCTAGGTTTAGGTATTAGTTGTAGAATTTCACCCAGGAGTACTGTGTTTACAACATATGCACCCCTTCTTTTCCTTGTTTCAACTATCCCTGTGTCTTCACTCCCTTTCTATGTTATGACCTGATTTGTTTTGTAATTATTGACATAAATGTTAAGACTGTCTATACAGAAATATATGTGGAAATGCCACCTGTTGTATATTTATGTACATGTGTTTAGGGCTCAGCACTTAGAACTGAATAACATTTCAGGAAACTTATTCTCGAAGAACACTAATTTACTCACTCTCAGCAGCCATTAATTACTGCAATTGTTCATGGTCCAGTGAAGCCTTTTGAAATTTCACACTTTTACCTGATTGACATTAGGTCAACTGGTGAAATTATTGTCCAGAACTTATTTTGGCAAATATGATCTGAGATTTCATAGCTTGATGTTCCCAAAGTCCTTAAGGGTACAGTGTGCTAAAGATACATCCATTGGGATGGGAACCACATTGATGTTCTCTTTGTTTTTATAAGTTGTTAATTTTTGTAGAGCTTGATCTCTCTTTGCCTCAAAAGATGCTTTTTGGATGAGGGGTGAGAGAGATAACCTTATGTTACATATGATGACAGGTATTCAGAATGCAGTTGAGAAATAAAATGAATTAGAAACATGGCTGAATTTTAACTACAATTTCCCAATATTTTTCTTTTGGGAGAATTATTTGTGAGGCTGAGAATTGTGAGTTATAGATTGGACCTCCTCACATGTTAATAATGTAACTTCATTCTCAAGTATTTCATCCTGCTGTTTGTCCCCTCAATGCTAAATACTGAGCTTCTGACAACATAGTAGCTGTTACTTCACATGTTATGATGTTGTATTCTTTAGTTGACTTAAAACTACTTATGATTTAATTCCATAAATCCTTTATAAATTAATAGTTTTCTCCATATACAAGCTGAAGAAATACAGGAGAAGATTCAATATGTACAAGGTTCATTTTATATTTTGAGCCAATGCCCTATATAGTTCAGGATAGCCCTGAATGTACTGTAGTAGAGAGGCTGTTTTAAATGGATAGAACTGACAGAAAGGGACAAGACACACACACACACACACACACACACACACACACACACACACACACACACACGGTGAGACAGAGAGAGGCAGAGAGACAGAGAGAGTGTCCCAGGTAAATCCTAGAGAGTTGTCAGTTTTCAGTATATATTGGAATCCAGAAGAAGTAGGTTCAAACACAAGACAATGAATGGATTGGAAATATGGTCAGTGAGCTTGTCTGGGAGAGTGAAGACAAGCAGAATAGCAAAAGCTTTCTACTTTCATGCCCTTTAAGAGGGAATGCAACCAGATGTGGACCAGTTTTTGGATGGGTCTTCTGACCTCAAATGATCCAGCTTTAGGTTGGATCTTCCATTGCAAACGAAATTCATCACAGCTCTGCATCCAGCTGCTTCAGTTTCAGTTAATTCTAGATTGAGTCAAATTAACAGCCGAGATTAGTCACCACATTCACTATGAAGCCAAGAATAGCTTTGAACTTCTAGTCCTTCTGCTTCCACCTCTGCAATTCTATGATTACAGGGAGGATCAAATGCAGCTCTCTGTGGAGGCTTGGCAAGCAGTCTTCCACCTATTACATTCCAGTCTTCAGAGAAGGGGCTTCATGGCTGTTGGAGGACAAACGTGAGGTGCAACCTGAGGGCAAGCATTGAACACTACAATTAAAACAAGCCCCTTGTATAGTAAGCCCAAGGAAACCATTGTTAGCAATTGAAGGAGGTTTGTAAGCACAGTTTTCCATAATTAGTTCCCACAATGAGGATGCATCTGGCAAATTGAATATATCAAGACCCTTTAAACAAAAGAACTGGTCAAATACTGTTTGCACTAAGAAGCCAAATTTGTGATAAAACAATCTATTTTGAAGAAATGGGACAAAAATTCAGTGCTATATGAATTATGAGTGTTCAGTAGAGGACTGGGTTACTATTAATTTAAACCATTAACAGTTATTATTATTATTATTGGAAAATTATTTTATTTACCTCTTATTATTCAATAATAATTCATTAAAACCTAAACCCAGACACTATTGTGGATGCCAAGAAATACTTGCTGGCAGAATCCTGATATAGTTGTCTCCTGAGAGGCTCTGCCGGAGCCTGACAAAAACAGAGGCAGATACTCTCAGCCAACCATTGGACTGAGCACGGTGCCCATGGGGTCTCAATAGAAGAGTTAGAGAAAGGACTGAAGTGAGCTGAAGGCATTTGCAAACCATAGGAAGAACAACATCAACCAACTAGGACTCCCAGAGCTCCCAGGGACTAAATCATCAACCAAAGAGTACACACAGAGGGACTCATGGCTCCAGCCACATATGCAGCAGAGGATGGCCTTGCTGATCATCAATGGGAAGAGAGACCCTTGGTTTTGGGAAGACTTGATGCTCCAGTGTAGGGGAATGCCAGGGCAGGGAGATGGGAGTGGTTTGGTGGGTGAGGGAACACTCTAATAGAAGCAGGGGGAGGGGGATGGAATAGAGGAATTTGGGGGGGTGCAACCAGGAAAGGGGACATCATTTGAAATGTAAAGAAAGAAAATATTCAATAAACAAAATCAAAAAATTGTAGAATGTCTTGCTATTACATATTAACTGAAGAATAATCCTTATAATCAAATTTCTTTTCTTACCTTATATATGACCAATAATTTGATATAAATGTTCTGCAAACAAACTTTAAACATATACCACATTACGGTGATCTATAGTTTTCTTATTCTACTATATGTCTAAGAGATTATTCATTTTGCACTAAATAAATGCCCAACTGCTTTAACACATGTCTCCATTCTGCTTGGTAAAGACCATTCTCGGTGTTTGACTTCCATTTTACAATTAAACTTTAGATTCCATAGTAAAATGAATTTATATAATATAATATATATTCATATATTGTTGTCTGTTTGTACTATTTTAGTTCATATAATATATTCTGAGTTGCCACAAATAAACAAATTTCTTGTGTGTGTGTGTGTGTGTGTGTGTGTGTGTGTGTTTGTGTGTGTATTTCACACATCCATTGATGCATCACCATCTATTAATGGAGTCATGAGGTTATTCTTTATCTTGACTATTCTGGAAGATGCAATAACATCATTTTATATTAGATAAAAAATTTAGACAGCATATTTTGAACATGAGTTTTTCTTTTTTCACTTATCCCAATAAATAATTTAAACTAAAATATCCATTAATATATATTTAGCACTTACTGTATTAGACTCTGAGTTCCTACTCACATAAATACTTTTTTACTTCCCCAGCATTAAAGCAAAAACACCTGTTGTAGATTAGCCATGAAACAGCTAAATTATTTGTCAGTGGTTAGACAAGAAATGTAGCTAAATAAGTATACAATAAAATATTATTCACTCTAAAAAGGTAAAGCCTGCCTTATATGGAAATATGCATTAAAACATGAGACACTGTTTAATAGAGATAAATCAAATATTGAAAAAAATATTATGTAACAGCTCTCTAAACTTGCTTGGCTCATAACTACCAGTGTTTAAAAGATCAGGTACCTAAATATAATCTTGTGTTCACCAAAATATTCTAATTGTGAAATTTTTTGTGTGACTAGAATAATCAGTAAATACTCGTTGTTAAATAATTGAGGTTGACCATTTTTCCACTTTCTTCAAAAATTTATGAAACACATGATTGCTGTATGTATAATTTTCTTTCTTGCAATTGTTTCTGTTTGGAAAATTACTTTAAAATAATTTTTTTCAGCAATTAGTCAGTTGAAGACCTACAAGTTTAACATGCTCTTAATTTGGGAAGTACTTATTTCACTAGCAGAGGCCAAGGTAATGACAGTGAAAAAAATTTAGGGAACCTAATCCTTTTAGGTTATCACAAAAGCAGATGACGAACTTCCCTTACTTTCGTGGAATGAGTTGTGAAATTTCAACAGTCCTTGGTGTTTTAAAATCACAACCTTCCACAGTCTTTTGCTAGTCTCACGTTCTTGCCTTTTGTTTCCTAAAAATGTTCCCTATGGACTCTAATTTTTCTACTTATTAAATGTTTGCTTTAGCTCCAAGATTTGCCTTTGGTTCTGCTTTAATATTCTTTGTCTTTTTACAAACAGAGGTAAATAAATATCTATGTGTACAGTATGGTTCTGAGGTTTATGCCCTAGTAGACCATGTTCACATCATGTCCCAAGAAGATTGGCATCCTCTTAGAAAATGGAACCTTCAATATAATAATTACTGACTTTAAGGGAGAAAGAAATGAAAGCAGAGTACTGAGGCCCGGAAGACAAACACATATAACAGCCACACAATGACCAAGAAGAAATAGAGTGTGGTATTGCTACTCTGGCAGGCAAATTGAAATGACTTTGCTCCTGAATACAGAAACAAATAAACAGACAAACAACATTGAGACATCTTGATTATAGCCATCTTACAATTATCACACAAAACTCTAAACTCTGGACTGTGAGGCTTCAGAGAATAAAAGGTAAATCACTCAAATCATGTCCAAATACAGACAGTGATTTGAAAACAGGCTTTTAGATGATCGTGGGCAGAGTGAGGGCTAGATGAAGCTCAGAGGTATAGATAGTTTGCATTGAGAATTCCAAACAAACAGCAGGATTCAGTTAGAGAGTCACAAATTAACCATGTGCTCTATATGTAGACATAGTCCATAGGAATATAGTCTTGGGATAATTGGCACATTATTAGAAAAATAAAAACCAGACACAAATAAAATGACTCGTGCATGTAAGGGAAGAAATTAAAGTTAGAACAGAAAAAGGACAGAGGAACAGATATCCTGGAAAGGTAGCTTGGATATCCTGATTCTGCCACCTGATAGGCCACATTTACAGTTTTCTAAAAATTATCATGGTTGATGATACCTAAGGCTGTGATATGATGATGATGATACATCACTCCCTTCATGACATAGCAAATCAGGGTGATTTCAATTTGAAGTTATTTTCATGTATGTATTTCCTGTATGTTTGTGTGTGTGTGTGTGTGTGTATGTGTTAGGTATGCACTCATTATCTGTTTTATGTGTATATAGTTTGTGTGTTTATCAGGATGCATGCACATTTGCATGTTACTCTGGGTTAATGAATGTCTCTGTTGTGTGCACACATAGAGGCCAAAGGACACCTTAAATGTCACTCTACATGATGCCATCCTATTTCCTTGAGGCAGGCTTTTTATTGACCTGAGCTCACTAATTAGTGTAGACGTGATGGCCAACCAGATCTAGAGTCATATACCTCCTACCCAAGAGCAAGGATGCCAATTACCTACTACCATGCCCTGCTTCTCTCTTTGTTGTTGTTTTTGTTTGATTTTATTACATGAGTTCTATTCAACAAGCTCAGGTCCTACTGTTGTGAAAGAAGCACTTTGCTAATTGTGCTGATCTTGCTTTGATTGGATATAGATTTAACTAAAACATAATCCAAGCCCAAGGTATTGCTGTATAGATTATATTAATCAGAATATTAAAGTGGGAAGATCTAATCTAAACATGGGTGTCTCCCTCTGGTATTTGTCTAAATACAGTACACTGAAGAAGGAAACTTTGCCTCTTGATACCTGCCTTCAGTGTTGCTGGTACGTTCATCTGTTCTCTCCACTGTTTTAGCATTTCTTCATTGTTAAGTGAATCAACTTCTTCCTGTTTTCCAATGTAAACTGAAGACTAGCAATTCTCCAGAATCCTCCAGGGTTTCAATGCCAAATTGGGTGCTGAGACATCCAGTCTTGTAGAAAGAGAAAGTACTCAGATTCCTGGTCTTTCCAGTGTAGGTCAGGCAATGTTAGACAATCTGATGTGTACTGTGTAAGCTATTCAAAAAAAAAAAAAAAAAGCAATTCCGTTTGACATATGAGTGTATTCTCTTTTTCATAGAACCTGATTAATACACTGATGAGATGAGATATCAACACGTTCCCTGCCCGTTTCTTGGCAACACAAGGGTGGCATCTGTCAAACACACTTGATTGACTGTGTAATTAGAATTTAAAGTGGGGATCAGGTCAGGAAAAGAAAGAACAAACACAACCAAAGGGAACTGACTTCTTATTGTAAAAAGCAAAAGAAGTCACTTTCTCACTTAATCCTCAGGAGAGAAGAGGACAGAGAGAGAGAGAGAGAGAGAGAAGAGAGAGAAGAGAGAGAGAGAGAAGAGGACAGAGACAGAGAGAAGAGAGACGAGAGAGAGAGAAACAGAGAGAGAGAGAGAGACAGAGACGAGACAGAGAAGAGCAGAATGAGCTGAAATGAGTAAGGAGCAGTCTTTATGAAGCAAACTAGAGACAAAACAAACGGAATAGCAGCATAAGAGTACAGATTACTATTGTAGACAGATTAATGCAAAGCTAGATAACAACATTAAGTTCCATGATAAGATGAATTAGAACTAAGAAGAATAGTCGAAGGATTGTGGCCTAAGTAGATGCACAGGAAGATCAACACAATAACAACCTGAACCCTGAGCCCAGAGACTGAATACACGTGGAGCAACCTAGTCACAAGCTACTCCATGGGCTGACCTAGCTCCTCACATATGTTGTAAATGTGCAGCTTGTTAGTAGGTCCATAATGATGGGCTATTCAACAGCAGCCTGTATGGGTATGGTTTTAGGGTGCTCATCTGCCTCAAGGAAGAAGCCTACCTTCAGAGATTAAAGTGACAGTGGGATACAGAGAGGGTTACTAGAAAAGAAGGATGGAAGAGTGGAGGGTGATGGAGGTAAAGTATAAGCAAAAAAAAAATATAAAAGAAAAAAAAAAAAAGACCCAACCATGAGAGATTCTGTACATTTGTAAAACCAGTTTTCAATGAACCACACTCTTGGAACTTCCTGAAGGTTAAAGTTAATCTGTCATGTTTTAAAAATCTTGGAAAAGACAATTCATAGCTTCCTAGGAGGCTATTACTTTCACATGATACAAAGTCAGGTTGATAAAACCACTGAAGGTTAAAAACATTACATCACTATTTGTTTCAAGTGAAAACCATTTCTTTATGTGAATTTATAAATGCTTTACAACTTTTATTTATTTTAAGCAACATTAAATCTAATCATTATATGGAGGACAATTCTGCCATTAAATTTTTTTTATAAAAATTTAGTTCCATTGAAAAATAAAAATATTCTTAATGATTTTCCCTAAATATGAGCTTGTAACAATATCCTCACTTTGGTAATTATAAGTCGGGTGATACAAGGAAATACAAATGTGGATCATAATATAGTTGAAAAGACAGTTTTTACTGAATAATTTCTATGCTTTCTCTTTTAAACTACACATTAATATTTAAGCAATTTACAATAGGACTTTAGACTTGTTTTTCAACCTGTTTTTAAACTTGTGGAATTTTAAAATTATTGCTGTGATTGAAGTAAAGATATATAAAAATGCTTATGGCAGAAATATTCCCATGGCTCACTCAACAGAATAAAAACTAAAACCACATTGTTGAAACTTTGCCTCTAGTATTTAATACATACCTTTGCAAATATTTAGTACTGTGGTGCATCAGTGTCTTTCTTTCTTTTTCCTTTTCTTTTTTTCTTTGCATTTTAAACCTTAAAATGACATACATATAAAGCATGTATCATGATTCTTTGCAAAGCTTTCAAAATATATATGGTGTCACTTGCTTCATTAACACATCCAGTTTATAGTATAATTGTTAACACATTGCTTCTTTTATGGGCATTTTACAACTGAGTGTTCACAACTGCTATACTCTATTCAAGCAAAATGTATATCATAGAAGTTAGGGCCATTGTCTTTTTAGAAATTATAAAATAGTATGAATGGGATTGTACAATAGAAATTGTTGGGAAAGTGCTATGTTTCTTTTACAAGCCCCTCAGTTGGATATGTTCTGATTGAATACCTAGCCTGCATTGTGATGCAGAAATATGGACATTCTTATCCCAAATCTTAATAGTTTCGCAGTATCTACTCATCTTTGAGAACATTAATTCACTCAGCAAGTGTACTGCTTTTTAGGATAACTGGTAATCTTCTTTATCCTTATGGTGTTATTGCTTGAAAATATATAGTTTTAGCTAAGTCTTTAAGTCAGTAATTACAGAAATAAAATACTTCACAGTATAGACAAACTCATGTTTGTTTTGATATTGTACAATGTTACCCTTGTCATATTTTTTTCTTTAATTCCTACTCCTATTTAACTGGTTTGAAATGGCTCTAGGGTTATGTTTGTTCTTAGAACAAATATAAATATTAGTATGAGTCAACACAGGAGGAACAGCTTCACAGTTTGTATAAACAGACAATTCACAATTAATTTAATAAAATTATGAATATAGTACTTTGATCATCATGGAAGTGTACAGAGAGCAAAATGTGAGACTGTTTTGACAAGAGGTTAAAAGAAAACTGGGATAATGTCATCAAGTTCCCCAGAACCTCTTTCTCTAGACAGGGAAATTAAAGTTTGGAGTTTGAATATCACTTGCTGTAAAACATCAGGCATTGCTTCATTACAACTCTCATTAATTTATTTCTATTTCTTCAGTTTAAATAAAGCCACTCCATAGCTTATATTACTGTTAAATTCTGTAGAATAGTACAATTTGATGAGTGTCATGGTGTATAGTTGTGAGTGTATTTGTGTGTGCAATCATTTATTAACTACTGAATTTATACTATAAACACATGCCCTTGAACCTGAATCACACAATAAACTCTATTGATAATGGACATAAAAAATGATTGGTTCATAGTTTTTTATTTAAGTTATTAAGAGAAAATAGTAGTTGATGACTTGAAATGTGATTTATCAATTTTTATATTTTACATTATTAAAGAAAGGGAAAGGAAATGGAGAGAGAAAGGAAGGAAACAAGGGAAAAAAGAATCTTATAGAAATAATGATAAAAAAATAATAAAAACAAGAAAATCACACTACAAAGTTTCATAGAATTGAATACTTGAGCATCAAAATGGAGAAAATTTTTTGAGAGAAATTGTTGTTTTTATTGTCATTTTATCAGAAGACCACATATGAATTGTTCTTGAGCAAGTTAGCTTGATAGTAACAGACAAGGGAAAAGGTTAGAAAACTGGAGTGCAGAATAGGGGAAGCAGAAAGCAATTGTATTTAGAGAGTGGCATACACTGGATCATATATCCCAATCATTTACACTGAGGAGTAGAATTCCATTTAAGGCATGATGCAATGAAAATGGAAGTGAAAGATAGGAGACGGCTTGAAACGTGATTTATCGTGTAAAATCGTTACTGCAGAAGGAAGGAATAATGACAGGGAATGAGAGTAGAAGACAATTTAGAAGTAAATTCTATTAATGTAGTAATTCAGGTGAGAGAATAATGATTTGTCCTGGTTTCAGAATGAGCAATCGGATGAGTAGAGTCCTGTCGTTCTGAATGAAGTCAATAGATTTAGGTGATGGAGTCATTATTTCATGAGCAGTAATGGGGAGAAAAATCAATAAGTGTTAAGGACAATTGAAAGAAAGTTCAGAATTATTCAAATATTTTAGCAAGTCAAAAGAAAGAGATAAAATGATAAGTCAGAAAAAGTGCATAAAGGAGATATCATAAAGTGAATGTTCTTATTATACCTTAATTTATAAAGCCAGTGATCATAATGGAAAAAATAGATTGTTATAGTAATAAATATTTATTTTCCTCATTGTAGTCTATAATTACTTTTCCTAAGAATATAGATCAATGGGTCTCAACTCGTCTAATAAAGAGATTCTTTATTTCAGTTCTTCATGTTGTGGTTACTCCCAATGGGAAAATTATTTTCATTGCTACTTCATAACTGTATGTTTTCTACTTTTATGAATCATATGTAAATATCTGACATTCAGAACATCTGATATGCAACCCCATAGATATTCAAAGAATTACTTAAACATAATTAAAAATATTATAGTAATTAAGTCACAACCTAGTGAATGTTCTTAATTAATACCTTTTATCAAAAATTAATAATTTATTGATTTATTTATGCACTCAACTTTAGGGAATTTAAGCAGAATTCATGTGTTTCACTGTGTACAAAGAAAATAAGGAAGGAAGGGTTTCCTGGTCTCTGTTGAGATTATAGTTCATCCTTGCAGAAGCAATGGACAATGTGAGTAGTTCTAGCTGTTGGAGCAGGATTATTCAGGGAGTCATAAGCATCAAAAGCCAAGTGAGGGCAAGTTCACCTCCTCCTTGCATTCAGGCCTGTAATTGAGCCCAGGAAGCAATGGCAGTAACACTGAGTGTGGGCCTCCTCCCTCAGATATTTCTGGAATGACTTGTCGAAGCATGCCCAAAGCAGTGTTCCTACATGATTTGAAATCCTGTTTTGTTGACAGTGAAGATTTGCTGTTATATTATGGATGCTATAGATATACTTTTGGATGTCAATGAAGTAAAGACTATAGTTTCAGAACAAACTTATAACATCATCTATGATCCTGGTATCAGGTTGTAAAAGTAATATAATAAATTTCATATGAATATCTGTATTTTCAATGACCTTCTTATAACCATTATATTTGAGTCCATGCTTTAATATGCCTCTGACTTCAACAGACATAGGTTTTTTTTTATTTTGATTTTTGGTGTTTTGTTTTGTTTTGTTTTGTTTTGTTTTGTTTTGTTTTTATCAGTAGGAAATGTTCACTTTACAAGTAACTGCTTTTTATCATCCATTGATGAATTTAGAAATAACTTTTATATGATTGTTAGTAGAGAGACAACCCTACTAGTTAAATTTGAAAATAGGAAAGATACTTTTCCTTAGCAAACAAAAGATAAGACACATTTCATCTTTATTAAAAAATCGTAGTTGCTGTCAAATTTTAAGGCATTGATCATGATGCCAAAAATAATCAAGAGTTCACATTTGTTTTTCTCCATTTCATACACATATAAAATTATAGCCAAGAGTGATATAATTAAATGTAGGCTAAGATGATCTAAACTCAAAGTACCCATAAATCAATTATCGTTTTCCTGGCATTAACTGGGTAAGATTTTATTCAATTGAATTATTTGTGGAAATATATTGGATTGGAACCAATGGATGTTCTTTTTTAAGATTCAATAGATTTAGATCTTAGAAATTAATTATGCTTCATAACTACTTGAAAGATGACTTTTAAAAAAGTATATCATGTCTCTAGGGGAAATAATTTATTATTTTCTAAAATGTATGCTTTTAGTGTAATAAAATGTCACAATCACACTTAATGTATGAATGGAAGTTTTCAATAAAGGTAGTAAAAATATTTTGATGTTAGAGTAAACCTTAACGAACACTCAGTAACTCAGCAGCCACTTTAAGAAGCCACACTACTTTGGTTTGGTGAAGTCTGATGGAAGTCTTACTTTGGGTTCTTGCAATCAACTACCCAATAAATTGTATTTACTCCCAAGCACTGAAATGTCTTCCTAGAGGATTCCTGTACCAGTGACTTTCTGTCCTGCATAGACTTTTCACTCTCACTTTCTGTTGTAATATTTGATGACTTCATAATTGTTTGCCAGATATTGTTAAGCGTTTGTGTTAGCCAGTTCTTTGTTTGTTTGGTTGGTTGGTTGGTTTTGTCCATAGGAAACAACCTGGAGCCATCTCAGAGGTGATAACTTCAATTGATAAAATACTTATATAAGATTGGACTGAAGGCAGGAAAGCCTATAGGATATTTGTGAGTTAGTGATTAGCAATGAGGTGTTTATCCTGTAGTGCCAAGGGGAAAAAACATTTTGATTGTCTTAGATTCTTGACAAAGGCAAGCTGAGAAAACAGCGCAGAGTAGGCCAGTAAGCAGCACTCCTCCCTAGATTCTGCAGGAGCTCCCTCCAGGTTCCTGTCCAGTTTGAGATCACACCTTGACTTCCTTTAGTAAACTGGGAATAATGCTATATCAACCAAATAAAACATTTTCCTCTTTAGGTTGCTTTTAGTATTTTTTTTTTAATCACAATGATAGTAATCTTAACTAATATACCTATAATTGATAAATCCGTGAATTTATTTTCTGCTAGAGTTGTTTTTTTTTTTTTAACCTAGTACTTTTGAATCACTCTGCTCTAAATGAAACGGCTTTATGAAACCCCTCCTTTCAAGGTGCATAGACCTATGAAGAAGTTGGAATAGAAAGATTGTAAGAAGCACAGGGGATAGATGACTCTTAGAAAACAGTGTCTTCCAAACACAGTGGGATGGATCCACATAGGAATTCACAGAGCCTATAACAGTATACACAAAAGCTGTACAGATTCAAACTAGACAAAAATCCTAGCACTGAGAATGGATGTAGACACAAAGTCCCACCTCCAAACAAGGAGCTATTTGCAATTGATACCTACTGGGAAAGGAGAAATCAGTTTGCACCAATGAGTACTCCTGGGTATGTCACATATATTTCAGAGCTGGCTACATGCTCAGGAGTAGATGGGCAACACAAAATGGATTTTGTGTTATTGTGTGTGGCTATGGTTTTGTTAGACAACTCTGTCTTATCGAATTTTTATTAGCTTGATTTGTTTGTTGTGTTTTGTCTTTGGGATAGGTTAAAAAAAAAAACTATCCCCAAAAAAGTTGGGTAGGGATCTTAGTTGGATCTGGGAGGAGTTAGGGGAGGGAAAAGAATAGGATCAAAATATATCATGTGCACAAATGCCAGTCTTATCATATCCACTAACATTTCTTAGAAATACTTCAAATCCAAGGAGACTAAATTCCAGCCTGATTATTAAGTACAGATTCACATTTCCCAGTGTTCTTTGTTCTGATTGATATCCCCACTACCCACTTAGTTTCTCACAGGAACATATGAGTAATATTTAGGTGATAGGCTCTGTAGTCAAAGCAGTAGAATTTTAATTTTTTTAAAAAAATTATTTTACTTGTTGACATTTCAAATATTGTTCTCACTTCTGTTCTCCCCTCCATAAAACCCTGTCCCATCCCCCTTCCACTTGTCTCAAAAATGGTGGTCTCCCATCCACCCAACTTCTCCTGCCTCACCCCTCTAGCCTCTGCCTTCTCTGGGCATCAAACCTCCACAAAACAAGTGCCTCCCTTCCCATTGAAACTAGATGAGGCAGTCCTCTACTACATCTGTAGCAGGAGTCACAGACTGGCCCATGTATACTCTTTGGTTGGTGGCTTAGTCCTCTGGAGCTCTGAAGGGGATTTTTAACACTGTATGGTTTTGGCTTCTTTGTCAAAGGTCAGGTGAACATAGGTGTATGGGTTTAATTCTGGTCTTCAATTCTATTCCATTGATCTATCTGCCTGTCTCTGTACCAATTCCATGCATTTTTTTTTTTTTTTATCACTGTTGCTCTGTAGTACCTCTTGTGGGTCAGGAATGATAATTATGATAATTACCCCAGAAGTTCTTTTATTGTTGAGAATTGTTTTTGTTATCCTGTGGTTTTTGTTATTCTAGATAAATTTGAGAATTGCTCTTTCTAACTCTGTGAAGAATTGAGTTGTAATTTTTGATGTAGATTGCACTGAATCTGTAGATTGCTTTCAGCAAGATAGCCATTTTTACTACTTTTAATTCTGCTAATCCAGAAGCATGGGAGATCTTTCAGACTTCTGAGGTCTTCTTCAATTTTGTTCTTTAGGGACTTGAAGTTCTTGTCATACAAATCTTTCACTTGCTTGGTTAGAGATACATCAAGACATTTTATATTATTTATGACTATGTAAAGGGTGTCATCTCCCTAATTTCTTTCTGAGCCCATTTATCCTTTGTGTAGAGGATAGTTACTGAATTTTTTGAGTTAATTTTATATCAGTTTCTTTTCTGAAGTTCTTTATCAGGTGCAGGAGTTCTCTTGTAGAAGTTTTGGAGTTGCAATCATATCATCTGAAAATAGTAACACACTGACTTTTCCTTTACAATTTGTATCAGTTTGACCTCCAAGAACACATCAAAAAAATCATTCACCACATTCCAGTAGGCTTCATCCAGAGATTCAGGGATGATTCGATATAAAAACATTCATCAACATAATCCACTATATAAACAAATTTAAATGTATCACATGATCAACTCATTAGATGCTGAAAAAGCCTTTGACAAAATACAGCACGTTTTAAAAGGCTTTCCTATATAATTGCAGTTCAGTACCTAAATATTTCTGGTCTATTCTTTATTATTTCATCAGCTTGACCAAATACACTATTGTGTATACACCAAATCAGAGATTTTCTACATCAATTTTCTGCTTAATACAGACTAATTCCTTTGCAGTATACAAAAGGGACCACTGTTCACCCACACCACATATTTAATATGCAAAACTGGCTAGTGAATCTTGACCAATGATACTTTTCCTCAAAGAGTAGGTTTTTATGTCTCTGAGTTCTATGTATTTTTGTTTTGTGCACATTATAGCCTGGTAGTATATATTTTCTCCTTCTTGATGAAGTCCTATTTATTCTTAAGTACTAAATATGGCTCCTTTTTAAGCATGTTCCCCTTCCTGTCTCACAAGACTTATACACTCTATCTACTTACTGGAACACTCCACTGACCTTGCAATGGATTTTACAACTATTATAATTGATCTGTTTGTAACTGTTTGTTTGCCTTTCTCAAAGGCAAGGACAGTAATAGACAGACCATGACATATGAATATCTCACTTTGTCTTAGGAGTCTAACACATTGATTGGCCATAGAGGACATTCCCTGAAATCTGCCTACTGACTAAATAGCCAAATGGAACCCAGCTCCTGTAGAGAACACAGTTAAGCAAAGAATCAGGGTTCTGTATTACAATGGAAGAGACACGTTATAAAGAAAATCATCAATTTGTCTTGTTTGTACTTGTATGATATATTCTAGTTTCACCTAGCTTGATCCCCACAAAAAAAATGTTACAGGTGAGTTGTAGATATCCCAGAGAAGAATTGAGTTAAGTGGAGAAACATGGGATCTCTGAGACAAGGAAAGCATAGTGTGTAGAGAAATAGGTTTCAAATAGAAATCTGCAGAATGATTTGACTTTGCACACAAGGGGTTTTCCTGGAAACTCATGTGTCTTAACGCTCAAGGGACTCTCACAAACTAGGTCCTTTAATTAAGATAGTCAACGGTGAGTTCTTAACTCTCTGACATGGAACGATCTTAGTTCAAAACACTCAAGATCTGATTAAATTTATGTCAAAATGATAATGATGATGATGATGATGATAGCAAGGAAATATGCCATTTTCTGTTAAGTTGTATAGTCTTGGTTCCAATTTCCTAGATTTATATATACTTGAATACATGTACCCAGCAAATGAAAAAGTTCTGTAAAGTACATGTTACGTTATGAAATTACTCATATCTCAAAAATACACATTCTCTTATGGTTTTATTTATACTTTTTTGTCTCTGAGTATCAATCTTTGATGTTATTCAAGAAATCAAAAATTTAAAAGATGGCTAAAAAGGCAACTAGAACTATGTATTTAATTTAGCCTATGGTTCTATGAGTGTGCTTGACTTTAGTTTGACTTTGGAATCAAAGACGTCTTTAGTTAAGTAACTGTCACACTTCTGTATCCCATGGAGATGGAGATATGGAAAAGCAGAATGAGGCTAGAATTATAATGAGAGAGTATTTGTGTAATTGTATCCGAATTATTTCAGACTTGCTCTTCTATGCTGATGCATATATGGGATTTGTCTGTATCTGGCTATCTCTGTTAGCTAAGCAAAGAGGTGAAAGTTCCAGAGATTTGTTTGGCAACACATTTCTGAAGGGCCTTTTTGGTACAGCTGCCTTCCATTTGTTTCATCAAGAGACGAAGCAAAACTGAAGTCGTTCTTCATGATGAACTGGGAGCAGGTGCCAAGATAGTTTTATTGCTTAGCAACTTGGCAGCAGGAAATGTTAAAATATTACAATCTCTCATATCTATGAACTGAGACAGGCTTTCAACGGATGGCCCTCCAGCTTGAACGTGATTAAGATGCAGCCACATGGCATTGCTTATTCTTTGAACTGATAGGCAGAAGAAAGAAAAGCTGGACTCTTTTAATTGTATCATCATTTATTTCTCGGGAAACCTTTGCTGATTTGAGCCAAACACTAATCTAAGGAATTGAGCTGTCCCCATTTAGATGTTGATAAGTTTGGATCCTGCATTGATCAGGGCAATTTTGCTTTGCTTTTGGGAAGGACTACATCTATTGAGATATTGTATGCCAACTAAAATCTCACGAAAAACAAATCATACAAGGGAATCTGACAGTTTATCATACATTTCCAGACTTTGCAGGGTTGTTGTGGTATGTTTCTTCTCATGCAAATTGTGGAATGAATGAAAGTGACATAGCGATGTCACTAGCTAAATGGCAGCATAATGCAGACTGTCTCTGCAGATGCCTTGTCACAGGATGCTGTCAGCACACATGGGTCTGCAACCTCCTCCTCCTCCTTAGAGTCTCATTCTTCTTAACTGAGGATGCTGAGTTTGCCAATGAAACAGGACCTCTTTGTTTTGAAATCCACTTACAAAAGGAGCATATTTTAAGTAGCAAGTAGAATGTTTAATTTCAATAAAAGTAGTCGCTTGATGAGTATGTCAAATAACAATGAATAAATTAATAATCCCAGGTCATTAACCTTTTTTTTCACAGTTATATTATTGTCTTCTAAGCCTGGGAATTAGAGAGAGAAGAAAATTTTCAATTGTACTTAATTTTATCAAAACTTCAAAATTTTTCAAGATGTTAAAACCGTCCTGGGTGTTTTGTCTATAAAACTTCATTTTAAATTTATACAAATACCTAATGGATTTTTCCACATTTGAAAGATCTTCAATTCAAACCCAATATTGGGTTTGGCCTATATCCTGTATATTGGAAAATATGCTGAATTTGACACCATATAAGATATGATTTCAAATAAAGATAACAAGTAAATTTGCAATGAAATATACAAATTATTTTGTCTGTGAAATATTGATTTAAAACTTAGATGGCATAAACCTATTTCATTTTATTTATATTAAAAAACTATTTACTATGCTACATTTAAACTTAATTGTAAAAAAAATCAAGACAAGTATATTATAGACATTTTTATCCAACAATGATAGGAAAATAATTATTTTCATTTCTTTTTGTTTTCTATTATTGAAAACTTATTACAGCCACTTCATGAGCAAACTTGAAGGACAAACATCTAAAATTTTTCAATAGCTTTAAAGGAAACATTTAAATATATCTACTTATTTGTTCAAAATTAGTCTCTAAGGAGTATTTATAATTACCACTTATCTTATACAATTAAAAAGAAGCAGATTTTCATACATTTATTTTTTTTATATTCTAAATTTTCACCTCTTAGATATGTTACAGAGAGCTTTATAAATGAACAACCTTGTACCCAAATCTTTCCTCTTTCTCAGCCAAACTAGAGTACAAACTGTGCTTCATGTACAAACTGTGCATGAAAGCTTCAAGGCCATGAGTCTCATTTTTACCTTTAGAGAACAGAAAAGAATTAAAGGGAATGTTAAGAGCAAATGGGAGTTATAAGGAGAACTTTAAAAGCAATCTTATAAACTGTGAAATATCTCTAGCTATGCAGTGGAAATGTGTTCCTACCATTTCAATATTTATAACCAGTATATGTTTATTCATGTCTTAAAGTTTAAATATATGGCGATAGATATATCTACATAGGCCCACGTATGTTAAATTTTGACTTAAATGAATGATATCTCAAAATTTTATAGAATGTATGTTTTCAGAGTTCTAGAGTAGAAAAGCATTTCAGAGCAATCAGAGACACTTTTCTAGCCTGGCTTTATTGAGAACTCACTACTGGTTCAGAGGGCCCAGTTTTATTTAAACAATTATTAGGCTAGTTTATTTATAGCACCCATGTGCCTGTTTGGGGTGGTGGGATCTCAATAAATTTCTAAGATAACATAATGGCACAAGAATAGACTGCTTTAAAAATAGGTGCCTCCAATTACAATTGAAGGGGAAGAGATAGATGGAGGTTTAAATTATGCCAATTGCTTCTGGGAAGTTGATGGGCTAGATGGAGAGAAGCACACATCCATGAACACACGAGGTTATTTTCTACAATTATAATCAGAAATGTTAAATGGGAACTTATAATAAAGGTGAACAGCCACCGAATCCAGTCATTACTAATCACGGATCTGTACACAGTGGTATATTTAGTAAATGTCCTAAAGCATCATCCAGAAAGAGAATGTCAGTCCCAAGAGACTCAAAGAACTCACAGAAAGATTCAAATTTATTCCAATACGTGACATATGGCAAGTAGGCAAAACCCTGGGAAAGTTTGTCCCAATATAATTTACATACCTTCACACATTAGACTATGTAGGATTTATTATTATAAAAGAAAGGACACTTAATATTCGATAAGAGAATCTTAAACTCAAATGGACTGTGTTTCTGCATTTTTAGTGAATACTACTGCTCTTAATTGTAAAACTCTCTGAGATATACTAAATCTGCTTTCCTGTCATGCTATATGGCCAGGAATAAGCTTGAAGTCATGGCTTTCCAACAAAGTCTAATAAATATTAGATTTTAAAATAATGCATACATTTGCTTCTTAATTTTGTTTGTTTTGTAGTACTAGCTCATCTGTGATGATTTTTCTACTGATCATTATTCTCTATTATCTTCCATTTAATTATGTGATTATAGCTTTTTTTTCTTGGAGAAAGATTCAGCTCCTGAGTGATATATTCTAAGTTTCAATGGTAGATGTGCTTCATTTTTAAGATAGATTTCCAATTACGCTACTGACAAGGAGTTTTCCAACTTCATATATTTGATACTTAGGTACACTAGATTCCACAATATCTTTTAAAACTTTTTATCTCATTTATTTATTTATTATATGTAATTCAGGCTATGTATGTATGTATGTATGTATGTATATGTACATGCCATGACACACATGTGGGGATTTGAAGACAACTTGTGACTGTTCATTCATTCTTCCTCCACTGGAGATCAGGAAATTAATCTTAAGCTATCAGCATGTGCAAGTTGGGAGGTATCATTAGTAACCTCTGAGCCATTAGCCAGGGAAGATTCCTGAGATCCAAAACAACAGCATAATGGTTAAAAAAAAAAAAAAAAGTATTCCTAATATGAAATGAAGAGAAAGGGGCATCATCATCTACCATTGAGGCTGAATATAAAAATGAAAAGAATTATCCACACGAATCCTAATACATGCATTTCCATGTAGTCTCAAATATGACTATAAATATTATAGATTTTTCTATTTTAGTAGCTATAATTCCCATGACATAGCATGATGTCCTGATGATGTACCATGAGCCACTACATAATGACCTGTTTTATTGGATGATGCAACATAATCAACAGGTCTCCTCCATTCTACATTGCCACAGACCTGGATACAACTGGTAACAGTGCTTTCCCAACAAACATAATACTTTTGAGCATCACTCTCCACTGGTAGTTAGGCATTTTTACCCAGGGTGACAACCTCATTCTCAAGTGTGTCTCGTGTACCTTGCATTCTGCAAGGGTATTCATTGATCACCTTCTCTTCCTGTATGCCTCCTGCAAGTACCTTCCTTTGACCTTCATTTCTAGTTTCTCATTTTTGTATCTATGACTGGACAATAAAAATCCTGGTATTAATACTATAGCTTACTTTTTTCTTATTTGGAGAATATTTTTCCTTTTTATCCAATTCATGTTTTTTTAAATACTCATTTTAAAAAAAAACATGGCATACTGTGTACTTATTCTTTTAATGTGATTAATGAAAGAAAATGCAGAAAGCATCTTATTCATTTTGTATGTCTGTATATGGATGCGCATGCGTCTTCTCAAGTGTTTAGAGGTCAGACTACAACTTGCAGGATTTGGTTCTCTCCCTCCACTATGAATTCTTGTCACAGAATTGAGGATATCGAACATGGTTTCATGTCTGGCAGCAAGTGCTTTTAACCATTGATGCACCCCTTTGATCCCCAAATCCGCATTTTACAAAGTCACATAATAGAGACAAAAAAGTCTCATATTTGTTCATAGACTGAACTTGTACTCACTTAGAAAAGTACATCATTTTATATATAGTTTGTTTTTAAATGTTAGCGATTATACACTTTAAAATTGTCATTTGTATCTTATTATTTTAAATGTGAATAAAAATCATTGTAGCCTGCTTTTATTTTTATTTGGTTGGTTCCTTTTTTATTTTCTGATCCTTCAATGTGACCACTTGCTCTCAGTTACCAGTCTCACAGTATCTCCATACTCTCTTGGAGGAACTCTCACATCTTTTATAAAAATAAAACCTCATTTAAAAAAAAAAAAGAACTTTCTTCAGTGATGGAATTAATTGGCTTTGACTCTAGTTCACTGTCTCTCTGCCACTTGATTTCCTCAACTGAGCAATTGGTGGCATTTTATTTTATTTTATTTTATTTTATTTTATTTTATTATTTTATTTTATTGTGCTCTAGTGTCCATTACAAAACAGCAGAACCTAAAACCTCCATCATCCTATGTCTAATGAGCCAATGGCTGCAGAATGCTCAGCATCATGGTGGAAGCAGTTCTTCCAGTTTGTCTCTGACAGCCAGCTTGCTGTGGCAGGAATTAATAATGAAATGTTACCTCTCCTGAGTTTTATGTGGAGACAGGAAAAGTGACAGGAATTATGGAGGGAAATAAATTTACATTGTAGCATCCGTAACTTTAGGACTTCAGTATATTTGAAATTACTGTAAGATGACAGACTTACAAGAAGGTAGTTACCAGAATATTTAAAGCACTGGGCTGAAGAATCGAGAGACAGAAGGAAGAATCACTTTCCCCCCTGGTGCTTAATTTCTTCTTTCCAGCTGCTTATTAAAGGACCAAAGATCTATCTGACTTTTCCCCCAGAGTTAATCCATTTCAGTCAATGTCACAGCATATTCATTTGAACTGTCACACATTTCCAATCACCTTCTCTCCTTGGTTAAAAAAAAAAAAAAAAAATCACAATATCCAACTCTTGTCCTAGAAGTACTTTATTACAAAAAGCAAGTACTATGGGATTCTGTACTTTGTGCTATGACCACTTGGCTCAGCCCAATAAAGTCGTTATCATTGGCTACTGACTATAGATTAGTAATATTTTAAAAAAGGACAATGGAACCAGACCAAATGAAATTCTTACTATTTTTAAGTAACCTCCCCCTCCTCAAAGGGATTGCCTATAGTCACTTTTATTTTTAAGTCTAGTTGGAGGTATGAACCACATCCTTAATCTTTATAATTGTGAATTCTGTTGTTGGTATAAGTTGAAGAAGGACATCGTAGTTGAGGAAATGGCAAGACATAAATTCTTGTATAAAAGATGACTGAAGGACAGGACCTAAGCTCAGCTCTATCATAATTCTACGTTTTCATTTATCATTTCCTGCCTTTGTAAATTATGAAATTGTTCAAATTGCTTTACCTGATATGTTTGTTTTCAGCACTTATATTATCTCAGTTCGATATGAAAATCTAACCTGTATCTAGGAAGAATCAAATACTGAAATTAACATTCACTACACAGTTGCTAATGATTTATGATGAATTAAACTAAAGTAGTCCTATTTGCCAGGGGCCAGCACTTGAGGGTCTTCTTTCTTCTTAGTTCTCTCTTGAAGTAGTGGAGGGGGACGAGCATCGGAGGGACAAGATGTAGCCTTGAAAGATATTTAGGATTGCTGTTTTATAATAAAACTTTTACCTGTCTTAACTTTGAGTCACTTTGCTGCAGTAGCTGACCTGCCTGTCTGAGTTCCCTTGAGGCCAGAAACTGCAGTCTCTGGAATTGAGCACCTCATCATAAAACAGCAGGGGATTAAGTAAAATAGCCTTTGTTCTATCTCTACAGGAACTGTGCAGTTCTAACTTGAAGTCACAGGAAGAAGCAAGAGACACTTTGAAAAGTGATTTTTAATCTTTATTTCTGAGTTCTCTCTAAAAAGTTTTCTATGAAAGATCTCTAAGAAAGTTCTTCTAAAAGGTTCTTCACTCTAAAATGTTCTTCTACACTTCTGTTTCTTCTCTTTGTCCTCGACACTTGTAGTCCTTGCCTAAAGAAGTGAATCCATCGATAACTTTATCAGTCTATGACAGAACCATCTCAGGAAGATCACCTGCTATTTTTTAGCTTCTCCAAGATGGTTCCTGCACCTACTAACTATACATACTACTAAGCCATGTGTTATTATTTGAATATGAAATGTTGCCCCATATGTTGAAACACATGATCCTTAGATACTTAATGATATTGTTAAATGTCAGGAGATGGTACTTCACTGGAGAAGTGATTCACTGTGGATAGTCCTTGAGCACTTGTAGACAGACCCTTGTCCTTATTTCTTCTTTACTCCTGAGTGTGCATGCAATCTGAGCAGCCAGCTCTCTACAACTTCTACTATGCCTTCTTTGTCTTCTATGTCTTCATAGCTATAATAGACTATATGCCCTTGGAACTTAATCAAAAATAAATTATTTTTTTCTTATAGTTCTCCTGTCAAGACACAAAATCACTTTTATTTTCCTTCCCTCATTATTAAACAGGATACACATTTAGGTTTATATTATGTGTAAAGTTATGTCTAGGCCTAGATAATATACATATTTGAATGGGCATATTTTCTCCAAGAAAATTTCTTCTTTCAGATTATGTATGATTAATAAGGAAGCCTATAGGAATTTATCTTGTTTTAAAATGGAACATTTATATTATTCAAACTATTTATCAATTTAAGGTAAAATAGTCCATAAATACAAAACCAATGCTTAAATATCACTTAATTCTTCCGTTTGGATTAAAACATAGATAAGAGCATAGCTTGACTTCCAGTGTCATTTGATCTTCAATTCTTTTTAACTACTTTATAAAATTCATAAAATAGTTAAAAAATCTGTGTTATCTACAGATTTCTTATTTTGAATATAGATAAAACTTGAGCTACAAACTAAGGTGAATGTGAGAATTCACTAATGATTACTATGAGATGGCTGACTATAACCTTCTCAAACTTTTCAAGTTAAATGATTGACAATAAACAATGACATTTTACTGAAGATTCATACATATTTTAATGCCATAGATACTAGCCAAAACAAACCACTTCTGGAAGTACTAAAGAAAATCTTTTTAATTAATTTCTTTTGCAGACATAATTCAGAATGATTCTACAAAATGAATTTTATCTATCGTCAAATTAACAATTTCAGTATTACGTGTTTGAGATGATCATCAGTTTCTCAAAGTATAGAGCATTGCTAGACTGTATCCGATTCCCAGTTACAAAATCAGTTCTAGACTGTAATGAAGAATAACCAAAAATTAAAGGCAGTCAGATCAAAACCAATTGCCTTGGTCTAAAATGTAGAACATAGTGGTTCAAGCAGAGCTTCTTCCAAATTTTTCTTAACTGGAAGATGTGTAAGGAATCATGGACCTGAAATAAAGAGCCATCTTGGATAAAAACTTTATGTATTTTAAACTTTAACTTTACCACATGTTCTTCAAAATCTTCATTTTCATATCTGATAATGTAAATTTTCCATTATTAATAATTTTCTCTTCATTTTATGCATGTCTGGAGACAATACTTATGTCATCTTAATGATGTCCTTTCTTGACATCACAGTAGCCTGAAATTTAACTAGCAATTAACTAAACATATACTCTGTTGTCTACTTCTTTTTATTAAGAAGTTATTATATTTTTTCTTTCCAAATTACCAAAAGCCTTTCTCTTTTATGTGGAATTGATTCACCAACAACTTAAAATGATGAGTATCTATTAAAACTGCTTTAATCTTTCAATGCAAAAGGAAAATGACAGAATCACACAATGGAATTCAGTCACTTTTATATCCTAATTCTAAGGGATGTATCTGTGATCCCTGTTTGTTCCTCAATTTTTCTTTTCTCTTTTCCTCCACTTCTAGATATTTGATCCTGTCCCTCCAGAATAATGCCATCCTCTTAACTACTCTGGTATAGACACTGATCACTGTTTTCACAAAATCTGTGTCACACTGATAAAGAGTATAAATGTGCATACCTGTTTATGTAGTTGTTTATTGCATCACTCTTATTGACCATTAATCTATCTACTTCTGTATTATCATATCAACTATGTGTCTATCAGGTATTAAGTAAAGGAGAGAGTGAGAGAAATGGATTGCAATAGTACAATAAAGTTTCTGAAGGACAGATATTCTATAACAAAACTGCAAGACCTACATGAGGAAAAAAAAAAAAAACACTAGCTTTTTATACATAAAAGATTTTGGTCTCCCTTTCATTGGTTTACATGCCTGCATTATTTTCCCTGCCTTCATCATTTTTTTATGTATGGTAAGGAATCCATGGTAGCAGGAGCTTGGGATAGCTAGTAACATTAGCTGTCATTCAAAGTCAAAGAGTATAGAGCAATACATATTTTTGCTCAGCTAGCATTTGCCCTTCAATGCAGGCCATAGAATGGTCCCACATATATTTATAGTGTATCTTGTTCTGTAACTTAATCACACAGTACTTTGTGGTGGTTAATACTATCAACTTAACAGAAACTAGAGTAACTTGAGAAAAAGTTCCACAAGTGAGGAATTGCCTATATTAAATTATTCTGTGGATATATGTATAAAATATTTTCTTTTTTACATATTTTTTATTCTTTTAAATTTTATTATTTTATTGAATATTTTATTTATTTACATTTCAAATGTGATCCCCTATCCCATCTCCCTTTCCCCTGCTTTTTTGAGGGTATTCTCCCACCCACCTACCCACTCCTGCCTCCCTGACCTTAAATTCCCCTATACTGGGGCATCAAATCTTCACAGGACCAAGGGCCCCTCTTCCCATTGATGCCTGACAAGGACATTCTCTGCTACATATGTGGCTGGAGCCATGGATCCCTCCACGTGTACTCTTTGGTCAGTGATTTAGTCCCTGGGAACTCTGGGGAGGGTGGGGGTCTGGTTGGTTGATATTGTTGTTCTTCCTGTGGGTTGCAAACCCCTTCAGCTCCTTCAGTCTTTCTCTAACTCCTCCATTGAGTTCTTGGTGTAGGTGGTTCTTATCTGTATAAGAAAATGAGTCGGGCAAGCCTGAGGAAACAAAGCAGTAAGAAGCATTCTTCCATATCTTCTGCTTCAGTTCCACTCCAAGGTTTCTTCCTAGAGCTCCAACTTTTACTCCTTAATTATGCAATGTAACCCATTAGCTAAAATAAGCCTTTCTGGGCTTGCATTAGTTTTAGTTAGTGTTTTATCATAGTAACAAATACCAATCAAATAAATACCTATAATGTGTACCCAGGGGCTAATTTATCTAAATAATCACTCTTACATAATCCCAGAGATTTCTTTCATGGGTGAGTCTAGGTCCTTTTAGTTCACAACCAATATTAACCATTATATCCACTACAGCATAAGAATGAAGCTAATGTAAATTTTCTAAACAAACCCCGCTCTCTCAAGCTGGTGCTGACCTTGCAAAAGATTGATATTGACTCTTTCAAAGTAGGCTAGATTAAGTTCTTAGGCAGAATTTTACTCACCAAACATTTATACAATCTAGAGAAAACTAATACATGTGTTTGTACTAAGGCATGGAAAGTCCAAAGATGCCCCTTTCTTTCACGTGTTACATAGAAAATACGTTTCCACATTCTTCCTGCAAAAAAAATTCCTTGAAAGTTAGATTTACCTATTGAGAGTACAAAGACAGAAAAGGGGACCATGCTGGGTTATTATTACATTTTGAAAAAGAAACCTGGAGCCATAGACTTGTAAGAATTGAGTCATTTATCTACAAGGGAAGGCCATTTCCCATTAGTCTCTACTGTCGTTCAAATGTCTCTAAGGTAATTTTTCGAGACTTTGTCCCCAGCAAGGTACAGTTGACAAAAGGTCATAGTTCTTAAAGAACTGAGCCTATGGGTATTTTGGCCACTGGATATGGCCTTGAATTGGATAGTAGCTTCCTAGTTCTTTTCTCATCTCTTTTTCACCTCCTAATCATTGTGGCAGCAGTCTTCCCTGCCACATATCGCTGGTTCAATTTCCTTGGCTGTTCTTCCTTATAACAGAAGACCATAAACTGTTAGCATGCCTGAATTAGACCCTCCCAAACTGTAAGAAAAAACCAAACATTATCCTTATGAAGGGGATTCTGTCTGAGATGCATTAAATAAGAACAAACAGAAAAAAATCATGGGTTTCTCAAAACCTAACATTTAGATTGAAGTCTATAAAATAAACTTTGGATACTCATCTATGCAATCATGCAATGCTATGTCAGTAGCACTTGAATCAAGATGTATGTCAGAAAAATGAAATATAGCATCTTTAACGATTACTCTTGGAGAGATAATGTCTCAGTTCTATGTACCCACTTATTTTTCCAAAAGTTTTGGGGTTTTTTACAAGATGTATATGACATCCTTTAATTAAATACAATCTAAGGAGAATCTGACAAGTACAATCACAGCATCTCCTTGATAGAGGACAATCCATAAAAAGGGAAAATGGCTTTCATCATATGTTGAATGGATACATCAGAACATTTGATAAAATTGAGAAATTAAATAGATATTATATATAAAATGAAAAAAACCACATTCATCAATATTGATGATTTTCCCATTGAGGAACTCAGTGATAAGCAAGAATATCAAGCCTACATTGTTTAGATAAAAGATAAAGAAAAAAGTCAGTTTTATGCTTCTTCTTGTATATTTGTATAAACAGTAAGACTGAGCCTTTAGATAGTGACAGAATCTAACTTAATGTTAGCTATGGATGAGAAACAAGATTGGTAGGAAGTGATAAAAAAATTACACCTTTTTATTTGTCAACATGATTAGCAGAGACATATACATCAAAAATAAGTAGCTACAATAGGTACAAATTACATTCCATATAAAATATACTCTATTAAATAAATTTATGAACACAGTTTACAAATTTAAACTTTTACCACCAAATTAAATAACACCATAAATATAAGAAGTCCCCAGACCTAAGTAGGCCCTCATATTTTATGAGAACTGACAGTAAGATGTAAGCACCACTCAGGCCTTGGAATGCTGGCTGTAGGAAGCAATGCCTGCCAAAATAAAAAACAAACACCTAATCATTCAAAGTCCAATGTTCTAAAAATGTCCCCCAAAGTGTTAACCTTGCTTTCTGGCTTCTTTAGTTTGACCTCTGCCTAGCCGTTCTTGTTATTGAATGTGTATCAACCAAGGATGTCATTTTTGTCCTTAAAACCCACTCTGAGACAGTCTCAGGACTGCACTTGGGTTTTAAATACTCAGTAGAGTTGTTGGCCATATAATACAGACATTTTATTGGCTTGAACCATGTCTCAGTGATCTTCTCTGGTGGATATTTCACAACATTAATATTATTTAAGATACCTATTTCTTATATGAAAATAATGGTCATATCATATAAATTATGTATTTTTGTTTTTTTCAAAAAGTGTTGATATTGTAACTCAGACTAATAATTGCAGCAACTAGGAGGATGAGGAGGAGATATCTTTTGCCAAGATCATTTTGGGTTACATAGAAAGCAACTGTATCAAGTATATATATATAATTGATAACAACCATCATGTTCTCAAGATGATCATTGTTGAAGGTTGCAAACTTATCTGACCTTTTTTTTTCCTCAGACTACTAAATTTAAAATAAATATAATCTTGATTTTAAGTTTCTATTTGTATTGTGAAAATGTGTTAAAATAAGAGCTAACAATTATTGCTTTTGTTTACCAAACTCATTGATATTATATAGTATAAAAGAAATCTTTATAGCTCCTGAAGATTTAAGACAAAGTGACTATTAGTCCAGTGACTCAACATTTTCTGTAGGATGCATGAGGTGGAAGTGAGGGGGGCTATACTCATACACAAGAAAGAGAGAGACATAGGAAGAGAATTGGAAACACATACAGAGAGAGAGAGAGAAAGAGAGAGAGAGAGAGAGAGAGAGAGAGAGAGAGAGAGAATGAGAGAAATGTGTACAAGAAATTTTGTACTCTACTTTAGATATCTGAATTCCTTCTGTTTCTTTTCATTGTTTTTTCAAGAGGTTATTAGTTGGCTCCATTAGCTCTTCATTAAGTCTTGAATTCTACCAAAGATTTTACTATCTATCTCTTAATATGCTATTTATTTACTTAAGGTACTTTCTTTCTTGATGTTTATTTTTATATCTTTCTTGAATTCTGTTTCAACTGGTCAAAATTAGTATCTTGATTTCCAATAAAAATATTAATCTAGTCTTATGTTCAATTCCATAATTTTAGTATCTGACACCTTGAATCTCACTCTTAAATTTAAAAATATTTTTCAATACTGTCCCTCAAGATATTTAAGGAGCATACTGATTGCTTTTTGTTTTTGTTTCTTTTTTATTTTGATATACTTCTCATGACCAGTGTCAGCCGGCAGTGGTGGGGCACGCCTTTAATCCTAGCACTGGGGAGGCAGAGGCAGGCAGATTTCTGAGTTCGAGGCCAGCCTGGTCTACAGAGTGAGTTCCAGGACAGCCAGGGCTATACAGAGAACTACTGTCTCGAGAAAACAAACAAACAAAACAAACAAAAATTCATGACCAATGTCTTCCAATATCTCTGTTATTGCTTTAGCCAACAGTTTTTAATTATTATTTATTAAAATTAACATGCCTTACTCTTCTCAATTTAAAGCATATTGCTTCCTAGTAATAATATCAGTAGCACATGTTTCATGTGTTTCTCTTATGGCAATTACCATTATAGAATATAAAAATGGAATTAACAGAGCCAGTGAAGCCACTGATTCCTAAGAACCACAAAGACTAGTCATGTGCTGAGATTGTGGCAGAGAGAGATTAAAGTGTGCACCTGGTATCCTGTGTTAATACTCCAATGCCTAAACTTTCATTTCAACCTGTACTTTGGTCAATTTTATATCCTATAGTTCATGTTCAAATAGTCTTTGAAATAAAATCACTAAGCTAATTTTGCCTAGAGCCTGCTCAAACATCCACATCTGCTTTGATTTTATTCATTTCCTGGAATGGTAATAATTTCAGTCATAAGCATTAAAATCAAGAGTAGTACTCAAACAGTGATTAAGTTCAGCCAGACTCTTCATCTATCACTTGTAGTGTCCTTATTCTTCACTTTAATGGTTTATATGGTTTTATGAATTGGGTCATGCTTTCATTCTTTTATTAGTGAAAATATTGAAGCATAAAAATGTTTTATAACTCAAGAACACTTGACTCTTTTACTCTTGACTCTAAAGCCAGATCCATACTGCCAAATCTGTCCAGTTCCTGTGCTTGCTGAGACTGGGATACAATCCTCTTAGTCTATTACATTGTTACCAGCTTTGTGTTTTCCAACTCCTTCAATGCCTATAGTTTCCTGTCCTGGAAAATCCTCTGTAAACTGTCCTTGAACTCTGAGATCTGCATGCCTCTGTCTCCTTTGCCCTGGAATTAATGGTGTGTAGCACCATTCCTAGACCTAAAACATTTATCTGTTTGCAATGTGCTCTGTACCAGGCTAGCCTTGAAGGAACACAGTACTGGAGAAGGAACCAAGAGTTCTAATTCTTGATCCAAAGGCAGTCAGGAGAAGACTCATCATCCACAGACAGCTAGAGGAAATGTCTCACATCCTACCCACAAAGTGGCACACTTCCTCCAACAAAACCACACCTACTCCATCAAGGACACACCTCCAAATAGTGCCACTTCCTGGGTTAAGCATATTCAAATCACCACATCCTCTTCAAAAGTGTCAAAATTTAATCCTCATGGAAAGTTCTGAAAATGTGGAAATCTGACTGTTTTGTTAAATATTGACTTTGACAGTGGTTTTGGATGTGCAATAGGTCACCTGAGGTGGGTTCCTAACATTTGAGAACTGACAGTGTTTTAGAAGAGGAAAGACGAGTCTGCCAGGCACAGTGGGCCATTCAAGATGTCTCTTATCATTTGATTTCTTATGGAGCCTTGGGACTCTGCCAACCAGAAGGTTATCACCAGATGTTGGCTGGTGAGTTTGGCCTCCTAAAATATAATTCCAAAAAAGCCTCTTTACTTTTTAAGCTACTTTAGTTCAGAAATCTGTTAAAGTTACAATAATCAGAATAATACACATGCATCTCTCTTGCTCTAACATAACTTAGAAATGTTCTCTTAGGGACAAAGATAAACAATACCATTAGACTACTTGATTTAAACAACTTTTCCAATATTAACTGCTAATACTGTCAGTAAATTTTGAAGATTGTACTTGTCATTGAGACAGAATAGATAGGGAAATAGTTAAGATGACAGTATTTTCAGGTAAATTATAGCTTAAAATCTACCTTGAAAATAAATTACATAAGCAACTGAAAAATCAGCACCTTTGATCATCTGTTTTCTTCTTTTCACAAGATCACATTTATATTTGTATTAAATGTGAAATTATGTATGTTTATCTGAACTTATACTATAAAGGTATATAAACACATGCATAATTGCATATATACAAATAATGTTTTACTCATTGGTGACTTTTAAATTCCTGTGTCATGTAAAATAAGTTTGCTTTAAGTATATAAAAATCTCTGTATCAAACAGAAATTTAGTTAGTTCTAATGTAAGTATTAAGAAGAAAGGAGTTAAGCCATTTTGCTTATTATATGTTGCTTAGATGACAATGATAAAAGGTCCCTGCACTGTGTAACTTTGTCAGTGTGCTATTTTAGGGCATAATCTTATTGAGTTTCATTATGCATCCTCAGCATCTATTATTCCTATTAATGCCAAAATCAACCTCCACCTTGCCCTTTTCCCATTCTAATTGACAATGGGCAGATAATTTCTGGTCCAGATCAGGAGCTCATCTTCCCATCTAACCTTGAACATCTATCCAGCAACAATGAATCCCATTAGCATCAGACTCATGGCTAATAAATACAAAGGTTCCATGAAGAACAATAATGCACTTTGGCTGCCACATCAATTTCTGGCACTTCAGAAACTAAGTGTAATGAACATTAGGTCACAGCCTATATCTTTCACAAAATGTCCCAGTTAGAATAGCATATTAAGCATCCAAACTGGGAGTGATAGGTCATTATTTGAGACACCATTCACATAAAAAAATGCTATTGTATACTTACCTCTATGAATAAGAAGTTTTTAGGCATATTCAATACTATTTTAATGATATCTTTTAAAAGATATTTCTAGAGGTGCATAGCATATAATAATTTTTTTAGAACAGAATATTGTAACATAGAATTAAAAAATACACATGTGAAATCAGACTCACTTTTTGCCATTTCTGAGCTTCTATTGCATCATTATATATTTTAAAATTACAAGAAAGAAACTGAAAATTCCAATGTCATGCAAAAGATATTACATAACTTTAAGGTACTGAGGCGAAGAAAACTAAGATTTTGGTTAATAATACTCTATAGTTCAAAGCACAGGAAAGTAAATTTTAGGGTTATTAGGTTTCGGAATATTTTCTCCTGGCATACGATTTTTCTATTTTTTATATTCAATCTCGTCTACACTTCTCTTTTATTTAAACATTGTTGACTCTTTATATTTGCTTCTGTGAATACACCTATTTCAAGTAGCATCAAACAGTTGTTTTAAGCAAAATCCAAACAAAATTACACAGTATTTTGCAAGTCTGACATATGCATTT
This sequence comes from Mastomys natalensis, assembly GCA_021653895.1. NCBI lineage: Eukaryota > Metazoa > Chordata > Mammalia > Rodentia > Muridae > Mastomys > Mastomys natalensis. The sequence goes on along the minus strand of JAJTUV010001158.1, from coordinate 38,829 downwards.
TAACTTTGAGCCTCTATTCTTTAGAAAAGGTTGTTTATCTTTAAGTGTACAATACTGAGTATGATAGTTAACTTTTAACTCTCAGTTTAATACAATCTAAAATCACTTCGAGAAGAACCTTACTTGAAGAATTTTCTTGGTTAAGTTGACCTAGACAGGCCTTTGTGGATTTGTCTATATTGTTAACTGATGTGGTAAGACCTGCCCATTTCGAGTTGTAACATTCCTTACATGGAGTATCCTGAACTATGTAAAACAACAGAAAGTTATGTGGAAATATCCAGTGATCACAGAACATAGGTAGTAAATTCCACTCTACTCTTGACAGCTTGAGCCTAGTCTTGACTGGGTTTATACCCAGGAAATTTAAAACAAATACATCATTTTCTTCCTTGTTGCTTTTGTTCAGCAAATCTTATCACAGCAACTGATAGGAGGCTAGAACACTGGGATACAGAAGGATATTTATGTAAAATTTTATGTAAAATTAATCCATCATTTCCCTTTTGATGTAGTTTGTACTTCTTTTCTTTTTGTTTGATTTATTTTGTTTATTCTGAAGTACACTTCAGTAAATTGACTCTAGATGACTCAATGAAGAGTGTTAGGCAGACACCTATCAGATTTTTTCTAATGACTCTGGAGATAAGCAGTGAATGCTGATGTCTTCAGGAGCTGACCCTTTGAATGAGGGTTAAGAAGCTCCAATCACACTTTCTTGCTGTAATCCCTTCTGCACCTTGCTATGGTGAGGCTGACAAGATGAGAGACAGAGCAGTCATACCCACCAACAGAATATCAGCCTAATTTGACAATAGAATGCATTTTGGAAGAAAATCAAATATGTACAAGTAATTTCAGCTCTTTCTATTCATTTTAAGTCAAAGGAAATATGATGTTGCCTGTAGATTTTATTCATTGTCTCAGAATACCTGAGAATAGAAAGTGAGTTACTTAGCAGAACACATTAGCCTTTCAAGGACAGAAGTGCCACTTAAGCAGTTGATGGTTAAAGTTGAATGCATTATAAGCTAGTGTTCTCATGATCTGGATGACTGGACACATTTTCTTAAGTGTTTCACTTAGCACTAAGGAGCAGCTTGGAGCCCCTTGTAGAATGCAATCTATTATTTTTTTTTCTTACACTAATTTTTATACTTTTTATAAGCTTCTTACTATTTGATCTTATGTAAATATCATAAAACTTGGAAGAAATTAAAAGTTGGAAATCAATTTAATTTAAAAATAAAGAAGAAAACAATGCCCATGTTTGATTTCCTGTTCAAAGCCTTAATCTTTAGGTTAGTGAATGTATGATGAAATAACTCATGAAATATGTCCAGTGGAAACACATTTTTAAATATTTCTGTGCCTGTTTAGATTTTAAAAACTTATGTGGAGCCTAAGCCATTGTAAACACAAACCTTGAGTGTTTTCATCTCTTGTTCTTAAATGATTGACATTCACCATACAGTATAAAGCATTTTCATAAGTAATACAGGGATATTGCCATTGTCTTAGACTCTGTGTAACTTAAACAAACTTTCAAAGACCAGATGAGTTCATAATAACAGAAAATTATTTTTCACACTCACAGGGTGTGAAAAGTCCATGGCAAAGGCAATGGGTTTTTTAGTGTTTATGAAGTCCCCATGTCTTTGTTCATAGACAGGTATCTTTACACTGTATATTCACAAATTGGACAATGCTGTTTTTGTTTTATCAGGTCACTATTCAGAATGCCCTGTCTTCTAAAACATGATTATCTAAGAAAAGCCTCATTTTTAAACAGGAGCTTATTGGGAAGGGGTGACACTTTTGTAGAGGAGACACAAGTGTGGTGTGTGTATGTGTGTGTGTGTGTATGTGTGTGTGTGTGTGTGTGTTTGTGTCTGTGTGTGTTTTCCTAAGAAAATTGATTAATGTGATAACAAAAGGGAAGACTTTCTAGTATCTGAAGGATAAATTAGAGAAATAAAAGAGCAAAAGAGCTTATCTAGGATCTAAGATCAGAAGAATCAATGGAAATTCCCTTCTCCAAAGCCAATGAAGGAAGCATGCCGTGACACTTAATATATTAAGTCTCACCTTGACATGGTCTAGACCCAACCAAGAGGCACGCCTCTGAGGGTTAAGATAGTTTCATAGAATACCTTAGAAAGATTTGCTAGACTAGGTTAATTGACAGAAGAAAAACTAACTTAACTGCAAGCAGTACTCTTAAGTTAGTTGGTCTCCTGGTCTGAATTTTTTTTTTTTTTTAAAAAAGGAAAAAAGAAGAGCAATCACTTACAGTCATCACTTTCTGCTTCCTGAGGGTGAAAGCCAGGGGAGCAGGTGACATGGGCTCTCCCTGGCACAGGATCCCTGCTGTGATGGACTGTATTTCTTTGGTCAGCTGCAATAAACTTTTCATTCTTAAGTTGCTCTTGTCAGACACTGTCTCACCACAGGAAGAAAAGTAAGACACTATGAAGAGTCAATATTTCAGGTAGTATTTGAAGATTACTGTAACCTAAAATTCCAGTTCAACATTGGAAGATACATAAATAAATAAATAAATAAATAAATAAATAAATAAATAAATCTCTTAGCTTTTGTTCTGTGGTCACCTTAGGGAGAACAATGTAATTAACTAATCTCTGATGGGAACACAAATCTTATACAAATAATGTTACCATATACTTATACAGAATAAATTTAAATAATCCTTATATTCTATTTATTCTGAAGGAAAGTAACCACATAAATAACTTTTGTAAGTAGTCTTTTGGGCACTATTGGTAAAAGACAAAGCGAAAACATCTTAAGGCTGGCAGAATCCAAGGGGGGGAGGGGAAATGATTTACTAGGGAAGAGAATCTGTTTACATCTCAGTAAGAACAGAGAGCGGCGAGTGGGCTTAAGTGAACATCTGCAAATGGTATAAAATGCATTCAAGGAGAAGTAAAGCATATCATTTTAGGTTCATTCTGTCCACGCGGGGAGGTGAGACTTTACAGATCTATGGAGTATAGTTTCTGTGGAGATTAAAGAGGCTAGTGTACTTTCATGATCAATGTACAACAGAATAAAGAGAAATGTGGCAGGGTTGTGGTTTATTTTCTGGAGACCATAGAGTGTCCAGATATTTGATGAAATAGCATTCTGCATGCATCAGTGTTGATATTTTTGTGTAAAATGCTAGTTGGATCGTTAGTCTCTATAAACTGGTTGTCCTGTACCTAAATTACAAACTCACTCTCCAATTACTTGAAAATATGAACAGAGCATAAAACATGGCCCACACAAACATATTTCTCACCTGATTATTAGCATCAATTACACATCTTCAGACATTAACTGAAGAATGGATTCTAAGGTTCTGAGATTCCATATTTCCTACCGTACCTAATCCAGCTGAGCTATTTCTAATGCTTCTAACTCAGATTAGACTTCCATCACCAGACTTCTGGATCTCCAGCTGTGGGTATATCCTGCAGTACATGATAATTCTCAGCTGTAAAATCACACAGACAAAGTCATTTCTCTAATAACAAGTCTGTAATCAAATCTCAGAAGAAACTTAGCAACTAAGTCCCCTCTTGTTACTGCCTGAAATATTTGACAAAGGAATGAATTGTTCTTATCACCAGGGATTGAAGCCAATGTAATCCAGGTACTTGGTATACAATTAGTGGAGGATCAGAAGATCTTACCAGTGTTAGTCAGATTATGACTTTTAGAATACCCAAGACGAATGATATTCTGTCCTCTAACACTGGGGAACACACCAAAATGTCTTCACTTGGTTATTGTCAAGTAGAATTGATGTGTTGCTTTAATATTGAAGGCATGACAGAAATCAGATAACCCCGAAGCTACTGAAAAAGTGTTTACTACAGGCAACATGGACTTCGTGGTCAAATTTAGATTCTGGAACTTAACTCACGCCAATGGGGGATGCCAAGTAGCCTGGGTATTTCCTGTACACATGGTGGTATCATGTCATTCCAGCAAAAACTGTCAGGTCCAAGTATGTATTAAACATGCACTTAAACCTTTAAGTATATTTTGTATACAAACATCTTTATAGTGAGAATCTTAAGATCATCATTAATGTCTTTTCACAAGAAGTGAGGAAATAGCGAAGACCCATTGAGAGCTTTCTAAGAGCATTCAGGTGTGGAAAAAATGTTAATTCTTTGCTTATTTATATAATAAAGTCTCTAACTCACTGATACATTGACAAAGTAGTTTACCATTGTCATATCCTAATGACGGGATTAAACCCTACTTAAAATGTCTGACTTAATTTGTCAATTTAGGAAAATATTTATTTAACTATAAAGAATTTAAAACTACATTCCTTCATTAAACATTTTCCCTCATAAACTGCTATTGGACTTTTCAGGGACACCAACGTGTGAAATTTACATCTTTTGAAATTTTATTTTGAAAACATTGGCGTACTTCAGATATAGACATGTAAGTATCATTTGAATAAAGAAGAAGAAAACAAATAAATGAAACAACACTTGCCATTATAGAGTCCAAAAGTCTATGAACGCCTATCTTCAATCTGCATTTCAAATCAGTTATTGGTCAATAAGTCTCAGTACATGGAAAAAGAAAAGTAAATGGAAATCATGTAAGATGTTCTATTTGTGGCTCCTGAATCCACTGATGTTCAGCATCATTCCTGTTCACTGAAGATGTAGGAGACTGTAAGAAATGGACGTCAGTGAAGAGAGGAGAGAAACGGCTTCTGGATTTGACAGAACTGATGTACTCCTGGAGTCAGGGTAGCTGTGCTTGCCTCTATAATACCTGTATAAGATCAAGTCAATCGCTGTTCTAGTATATAGTGGGAATGTTGTTCATGAGGCCGCCCACACATTATTAAGGAGCTATAGACAGTTGATGGCTTCTCCAGTGAGGTTATCGGTAGCTCAGTTATGCTTCAGTGTATGGTTCCATACCCAGGTGGTACAACACAAATTAGATTCAGGAGTTATTTTAGGAAGAAGAAGAACAATTACAACAACAAAGAGGATACTGCTTGAAGACAGTAGAGATGTGGGTGGGTCTGAGAGAACTTAAGGGGAAGAGTGGAGGCATCAAATATAATCAAACATACTGTATAAATTCTTTAAAAATAAATATATATTAATATCACTTCACATTATCCTTCACAAATTGTTTACAAAAGGGGTATTATTAATGAGTTTTATGAACATTGTTCTAATACGTACTATTCTATTCAGAATTGTGTACATTAAATAGCAAGGAAGTTTTATTCATGATCTCAAAATATGCAAAGGTTTATACAAATATAATTTCCAGAAAAATATGGAACATAGAAATGTATTTGGTCTGAATTTATTGTTTCTGGATTTGACAGGATTTTTCTTATTTTTGGCCTCTGAATTTGAATGTCCAATACTATTCATAACATTCATAACCTGAAGTCTAATTTTATTCATATGCAAAGTAATCCAATCACTTATACATAGGTTTGCTTTTGTTCCTGTGTTTTCAAATGTGACTCTCTATTGAAAGTCAATTTAAATACCACCAAAATATATATATATATATATATATATATATTATATATATATATATATACACACACACACACACACACACACATTCTTTCATTCTGTCATAGTGTTCTTTTCAGTCTCAGTTTTGCTGTCAAAGCAGAAATTAACTTTGTGTTGACACCGTCCAACACTGCTAAGATGACTCTAAAGAAAAAGACATTTAACCACTGAGAATTTGGATCCAAAAGGAAATAGTAGCGCTGGGAGTTACCAGTACCATAAACAGAAGTGATGATTCAGTCTGCTCAAAGATGAAGAAAATAAAGTGTCTGAAGTTTTCCCCTTGATTTCCTAGGGGTATAAATATAATCAATAACAAGCAGTAAGGCAAGTTTGTTACACTTGCTTTTGCTCTCAGAACAGCAACCTCTATCCTTGTGGAATCCAGTTTCCTAGTTCAGATGCAAATTATCTCCTCTTTAATGGAATTTTTATTAGCTTCCTTTTATTTGAGAATAATACGACTGCTTAACAATGAAGATCTGTAATCTTCAAGTAACCTGGGGACATTGCTATAGATTTTGGAGATATAGCCATGTTAAAATTAGATACATATCACATTTCCATTTTTTTCCCCTGCATAATGACTTTAGTTTGTGTGAGTGAATAAAAAAGATAATCAAGTCATAGATACCTCATGGAGATTGCTAGTGCATTTGTCTGTAAAGATATAAACTACTTTCACAAGAACTTCTAATTTATATATTCAAATGTCAACTATTTCCTTTCAATGCATCTGAGAAAACAGAAGATGCAGCAGTGTCCTTTTTTTTTTTTCCTGTTACTCAGATATAGTGGGTGTATTAAAAAAACAAAGAATTTCAGCACTCACTACTGTATGGTGAAAAGAAAGGAGATTTGAATTGACTGGGGCTTAGTGCTTGCTTTCCTTCCTACTCTAAATTTGTATCTAATATATGCACCCATTATTTTCTCATTTATTGTGATCTTGATTAGCAGTCCAGAGATGGCAAAAGGAAAATGCACAAGGTGACATTTTTATTGTCTTCTCATGCTCAGCTTGTTCCTACCTTTGTTTCCTTGTTTGCTTTTTGTTATTATTGTTTTTGTTTTTCTGTGAACATAACAGATGATATCTTCATTTATAACTTCCTGGAAGAGAAATTTTCAGTTTGACCTAGCTAAAATATTATTTCAACATTTACCACTCAAATTCACATTATGGCCAGCTCAGAGGATGACCAATCAAGATGTAGCAAATAATGAGCCCTGAATGACCCTGAATGCCCCATGTATAAACCTTATATCTCACTGTGTTCCTTTCGTTGCCTTTATAGTACCAACTAGTAAGCTGGTAAGAAGTCCTCATATCACTGAATGATTGCTTTAGAAACAGACAATAGAACTTTATCCCCCTCCTCTTTTTTTCCATTTCTTAAGTCTTTATTTTTCATTTATTTATTCATGTTACATCCCAACATCCACCACATGTCTCCTCCCAGTTCCCCCTCCCATAGCTCATTCTCTTATTCCCTCCTCCTCTTCTCTAGGAAGAAGGAGGCGAAATGAGTATCACCTTTTTCTGTTCCATCACGTCTCTTCAGGCCTAAGCACATTCTCTCCCATTGAGGCCCAACAAGGCAGCCCAATTAGGGGAATGGTATCCATAGACAGGAAATAAATTCACAGACCCCACTCCAGTTGGTTGAGGATCCACATGAAGCCCAAGATACACATATACTGCAGATGTCAGTGGGGTAGATCTACCCCATGCTAGGTCTTTGGTTGGTGGTTCAGTCTCTGGGAGTCCCCAAGTGTCCAAGTTAGTTGACTCTGTTTCTCTTTGTCTGCCTGTGGAGCCCCTTCCTTCTTCAGTATCTAAATGTTTCTTCCCACTCTTTCACAAGATTCTCCATCTAATGTTTGTTTGTGGTCTCTGCATTTCTTTCCATTGAGAGACTCACAAAGGACAGATAACTTCCTAAGTTCAAGTGTTAGACATGTAGACTTTAACTAATGGTGTTTGTTAGATAGTTGAGAAACCTTTAGGATAGGACCTTGTTGTCTTTTTGGACATTAGGAAAATGAATCAGTGAAGGCTGTACCTGACTCTAGGGATGTTATTCTGTTTCTGTTTGGCCATCATTAAATGACCAGCCATCCTACAGCATGACTGAAAGAACCAAGCCATTCTAGTGGGCATTTCCTTCCCTTTGAACAGACAGAAATCCTCTAAAAACAAGAATACAAACAAATCCTTCATCAAAGATTCTTCTCTCTGTGGTTCCACAAGCTACTAGTAAGATATTCACCAATGAGTTGACAGTTTTAATAGTTCTCAGGCTTCTGAAACTATGTGCCTTTCTCCACAGGCCCAAAGCAGTGAGGCCAACTGATTATAGGCTGGTGCCTCTATACCTGTAAGCTAAACTATATATTTTTTTCTTATATATTCATTGTTTATCCTGTTTGTTAGAGTTATGCAGGGCTAGATATGAATCCCATCAGACAGGTAGAAAGCTTAGGTCTTGCTGCAACAAATCTGAAATTAAATGGATCTTTTAAAGATCTATCAACTCAGTAGAACCTAAATATCCAATTTCTATCGCATAAAATTATGGAAGCAAACTGAGTTAGCTGATAACTTGGAGAGAGTAACAAAACAATTATAAGTTTATGGTTTTAATTTATATTACTTTATTTGTGTGTGTGTGTGTGTGTGTGTGTGTGTGTGTGTGTGTGTGTGTGTGTTTGCTATGTGAGAAAGATAGTGTATGGAGTCTCAGAGTGTCAGAATGCACATATAGAAATAAGAAAACAGCATTTATAAACAGTGTATATTAAAACCTATTCATAGATGCTGAGGTTGGACCTAAAGTCACTAAGCTTGCAGACCAAGTGACTTTACCCACAGTTTCATCTTTTAAAGTGCATTTTAAATGCATTAGAATGTAGAACCCATGGCAGTGATTTAGTAATAATAAGTCTTGTATCATAGTCTATACTACATTTAGAGGCATCTCATGCTGGACTTCTGTGTGTACTTGTGCTAAAGATATTTGTTATAGAAAACTAGATAATATATAAGAATGAGGTTTGAAGAAGATGAAGCAGTATACAGGGTGATGGCCTGGAACTTAGTTTTGTGAGAGAAAGGGTACAAAATTTTTTGCTTAAGACTTTAAGCAGTTCTGGCTTATAAAGCTAAGTATCTATAAATAATAGTCATTTGAACAGGAATACTGAAATGAGTATTACGATTCAGCATAAGATTATGTGTTTAGGTTTGAAAGTAGTCTGTGTAATACCTTATGTAAATCATCATAGACACACTAATTAGAAAATTGTATCTACTAACCTTACATTGTTTTGAAACCCATGTAGAATGTTGTATGTCAGTATCACAGTTCTGAACATTTAACCATGTTGGGACACCATAGCTAATTCTTAGTTTTACCATTTTGAACTTGTATTTTTTTTTTAGTGAATTTTTGAATATTGTTACTAGTAGTGATCCGTCCTCCTAAAATGAATAAAGATAAATTATTCAATAATCATAATGCTTAGATTTTGTAATCCAGGTAAAGCACACAAATATAAAATAATAAAGAAAAAATATAGTTTTAGCATTCACACTAATACTTTCACTTTTGCACTTGTTAATGTACTTACAGGTCAGTATCCATACCAGCATCCGATGTAATTACAAGTTCTACTTCACCTATATGCACTCTTCCTGTGTTGCCAAACACTTAAGCACTGACTAACACTTAGGTTTAAATGAACAACAGTTGCATTTTACTGCTCCAGAATTGAACTCTTTCCAGATTCTTAAATCAAGGTTTAATAGCTCTTAGTAGATTTTTTTTTTTAAGGAAGACAATAGTCCTTGCTTTCTGATACATATTCCAGAATTGACTTTATTGAATTTGTATTATTCATTGACCATTTAATGTATTTTCTCAAGTTATCTCAAATATAGAAATGTAGTTAATTCTCTAGTCTTTACTCTATTTTAAAAGATAGGTGAAAATAACTAAGTATATAAGAGATTCAATACATCATGTATCTATAGCGTTTAACACCGGTATGAATTCAGAGGAAAAGTTATTTACGAAGATGGAACAGTAGAAAGGAAAAACTATATGGCTTGAGCCAGTTTGTAAATTGAAATATGGCTTGCAGGAGCCTGATAAGGAGACTCTAGTGTCTTCATTTTCATTTCATCATAACATGGTACATCACTCTTCGTTTATTCCTTGACCACAAAAGAACAGGAAAGAAAGGAAATCCATGCAATTACAATTCCAGGAGGAAATTGACATAAGAAACAACCATTACAATAAAAAATAAGTAAGTAAGTAAGTAAATAAATAAATAAATAGGGCAGGCTTTGCAGGGTAACTGAATGATGTACTATGAGGCAGTATCCCCTAATTCTGTCTTGTGGCTGAAATTGATGATCTCAAATGTGGCACCTGAAAAGCATCCCTGCATTACTCAGCTTTCTGCTCAACAGAAGCCAACCATCACATGATTGATTCTTTTCTTAAAAATATCATTGAACCAAAGTTGAAAATTGGTCCTAGCTACATTTATCATTTGTATTGGAATTTCTTTCCTAAGCACATTGATTATTGACTACATTGAATCTCGATATTCTAGACAAATGCCCTCTTTCATCTTCAAGACGATTTATACTGAACTTCTTCAAGGTCTTGAAACTTTCTATAAAATCTCTCTGTCTTTATTCTGTAAGGGAGTAGAGAAACCTCACCTTGATGTCTTGTATGTTATGATTTACTACATACAAATAAACCAATGTTATCTTCATGTCCTATGGTTAACTGATAGCAATTTTACAGCAGCAAAATCATTTATGTTTTTTTTATAATATAACTTTTGTAGATATATTGTATGAGTAACATGCATGAGGTCTGAAATTCAGTGTATTCTAATCAAAATGCAAGGCTATAGCATCTGTAAAAATTCACAATTGCAGTCCTGACATTACATACATTATATGTCCAAATGCCCAGTAAAGGAAAGCACATTTTATAATTGTATGCCATATATATGCATAAATACAAGCTAGTAAACCAATGAAGCAGCTAACACCAATTTATTATAAGGTCTTTTTTACTACTAGTCTTATACTGCAGTTTCTGTTTTGATTGCTATAGCTATTTTAAAGATGAGTAGAAGTATATGTTCTTGTAAGTATGTTAATATTCTGAAAACATTAAGAATAATTGTAAATTCTGTAGAGAAATTAAGCTATGCAGTTACCGATGCAGTGTGTGTAAACATAACCATTATAGAAGCAGACAATGTGATCTCATGGTTAAAATGCAGAGCACTCCAAGGTCTGTTATAAAAGGTAGTCCTCAGAGATAACTGAAAATTATGTTGTCAGTATTACCAAGAGCATTAAGATTTGAAGTGTTTGAATACTATCAAATAGCATCTATGTAAATAAAAGACTGTTTATCTGAGTAGTTAAAAAACAATGTAGATTATCCTGGGATTTACTGTCTGAAACCAAGATGTAAACTTTAAGCCTTTTTGTTCCTGGATTGTTAGCCTCAAGATTGTTCTCCTGAGATTTGCAGTTGCTGCAGCAGATAAGTAATGTTTCAAAAGCTTCACCTCTGTTTTCGAATCTACTGTGCTGTGTTGTCTGAAAAGCATTTCATTTCTTGTTTTCAAGTAAAAAGCCGTTTTCACACTCTTGGCTGATTTATCCTTTGCAGAGTTCTGCTACGTAATTTATCACATCTTATCACAAAAGGATTTCTTCTATGTATCTGTGCAAAGGAAGAAACTATTTAGTATGTGATACTTCCAAAAAGAATATTTATTTACAAGTTGGGTCCATACTTAGAAACTACAGTATGATTACTCATTGAACAGAGTTAGAACTTAAAGCAATCTTCTTTCTGTCCTTAAATAAAGTATATAAAATATAGAACAACTTTCAAGATAACGGCAATTCTGTAATGCTAGCTATTCTCTATATAAAGCCAAATTAGTTAACAACTTTTTAAAATATCATTTTCAAGGTTCTTTCTTTAGATTCTATAAGCCCATTAGACTATTTTCTATAGCTAGGTGCATTTTACAAATTTGAGCAAGTTCTGGGATATTCAAAGCATAATCAAACTCAAGAGTAGAAGACAGCATAAGCCTGATTTAAGATTTTAGCAAGTGTATTACACTATCAGAAAGTGTACCTGTGTTATGTAGTAGTGGAATGCAGAGAGGGAAGAACTTTGCTGATGTCATCCTAATCACACAGCTACCTGAAAAACAGAGTTCAGTGTGCATAATTGGAATGGGCAACACAAGAAATATAAATATTGAGATGCCAACTGGCTACTGTAACACAGACTTACAAAAAAAATAATACTGCCATGGCTTATGGGACAAATGTTTGTGCCATTTCTAAATTTCCCGTCATCTAATTCATGTAACACTAGTAACTGGAAGAAGACAGTTATCTCCTATGGAATGCTAGCCAGCGACAAGACTTGCTTGGCTATAGTGTTGAAGAAAAATAGACTTTTCCTTTCTGCTCTTAGGAGGCTTCCATTGTCTCTAATGAGAAAGACCAGGAATTTTTTTTAATTATTCCTGTTGCTGTAAAAGCATTTCCTGTTAGAGAAAATCTTAGAAAAGAGAGCAAGTTTATTTTAGCTCACAAGTCCATGTTACAATCTGCCATACATAGAAAACAAAACAGCAGGTACTTACATCAGATAGAATGTAATATTTACAGTCAAAAGTAGAGAGGAATGAATGTTTGTGCACATGTTACTCTGCTTATTCTCTCTACTCTTACCCTTTCCAGCACCCAAACTGAGGAAATTGTGCTGCCAAAGTAAATTGGTTCTTTCTACATCAATTAACTTAACTGAGAAAACGCTCCACAGACATGCCACAGGCCAAACTAATCAAGACAATGGTTTATTGGTTGAGGCCTTTCGCATAGGATCCTAGTTTTTTTGTCATGTTGACAATTATAAAGCAGCATTCACAGAAGTAGTACACAGTTTCCCCCTGTGACACATAACACAGCGAAGGGTAGACTGTAGCTGAATCAGAAAGCAACGATTCTGAGAATCCAATGGTCAACGCTAATGTATCTTGAACCACCCTGGAACACTGTTTGAGAATACAAAAACAACTTTATTGTTATACCAACAGTGCCCCTGCACACACATGTTTATTCCCATGTGGTGTATTAGTCAGCTTTTCCAGTGTATGAAAAACTACCCTTGAGAATTTACCTTCTTGAGGACCAATTTGTTTTTCCATGTGGTTGGACACATAATATACCCTAGCACAATACTTTACTTATGACCTACTTCTTCCAGTGAAACTCCACTTCCAAAAGTTTCTGTTCACTCCCAGTAATCTATATCACTATGGACCATTAATGAGGCAATTTGCTGAAAATACTGGGGTTCTCAAAACCCAGTGATGGCCCAATATCATTGTATCTATTTTTCATATATTGAAAATAAATATTTATAATACAATATATTTTGGTTATGGTTTCCCATTCACTTGCTCGCACTTTCCTCCTAATCTCTCCTCCCAATTAGATCTACATTCTTCCTGTCTCATGTTCATAATCAAATAGGAATATGAGGAATGATAATAAAATACAATAGATAAATCAAAAACAGAGTAAGCATGATGGAATAAGTCAACCAAAGAAGAAAAGGAGCCAAAGAAAAAGCACAAGTAATATGTATAGACAGAGAAATATCTTCTCAAATAAGGGAAATCCAAAGGAACTCCAGACTAAAAGCCATAATACATACTCAAAGGACCTGTGAGTTTAAAAAAATATGCTGTGACTTAGCATTGTTAGACAAAGAACAGAATCGCATTGATCATAAAACCCTCAAAACATGACCTTGGGTGAGGATGGGGTGTTATTAAGATGCAAACTCTAATACTTTCCAACAACTAAATAGTAGTAAGAAGGGAAATAACACATTAAGACTAAGACTGGTATAATGTTTGTCTATCACATGTGGGCACATTGGTTTCTTTCTTGTCAGTACAAGTAATAGATAGATATCATAAGACAGTGCTTTTAAGCTTTACAACTGTCTTTCCTATGTTCAATGTCTGTAACTATTTGCCTATCAATTGTCTCATTAGAAAAGATCATCACAGAATGAAAACTAGTCCTTTATTCTACATTATAAATACATAGAAGCCTGTGGTTACATGTTTTTAGTAAATTTCACTTTATTTGAACAACTGTTTCCTATCAAGTTCTAGTCCACATTTAGGCTATGTTCAATAGGAGATTATATTTAACATAACAACAATATTAATCATTCTACACATGTATCAAATGTTAGCAGTAATGTCCTCTAGATAGAGATATAAACATGAGATATTCATGTCTATATTATCCTTATTAAATTATATCTAAGTAATAAAGTAAGCATACATAATTTAATAGAGAACATGATAACAAAATGTGTTACAGTTCAATACTCACATATTTGTTTACATATTCTCAGTTTTATTGAAACATTTCTGAAAGTCAAGATATAACATTGCCTATAAGGAATGTTGACTAGGAAGAGGTCGCTGAAAGCTAATACTGCAAACCAAATAGCAATGCAGCATGTTAGCTAATATTTGTTCTTTTCCACCGCTATCTTCTGCTTCTGATAAAAAGCCTGTGGAGAAACAGAGAACTATAGAAGATTATTAAAATAGGAATAATCCCTATGAGAATTCAGGAAATTATAATAAATTAAACATTAAAATCAGAGAGAATGACAAATTATTCTATTTTGGTATCTATTTGAATAACTGCCTCTTTGATCATAATTTAATCTTACATTAAAATAACCACTGCTATGCTTTAGTGACAGCTCATTCTACCATGGACTAAGCTAATCTCTTTGGATATACACTCTTATAACAGAAGGAGATGGAACATTATAATTAACTTTCTCAATTAATAAAAATAAATGCTTATACAGATTTAGCCATGTAAGATAGTAAAGGATTAGTATATATTGTGGAAATTACTATGTAGGTAGTTAAATCAGTTTTCCCTGTGTAGTTTCTTTTCTCTTTAGCTTATATCTTTATGGTTCTTTCTCTATTGCTAGTAAACCTGAACTGTTTTAATAAGCATTATGATTAAGTTCCACTGAATTTGGATTGCTACATCAGCAAACAAGAATGAAAAGTTTCAATATACTTCAGAATTTATCAAGGACTAGAAATAACCATGAAATCAAGGGATCTCACACAAGAATTATGTTGAGGGGAAGTTTAGAGAAATCTTTTGACCTCTGAATTTGAAGTTAGCTAATGGTGTAATTGGTAACTCATAAAATCACACAACCCAAAGGAATTCACTCAGTAGTTAGGGATATGTTACTTGAGTAGATGGACCTGCTAGATAAATAAAGTGTTCCTAACTACATATATGGTTGGCATTTTATTCATTTGTAATACCAAACTAGACCCTTATCCTAGGGGAAAACTCTGTAACACCTACTGAAATTTGAATGTCTTTTAAGAAAATAGAGTCATGAGAAAATGTAGGGTTTGTTAGCTTGTTTTATATGAAAGATATTTTTACTTAGATTTTTCTTTCAGAATTCCAAAACAGAAAAGAGCCCTTCAGACACCTTTGATGGGAGCTGTTAGATTGAATCAAAAAATGTTTACCAAGATGTTGAAGGCTTTGCTCATAGGGTTTTCAGCACTGCTCAGAGATAGTAGAGTTAGAAGCAAATTGATTAAGTCATGAGGGACCTGACTTCATTAATGGACACATTCAAAGACAATGGGGATTTAAGACAGGGCTTCATTATCGCATTCAGCTTCTACTGGGACCAGTCTATAGATATTTCTTTCACTCAATATTCTCTCTCTCTCTCTCTCTGTCTCTCTCTCTGTCTCTCTGTCTCTCTCTCTGTCTCTCTCTCTCTCTCTCTCTCTCTCTCTCTCTCTCTCTCTCTCTCTTTCTCTCCTATTTCCTTCCTTCCCTCCTTCCTTTCCTCTCTCTCTCCCTCCTTCCCTTTCTCTTTAAAACAGTCAAGGATAGTGGCACCCCGAGCCACATGCTTCACACGCTTCTGTTACCAAAATGTCTATAGAACCCAAAGCAATAGAGTGGCTAACTAGGGGTTGAAATCTCCGATATCATAAGAAAACAAATCTGTTTTCAGCTGTACATTTATCTCATATACTTTGTGATAGTTACTGAGGGTTTATATAATTTCTCGATACAATAATATTTTATTATATAATCTTAAAGTAAATTATCTCGTGAAAAGTATTTGAAGTACGATGAGAAAAGTTGTTATTTTCAGGTTTAATTTTAAATTTAAGATTAAGTTCAGAATAAAAATAGAGACAACTCAAGACTCTTCAGTGCATGCATGCATATAAATGACCATTTATGAGCTGTCCCTCCATAATAACTGTAGGATGTGTGAATAGGCATGTGCGTTCACTCTCAAGCATATTTGATAGCTATGGATTATGACTTTCATTTGTGGAGGCAATGCTTCCAAGGAAAGGGCATCTTTCAGCCAGCAAATGCCCAGTGTGTGTTATCAACAGTGCACCAGCAAGATGTGTATTAACAAAAATGACTTTTGGCTAAGCACAATGACTATGCAAAATGTTGGAAAATATGAAGCATCTCTTGACCAAAATCAAGGACAGATGGTGAACACGCACATTATAGAAAAGTGCAACTGTGCGGAGAATACTCAAGTGGGCAGAATGTGATTATGTAAATGAAGATTCACTTGTAACCAAGAGTGCCAAATACATAGCAAACTTAACTTGAATTATTCAATAAAGAGTTGAGGATGTTCATGAACCTAAAAGGTGCATCCGAAGAAAAAAACTAAGGATTAGCTTCATGTGATCTACAGTACTCCTGGCTAAACATTTTATATTTTACTTAATAGGATAAAATATATGATACACAGACACTCACATATGCATTCATTCATGTACATATACAACATATACATACATGCATATCAGTACTCAAATTTTGTCATATAGATATTATAATAATATTATTTAATTTCATTAGTGAATGGACACTAAATTAATGGCATGGATATTGCTTTCAGGCTGGAGTTATAAGGCATTCCATAGAGAAATGGAAGGAATAATCTAGTATTATCTATTAATTCAAAGAAGTAAAAGGAGTATTATTGTTTGGGGAGTATTCACTTTTAGTAATGTCTATGTGTGTGCATCTGTATGAAAGTACGTATGAGCTCAGATGCCTGCTGTTGAGAGCAGTATGGGTTGCCATGGAGCTGGAGTTACAGGCCATTGTGACGTTGCTGTTCCTTGTGGATGCTAAGAAGCGAATTCTAGTCCTCTGTAAGATTAATACTTGCATCTTCTTTAATCCCTGAACCATATATCTAGCCCCAGGGAATATTCACTTAAAAATAATTGGTTTCAGTGAAATGATTCAGCGCATAAAGGGGCTTGCTAACCAAGCCTGGTGAGTTGAGTTCAAACACTTGAACATATGGAAAGGTGGAAAGAGAAAAGAAACTTCAAATTGTTGTTTTCTTACCTCTACAAATAAATCAGGAATGCATGCAAACACAAATTGTAGTAATGATGATGATGTGGTGGTGGTGGTGATGCTGATGCTGATAATGTTAATGATATGCTTCATTTAACCTACTGGATTAAAATATTATTTAAGTGTTATGAGGTATTATAAATATTAGGAATGAGGTACTTAATTTTGTTTTGATATCTTAAAATCCACAGTACAGTTGTCAATATATTTCAGTGCATAACAAGATGCACAAGTAATAAGTGAGCGTGAGAGCAGTGGATCCCATGTTAGACCTCACAGGTCTAAAAGATTTGATTGCACTACCAAAATAAAATAAAAGCTGACTTGTCCATATTTTACTTTGGAAAACACATCAATCTTTATTTTTGACAGTGAACATTCCTTATCCAAATGCAATCCACAAACACCAGCTGTAGTGGTCCCTTCCTCTCTGAATGTTGGCCAATGTAATAAAACCGTTTCAATAATTCCAACTACTTTTAAAACTAATCTAGTATGAGGACATTTGGCATGATGATTAAGGCACTGATGGACATGCAAGAAAACTGAAGGCTACTTGAGCTCAACTATGTTTAGTGTATTTTATAGTCACACATGATTTGTATGTATATATAGGGTAGCATAGGGGACTTAATTCAGGTATTCATTGTGTAGTTTTTGGATCAGTGTCATAGACATTATATACCTTGGCTCATCAATTATCTTTAATTGTCAAGGCCTTAATTTCTTCATCATTTAAACTTATATGTTGATACAGGCGATATACCAATGGTTTTTTTCCTCCCTGTGCACCTGTATTTGTGAGTTAATCATCTCAGTGCTTTCTGTGTATTTCCTGCTGTACAGTGCCCTATCAACTGAACGTCAGCCCACACACAGTCTGTGAGATCAAGTCCTTAAGCTTCTGATCAAATGAGTAAAAGCCTGCAGTATCTCTCTTTATGTAGGTGATTTCATTTAACACAAAGTGAAACTCTGTTTCACACTCACACATAACAGAGAATAATTTCTCATAATCTGATGGCAATATTGCCTGATTCAACTTTGTCCTTTTCTAGTTTGAATGAATGTTGTTTTTAATATAACAATAAGTTTATTTCTGTTTTTCACTGGGATTCTAGTGTTAGGCTTAGGAAGTTCTAATAGTGAGCGTCCTGCCTTGTTTCAGGTCCCAAAAGATGTTTAGCATTTCTCCATTCAATACGGTGCTGGCTGCAGGATTTCATAAATGGCTGACATATTTTGAGAGTGCTACGCTTCTTCTCCTTTATGTTTAATCTTGTTTGTCAACATAAGATACACTTGAATAACATAGCAAATGGACTTCTGCAGATGTCTGTGAACATGCTTCAAGGTGGTGTTTAACTACGTTAGGAAGACTCCCCAGAATATATATGGGACTATTCCATGGTCTCTAGGTCTGGACTAAATATATAAAAGAGAAAATGGCTGGAGCATGATAATTCATCTTTCTCTGTTTGATGGCTGTGGATGTAATGTGTCCAACCATGTCATGCTCCCTCCACTATAGGTAGAGACATTTTTCCATATGTACCTTCCTGCTGTGATGAATAGTGTTCTCAGGCTGTAAGCAAGGATAGTCTCATCCTTGCTTAAATATAAGTGGCCACTTCTTTTGTCACATGAAATGATAACTAATACAGTCCACAAAGGCCTACTACACTTGAAGGCTTTCTGTTCAAGGTACCTATTATTGGAAGTGCTGTGTATTTTGAAGGGCTATGGACAGCTGTGAATAGTGCGCACATCTTCTAGGGAAATATGATATTGAGTTTAATATCTAGTTTATGAATTTTTAAAATATTTTTACTACATATAATGATATCTCGTTGCTTTTATGGTGTCTTTAGATTCAGTAGGATATGGCTACATTGGCACAGAAATTGGTTAAGTTTCTTCTTAGAATTATTTAAAGAAAATTGAAATTATTTTTTTCCTATTTTGAGAAACTTATCTGTAGATAGACCATAAGTTTTTATTCAATGGAATTACTTTAATTAATATTTCAATGTCATCTACCACAATTGGTTAGTTTACCAAGTCTAGTTCTTTACTTAAATCTCACATGCAGGATTATATCTATGTCATTTAGGGATTTAATTTGTGTTCAGAAGTAGCTTCTTTTTTTGTTTTAATTTCTGAGTCCTCACTTGTAATTATTTCATTTTCATCTCTCAGTTTAAAAAGTAAATGGTTGCATATCTACTTAATTTATTTCGTTAGGAAAATAATGCCTTTGTATATTTTCTAGGCTGATTTCCACTGGCTATGCCCAAGGGATAATAGTAATTCACCACTATATTTTGATTCCAGAGTTTTCCTCAGCCACTCTTAGATATGTGATCTGCAATGTTGCAATGTAGTGTGGGGTATGTGTGTGTTTCTTTTGTTTGTTTGTTTTAGTTTTTCTTATTTTGTTTTTTTTTTTGTTTGTTTTATTTTGTCTAGAGTGTCCTAGTTGATACAAGGGAATGTAAGTCTCCTCTAGTAAGCTGTTTTGAATTTTGAAAACATTCTGAAATTTTCAAATTGATTAATTATTTCAAGTATTGGTGCAGAGTCACGACTGCTTAAATGAGATGCTTAGTAATGTTACCACTCAAATATGCTGATTTTACAGATTAACCATATTAGATAAAAAATGAGGAAAAAGAATAAGAATAACAACAATACAGCTAAAGATCCACCAAGATCTCCACAGAGACAGAGGAGATGATGTCACACCTGTAGCTGAAGGATCATTGTCAACTGATAGATGCTGTTAGAGGCAAAGGCAGAATCAGTTTTATTTAAAGATGAGGCCCAGTGACCATACTCCATTATCAGGCCACACATTCAAGAGTATAAGGGCAGCTCAAATTCGACTTGATGTGATGGAAAAACAGGAGATATAGTCAAACTGGTTAATAATAGGCCTTGGATCTGGGAAATGTGTGACTATTATCAAAACATGTATGAAACTCTCATAGAACTAAATCAAATTAATGAAAACATTAACAGATACAAGAAGATCACACTCATATATGTTGTCATTTACTTATTTAGATAAGCAGTCTTATAAGCAGCTGATAAAATTTCCATATAGATTACATTTTACATCAGAAGAAAAATAACATTTCTATCATAAGGGATGTGGATTTGATGATGAGTAAAGTCTATTCTAACCAATCATATTTTTTAATCTAACTTATGTTCCAACCAGCATGCCCATAATTCAAATTTATTTTTTAAAAATTATTTTCTTGTACATTTTTCTAGTTCCTTTCTTTTGGTCTAAACTTGTACATAAGCAAGTGACTCTCATTTGGTACTTTACTCTTTATTTCCTTATGCAGTG
Source organism: Mastomys natalensis (assembly GCA_021653895.1). Lineage (NCBI taxonomy): Eukaryota > Metazoa > Chordata > Mammalia > Rodentia > Muridae > Mastomys > Mastomys natalensis. Next base: position 18,308 of record JAJTUV010001158.1, on the reverse strand, counting down.
TTTTTGTGAAACAAAGAAATACCACAAAGCACATTTCTTCTGATTAGCTTACAGCAATTTAAGTTTTCTTGTTCTGTTGTCGTTGTTTTCATTTTTTTTCATTTTTACAAGCAGGTATCATCACAGAACGAAAGGGCTGTTTTGTATCTTCTAAGTTATGTTAGACAATGTAAAGAATAGTTTTGATTTCTTCCATAAATAAAACACAGTTATTTTGGTATAGTTTTATATGATTAAAATGAAAAGCCAGGAATGGAGAATATATCTAAGTATTCGCCATGATAATTGCAAAGAACTATGAGGTGTGTAAGGCTTTAAAATTCTTGTAAGCTCACAAGTATGGCTGCCAGGTTCTATGAAAGAGTAGAAAGAAGGAGTCTCACAGTTCAACAATATACTTCATTATTCAGAGTGACTTACAGCAGGAGCCCATGTATCAGCATTTTCCCGTGCCTTTTCTTCAGCTTTGAATGCCACAGGTGATCTGAAAATGATGCAGTAGCATAGGCACACAAAGTGAGTTACCTCACAGGACAGGACCTCTGAGCTTAGAAAATGTGAATCATTTTTATTAGTCCTAAGCCTGCTCAGCTCTTGCTCTGGAGGGAGTCTTTTTCACTATCTCTAAGAACAGAAAGATTCCCACTTGAATCCTGTGAAACACACGTTTGTCTTCTAAAATCAAAGAATATTTTGGAGCCAGTGTGTAGTCTAGACGTTTCCCCACCCCCCATTCCCAGAAGCTGCATATTTCCATTCATTTTCCTGGCTCTCTGAGTTCTCTCTTGTATAATTCGTAAGTTCTTAAATTGTTGAAATTATTCTTTTCATGATATTGTCTGTGCCATGCTTTTTATATTTTCAAAATTTTCATCTTGAGATCCATCCATATTGCTATATAGGAATCTAATTCATTGTCGACTTTGTTATAATCCTAGGTTAGTTTATATTTCTACTCCTTTAATTATGCACAATTATATCACTCTTTACTTTTGGTGCATACCTAGTATGATGACACTTGTGGGGCGGTGGGCTGTGGGAAGCAGCTGGGTGCCTGGTTGAGCAAGTCTTGAACCCTGGACCTTTATCAGGACAGCAGGTGTTCGGTGCTGCCCCCAGGCCCTGGTTCTTTTCATTCAGCTTCGGCCCTCCACAGCCTCTCCCAAAGGGAAGTCTATGACTATCAGTCACGAGGAACAGTGCCTCAGGCCCTCCCACATGTAGATGAGGTATCTCTAAGCTCTCCGACCAAGCCAATAGGCATTATCTGCCAGACCCTAACCCACATGCAGATGAGGTATCTCTAAGCTCTCCGACCAAGCCAATAGGCGTTATCTGCTGTCAGCCCCTAACCCACCTTGAAACTGTATATAAGGGCTCTATTCAAGAGAAGTAAAGGGGGCGTTCGAGAATCATCTTGGTGTCCGAGAGTTTTTGTCTCAAGAGCTGTAACATTTGGGGAGAGATCCGTTCTCCCGGAACCTTCCTGGGGCACCAAGCTGCTTCCTTGCCTGCTAGCCGGCTTCTATCAGCCCAGCCGGGCCAGCTCAGTGTGGAGAGACAGGTACAGCACCTGGGAGTGACCAAGCTGTGACAGCGGAGACTTGAGCAGAGGCAGCAGCGGAGGCAGGCAATCTCTCTTCCCTGCTTGCACTCGCACCCTTTTGGCCCAGACCTCTCACACCAGGCTGGGCTGAAGACCAACAGACAGTGGAGACGTGGGCAGAGGACCCTCCCTGCTCTCACTCTGTCTTTAGCCGGGAGATCATCGTGGGACACCCTCCAGAACCGGGGACCCACAGACACTAATCTGCATGTGTGTCTCCTATGAATCCAGCAGAACAAGCCTCAGTGTAACACATAATCTAATGATGGCCAGCATATCTGATATTTCCTTTCTTTTATTTTGTTTGTTTTCCTGTCCTTTATTTATAAATAAGTATGTTATTTACCATGAGTCCAGACTTTTAGTATAAGACATGGGCTCAACATACAAATACACTTATTACAAAGCCTCAAGACCTGAGTTCAATCCCTGGAACCTACAAAAGATGGAGAGAGAATTGAGTCCATATAATTATCCTCTGGCCCCCAAATGAAACTGTGATGCACACAGATTTACACACACACACACACACAGACAGAGAGAGAGAGAGAGAGAGATTTAGGCTTTTTGTATAATACAAAAGTTTTACAACTGCTATTAGACTTCCCACTTTATTATTTCACAACATGAAGGCTTTTCTTTCATTGAAAATGGAAAGAATGCATTGCAGTTTCCAGAAAATGTGAAGCTCTCAAGCGAATAAGAATCTTAACATATGAAATCCTAATGCTATGGCCCCTTATCTGACTTATATTGACATTGTGGTACTTGGAATTTGCTTGTCGATAGCAAGAATCTCGGTACCATGAGTTGTTCTGTGACTTTGTACAAATATACGAATGGAGAAGAAAGAGAAGCCAGGTCAAAATGCCCCAAAACAGCAAAAGCATATTAATTGCTTCTTCTATGCTATGACTAACTGTAAACACCCCCCCATTATCTTTAGAGTACACTAATTTTGTCATTGTATGGCTATTAATATGTGTACAGGTTTCTGCTCTTCACTAGGAGATTGGGAATAACTGCAAAACACTGAGTGAGATAAGAAATGGAAATGTAAGGACCGCTTCATACTTGCTTTCTTTCCATCAGATTTGGGTTATAAAGAACGTGTCCAGTGCTGTATTACTCAGGGTTCTCTAGAGTCACAGAATTTACTGTCTGTCTATATTGAGTGAATTTAGTGTGATGACTGCAGTCCAACTAATGCAAAAATGGGCAGCTGTGAATGGGAAATCCAAGAATCTAGTAGTTGATCAGCCCCATAAAGCTAGTTGTTTCAGCTGGCCTTCTGTAGAAGTAGGTTCCAACAAGCAAGCAGGTGAGGTAGAATCAATCTTCCTTCTTCCAATGTCCTTATGTAGGTCTCTAGCAGAAGGTGTGTCTCAGATTAAAGGTGTATACCACCATGCTTGTATCTGGGACTTGGTTTGTCTCAGGCTGACCTTGAACACAGACATTTCCTTGCCTCAATCTCCTGGGATTAAAGGCATGCACTATCTTGTCTGGGCCTAAGATTTTCATGGCCACTATGCCTCAAGATCTTCATGCCAAGATCCAGGTCAGAAACTTTTGTCTTCTAGCCTCAATTTCTGGATCATAGGTAAACACTCCAATTCTGGATTGTAGTTCATTCCAGATATAGTCAAGTTGACAACCATGAATAGCCATTACAAATGGCTTTAATTCTCCCTTGAGAAAAATATAGTAACATACAGATTTAGAGAAAACCTGCACTTCAGAACATAAGGAAACATTCACACACATGTCCTCATATTACTTCACTTCCTTACATGAATTATTTAAAGAGATGTGCTTGGATATGCATCCTATCTGTTAAGGAAAATAGAGCCAAAACTGTATTATTATACTCTTTGTGTCCAAGGATAATCCAAATGAGCTTATTAGAGGATGAAAATATGAAGTGGGCCTAAGATGTAAAGGCATTTGAACACATAATATTAAAATAACTATTAAAACAAGTTTTCTGCTGATACATTATTTCTATCAAACAAGCATGCATACTAACCTGGATATGAAATTCACAATATATGAATAAGCACTATATTAGCCTAAGAAGCCTTTAGTATTTAGGAAGAAAAATGTGTATATATGTATATGCATATGTGTGCATATGTATAAAAAGCACATACAAGCACACACACACACATACACACATATACATGTAGATAGATAGAGAGATCAATATAAATACACACACATATACTGAAAGAACGAATGAATTACCTTTCTGTCTACTACAACAAACTGGCATCAACCAATCCTCCTGATTATGTTATTTGGACATAAAGGCCAAACAAAATAGAATGTAGTAATTAAGACTGATTCTATTCCAACAAATGTGGGTCTTCTTTAAACCAAAAATCAGAACAAGAAAACTGAGCAGGGAGAGCTGCTGTTGTTGCTTAGAGAGAGTTGGAGCTATGGAACGCCTGAGGTTTTGAGAAGACATGGAACTGACTCTTTGTAATTGTTCATAGAAGAAATTAACCACGGGCACGTCTTCATTTCAGATCCTAGTCATCAGGCATGTGAGACAATACATTTCTATTGTTTTAACTAATCAGTTTCTTAACCTTTGTGATGGAAGCAGTAACAAATTAGTTTATATACCTCTGGTAATTACAATTTGCAATAAAGCCAATTAAAGATAAAAATTAAATGCCTTAGTTGAGCTTGGGAGCACAAGCCTCTGAGGCCAGACATTCATTCCTAGGCAGAAGCTGGGTACTATGTATGAGCTCATATATATAAAAAATAAATATCCACTTTGTGTAATACAAACAGCAATATAGGTGTGATATTTACTTACTTGAATTTATAACTTGATTCATTACTCGATAATTATTGGTTTGAATTTGCTATAAGATTTTTGTCTAACTTTCCATTCCTCACTAGGGACTGCTTTTCAGTTGGTTTACTGTCAATGACTGCTACACTTACAAATGCATTATTGATTTTGCTTCTAAGTCAAACTGATTCAAAGTGCGATATCTTGACAAATTTATGTCTATTGTCGAAAACCTGAAATGAAATGTAAGTGTGGCTTCTTTTAATTACATGGTATCATCATTTCATACACCTCTTTGTCATTGATATTACATTTAAAATTTTTTCACTCTAAATAAAATTCTATGGATGAAGAAGGAAATACATTTTTGAATGTAAATTAGCAATAGAAGTATTCTACAAAGCCTGCTATCTTTTAAAAATAAAAATCTTCAATTTGGAACAATTTAGAAAGCAGGGAATTACTTGGATTTCTTGAGAAGACATATTAATCTGGAAAGAAGTATAACACTTGGACTTTATTAGCTGTTTAATAAGATAAATGATTAACTGCATAAGAAGTGGTGAAGATCCTCCTGGCAATAGAGAGTGAATACAATACAATTTATGAAATTAAACGGAGGCTTAGCAACTGTCCAAGTCAATATTCATTTGCTTGTTCACACCCGTAAAGACGGGGCAGTTTATTTATCATCCCAGTAAAACTGTGTTGTGGAGCAGCTGCACAGGTGTTAAATTCATTTGTCCCTGTTTGTTTTGGGCTTTCACCTTAAGAATGAAAGCTATATGCATCATCCTTTAGAGTTCAAAGATAACACATATTTCACCTGCTTGCAGGATACCACAGCTCCTTTGGGAGAGAGAAAGGGGTAGGAAGAAGAAAAACGATAACAAATAAATAAATAAAATAATGAATACACTTAAGAATGATTGTTGGAGGTACTTTCAGGAGACAAGATGCTTCAAGTTCTGAACTCAGGAGCCATTCAAGAAGGATGGCTTTTTGTTTTCCTTCCACGATCAACTATCTGTTGTCATTTTGTATGATACAAGGAGCAGACATCTATATTCATTTGTCAAGAGAGCAAAGATGCTGTTCCACTCACAATGGGATCATTTCCTCAGAGCTCCTGGTGATGTAGATGCCTCTTGGTGTCTATTCTTCACTGTGAAATGTAACTACATTGTTTCCTGCTGTGCACCAAAGGGCACGGAGCAAAGGACATTATGTGTCATCTCCAGAGGAACTTATTTCTATAGTAGAAAGTTAACGTTCCTCTCCCTCTCTCTCTCTCTCTCTCTCTCTCTCTCTCTCTCTCTCTCTCTCTCTCTCTCTCTCTCTCTCTGTGTGTGTGTGTGTGTGTGTGTGTGTGTGTTGTGTATGTGTAAAGGGACAGGGGTTGAGAAGAAGGAAAGAATATGTTACACTGGCTTCCTTTCCGAGGAACCCACATTGAAAGCAACAACTTTTATCTACTAAGCACAGAAAGAATTTCTGGCTAAGCACAAGGAAAACATTCATATTTCCTCCTTACTCAGGAGAACATGACACTCAAAGGACAATGTCATACAGATATTTTTAAAATCAACATTGTAATATAGCAACATATTATTTCCATATGTATATTATAAATTAAAACTGTAACAAATTCTCATTGGCAAGCAAGAGACAACTTAGTGACAGCAAGCCAGTAAAACTGTGTGGAGGCTAATATGATCACTTTGGGGATTTACATTTGAAGTTGAATTTGGCACATCATGGGTTCACCCTAGAGAAAATGCAAATTGTAAGAAGGGTGTTATCAGTCTTGTTTGATCTGCAAACTGTCTGGAATCATTAAAGTGGAAACATTCTGTGATGACTCGGGAATTTCTCCTCCTCCCTTCTCTGCCATTGCCTAATACCTAAAAAACATCCTATAATGTCACATCTAGGTCTGAGCATATACTGTCCTTCCAATAAATCACAAGAAAGTTTGTTCTACACAGAGTTTAATATTCAGGTATTTTCTTATGGACTAATTAAGGAATACTATTTATTTTAAACAGATAAAATATTTCTTGATTTATAGAATCCCTGTTAATAATTTTGTATCTCAAATCTGTTTGTAGAAATATTTATGTTACTGATTAAGGTAAGCTTGTGTAAACCCAGACAAGTTAAATCAGCACTAGATGAAAAGTGGTATTTAATCCCATGTGACATGTAGACATTTCTGACAGTCTTTATCATGTTGCTATAACTATATGTAATCTGAGTTTACTTTCCTACGATTTCTCTAAGCTCTCTCAGTGTCTGCTTTCTGTTTTATTTTTAAGTATGTGTCAGGTTATTATGTTGGAACATTGTTCCTTATTTGATCATTCAGAATTTGTGTCCAATTCAAAGTCCTAAACTTTTTGGTCATATATTTAATTTATCCAGGCAGTGTCACATATAGAGATACTGTTTTCTTTGGGAAAATAAATTAGCCAATAATTCATCATACTAAATGTTTGTACCCATGACTCAACACCTCTAATGTGACTCAAATTATTTCCTTCTCTTTCTTTCCATATTATTTTTTTCTACATAATTCAGAATATAGACTTTTGATCATTTTTGGTTGGCAAGTACTTATAAATGTTGATAAAATGTCTTATAGGTCAATTCACACACAAGCGTTTCAATAGTTAAGGAATTTTTTGTTGAATGATGTTATTTTAAAATCTATTTTTAAAATATTAGCACGAGTTTTGCTTTTATCTTAGTTGTAATTCATCCTAAATGTAATTAAATGCTCTAATGATACGACTGAATGTTATATCTCATCATTTAATTTTTGGTTGCTGTTTCTGAGAACTGGTTCAGTGCCCTTGTTGAGGTTGACAGCTTTTCTCAATGTTTTCTTTCTCGGTTGTAAGAAGAAACAGTAGTAGTCATTTTCAAATCAGGTGAACCTCAAACCTTTGGCATGGTTTAGATTCCTGAGCAACTGTGAAATGAAGCTAGAATCAGCAGAATTCACAAATTATAATCACTAAATCATCAGTCCATACAAATATCTTTGTTTTACTTATAAGAGGCAGTAGAAGTTGAATCACTGAAGCGACTAATGGCCCAATATAATCACATAAGAGAGAAAAGATTCTACCCCAGACATCACGGGTGTTTCATTTTTACCTGGAAAGGAAAAAGAAGGGAATTCTCAGGGAGATTTCTCTTCCCTGGAGGTCAATTGTTATTCATCTTATTTATAGTTGGGCCTGGCCTTGTGGGGGTATCTATTTATTCCATTAAACTTTTGGCAGTCATTTAGCTGTGCCTTCTGTGGTATCAAACAGGCATATCAGTCCTCAGCCCCATATGAGAACTGGGTCCGGGCCATTCCATTTAAGGGTAAGAGGGACCTTCCACATAGCTACAGCATAGTCTTTAGTGTTCTCAGCGATGCTAGAGGCAGTCAGCAGCAGTTTTAGAGAGTTAAAGTAAACAAGGCATGATGTATGGAGACTGTTTCAGGAGACTCCTTCTGGGGGAAACAGTTACCCCTCTTTTATTTTTTTATTTTATTTTTTTTTGTCATTTCTTTTTTTTCTTTTTTTTTTATTTAGTTATTTAAATCACATCATAATTTACTTATTTACATAGAGGTTATAAACACAAAAAGGCAGGATGTAGGGAAGGGAATGGCACCGGAGCATAGGTGTTCAGGGGGAGTACAGATACCTTTCAGAACAGGGTATCAGCTGAGTGTAGGTTCAGGGGACAGGACACTATGACTCTGCCTATGATTCACTTGTCCTTATCTAAGTTGGTACTGTCCACCGAAGCTGCCTATTTATAAGACCTATGACTACTAGGTCTGGTAAATTTCCATAGAAGCTGCCTGTTTACAATAGCTTATAGCCTTCTGTTTTTCCACAGAGACCCAAGACTTTGTGTTAGCATGCATGTATGTCAGGCCTATTGCTGATTTTAGGCCTATGGCTGATTTTAGGCCTTTAGTGTTCCTCAAACCCATCTCCACCCAACCTAAAAGAGGGGACTTCTACCCCTAGACCAAGCAGAGAGAGGCTACCCAGAACCCTCTCTGACTGCCGATCTGAATTCTTGCTTAGGCTGCGAGGCTAAGCACTACAAGGGAATATAAATAAAAGTTAAAAATATCTATCTGGGTTCCCTGAGGGACAAGCCTGACTGCATGGGGTTGATGTCAAAAGTATCCCTTCTCCAGGAAAAAGACACCTGGATGGGTATGGCCCTCATGCCTCACTGGACAAAGACAGGAGGACTGGAGCCATTACAAGGTCCCCTTCAATTATTGGAGGTCAGGCCTCTATCCCTGCCTTCTCAAGAATAGAGTCGCCATGGCCCTTCTATACTTAGAGAAGGGAGGAGATGTCAGGAGTAGCCCTGCATATACACTAAAGGCCTCTTTTATTTTTAAAAACATATTTTTCAGAGTTCTTGTAAGATCTGGGCAGAGGCGCCAGCACCCGCTTCTTCCACACTCAGAGAGTTATAAAGACAATATTATAGAAATATAAATATACATTAATAATCTCTTTTATCAAAGGACTGTTATAGAACAGCCAACAACTAATCAGTCTTTATAATATATCGATTAATAATAGCTTCTACTTTTTGTAAAATTGCTCCTCTTTTGTCAGTTGGTTGTTGAGGGAAATCAGGATTTACATCTCTCTCGAGAATATTAATCAGAGACTAAAATTCTTTTGTGGAGAGCTTAAAATAAGATCTTAGCCACTTAGCATCTCCTAGAAACTTTTGAAAATAATTTGAAATAAGTAAGCTGTCTTTTTTTTTTTTGTCAGACCACTATATATATATTTTTATTGGATATTTTGTGTATTTACCTTTCGATGTTATCTCTTATCCTATTCTTCCCCTAACCCCCTTATCCCATACACCCTCCTCCTAATCTTATGAGGGTGTGCTCCAAACATCCTCCCAAACTTATCTCCCAGCTCTCAGATTCTTCAACACTAGGAATCCAAACTTTTGGGGATCATGGTCCTCCAATTCCATTGATGACTGACAAGGCTACCCTCAATTACCTGTTCTTAGGCTGGAGGTTTAGACCCTGGGAGCTCTGGACCGAGTAGTCATAGGTCTTATAAATAGGCAGCCTCAGTGGACAGTAGCAACTTAAATAAGGACAAGTGAATCATAGGCAGAGTCATAGTGACCTGTCCCCTGAACCTTCACCCAGCCAATACCCTGTTCTGAAAGATATCTGTACTTCCCCTGAACACCTATGCTCTGGTGTCATTCCCTTTCCCACATCCTGCCTTTTTGTGTTTATAACCCTGTGTGAATAAGTAAATTATGATGTGATTTAAACAATTAAATAAATTTAAAAAATAAATAAATAAATAAAAAGGAAAAAAAAAAGAAAACAATGATGAGGGATAAGGATATACTCCTACCTAAAAAAATAAAGTCCTTGTGCAAGAAAGTACTGATGAATGAGAAATTCTTGTAACTGTTAAATAGAAATACAATTAAAATCACATCATCAATAAGGTGCAATTTTAGAAGTGGTAAATATTCTAAATAGGATAATGAATACATATTAAGTAATAAATATCCTTAGGCTTTCTAAAAAAAAGTGGAAAGAGGAAAGATTCACTTTTACTCATAGCTGTCTTTTGATTTGTCTTTTATTTATTTATTTATTTATTTATTTATTTATTCCTAGTTATTTTTTTATTCCTATTTATTTTAAGAAGGGTTTTACATTGTTCTATATTGTTTGCTAGAGGTGCTCTATGGGGGCCAAGTTGCAGAGTACTTCTTTCCTCTGGGGGAAATGGGAGGAACTTGACTCTCAAATGGGAATGAATTACATGAAGACAAACTGTGATTCACTTCCAGTAATGTGAAACATTCTTGTTTCAGAGACTTTTCATATAAGGTAGCATCTTATAGTCACTTTTCTAAGGTGAAGGCCTTCTAAAAAAATATCAAGCTATAGATTCAACAACAAGCCACATACCAATTGCTCCATTAGTTATATCCACTCCTCTTCTCTTCACCATTCAATCCTCTGTAAATCTCAGTGATTATTATTTCTCTGAGTAGCAGATCTATAAGCTGCCAAGGGAGTAAATTCTGATGTTATCAGGGAAGTGAAGTCTCAAATGTATGATATCAATTTACTATTCAGACAAGTCCACAATGACATCTTCTTTGGAGCAAGAGAACAGGATACAACGTACTAACATACAGGCCAAGAAATGTACATATGCCAATTCAAAAGCAAGCTCTCTCTTAGCTCCACTTTTACAGAGAATACTGTGGGACATGACAGGACATTTGATTTGCCTGGTAGCTCGAACATTCTCTCTACTCAGTCTGATCCAAATCATGACTCTGAGAATAAAGTCATGCAAGATCAGAACCAGATTGTGGTATGTGTTTTGAGGTCCAGTTGTGGTTCTCTCTGCATCTTCCCTCACAGAATATCCAGAGCACAGCAGGCTGGATGGATGAAGGAGAATCATGAAAGGGTGGGAATCTGCATCTTCTGTTAAGAGTGAGTGTTGGCAGGGTAGGGGAACAAGAGGAGAAGAAGGCCATCTCCAAGGATTTTGGTGTTACAGTTCTTTTAGATTAAGGCCTTCCCTGAAGATTTTCTTTTTCTTCTTTTTTTTTTTTATTGGAAATTTTTTATTGGAAAATTTTTTTTACATTTCAGATGTTCTCTCCTTACGCCATTTCCTCCCTCCCTCCCAGGAACTCACTATCCCTTCCCCCCTCCGCCTGCCTCCACGTTGGTGTACTCCCTTCCACCCTCCCCTGTACCTCACCTCCCCACCCTCGAGTATCCCCCCCCCATACGACGTCCAGCCTTCATGGGACCAAGAATCTCTTCTCCCACTTATATATAGCTCCCTTGCATATATAGCTGGAGCCATGGGTCCCTCCCTAAGCGCTCCCAGGCTGCTGGTTTAGACCCTGGGGGCTCTGGTTGGTTGGGATTGTTGCTTTCCTCATGGTGTCTCGAATCCTCTCAACTCCTTCAGCCTTCACTCTATCTTCTCCATTGGGAACCCCATGCTCAGTTTAATGGTTAGCTGTGAGCATCTGCCTCTGAGTATGTCAGACTCTTGCAGACCTCTAAGGAGACAGCTATATCAGGCTCCTGTCAGCATGTACATCCTGACATCCACATCAACCTCTACCTTTGGTGACTGAACATAGGATGGATATCCAGGTGGAATAGTCTGTAGACAGTCCCTCCTTCAGTTTCTGTCCTGCACTGTGTCTCCATATTTGCACCCTTGAGTATTTTGCTACTCCTTCTAAGAAGGACTGAAGGCTCCCCTATTTGGTCATCATTCTTCATGAGCTTTATGTGGTCTGTGAGTTGAATCTTGGGTATTTCAGGCTTCTGGGCTAAAATCCAATAATCAGTGAGTGAATATCATGTATGTTCTTTTGTGATTGGGTTACTTCACTCAGGATGATATTTTCTAGTTCCATCCATTTATATAAGAATTTATCAAATTCATTGTTTTTAATAGCTGAGTAATATTCCATTGTATAAATATACCACATTTTTTGTATCCATTCCTCTGTTGAAGGGCATCTGGGTTCTTTCCAGTTTCTGGCTATTATAAATAAAGCTGCTATGAACATAGTGGAGCATATGTCCTTGTTATGTGTTAGAGCATCTTCTGGATATATACCCAGGAGTGGTATAGCTGGGTCCTCAGGTAGTGATATGTCCAATTTTCTGAGGAACCGCCAGACTGATTTCCATAGTGGTTGCACCATCTTGCAATCCCACCAACAATGGAGGAGTGTTCCTCTTTCTCCACATCCTCGCTAGCATCTGCTATCACCTGAGTTTTTTATTTTAGCCATTCTGACTGGTGTGAAGTGGAATCTCAGGGTTGTTTTGATTTGCATTTCCCTGATGACCAAGGATGCTGAACATTTCTTTAGGTGCTTCTCGGCCATTCGCATTTCCTCAGTTGAGTATTCTTTGTTTAGCTCCTTACTCCATTTTTTAATAGGGTTATTTGGTTGCCTAGAGTCTAATTTCTTGAGTTCTTTGTATATATTGGATATTAGTCCTCTATCGGATGTGGGATTGGTAAAGATTTTTTCCCAATCTGTTGGTTGCCGTTTTGTCCTATTGACAGTGTCCTTTGCCTTACAGAAACTTTGCAATTTTATGAGGTCCCATTTGTCAATTCTTGATCTTAGAGCATAGGCCATTGGTGTTCTGTTCAGGAACTTTTCCCCTGTGCCTAGGTATTCGAGGGTCTTCCCCATTTTCTCTTCTATTAGTTTCAGTGTGTCTGGTTTTATGTGAAGGTCCTTTATCCACCTGGACTTGAGCTTTGTACAAGGAGATAGGAATGGATCGATTTGCATTCTTCTGCATGCTGTCCTCCAGTTGAACCAGCACCATTTGTTGAAAATGCTGTCCTTGTTCCACTGGATGGTTTTAGCTCCTTTGTCAAAGATTAAATGATCATAGGTGTGTGGGTTCATTTCTGGGTCTTCAACTCTATTCCACTGATCTTCCTGCCTGTCTCTGTACCAATACCAGGCCGTTTTTATCACTACTGCTCTGTAGTAAAGCTTGAGGTCAGGGATGGCGATTCCTCCAGAAGTTCTTTTATTGTTGAAAATGGTTTTCGCTATCCTGGGTTTTTTGTTGTTCCAAATAAATTTCAGAATTTCTCTTTCTAGTTCTTAATTAACTCATGGATTTAAATGTACCAGACCCTTGTAACATAAGGGAGCAGAAAAGTTGATAGGGCTCTAGTCAGAGTGAGGGCTATCTGTCCAAGTCCGTTTTTTTCTTTGCTTCATCTTTTATTAGCAATTTTCTCTAGGAATAGGCTCATGTACTATAATAGGTATGTTTTACAAGTGTTCTAGACATTTTTGTCATATCAAAACGCCAATAAAAATTAGCTACACACTGTACTTCTGTTCTTAAAACAGAAGTGTTCAGGTTTCACTACCACAATGTTCTCACAGAATTAATTTTCTAGCATGGCTTTTACTCAAACTCAGTACAGTTCTGGTGTATTGTTGGCCTCTTAAATGAATTCAAGTGCAAATTTAATGTGAGTATGTAGAGTAAAAGTTTCCATAAATATACAAGTTAGAAATTTTCAAACAATATTTTCTGTCAGTAACAGGCTTGAATTATTTGCCTTCTCTGGAATCTTTAGAAGTTATTGTTTATATTTATATCTGTATTAAACAGGATTCAGAAGAATAATTTACACAACTGAATTAGATATTATGTTATATTTTAAGACAAAGAATAGCATGGAAGAAAACTAAGTTTATGGTTGCCACTTTAATAATTTCAGGATTGAGTCGGGCAGTAGTGGTGCACGCCTTTAATCCCACACTTGGGAGGCAGAGGCAGGCTGATTTCTGAGTTCGAGGCCAGCCTGGTCTACAGAGTGAGTTCCAGGACAGCCAGGGCTATACAGAGAAACTCTGTCTTAAAAACCAAAAAAAAAAAAAAAAAAAAAAAAAAAATTTCAGGATTGTATTGTTGTGCCAGGGAGTGCGACCACCAAGGGAATTTTTCCGATGCAATCATGTTAGTGTCTCCTTACACAAACTCAAATTTAGGCTTACTCACTGCCAGCTCACAGGACAGTTTGGTGAAGCAGCCCTAAAGTCTCATGAGGACAAGGTTTTATAGAAAATCGAAGTTGTGGGATCGAGGAGGCTGTCCATCCTGGCAAGCATCTAATTGGATGACTATTGTAAGCCCACAGTTGGGTGCTCTGAAGTAAGACCATATACAATCACAAATGGTCTTAAAGTACATCTGAAATAATCAGACTGATCTTTGATTAACTGTTGTTAGGAAGTAGATAGAAAGTAACTCTGCCCTAGGAAAAGCTGTGGGGTCATTCCTGGTACTTGGGTTCAGCTGCAGGTCAATTTCTCAGGCCTTTTTATTTCCTTTTCTTTTAAGATGGAGGCCAGTTTTAAGATGGAGTAGGTTTGTCCTCTCAGTATCAGTTTTCTGACCAGATTTTGACAAGGGGAAAATTACTACTTCCACTTATGTTATTTTAATGTTTGAATTCTAGTTACTATTGCAAATTAAAACGGTACTATCTAATGATGGCAGTATTCAAATGCTACAAATATTCTACATCTCTGTTGAAAACTGATCCTAAAAAATTTTCACCTGGGGAAAAGCATTTTCAGTGTAATTTATTAGGGAGTCAGCCCTTCATCAAGGAAGTGCAGTACTGGGGTCTCTCTGGGCACCGGAGACAGAGTTAGAGTGTTTTTGTCAGTGTGTGTTTCATACACAGCCTCCACGCTTCTGATATATGATGTCTGTTTTTCATCTCTCTTCTCTACTAAAAGGGATGTTTGCCTCCCCAAACTCACACCAGGCCACAGAAATCTTTTGAAAGCCATTCTGGCTCCACACAAGATTAAGAATAATAGGCAAGCATACATTTTTAAACCGGTTTATGTGAGATTTTGGCACATGGGGAAAAGCACACCAGCGGCAATCCCCTTTATTAAAAAAAATATGTCCTCTTTAAGCTATCTAGGGGTCCATAGAATGCTTAACAGCACAGGAGAGGTCTGCTATTACTTTTATCAAAATTCCTTTTGTCAAGGGGCAAGCATACATGTTAATGACTTGATGGCTTTTCCTTTTATTAGGCTACATTTTATACTGACAGAATTTGTTTCCAATTCTTGTAAAAAAAAAAAAAAAACTTAAACAACACCAAAAACCAACCAATCAAACAAACAAACAAAAAAGCACTCACACCATCTCTTTCGATTCTTTGCTGTGACTTATGTTTTAAAAGACATATTTTTGACAAATATGATCAGAGACAGGGATCTGCTGGGAGTGTCATCGTACACAGAAAATATGGGGTTATCTGCTTACTGAAGAACTGAAAACTTAGAAGGAATTCATATGGAGTTCATGATCATAAAACAGTGAGATGAGCTCCGGAGGTACTTGTGCACATGTTCTAATTGAATGAAATTTAATGCCAACTGCATATGCAGCTCTACATATGGAAGAACCTTGTGTATTATATTTCTCAAGTACAAATGCCACTTGACAGTTACTTAGCAAAATACAGTGACATGATTTTTTAAAGACATAACACAAATGTGCCTTTCACCAATGTCTGTCTTTCTATTAATTATTTAATTAATCCATTTATTTATTTTTAATGATTCCAAGTCTGGAGGTCATCCTTAAGTTCTTCAGCTGTCAGGGAGACTAGGCTGGTCATGAACTCACATCTCTGACCCCAGAACTGTGTGCACATTTCAGGTTAGCTTCAGAGAAGCCAGGCACAGCAGGAAATGACCTTACCTCAGCTGTGCTGTTAGAGGTTTACTCCTGGTCTTAGCATCACTTTGAAAACTTTCTGGGCTAATGAGCTGAGCTCTTGGGAGACCTTTGAGAATTGACAGCCATTTTCCCATCATGGGAATGCAGTACATCTGTCAAGTAGTGGTTATTTTTCTTCTACATCCTAGAATTAAGCAAACTCTTCACATTCCAAGGGTGAAAAGGTGGGAGGGCAAGATCTCTTTCTTTCAAAGTGTGTACATTAACCTGTTAGCTTGAATGTCCCTGTTTCACAGAAGAGCCAAGTGAGCCCAGGAAAACTCAAGGTGGACAATTCTGTAATGCCTTCTCAGTTCTGTGGAAACAATTTGGTTAGACTTTTAAGCCAATACTCTCTGTTTTGTTTGGAGTTTAACCATTAAACAGGTTTCTTGTTAAATAACAATTGAGTAATACAGTATAGTATTTAAGGGTGTGAGTCCCAGTATTACTCTACTCAAATTAATCCTGCTTAGGGCTTTTCTAACTCTGATGATAGCTACTCGTTTGACTTCTGCAGTACACTATTTCATCTATGAAATAGGTATAACGTAAACATTATGTCTACTGTTTGTAGATGTAGAATATGAAGCATTGTGTAGAACAGAGCCCGTATTTAAAGGCTAGAAATGATTCCTCAATAAGTAATTTTTCCATAGATACTAAATGGATACTTAGCAGAACCATAATATACTGTCTGGATAATTAGTTTCAATATTTTTGGGCCTACTAAATTTTCAAATTTTTCCCTAAGAAAATGAAAATGGGTTTTTTTTTTTATTATTGCCAAACAGTGAGATTTTTCTGATTTTTCTCCCATAGTGCCTATGGTCATTTTTTAAATTTATAGAGAACTGAAAGGCTGAGGAAAAGATACATATGGAATTTCAATCATAGAATGGGTAACTGATCCTTCTAAAAGGGAAAGGGAACAGGGGACCACTTGCCTCTGTTTTGTGTTACAGAGACTGTGTATATTCAAATCTAGGTTTATAAATGGAGTTAGAACAATGACAACTTTGAAAGAAAAGAAACCAAAGAGATTGTGGTATGCCACATACAAACCACCTGGGACAGACATCTTGTTAAAGCTTAAATTTCATTTCTTTGGTAGAAAGAGGTGAAAAGTTTGTATGTGTTTGTTATGGCTCTTGTTGTTGTTTTGTGAAACATTTTCATGTGAACTGCCAACTTTGAAATTGAGTTCCTGTGAAATTTAAAATGGCCCCTTAACCCTGATCCCTCTGCCTCCACCTCCCCATGCATGGAAATTATTGGTGTGGGCCACATGGAAAATCCTTCAAGCCCAGGAGGTTAAACACACTGCTTGTCACATGTAGAATGAACAGGTGTTTTTTTTTTTTTTTTTTTTTACAGTATTTCTTCTTCAGCCCTGGAATCCATAAAGGGTTACTGTTAAAATTTACTGTAGAACCTGGAGAAAAAAATTTGTAAAAACCGATGCAACTTCTCCTTTGTAGTTTTTGCTCTATATAGTACATTCCAAAAAATGAGCAGAGACAGGCATATGAATGTTCCTTAATAGTAGTAAGTATTAAAACGAAAGTGTTTGTATTCAAAGTCACGGTTGTCTACATGTGTGCTAATTCACGATTCTCCACTGTAATATGAGTTAATATCACAACATCCTGAAAAACCCTTATATTAAAGTAGTAGATTGACAAAACGACATAAGATTATGTGTAGATTATGTATCTCACTAGCAATGATGTAAAAATAAATAACTAGCAAGTATTCTGAAAAATATAGCAGTGTACATTTTGTTTGAAAATTTTTACCATGAAATGGTGTAGTTTGATCAAATCTACACTCCTTCCATTCCCGTCAATAAATCCCCTAATCTCCTAATCACTTTTATACTTGCACTCAAAAACTTTCACTTGCTCTCTCTCTTTTTCATGTTCTGTCTCTCTCCCACTATCTCTCTTTCTCTCTCCCTCTGTCACTTCCTCCTACCTCCCTCCCTCATTAGCCCCCTCTTGGAACTCACTGATTCCACTTTGTGCTGCTGATCTGTGTGGGGATGAAAAGTCTCTTGGGGCTGTCTTTCTGAGGAATCCTGAATCTCTTTCCCAAAATAGCCATCATTGTCATGTATCCCCTCATTCGTGTGAGATTTTATAGCTTTCTACTTTAGGATAAAAAGACAAATACTCTGACAGGAAAAATATAATTTAGGAAAAACCCAGACAAACTGAGAAAAAGGGAACAAGGAAGCCAAAAAAAAAATGTGGAAAAGGAACAAAACAAATTAAAATGGCAGTGTGTGTAGTAAAATCTGAAAGGAACAAGGAAGATTCAGGTCTGAGGTCGGCGGCACTGTGTGCCTCTCTGAATTTTCTAAGACTAGTATATATGAACCTCATAACAATACTTAGCATTCCTTTCCATTTAAAGGAAAAAAACTTGTAATCATGTTGGCCTATAAAAATTTTTCAGCTTGGGCAAATTCAATTTAAAAATGTTTAGAGAAATATGATCTTTAGCCTCTG